>JAWWNH010000014.1:22822500-24022500 GCA_034641385.1 Darevskia mixta | reverse complement strand
TAGCAGACCTAGCCTCCAAGGAATGCATCATTGGCTGCTCCTGCCACTGCCATGGCAACAACTGTGGTGCACTCCTTGGAAGCCAGATCTTCCACCTCCTTAGCAGCCCCCCCCCCATACCGTCTCTATAGCAGCCAGTGTGGTGTAGTGGTTAAGAGCGGTAGACTCGTAATCTGGTGAACCGGGTTCGCGTCTCCGCTCCTCCACATGCAACTCAGTCTTGAAGTCTCTCAGCCCCACTCACCTCACAGAGTGTTTGTTGTGGGGGAGGAAGGGAAAGGAGAATGTTAGCCGCTTTGAGACTCCTTCGGGTAGTGGATAAAGCGGGATATCAAATCCAAACTCCTCCACCACTACTACTACTACTACTTCTTCTTCTTCTTCTTCTTCTTCTTCTTCTTCTTCTTCTTCTTCTTCTTCATCATCATCATCATCTCTTGGCAAATAGGAAGCGCTGCTGGTTTCCTCCCACCTTTGCTCCTGGTGTAAATCTTTATTCCCACTCACCCTTGTTTCTGATGTAGATCTTCACCCACACCTTCTTTGTTGGCAGGGGGGGCATGAGCATTTTGTGGTTCCCCTCAGGTGCCAAAATGTCTTGGGCAGTATAGACAGAAGTGAGCTAGATGAGCTAGATGAAACAACGGTGTGCAAGGCAGATTTCTGTGTTGCTAAAAAGCTGGCAACCTTATTCAAAGTTCCTCCTATATATTGATTTTTTAAAAATTATTACATCCCTGCTAACAACAACAATGTTATATATAGGAAAGCAGACGTGGAAAACTTATTGTAAAAATATTTCATCATCTATACAGTGTTAGGGCCCAGTTCAATGTGCAACCAAAGACCCATCTGTCTCCATTTACATATAAAGCAGGGTATATGTTTTTTAATTGGGGGGAAAAGGCTGTGAGGATGGAGAGGAGCTAAACTAAGGTGGGAAACATATTTCAGCCAAACGGTTGCCTGTGCTTGTGGGAAGGCCAGAGGGGACAGTGGGTGGAGCAATGGATGGGACTCTTACCTTTGCACATTAGGCTAAATCTCAGCCACACAAAAGTCCTCTATTTTTCATCCAGGCAAACAGGAGACTTTTGCACAGTCCGAAGAAACATTCCTAGCAGGGCAAGAGTACTGAGGGAGGATGTGAAGTATAATCAATGCTAGGTGTGACCAGGGGAGAGTCCTGAGGGCTGGGCAGAGAGGCCTGGGGGCCATTTGTAGCCCCCGGGAGCTGAGGTTCCCCATCCTTGAGCTAAACCTCACCTGCACCTCTGTCCTTACCCCCACCAGTTTCATTGGTTTCTTTTCCTCCAAGCCTGACTTAGTTGGGGTAGCAGACCTAAGGCTAGTATCTGAAGCAATGGGAAATAAGGTAGGGCTCTTCACCTGTGCAACCTTGTTGATTTAACTTTAGTCCCCCACCTCTGCTGGCCTACTTTACACAGGACAATCCTCTGTTTGAAGGAGTCCTCTCTTTGAAGGGCTGTCTGGTCCAAGTCCAGTTTAAAGAGCAAGTTCTGTAATAAGGGAGACCTGTAAGCGCCTCGAAGTTGCCCATCAACAATTGGTGCCTGAACAGCAGACTGTGTGCACACAGCACACCTTCCCCATTAGGGTGATAGGTACTAAGTGATAGTATCCCCCCCCAAAAAAATATTTGCATCTACATGCACAAATTAGCATATGTGCTTTTTTATGCAAATATGTCTTCTCTTCTGTCCTCTTCTTCAGCATTGCGCACAAAGAACCAATACAGCCCTTTAATTTGTAGCATTTCTTGGACTGCTTTCAATGATGTTTGACTTTTAAGAACTGTCTTGAGATACGGTGTACACTCTGCACCTCAAACAATGTTTTTATTGTTTTCTCATTGAAGACCAGATTTAGATAGAGAGAGAATATGTATGTGCCCATGCACACCCAAATATTGTTTGGCACTGAAGTTGTTTCAGTTAGTGCTAAATGGCTTAACCTGTGTCTTTTTCGCCCTATGCATAGAATAACTAAAGGCACCATCCTTACTCCAGTATGAATAGACTTTGCATTCATTATTTTTTGCACGGGGCAAAACGTTGCGCTCTGTAAGAAGCATCGTGCTTCAGCCCAAACCGTGTACCTGTACCATGGCAAAATGAACGTGAGCTGCAAGGCATGTGGTAGGGCTACATTTTGAAGAAAAGATAATGCAAGGAAATTTTAACCTCTCTTTCTTAGTAGTGTGTGTTTGTATGTCAGTGCTGGTGGAAAAGTGAAGTGGCTTGTATGAAGAAGAAGAAAGCCACTGAATGAAAAAATGTGTTTCCTGTACTTCTAATGGCGAATAATCCATGCTGCATTCATAATAAACAGAAACAAATATGAGCAACACGATGGCCAATGAAAGTAGTGTATATATTCATATGACCACTGCTCCTTGAAAATTTCCATTGTATGTTAAGTTATTATATGCTGAAGAATACGTATACGAAACAGTGTCAATACCGGATCACTGTCCGTTGTCTTTCTGTGATTATACAAGAAAAATATATACACTACTTTCATTGGCTGTCGTGTTGCTCGTTTTTGTTTCTGTTGAAGATTGCAACACAGAGGTTTTTTTGTCTTGCTAAGCATTCATAATAAAAACAATAATTGATCATTATTAGTGTTTGTGTAGAGACCAACATGCACAGCATCGTGCATAAGAACACAAGCAGAGCAGTGCTGGATCAGGCCAATGGCCCATCTAATCCAGCATCCTGCTCTCTCAGTGGCCAACCAGGTGGCTGTGGGAAACTAGCAAACAACTGATATTCTGAAGCACTACTGCCTCTGACTGTGACATCATAGCTGGCAGCAATTGATAGCCTTATCCTCTGTAATTTTTTCCAGTCCTCTTTTGAAGCCATCTAATTTGGTTATTTCTATATTCGTAATTGTATATAAAATTCAAAAGCAGTAGTTTTGAAACACGGACCGAGGAAGTGAAGACAGAAAGTTCTCAGAAGTCTAGAAATGAAGGTAATTCCCTTCTGCCAGGAGGTGGCAGGCGTAATATTAATTCCTTTCTCAGGGTAATGTGTTCATTTAATGTTGCATGAACTGAGAAGAATGTAGCATAATTCTTTTAAGCTGCCGTGGTTCTGACATCTCCCAGCCTGTGAAAATATCTAGCTAACACAAATATTTTCAGTTGAGTTGGCCTGTCATTTCCCACAACTTTTCGCAGCTATGACTTTCCCCAGATGATCCCCAGTTGAGCTCCGGTTGCTGACGTCTGCGGTTTGTGCAAAATACAGTCCGCTATCACAACACATACCCCCTATGGCAATTCAAACACATTCGCCTTTAGTCTTTGCTCAAAGCAGCAAAACGTTATTTCTGCTTTTAATTCTATTTGAACATTTCACACTACAAAGCATGGACTCAGAGTTCCTGTGTGTGCTGTTTTTTTCTTATTATGCTTGGGGTGACTTTTCTCATGGGCATCTTGAAAATGGGTTTATTTCAGGACGTTTTCATTACTTCTAAAAAGAAGAACTGAATCTTTAAAATTGTGCAGCTTTTAAAACAACAACCACGTCCCACATAATTTGTGACTCTTAATATGTGATGCTGTCCAACACAAGGAATGGTTTTTGTTTGTTTGAAAGGACACAAGTTAATGGATGCAAGTTAAGACTCATTTTCCTGGGATTTAGCTGTTGGTGAAGTGGAAAATCCAGGCTGTACTAAAGCCGAAAATTTGTTCTCCCCTGCCTGCTCTTGTTTTGTTCTGCAGGGTAAAACGTTTCCAACACTGCTGTTCCTTTAAAAGATTTGTCTTTGCAAACCTGTCTTGCTCAAGGCTTTGGACTGGACGAAGTTCAGGACAAAAAGCTTCCTTAAATGTGAATTGTTTCTGAATACTGGTTGTATGACAGGAAGCCAGTGTCTTAGCCATGGGTGTAGCTAGGATTTATGTTGGCGTGGGCAGGACACCCACCTGTCATCATCCTCTGTCTGGCTCTGTAGATTCGGAATGAAATGTCTCCCCAACAGTTGTCTTCAATTACTTTCTTTTGACCCCAAAAGAAGAATCTTTCAAAATCTTCAATCATTTGAAAACTAGGAAGCTAAATAAAAAATTAACACCAGGGAGTACCTTTCATGCAGTTAATGAGTATATTTCGCAAAATTGCAAAGAACACAGCTTTTTTCATTTTATTTTAAAAATCTAAACTAAAACAAGTTTTCTTGGATTTGCTGTAAACCTTTTCAGCACTTCCTTCTCAATTTCCTCCTTTCCCCCCAATGCATTTTTTTCTGTGCACAACTCAGCATGGCCCGTTTAGATGCTTCCCTGTCACTGTCAACCTTAGGCAGGTCTTCACTCTCTGCAAGGTACTGAATGATTGCTCTACTGGTGCATGGCTGAGCAAGAGAGATGGAGCAGAGCCATTTTTGTGGTGGGTTAAATATTTTTATTTATTTACTTGATTTAAGAGGGGAGGCAGCCCATGGTCTTAGAACAGAGTCTTTGGCCTGCACAAGGGGACTGCATGCCCCCACAAATGCTCTGGAGCAGACATAGGCAAACTCGGCCCTCCAGATGTTTTGGGACTACAATTCCCATCATCCCTGACCACTGGTAATGCTAGCTAGGGATCATAGGAGTTGTAGGCCAAAAACATCTGGAGGGCCGAGTTTGCCTATGCCTGCTCTGGAGGGTTGAGGAGGAAATCCATAATAGATTGAGGTCGGGGAGGCAAGGGACAAAAGTCCCACTGTGCAGATCGAAATCCTTTTCCTAACAGGACAACTTGGTTGGATAGAACCCTACATATTGTTTGGCAGTAGTTTTTGTACAGGGTACGAGACCTGAGTGGCTCCCTACCATTCACATGCCATTGGAAGTGCCATTGGGATTCCTTCCAGGCAGTGGCAATGTATGCAGTCCTTTCCTGGTGTGTGCAAGAATGCAGCTATCCTAGACCACCACATGGCAGCTGAGAGGAATGGGGATTTTGCTTTGCCACTAAGAACCATGTTATGAACCTGTAAGCTCAGAGGACCCCCTTGTACATCAAGGAAGGGGGAACTTGTGGTCCGTCGATGTTGGTGGACTTAACTTCCATCAGCACCAGGCAGCCTGGCCAATAGTCAAGAATACAGGAGTTGGAGTCCAATAGTATCTGGAGGGCTGCACGATGCCCATTCCTGATATTTATTTAATTTGTGTACCGCCTGTCAGGCTTTAGGGAATCTGATCCCCCTCCCTCACGGCCAGCTGCCAGTAAAGGAAAGACAAGAAGCTCTTACCAAGGTATTTTATTCAATATTCACAGAGAGACGTAGAAATGCCATCTCTCTTGGATAACAGTGTTGCTCTGAGTAAAACCCCACCCCCTCCATCTCTCCTATTATACGCCATCCCTACGTTGGCTGATCTGTGCTTCCTGCCTCTGAGCTTTCTGCTCTCCTACTTTCAATGCCTGCCGGGTCCTGGAATGCTTTCTAAAGACACTGAGTCTGTCAGCTGTCCTTCCCCTGGTGCTGCTTCTTCTTCCTGCTCCTCTCCCAATATTTCCCAGCTTCTCCCCTCTGTGGCCCTTCTGCAAACCACTGTTGTAAATCTACACTGTCTTCTCTTGGAAGGGCAGGAGGAGGAGGAGGGCGGTCTCCACCATTCCAACCTCAGTCCAGTCCCTGACAGCAGGTAGCAGCAGCGCTGCATCCCAGCTCCCCACTACCAGGCCTTTTGCAAATCTGACCAGGGACTGGGTGCTGCACATAAATCCCTTCTTCTCCAGGATCCGTTTCAAGTCATGTGGTGACTCCTCTTCAAAGTCCCCTCCTCTTACCATGTCTTCGTCGACTTCTGCATCTTTGGTTTCCAAAAGGGTCTGCTTCCAAAGACTTGTGCCTAGCTAAACTCACTGGCCCTTTCGTAGGGTGGTTGCGCGTCCGCATTTTACAGAGCGCAGTCCTCTATTTGAAGGGCTGCCTCGTTCAAGTCTGGTTTGAAGATAATCGGAAGAGGGGAGGGAGCAGAGGACTCCAAGTTGCTCAGTAGCTATCAAGAATATAAGGAGACCTTGCAGGCATGTGAAGGCTCTCCCAGGCTATTGCTGTTTTCATTTGGGATTCAATCACATGCCAGCAAGCTCAGTTTGCACAATTATACCTAGATGTCAGGAGACACAGCTGCTATGGGAAACGGTGTGCTTGTTTGCCCTTCTTTATTATGTGTAAGTGGTTGCCCTACGTTCTGACATAACTTTTGCAGTATGGTCGACCCTGTGCAGCATGTCCTTTCTGCATTCTAGGGATTCATTGGGGAGGAAATTGCAGCTTACCGTATTTTTCGCTCCATAAGACGCACTTTTTTCCTCCTAAAAAGTAAGGGGAAATGTCTGTGCGTCTTATGGAGCGAATGCATGGTCCCTGGAGCCAAATTGCCTAGGGGCCAAAAGCAGATTGTGCTCTTTTTTTTACAAAGAGGGTGCTGAAAGGAAGCCGCTGAACAGCTGTTTAGCAAGTGATAGGGGAGAGAGATAAGGCTCCCTTTCCAGCCCCGCCCCCTTGCCCAGGCCTCCGTTGTTGAATGCAGAGGGAGGCTGTTTGTTTCCCCAGCGACATGTGACTGGCTGATTAGATTATCTGTCTGGAAACTAGAAATGGCTCCCTTTCTTGTAGGACTAGAAGCTGCAAACTGAGTTGAACCCCATAAAAACGGGGCTTTTCCTCTTTGAAAAAGAAGCTGCACCACTTTGAGCTGATCCTCAAAAAGCAGGGCTTTTCCCTTTGCAAAAAAAGCTGCACCACTTTGAGCTGATCCTCAAAAAAACAGGGCTTTCCCCCTTTCCTCCTCTAAAAACTAGGTGCGTCTTATGTTCAGGTGCGTCTTATGGAGCGAAAAATACGGTAGTTCTTTTCCATGCCTGTATCATGGAAAGCGAGGGAAGGAAATTCTTTGTGGGTTCCTCTCACACGTTCTGACTTCTGGTCTGTGGTGTGGGAATAAATGATACTACAATAGCTCCCACACAATAAAGGTAACCTCGGAGCAGGCCCTTTTATTGTCTTCCTGCACTGGAAAGCAACAACAGTAAGTTACTTCCTAGAGTTGGAGGTAAGTGTTCTCTCTATGTCAGACAAATGCAACCTGAGAGGAGTAGTTGGTCCCAGCCCTACACAGCACATGACTTCCCATGGAATCCTGGGAGCTGTAGTTTAAGGGTGCTGGGAGTTGTAGCCCTGTGAAGGATAAACTATGGCTCCCGAGATTTTCTGGGGGAAGCTATCTGCTTTAAATGTATGCTGTAGAGGTGACCACGATGTAAATCTCTAGGGAAGTTGCTTTTGCTACTTTAAGAAGAAGAAACGGCAGCTGCAGCGACCAATGGGGTGGGTGGGTGGAAATGTCATTTATAAGAGACAGCGTTATGGTACAAAAGTTTATTTAGTGACAGTTTTGTAAACATTTGAGGTAAATGAACATGGACACCAACTGGTTCTCACATAATTAATCCACAAGGCACTTCTTCAAAGACAGCACTTGGAACAGTTTGGTGCCTTTAGTGTGATCACATGTCCCTGACTGCCCAGAAAACTCTCTCCTTCCTTGTTGGGAGGTTCGGTGATGTCGAAGGATACGTGTACTTCGAGCGACATAAATGAGTAAACCTTCTGATGCGATCCGATTCTCCAGTGGAAATACATTGTGTTAAGAGGGGATATATCTTCTGCTTCAAAATTGCACACACTTATTTCAAATGCAGTAAGCCCGCAATTTACACGGGGGTTACATTCTGGAGATTGCACCTAAAGCCAGAATCACATATAGTCAAAACTCATTGGAGTCAATGATGAGTGGGATTACTAAAAGTCTTCCCCCCCCGGACGCCCGCCCCCTTTTATTTTTTACTTCCCCCCCCCCCAGTGCGTAAAGCTGAATGTGTTAACCATGCGTAAGTTGTGGGCTTACTGTATACCAACAGTTGTGAAATGCCAGAAGTCAAAGAGTATCATAACTAAACATTAAAAAAAAAAAAATCCAAACTGCATAGCCGTGTCCGTCTCATGGGAATAATTTATACTTATGCAAAAGGTTTCACAAGAAATATCTCTGTGAGTAAATAAAACCGGCATATTGTTCGTAGCAAGGAAACAAAATCTTCTACATGGGAACAATGCAGAGATTCTAAAACAAAAACCTAGGAGGGGGCTGTTGCTTCAAATGATGGTGGCAACTTGTCCCGTAACAGCTGGACCCTGAACATACATATACGTCCCATTAATTGCAAATAAACTTTCACATATGGGCTTCAACACTTATCACGAAATTCCCACGCAGGGGACTTGTGGGAAGGCACACATGTAAATCACAACTTGAGATGCATGCATCCTAACTATTAACATAGCATTATTAGTGCTTTAGAGAGGTGCATAGGCAAGAGAAAGGCAGCCCCTGCTTCCAAGGAGCTTACAATCTAAAATAATGGGGAAGCGGAGGTGGGGGGTGGGGGGAAGCAGATGAGAAGGGAGAGACAAAGGTAGGAATTATGTTACGCTCTACATGGGATATTCCCCTTATGGTCTGCTTGTGGAATTAGCACAAATTCCTTCAGGAAATTTCAATGTCTGGATTTCGTCCTGTTAGGCTGTGATCCTGAGCACAC
This sequence comes from Darevskia mixta, assembly GCA_034641385.1. Classification (NCBI taxonomy): domain Eukaryota; kingdom Metazoa; phylum Chordata; class Lepidosauria; order Squamata; family Lacertidae; genus Darevskia; species Darevskia mixta. The sequence goes on along the minus strand of JAWWNH010000014.1, from coordinate 24,013,855 downwards.
TGATGCCCCAGCTACACATGTCCATTCAAAGGCAGCATTCAGACACAACCAGGCCCTGTAACCAGGCCTTTGCCCTTTAACTATCTGTGGCCTTTTAGAAGTGGGTGGTGTGCTTTTAATGCATTACTAGGCCCCCCCCAGTTTTAATGTATCTATGGTTTTGTTTGTTTGTAAGTCATGTTGGGTTGCCTTGTGCAAGATAAAGCGACCCACACACTTAATAAAATAAATAAAATAACAAATGGAAAACGATCTACGTTACAGAGGTGGATCTATGTTCTAAATAACAGATAGCCCTGAACATCTGTAGTATGGCATGAAGGGGCAGAGGCAACTTCAAGGGGAGAAGTAGCAGGAGGGATGGGGTGGGGTGGGTGAGTGCTGAACATTCCTCTACATGTTCTGCCCCCCTCATCTCCTCTATTCCAGTGTTTCTCAACCAGTGTGCCTCCAGATGTTTTGGGACTACAATTCCCATCATCCCTGACCACTGGTATTGCTAGCGAGGGATGATGGGAGTTGTAGTCCCAAAACATCTGGAGGCACACTGGTTGAGAAACACTGCTCTATTCACTTATTCCCAACCAGGCTTATCTCTTGTCTTGGAGCCTAGCTGGGGGGGGGGGGGACGACGACGACGACTGGTGGACTTACTTGGGAGCATCTGCTTGGCATGCAGAAGATTCCAGGCTCAATCCCTGATATCTCCATGTACGACAGAGAATGTCCCCTGTCTGAAAACATGGACACTGCTGCTGCCAATCAATGTAGACCAGGCATGTCCAACAGGTAGATCGTGATCTACCGGTACATCACTGGACGTCTGCGGTAGATCACTGGTAGATCATTGGCTCCCTCCAAAGAAGCTGAACAACTGTGGCTCCCCTAAAAAAAGCTCAACATTTTACCTCCTCCCTGAAAAAACTCAACAGCTTTGACCCGAAACTCGCAGTCTCTTTGGAGTTGGCCACCCCTGGTGTAGACAATACTGAGCTAGATGGACTCAGCATAAGGAAGCTTCCTATGCTGCCATCTTTCCTAGCTTGAATCTGCCCCCATCTTGCTACTTTACCTATGTTGGGTACAACCAATCTTCTAAAGCACAGCTCTGCTTCTGTTGTGAATAGTTTGATCTAAGAACCGTTTCACATGGGATTCCCATTATTGCTCAAATTGTAGGCAGCTTACGATAGCAATTGGTGGTGGCTCTGGCAGGGCTGTGCATCCCCATTTACACCAAATGACACATACTGTACAGATGGTTCAATAGGGCTCAGATGAACACCATAATATGGATAGAGTTGTCTATCCAGCTACACATTCCCATGAACAACACACTGAAAAGAATTTCCTTGCACAAATCTCTCGCTGCTTAGGGCAATGAAGTTTCTCTCAGACAGTTACCATCCCCAACACATCTGTATGTGGGAAAACATATGTAATGATGTACATGTTTGAAAAAACACTCTTTATGAATACCCATGATTGGAGGGGCAGCTTCCTGCTGTGAAACAAACACATGTGAGATACAGTTTTTGTACATGACTCTTCTATTTAGGGCGGGGAAACCCACTGTGTGAAGGGGCAATAATTTTATGTAAACTTTAGGAAACCGAATGATGAACAGAACACACATTTCACAAGGAAGAGAATCCAGAGTACCTAAAAATATGTATATTTAAATACCCACCAGGATTTAAAAGTCAATAACATAATCAGCACACTAATAAGCAAAAAGAGATCAAACTGAAAAAGGTCCTAAAATACTATCTATCTATCTATCTATCTATCTATCTATCTATCTATCTATCATCTATCTGTTACTGACCGGGTTTTTTTAGGCTAATATGCTCCAAATCTCCCTTTCCTCTTTATAGTTTTGCCAAAACACGTTACAAGATATTTCAGTGACCTGAATTGACTTGTGTCTTACAAGATGTTAAAATGGGCTGCATCTTTTTTTTGTTCCTTTTTCCATGTGTAGCTTCATTTTCATGATTTTGAAAATCTATGTAAGGTTAAACGTACTATGATTTGCCATCCCTGTGAGAGAGGGGTATGATTGTCGCTTCCTCTGGTGAGAGTGGGGAAGCATGAAAGTTTAACCGATATATTACCGTATGTTATGTTCTTAAAAAATTGTAAAAACCAATAAAAAAATTGTAAAAAGAAAAAGAAAAGCTTCATTAACTTTGTGGGTAGCCTGGTGCTGATGTAAGGACTCCCTTGGCTTCTGATCAAAGCGGGCACAACTTTTTTGTCTCTCCACTACGAAATTGGGTAGGGGGAGGGCTGTATGCTGATTAAAGGCTCCCTTGGAGGGAGGTATTCCCACTGTTGTCCATAGTAATTCTTAAGCATCCTGCTGCTGTTGGTGAACTAAAAAACAAACAAACCCAAACCCTTCTACATATTATTACATTGCTTTTCCCATGCTTGATCACCTGGGAGAAATGTCCCAGTAGGGAAATCCCACCAATACATGGAGTACCAACGATGTTTGTAAGCATAACTCGCAAGGGCGAGTAGGGAGCAGGGGATTTCCTAGATTTATCTGACAGGAAGGGGAGCGTGGTGTGAGAAATTTGGCAGTGGCAAAGACATGAGTCGGCCAATGTTGCATATACTTCCAGTCATAGGGTGTTTTTAAGTCTTAGAGCTTCACTCTATACCTGAGAATGTTGGTTTGCATTCAGTGGAAATTACCTGCAGGAAGATCTACAAAGCTCGGTAGCAGAATAACACAATTTTTAGACCAGGGATGGGGAACCTGTGGTCCTGCAGATGTTGTTTGACTCCAACAACCACCATTCCTGGTTACTGGCCCTATTGGCTGGGGCTGATGGGAGTCGGGAGTCCAAAAACATCTGGAGCGACAGAGGTTTCCCAAGCCCTGTTCCAGCACGGGGCAGTGCAGTTATATATAATTTACATTCCACTGAAGTAGATACAGTTTGAGGAAAGCAAAATCTGTGCAGGATCATGGCCTGTGCCTCCGGTATGCTGCTTATGAGTGCTGTACTTGTCAGTGGGATTTAAAAAGCTAGAGAGAGACAGTTTCAAAACAACATATGAGCATATGAATGTCACTTTTTCATTTGATTAATTGGAACACTCAGCTTCTTAAAAGTCACATGTGAAAACACCCTTATATACATACTACTTTGAGAAACCTCTTCCAATATTGAGCCCCCCAAAAAAGCTACAAGAGTTAATTGTCACCATACTCTCTGTTTTGTTTTAATGACAAAAAAAACAAGGTAAATTAACATATTTACAACAGGATATGTTGTTTTTCCCAGCAGATGTTTCTTGAACTAATTGCTTTCTAAGTTGGTTGAAAGATATTAATTGAGGTGTTTTCTTGGTATTCGTGAACTGAACCCTTGCTCCTATTCTGCTTTTGGTTCTTAGTTGTGCTAATACTCTATGGCCTATGTAGATGTTATCTCAGTAAAAAGTAAGAAATACTGGTATCTGATGCCAAAGTATTTCTCTATATCCTTCCAAGAGAGATGGAATTTATTTAAGTGAATTTAGAACAAGGCCTAGTTTGCAGTCCTACAACACTCCCCTGGGAGAAAGTCATATTGAACTCAATGGGTCTTACTTTTGAGTTGGAATGCATAGGAGATAAAATAATAAAATTCCTTCCAGTAGCACCTTAGAGACCAACTATGTTTGTTATTGGTATGAGCTTTCGTGTGCATGCACACTTCTTCAGATACACAGATACTATCTCCTACCTACATAGATACTATCTCCTACCTGCATAGGAGATAGTATATTAAAAAAGCTTGGCATATAAAGCATGTAAGGCATGGCCCATGTGGCCAAAGCAATAAATAAATGATGCTATAACAAGTTTTCATTATTATTATTATTATTATTATTATTATTTTACCGATACCTTTAACATTGCTTGGAATGTGGGCAGCGCAGGTTGCGGGGTGTTGCATTATCAGGGAGCCTAGGAAACTGTGAGTCAAATTCCATTCCAAGCTGTTAATTTACTCCTTTCCTGGGTACCTTTCTAGATCAGGAACAGCACTCATTAAATAGAAAACCAGACTAACTTTGGAGAAATCACTCTATTCCTTGAGATACATGAGTACAGTGTGTACAAATAACATTGAAGCAACTATCTTTCCCCCCTTTTTGTTTATTTATTGAAATAAGATATCTGGTGCTAACTTGGCAATCCGTTTTGTGTTACATTTCAGACAATATAGTATAAAAAGAAAAGAAGAGGCAAACGGAGTACAATTCTGTTCTCATTTCTGCTTATACAAGCCTGTTGACTTAATGCTGGCGTCAGCAACACTGCATATGCAACCCCGAGAGCAGAATGTCATCTATCATGATATATTAAGGCACTGCTTAGATGCCTTTAAAAGGGGATTAGACAAATCCATGCAGAATGGACCTATCAATGGCTATTAGTCATGATGGCTATAGGGGTACATCCAGATTCAGAGGCACAATTTGATTGTGGACCAACCGTGAGTGAGCATCTGATTGGTTGCTTTGGGAAGCAGCATGCTAGACTAGATCCGTTCCACTAGCACAGCAGAATCCCAAGTCTGCAAAAGATCACCCCCCTCTTCTCCCCTGCAGCCCCTCCAGAAGAATCCTCCAGAGCAGTTTTGGGGACAGGCAGAGAGAGGAGTGGAAGGGGAAATCCCATGTGAGCGGAACTCCCCACCCACCCACTGTTGGATACAACCTACTGTCTTTAAATCTTCCTCTGATTTAGGTTGCAATCGTATATTGGCTTACTTGGAAATAAGCCTCATTGAACTCAGTGAGGCTTACTTCTGAGTAGGCGTGTGCCACGTTACACTGTTAATTGATAGCGCAGTGCACTTCACTTTATGTCTTCAAAAAATGACATCTTTAGTCTGGAATGAATAGATTCAGATAGTGGACGACAAGTTGCCGCTTAGTCAAATAGACATCAACATTTCCAGACAATAAAATGGTTCAATGTGATTTACATATATGAGAAAAGCAAACATGTACTTAAGAAATACCAGAAAAAACAGAAAAAAGTAAGTTGCACTTAGGTCCTGTTGAGATCGATGAGGCTAGTTGCAAATAACAAGACCAATGGATTTCAAAGGTACTTAAGCACAATCAACTTTCTGTGGTACAGGGCCTAATTTTTCATTTTGGACATTTTTTTAATGCTGGAAATCAAACAGAAGCCAATTCCCATTTGTGAAAATGACCAGAGTCAATACAGAGAGACAATAAAGATAAAACTAAAGAGCTAAGTGCACTGCCACATTAATTTGAAATACAGGGGTTATTTTAAAAATCTTCAGGTGTGCACTGTAGTTTTAGTCTTTCAATTTCACTGTTTATTACTTTTGCCAAATACATTTTACAACAGCAGACACCCCCAAAAAATCTCTTTTTAGGTTGCGATTGTAATCTGCTGCTTATTTTACTCACTCCACTGAAATCAAGTGTTTATGCCTCTTTTAAGCTCACTTGTGACCTCACTATTTTCCCCAACTAGCTCAAAAATATTTAGCCACCTAAAATGCACAGTCCTAGTTCATCCTATAGTTTTGTTCACAATAAGCATAAAATACTGGAACGGTTTCTTTGCTTTTCTGGGTTAAAAGCCAAAGTGTGCCATATCTTAAGATGTGTGTGCTTTAGGTTCTTGTTATTGCATTTATAGTTTCAGAAGTAATTTCAAGAAAGGTAACCAAAGGTTTAAAAATACATAGATTTAAAATGTGTCTTCATGGTTTGGAAACACTTGTGTAGAATTTCAAGCTTGACACTTCCTCACAGATTAAGAGCCAAAAAGAAAAGAATGGAAATAAATGAAAAATGAACACTTCAGTCTACAGCAGGGGGTCAGACCAGAACCCATTAGAAACTGACAATTTGTGAAGAGCAGAAAGCTGCCTTAAATTAACTGAAGACACCTAAACCTGCTTTTGTTTTAATTGTGGCTCTTTGACCATGAAGGGGAAAGATGATCAGCAGTTACCTTCAGGGCTGACCCTATCATTAGGCAGAGTGAGGCAACAGCCTCCGGTGGCTGATGCTGAGGGCCTTCTATTGGAGGTCAGAGATGTGTGCGCCACACAGTCTTTCCTGCATCCCTTAAACTAGTTTGCTGCCCTAAGATGTTGGGGAGGATGCTATCCCATTGGCACCATTTTAGTAAGATTCAACTGCTAGTCTAGTCAACTTCTGTATGTGGAGTGGGAGATGGGCACCATCTTGTCCTTTGCCTCAGGCAGCAAAATGGCTTGGACTTGCTTTGGTTAGCTTCAGGTTTATGGAAGTGAGGTGAACAGGAAGAAGAATCCCTCTGCTTACTAGAACTAAATGTGAGCCCGTGAAAGGAACTGTAACTGTGATGAGGGGCAAAATGATATGACAGTTGACAAGGACTAAGCATTGCTTGTTGGGATATGTCATTACAACAGCGTGTTCTCATTTGCTGCTAGCACCTATAATCTACGAAGGCCTCTTTTCCTCTCACATGATCTGGCTGCTATTGGTCCCTTGGCCGGTGGGCTGCGCTTTGGCCACCCCCGACCTATTAGAAAACGTTGATGTTTGTCCCGCCCCCGCCCTCACCACCACTACAACCCACAGAGTGCAAGAACTGCAAGCTTCAAAGTTTGGGATCTTGGCCTCCCCCTATCCCCTTGTCCTGGGGTTAAGCCTCCCTACCCCCCCAGAATAGTCCCCCTTTACATTTTGCTACCTTCATCTTCTTATTCCTCCCGGCGCAGGGGACCCAGTTACACGGTCAAGTCATCAGACCTGGCTCTGCTGCTGCTCGATTTACTAGCCCTGCTCAAGCGACGCGTGTCTATGAGCAGCGGTGGGTCGTGCATCTCCACCAAGGTGCAGGCAGCTGACATTGAGGACCCTTCCTCTTCGCCTTCTCCATCCCACTTGCTGCCGCTTCCCCCACTCAGGCTAGTACTCAGGCTGCTGCTGTTGGCGGCAGCCACAGGCGACAGAGAAGGTGGAGGCGGGGGGTGCTCTCTGGGATCCCCTTGCTCCGGGCGAGATTGTCGGAGGCTACTGGGGGTGGAGGAGGCAGCTGAGCTGGAGCCTGCGAGTTTCCTCTGCTGCTCGACGGCCAAATTGGCCCAGTTGTGCTCATCAGCCAGTGCTTGGCTACTGAAGTAGGAGTTGTTGACGGGCGAAGGAGAAGGGATAGACGACGTGGTTGCTATTGGGGTGGAGACTGCCGTGTGCCTGATGGCCTTGTGCCTGTCCTCGCCGGCCGGAGGACCCCCCAGGTAGCCAGCCAGAGAGGTTGCAACAGAGGCTGGCTGCGGCCTGGAGGTAACGTCCGCATAGTGTGGCAACCCAGCTTGTTGAAAAACCAGCGGGGTGATGGTACGAGTTTCAGGCATGGTGATGGAGGTCGCGGTTGGTGGTGCTGCAGGTAGTGGCAAGGCTGAGTGGGAGGCCGGTTTGGAGTCCTCCACTTCTGAGGCTGGCGCGATGGGGGTGAAGGTGGGTGCTGCATGGCTGTGTCTGCTGGTCATGCCCTGCTTGAATTTTTTCCATCCCAAGTGGTACATCTCAAACATGTTGAGTAGCAGAGAGAGGCAGGCCACCGCCAGCATGAAGATGATAAAGATGGTCTTCTCCGTGGGTCGCGAAATGAAACAATCTACAATGTTCGGGCAGGGCCAGCGGCCGCAACGGTAGAGTGGCTTCAACTCAAAGCCGTAAAGGAAGTACTGGCCCAAGATAAAGGCTATTTCAAAGAGAGTTTTGAAGATAATATTGAAAACGTAGGTGCGCAATAGGGCACCTGCCATGCGAATCCTGCCATGCTCATCGCGGACAGGTAATTTCTCCTCTTTCTGCAGTGGCGGCTGCTTGTCGTTGTTGCTGCTGCTGCTGTTCTCGCCGCTGCCAACTTCTGCTTTTGATCCTTGCAGGAGACGGCTTGCTTCCCTGCCGTTTCCGGTTTTCCTAATCTCTTCTTCCTTCTCTTTTTTCTTTTCCTCCATGCGCACAATGTGGAGCACGTGGCCCAGGTAGATGAGGGTCGGAGTGGAGACAAAGATGATCTGCAGCACCCAGAAGCGGATATGGGAGATGGGGAAGGCTTCGTCATAGCAGACATTCTCACAACCAGGTTGCTGGGTGTTGCATGTAAAATCTGATTGTTCATCTCCCCAGACCTCCTCAGCAGCCGCCCCCAGCACCAAGATCCTGAAGATAAACAGTACCGTCAGCCAAACTTTGCCAATAACTGTGGAGTGCTCTTGTGCATTCTCTAATAGTCTCCCCAGAAAGTTCCAGTCACCCATTGTTTCAGCTCTCTAACCTACAATAAGAACATTATAGCAGCATTATTACCAAAAATTAAAAAAAAATCCCTGAGAAACTGGTAAGCAATCACCCCTCAAACCACACTTAAGCATTTCTGTGCAAGGCAATGTTTTCACAATAATACAGTAAGAGTGGGAACATATAATCTAGGATATTAGGTTGAAAAACAATAAATTCATGATTTGTAGCTTTCCATTACAAAGGGTCCATAGCACAGAAAATATTTAAACATATAACGAAGGGCAAATACAGGTAGGTAGCCGTGTTGGTCTGTCATAGTCAAAACAAAATAAAAAATAAAAAAAAAATTCTTCCAGTAGCACCTTAAGAGGCCAACTAAGTTTGTTCTTGGTATGAGCTTTCGTGTGCATGCACACTTCTTCAGATACACTGAAACAGAAGTCACTCATAGTAGCTCAGGAAGTGGGTGGTAGTTGTGGTGGTAATTCGAAATCACTATGGCTGAACCTTCACATATAAAAATAACTCTATGAAAATGCTTTAAAAAAAAAGACGTTTAAAAATATATATTGAATTTGCAATTAGCTCGCCATTGCCATCTGGTGTCACATTTGTATAGTGCACTTAAAACGTTATATTTGAAGCTGTATACGGTAGCTGAGTCCTATGTACACAGTAACTAATATGGGCCTGGAGTGCACAGACAGGCACATTTTATCAGAGTGATCTTAACAGGACAATTCTCAGTATCAAAGTATTTTAACTTGAGTGCATCACTCCCCACAACACACTTGTAGTCAGTAGTACATTCCAGAAACATTTTTACCATGTGGTCAGCTGTAGGTCTAGATGGAAGTCTTTTGGGAACTACACTGGGGGAGCAGTTGCAGGTTGGAGCTCTTCACAGAATTACATCTTTGAACTTCCACACAAGCCCTTCAGACCTCCCGATTAAGCCCTGGAACACATGAGCTAACTGTGGGCTATACTCAGAATGCTGTTTCGCTAACAGTAGGTTCTGTACTCAACTCAACAATTTGTTTCAAACAAGAAGGGCCTGCAATAAAAGGTTGCTGTGTAGAACAGTGGTTTTCAACTAGTGTGCTATGGCACCCAGGGGTGCCTGAATGATGGTCAGGGGTGCCGCGGTAAACATTGGCCTCTGTCCCTCTTTCCTTCCCTCCCTCCTCTGATGCCCTCTTGCGTCTCTGCCTCCCAAAGGTTTGCACAGCTGTTTGTTGCAACAGCCCTGGCTACAAGCTCCCCAGGCGAATAGTGCATCTGGGGCTGAAGTGGCCTCAGAGTAAGCAAGCAAGTGGGCAAGGGAGCTCAGCTAGCCAGTCCACCAGCCCTTGCTGTTGTGAATGGACAGACAAGTCCTAGGCCCCTGTGGGGCAGTGTGAGGAGGCACCTCTATTTGGGGCAGCTCAGAGACCAGGAGCGGCAGCAGCGGCTGCCCAGAGGAGAGGAAGCTGAGGGAACACTTCACAAGGGAGGGTGTTTGAAAAGGGGTGAGGGGCTGCCAGCTCTGCAGGCAAGGGGTGACGGTAACTGGGCTCCTGAGCCCCACAGGGGTGCCGCAGAAATAACGTAGTTGGTCAAGGGAGCCGTGGACTCAAAAAGGTTGAAAACCTCTGGTGTAGAGTGTTCAAGGTTCCAGCCAACCAGCTGTATGACCCTTTGCAGAATACTCCATTCCAACAGTCCTAAATTTCTGTTTCCCACCCCAACAGTCAATCAGCTTTCCATTGGCACTGAAAATGCTGCATCCTTATTTAGCTTTTGGGGCGGTTCTATTCCCTCACTGCAGATTTCTTTTAAGTTGGGTAGCGGGTTGTTGTTGTTTTGTAGTTCTGCAAACTTTCATGTTCCTCCAATTCTCTTGTGTAGTTTTGGCTGCATGAGCTAAATGAGCTCACTATCAGCATACAGGATTACTATTGCAGCGAAAATGGTGATCAGCACAATATGTCTGTAAATCTTTAGATAATGCCCATTTCATTCCACCTGTGCATGACTTATCACAGATGTCTCAGACATAAAGGCTCTTGACACGGAAAGCACTTCATTTGCCTTCGGTTCCAATTTCCAGCAGTAGACATTCCTGCTTCCCTTCCTACTTCCCTGTTGCCCGCCCTCCCCCCAAGTCAGTCCTGAGTGCTGGGGGAACCACTGACTAGCTTCAGCTTTTTTAAAAGGTAAATTTATTTATCTATCACATTTGCACCTTATCCTTCCTTCACAGAGCAGGGTCCACAAGGTTAGCCAATTTTATCTTCACTACAGACTTGTGAAGTAAGCTGAACTGAGAGATACCGGTAGTTGAGGTGCCCAAATGTTCTCTGAGTGAGCAAGGATTTGAACCTTGTCTTCCTAGTCCAATACTCTGTGTGTGTGTGTGTGTGTGTGTGTGTGTGTGTGTGTGTGTGTACACTGTAAAAAAACAACCACCACACATGTGGAATCAGTACACAGGGATCGCCTGCTAACTCTGCTCAGATCGCCTGCTCTGACTGCAGCTAGCCGAAATGCTTTCCTTGTGGGAAGGTTGCAGTGCGCAAAATATCCAAGCCTAACTTCCAAACGTGTCAACCTGGTGCCTTCCAGTGTAATCCAAAGCACTGGGAGGCCAGCACCTTGATGAATTGCTGGCAGTCCTCTGCTTCTGTTTCAGCTGAACCATGATCACAAAACGGTCAGATTTAAACAGGGGAATGCCTATGTGGACATCACACCTGGAGGGGTAATATCGTAGCTGACTCTTGACAGTAGTCAGAGCAGCTTGAATTGTCAACTGAGAAATACATTTATGTATTGCAGAATGCCAATGAGGGTTGAAGATCCTGAGAGGAATAACTACAAGAAAGCTCATAACTTGATAAGCAAAAGCTACCACTTGTTGTTAGTTTATCTATTTCAAAAAATTTATACACTGTCTGATTGTAAAATATATATATATAAAATCCTCAAAGCATTTTACAAAATATTAAATAATAATTAAAAAATACGAGACTTTAAAACATACAAAAAGTTAAAATACTAAAACATATTAAAATGCACATCAGGATTTCTAAACATCTGGATAAGCTTGCCTAAACGATAATGTTTTTAAGAGGGATGTTTTAAATATTTTCTTTTTTCATGACTCTGGAAATATGGGATTTTAAAATATTCCTCACTAAAGAGCACATCAGAGACAAAAAAAATTCAAACTTAACAAAGTTCCAGGCCCATCAGTTCTGCAGGCAATCCTGGTTTGAAAAATGTATTTGTGTTAATTTCAGCAGAACACTGCTTCAACTATTTATTATTGTTAAAAGAGAAATCATATCAATCTCATTCAAAATACATAAACGGGAAAGAAAAGCCATTCTTGAGTTTCTTTATCATAGCATTTGTCATAGAGAAGAGCAAGCTGGCTCAGAACAAACTGCGCTCCAGGAGTACTTCATCTTTGCTTATTATAACCCCTAATATTTAATTGGGGAACTTAAAAAATCCTGCAATTAAAGCTTTACTTAAAGAATCAATTAGACAATCAAATCTTTATTGATTTTACATGTATCAAACGATAGGACTTTCTTTGGAAGAAATCTACAACAATGTATATATTATTCTTCTAAATGTTTAATATCATTTAGTCAAATCAGGTTTTCTCTCCAAATACATTAAATAATTGCTTTGAGCTGTGAAATGAGCTTGAAAGTATGCCTCATATTAATGTTTAACAGCACAATCCTAACCATGTCTACTTAGAAGTAAATCATATTGAATTCTGTGGGGCTTACTCCCATGTAAACGGGGTAAGGATTGCAGCATTAATGCCAGTGGCACAATCTGTATCAGTTCCATGACACTTGTTCAGTTATTATTTCCTCTCTATAACGTCCAGGAAGCAGGATCAGAACAAAAACAGGCGCAATCTGACCAAATGGTCTTCAGCATCCTCTCCCAGATCCCCCTCTAGCAAATCTAGAAGGAATAAAGTGGTTCTTTTGGTAGAGACTGGCTTCAATTCAAAACGAATACTATATAGAGATGGGGGAAATATGTGACTCTGCAGATGCTTTTGGACTTCCTCGCCCCAGTCAGCATGGCCGGTGGCCAGGAGTAATGGGATTTGTAGTCCATCTATATCTGGAGGGCCACAGGTTCTCTAATTCTGGTGCTATGGAAATCTCAGAGCTTATAGGGGAAAGACCACCGAACACCAGAAGAAGAAGAAGAGTTTGGATTTGATATCCCGCTTTATCCACTATCTGAAGGAGTCTCAAAGCAGCTAACATTCTCCTTTCCCTTCCTCCCCCACAACAAACACTCTGTGAGGTGAGTGGGGCTGAGAGACTTCAAGACTGAGTTGCATGTGGAGGAGCGGAGACGCGAACCCGGTTCACCAGATTACGAGTCTACGGGCTAACTAGACCACCTCCGTGTGCATCTTCTTGTAACAGTATCAATAGTCTCTATGAAGTTAGTGGTGGTGGATGACCCAGACTCACTCATTTATAGAATTCAGCCTGTTTGTTCTTATGAGCCCCCTGGTGAGAACTGCCTCCAACACCTTCAGGGGCTTAGCTTCCGGAGGAGAAAGACGCCTGCCTCTCCCGAGGTCCGAAACATTTAAATATGTTCAAATGGGAAGATTGTAGTTTAAACTCACAGGGGCAGCCTCCTCTGAAGTCCTGCCGAAGTGAAATTTAAACCAATCTAAACTGATTCGATTTTACAGACTCCGTCAAACCAAATCATTTTAAATTATAGTATTTTAAAGTGGGCGGTGGATTCGGGTTGCTTAAGAGCCAAATTGTTAATAGTCAAAATGTTATTACTTCATCTTGTATTTAACGTCAAGTGCTCGAGAGACGATTGAAAACATCGATTCCCTGGCTCCCTCCAACGCCTTAAAAAGTATACAAACTCGTCCTATCTTAATCCGGAATTAGAAAATCGGATTTCACAAATATTCCGCACCAACCAGTATTCATGACACCGGGAAAAGTGGGCGGGGGAGCCTTAAAGGAGCCGGCAATTTAACTTATGCTGGAAAAGGAAACGCGCAAGTCACGCGCAGGCGGATCCACGCATGTTTACAGTAGGCTACTTCAGAATAAGTCCCACGGAGTCAAGGGGCTGGAGTGTGAGTTCGAGGAGACAATCCCAAACACGCTCCTTTGCAAGAACGGCCACCGCTTCCGTGGAACTTGCTGCCAAGTAGATGCGTTTAGGATCGCGCGTAATGATTTTGCACCTTGGCATCAGCATCAGCAGCTCGCGGCGCTCTGATTGTTTCGTTAGAGGGAAGATGCGCTGCATCCAACGGAGCTCATGACGCCAGCCTAAGAACCTCAACTTTTGGATACTCTGAAATAAGCCCGACGGATTTTTTTTTACTGGGGCTTTTTTACTTAGTAAAATGTGCGGAGGATTGTCCCGCAAGGCACGCCAGGAATTAAGGACTTACCTCCCGATGAACCGAGACCTCACGACTAGCTGAATTCCTGGCATTTCTCGGTGCCCCTGAGAACGTGATTCCTGTTCCCACAAACATTGACACGCGGTTCGAAGACGTTCTCACGTTTCCCTACATTACACTGAGCGCCGATGGGGTCCACATTTGGTTTGCAACTTCAGCTCATGTGAACAAGGCTTCTAAATTCTAATTGTTAATTTATTTATTTTTTTAAAATGCCAATTCTAATTGCAGGTTCGTTTCCTAGCGATACTTCAAACGCCTCCCGGTGGTTAAAAGGTCGATATTATAGACTTTCCCACTGCATTTTAGCAATAATTTTGGGGTGACACATAAAACTGGTTTGGGGTGGGGGTGGGGTGCGATCAGGCGGACGATAGGATTCTGGAGGAAAATTAACTTCCAGTCCTGTGTGATCTCGGAATATTCCCTGCTATTTCACACCCGTGTATAAAAGTGCAAAGCAACTCGATTTCCCCTGCCCGATCTGCTGAACTGTTCACGCAGTCCTATATTTGTGTGCCCAGAAGCAAGACATGCTGCGTTCAGTGGTACTTATCCCGAAATAAGTGGGTCCAGGATTGCAGCGATGCCCGTGAACCAGCAAAAACTCTGAACCACGGTGCCACGATTTACCTCTACGATGCCCTTTTCTTGCAAACTCGGAGCAACAGGACAAGCCTCGCTCCTCATCCTCCGGTCTATCTTTCACACGATCAGAAGAATCCACTACATTGAGTCTGCTCCCGTATCTCTGACCTTAGGAAGCCTCTTTCCGTGGCATCTTATCCTCGGCCAACTAGTCGCAAATAAGCGAAGCAAATTAATTAGCAGGGCTTAATCTGAGTTCATCCTGCAGAGGGTAGACTCCTGTTTCGTACATATTCATGCGCCTTATTTCCGGGTGGACAATTCTATTGACTTATTTCCGAATTCATGTTGAGCAGGATTTAGCCCTCGGCGCGAGTACTACGGGCAACACCTTAAAGTAACGGAAACGTTTTACCGTCTGCCCTTGCACTGATAAACAACACGCCATCCTGAAGAGCATTTAGCACGTCCACAAAATAAAAAGTGCACATTTTAAAGGAAACGGTAAGTCGCAGTTAAAAATCAGAATTCCATGCCAGACTTGAATTTAAAAATTATGGTGCACATTGTCTCCCTCCCACCCCTTGAACTCATAATAAGAATAAATTAATTTACTACTACTACTAGTGTCCAGGTACAGAACAATAGAAGGAAAAGACGCAGCTCCCTGCCTCGAGGAACTTACACTTCGAAATCTTACAAATTTCTGCAGTGAGGAAAACAATAAACGGGGGCAAAGAAGGGCAACGGGGTGAATCACTGATGACCCTGGAAAACTCTTCTTACATGTTGCGTTCCGTTCGCTATATACTTTTAAGCAAGGCAAAGCAGGAAAAAACCTCGATATTCCCGAGGTTGTCATTATCACACCAAGGGGAAGCAAATTACACAACTTTGGACCAAAGCATCACTACTGCTACGCAACCCGCCGCCTGCCAACCTGCCAATATATGTGTGTGTGACACACACACACACACACACACACACAGCCTTGTAACTATAGGAATTGTTTCTGAGACTGCAGTGTTACAAAAATGTCAATATTATCGGTGGGATATTCATTTAGTCATGTACGATTTCTTAATCAAATAAGACACAGCAAAGCAAGCACCTGTCTTATCTAGTGGTTAAAGAAGCGAGGGTACACGACTGTCAGTGCAAAACACACACACACACACACACACACACACACAAATCTAAAGCACTTAAGCGCTTGCAAACAAAACAAAGAATAAACGAAGAGCAGTTTTAAGCAATCAAACAGGAAAAGGATATAAATCAAATCCTCTCTCCTTACCCACCCACCCCCATGAGCTACGGGAGAAGAAGGCTGAACCGCTCCTACGAATCAGCGGCCGCGCCTGCCTTGGAGGCGACCCGAGCGCATCTCCTAACCCCAAAGCAGGCGCAGCGCAGCTCAAGCGGAGCTTCCAGCAGCAGAGCGTGCGCTCCCAGAGCTGCCGCACGCCATGGTCGCAGCAACGGAGCCCCTTATTATAAGCGGCTGAGTACAGATCTGCGCCCCCCAAAGTGGGATAGCACTTCCCCCCCCTTCCATTTGCAACAGCAGAGGGAAGAAGTCGACGTTGCTAGTCCTCAAGGAGGTGGCCAGGCCTGGCTGGACTTCGGAGCCGGCTTCGCTGCAGGAGAGGCTGCGGCGCGGAGCAGGTCCCTTCCCTCCCCCACCTCTCTCCCGCACCCCCGCGCGCCCTCCTTCTTCCCGTCTGCCCCCCGGCGCTTACCCCAAACTCTTGAGCGCAGCCGGCGGGCCAAGCTCACCAAAGTCCTTCTCGGCACATGGGAGTCAAAGGGCAGCCTGGCTCGAGGAAAGAGAGGAAGAAGAGCCAGAAGGGGAGGGAAGAAGGGGGAAAGACAGACGTCCTGTTATTCTCTCTCTCTTCCCCCCTCCCCCTAAAAAATATTTAATAATAAGAATAACGACGACAACAACAATAATAATAAGGATAAAATAAAAAAAGAACGCTTAAAAAAAGGGTGGGAAATCTGTCCGGTGTGGAAGTTTAATGGCGCTTGGTAACGTGGGGCTCCCAGAGAGAGGGAGAGAGACCAGGGTCTCCCCCTCAGCCATCGCCGCTGTCACATCGGATGAGCAAGGCCTGGCTGAACCCGCCAAGTTAGCGCCGGGGGGAGAGGCTGGGCCCCGACGAAGCCACGCCTCTCCGCCGGCCGGAGCGCGGCCCTTGTGGGCGCGGGGCGGGCGAGGCGTCGCTCGGCAGGACTAGGCCTCGGTGGCTCCCGACAAAGAGGATCAGGCCCACGGTTTCAGGGCTGCGGCAAGGGAGGGCTAGGCTTCGTGTCTGTGAGGGGAAGGGATTTCGTGGTTTTAAGTTTTTCTGTAGGTTTATTTCATTTTGTAGCATTTATTTATTGAGCTAGTTATTG
The DNA here is from genome assembly GCA_034641385.1 of Darevskia mixta. Taxonomy (NCBI): domain Eukaryota; kingdom Metazoa; phylum Chordata; class Lepidosauria; order Squamata; family Lacertidae; genus Darevskia; species Darevskia mixta. Next base: position 23,997,093 of record JAWWNH010000014.1, on the reverse strand, counting down.
CATTTCTGTGGGGTGTTTATGGAAAGGGTGTGGGACCTCTGGTGTGGGGCACGTGGGGCACCTGCAGAGGTAGTTTGCCCACCTTCCCCCCCACCACCACTCGGCTGTCACCTGTGGCTCCTAGAAGCTGTCAGCATGTGGCAGCGGCCACGCTCTGGGAAGCGGCTTCGGCTGGGTGGCTAAACCAGGTGAGGGGAGCCACGATGGGTCTCAAAACCCTTGGGGAGTTAGGGACTTCCCCTGCGTGTGAAGACAGGCTCCGGTGGATTGAGCGGATGAGACCAGTGGTGGATCCCATGGTCAAGAAGGTGGTTTCTGCACATGTTGTAGAGGGAAGTGAGGGGCAGATGGCATGGGCGTACCCGGGGGGGGCAGAGGGGGCAGCTGCCCCCCCCAGAAGGCAGCCCTATAAGCAAAAATGATCAGCGTCCATTCAAAGCAAACCTGAACGACCATGGCTTGCCCCCCCCCCCCAGTTTTGATCCTGTGTACGCCCCTGGCAGATGGGGCTCGTCCACCTGGGAATCCAAGGAGAAGGAAAACTCTGACCCTAAACCTCCGCTGCTTCTTTGGGAGAAGAAAAATTTAAGCAATAAACCCTACCTACGCTAATCCAGAGTGGAGTCCCTAAGGCGGTTGGATGGCACCTTGTACGCCTCCTTCTGGCAATTCCAGCCGCCAAGCTGGTGCCAAGCCTATTGTTCTGCTTTCCTTTGGACCACATCAGTGAGAATGAGACTTCACCCTCGGAGGCGCACTCCATTGTCTCTCGAGACAGACGGATGTCAACAATACATTTCTATACCACCCAATATCCAAGGATCACAGGGTGGTTTACAATCTAAAAGCACAAAAATATATAACATAGTAACAAACAATAATAACACTAACCCCCCAGTTTAAAAGGCCATAGACCAGGCATCCCCAAACTCAGTCCTCCAGATGTTTTGGGACTACAACTCCCACCATCCTTAGCTAACAGGACCAGTGGTCAGGGATGATGGGAATTGTAGTCCCAAAACATCTGGAGAGCTGAGTTTGGGGATGCCTGCCATATAGACTGTTTAATTAGCCAGAGGCCTGGGAGAAGAGGGAAGTTTTTCACCGGCGCTTAAAGATATGCAGCAAAGGCGCCAGGCAAGCCTCCCTGGGGAGAGCATGCTGCAACCAGGGAGCCACCACAGAAAATACCTGGTAAGGGAGTCCACCCTAAGCAGTTCATTCCCAGTTAGGGATTAAATAACAAGTGAGGCCAATGATATGAGAATCAAGGCACCTCTTTATTTCTCTGTGGGCACTTCAGGAACTGGAGATCTACCTGCCCCCAACACAGCATAAAGTTTTTATATATGTTTCAAACAAATAGCTTTAAGCTAAGCTAACTGATTACAATATGCTGCAACATGAGTCTGTATATTATACCCATGTCTAATTATAAACACTACATACTTGTCTAGTTTAGTTATCTGGCTTTTTTGTTACTTTTTATTTCATTACACTTTGCTTCTTGCTATATCTTTTAGCGACCCCTTGCTTTTATCCAACCTCTCCCATTCATCTTGTGAATGTCAAGTCATATAAACAGTGGCAGGCGTTCTACATGTCCTGACTTCTTTTGCTTCCATAGAATTGTTAGTTGTATGGGACTCCGAGGGTCATCTAGTCCAACCCCCTGCAATACAATGTTTACATTTAGAACACAGTTTCAAAACTATTCCTCCACAGCCCCATTCCCATGTTGGTACCCTCCGAACCTTTTGTGGAAGATGCACACAAAGAAGGACCTCAGTGGATGATCTCATGGTCCGGGTAGGTTCATATGGGGAGAGGTGGTCTTTGAGGTATTGTGATGCTGAGCCGTTTGGCATTATAGATCAAAAACAGCACTTTGAATTGGGCCCAGAAACTAATTTTCAGCCAGTGCATCCCACTGTGTAAGCGGTGGGATTGAGAAAGCTAGAAGGGCAGTGTCTTAATCACTTATCTGAGTGCTCATTTGGTTTGGTCAGCCTTATCCAGAGTTCAATGTAGTGGCAACAGCTTTGCTGTGACCCACCTGTGGGTCCTGACCCACTGGTTGAAGACCTATGATCTAGATGCTGCTAGATTGGGAGGCACAAATGACCCTGGATACATTCTACAGGGACATGTGCTCCCCTGACTGCTCCTGCTTCTGGGGAGTGTCCCTCGAGAGATAAGGTAAGAAGGCAGTAGCCACATGTTCAACCCCTGCCTTGTCTCTGGTGGGGGTGTTTTTGGTCACAAGGGCCTTTTGTATGTTGCTGGACCTCAACACATCACCTTCCACAGCATGCACTTTGATGAAATATCTCACTTCCGTCTTGTGGAATGAAGACCCAAAGGAGGGTTTAACCACAGTGATGGTTTCTTTATGTAGGTGGGGGAAACCGTTAGTCAACATGAGGGTGTCTGGACAGGGTTGAGAAGGTGAGAAGTGACTCAGAACCTTGTCAGAAGTAGTACTGAAGAGAGGAGTACGAGTCCCACTTCAATCCCAACTTTTTCCAGAGTGTATTGGGAGCCCAGCCATGGATGGCATCTGATGTCCAGCCTTGGGTGTGTTCTAATAAGCCCCCTCTGTTCAGTGAGTCTTCATCCCTAGTGTGTTTGACACTGAAGCCTATGGCTTTTGGAATTAATATAGATTGTGAATGGTGCTGATAAACGGCAGGTGGCAGTATGACAATTCAAAACACTTAGGCCGTGTTTTAAAAGTTGCAAAACTGTTAGAATCAGAAGCCAATAGCTGGAAGAGAAACATAGCCAGATGTTTAAAGAAGTGTGATGTTATAATTTTGAAATGGGAACAGACTTGGTAAAACTACATGTGTTAATCTGTGGCCAAAGAAATAAGTGAATAAGTAAGTTGTGGTTATGATTGATTTGGGTTGTCAGACTACTGCACCTACAAATTGCAAACAATTTCTTTTACAAATGCAGACAAAGTTCAACTGTTGAGAAAGACATAGAGAAGAGGAATAATAAGAACTTTTCCATATTATTAATTTTATTGCAATAATTGTAAAGTTTTAACTCAATTGATTCTCTCTCCCCTCTTTTAAAATAATAGGATCGAGTGAGGGATATCACATTACCCATGCCTCACGTAGTTTGGGGTGATACTTCATCAGTTTCACCCTAACATGGACAGCTATTACAATTGTCAATACTGTCTTTTGGCTAGAAATAGTTAACAATGGTGCTAATTGATATTTGTGTAGCATGTTCAAGGCATTTCACATGCATGAAGACCATGCAAAAGGATCATTAAAAAAAAAGAATTGTTCAAGGCACGCTATGTAGTCTTTGTGGATAAGTAAGCAGAGCATAGGCATAGCAAGTTTGGGTGGTTTCTGCAAGTTTACATAAGATGTTTGTACAGAATGAAATCCGATCTTTGAAACAAGAGGTGGCAAGTCAGCTCAGTGCAACTCACTAAAGCGGGCTGTGAGAATCTTGAGATTCAGTTTCCTTTTTTTTAAAGCAACTTTCTATTCCTTGTGATTGTGGCAGCAAAGTGTAATGATTGCATGTTTGAAAGGTTCAGACAAAATGTCCTCTTTTAAATGTTACACATTCTAAGTGTCAATGTATTCTTATCATGAATAAATGTTGCAGCTGTTGTTGCATGCCACCCTACTCTCTGAGTGGTGTGAGATTCCAAGAGTTCCAGACGTTCACCCAGGGTTTGTGTTTCCTTTTGGAAATGAGACACAGTGGAGACTGTGGTGTCTTTATGATATACTAGTGAATTAAGCCCGTTAATAACGGGCTCTAGATACCCACGCGAGGGCTGAGAGGGTGGTTGGCCTCCTGCCGAGGTGGGCGGCGTGGGCCAGGCCGCCATGCCCCCCTGCAGTGGCCGCGCCTCCCTTGGTCACCGCCGCCGTCTCCTCGCTAGAAGATATGTGGTGAAACATTTGTGAAAGCAGACTGAGGTCCCTCTACCCCTTTCCTACCTCTGTGGCCCATGTACCCCTTTGTTACCACCGTGGCACCTCTACTCCTTTCCTACCTCTGAGGTTCTTCTACTTCTTTTCTACCTCTGTCCGCTCTACACTTTTCCTACCTCTATCCTCCCTTATAGCCCTTTCCCTACCCAGAACCCATCACTATTTACCTCTGAGTGTTCGTGCATGTTGTCACTCTTCCCTTTTCCTATCTCCCTCTCCCTTGCGACTCTACCCCCTTTCCCACCTCTCTCCCCGCTCCCTCCCCCACTCTCTACTGCTCCTCTTTGGCTGGGCCCGCTCTAGGCCCTCTACCTCTCTCTCCCCCCCCTCCTCCCTCCCATCGGGGTTTTTTTTTGTTTTGTCCGGTCCCTTTTGGGATTGCTTAGCCTGGGCGGAGGAAGAGGAATCGCAGCCGGCTATGGGAGCTTCCTGAAGCCGCCGCAGGAGGCGCCGTGGAGGATCGGGGAACCCCCACCCACCCACCACTTCCCACACCTCCACAGTTTGCCTCCCTCTCCCTCCCCCCCACCCATCCCCCCCCACCCATCTCCCCCACCTCCCCACACAGGTCGCCTCTCCCTCCCTCCCCCTTCGCCCCCAGACACCCATCTCCCCCCCACACACCTCCCCCCACAGCTCGCCTCTCTCTCTCCTTCCGACACACACACACTCCTCTCTGTCTCTCTCTCACACACCCACCTCCCCCCACCCACCCCCTTCCCCCGCCTCCACAAATAGGTCGCCTCTCTCTCTCCCTCCCCCCACACCTCCCCCCCATCCCCGGCGACCGGGAGGCAGCGCGAGGCGGGCAGGGGGCGGGGCCCCCGCATCCCACCTCCGCCCGAGAGCGCCGGCCGCCGCCGCTCCTCCCGCCGCCGCACCCGCAAGTCGGCGGCCGCCCCATCCAGACGCGGGAAGGAGCGAGCGGGTGTCGCTGCGCCTGTGGCGCAGAGGGCGAGTCGTGTCGCCGCCGTCCAGTGTTGGCGGCCTTGGCGGCTGCGTTAGCGAGGGAGGGGCCGTGAGGGAGGGAGGAGGAGAATGGATCGGACGGACGGCGCTGGGCTGAGCTGAGCCGCCGCGGGGAAGTTGTGCTCGGGGTCGGTGTGGGGAGGCGGTTGGGGAAGGAGGGCCAGGGCCTGGGCAGGGCGAGCCCGGCGGCGAGCCGGGGCGCCGCGCATCCCATCGGAGCCGCAGCCAGAGCCTGCCGAGCGGGGGCAGCCTTGGAGGTGAGCGCAGGCGGACAGGGGCACCCCGGCAGCGCGCAGCGCGATAAGATGGCCGACAGGAGGAGGCTGCGGGCAGCGGCGCTTCACGCCACTGCCCCCGCTCCTATTGGTGTGCGTCCTCCAATCCCTCTGTCACTGGAACGCACGCGCAGTGGAGATTTCCTCTGACGGACGGAAAGTGGTACGGACGGACACAGGCTCTTTATTATATAGGATGGTTTATTTACACATATATACAACCTGAGCCTATGATTGAGAGGTTCACAGTATCAGCACCCCAAAAGGGTCTTGTTTCTCCTATAGCCACAGCCTTGGGTTAAAACAGAAATCAACCACCGTACTTGGACCCTCTCTCTTTAGCAACCTGCAACCTTTTTTCCTCTAGGTCACACCACAGCCAACCCTAAAGACTCTGCTTCAGACTCTCACATTGTCTTCTAACTCATAGCTGGAAAAGGGCCCCCACCCCTTTTTCTTAATGGCCCATCATCTTTCCCTTTGTTCTTTCTTAATGGCTCATCTCCCAGGTGATTACTTCAAGAGGAAGAGGAAGAGGCTTGATTAATTTCTAAAACTTACTGGGTCCAGGACTTTTATGGGAGTCTTGCACTTAGTTCTTCACATCTCCAGTTTAAAATTACTTAGGGGGCAGGGAAAAGCACCTAGAGAACTTCTGCCCGACAAAGTAGATGATACTTTGGAGCATTGGTCTGACTCCGTATAAAGGTCACAAGCCAAGTTCCAAGGTGTGTTCTGGTCACTCCTCTGATTGTAGGTCAGATTATGTGGGTATTTTGAGTGGGTGTTTTTGATTTTGAGGGTATTGTTTAAGGCAGCATTTCAGCAGAATTTATCTTACAGCAACTGGGGCAGCTCAAATATTTGGTTGCATGCCCTTGCCAGTCCATTGATCCATATTTCCCCAGTACTTAACACCTGGCATGCTATATATAACATGCTGATCAAGAAAGTCCCTGGAAAGGTCACCTAATTTCATAGTTTATGTGATACTGAGGCACAGTGAGCCAGGGTTAGGGGGTAACATGCCCTATGATACCTTTTCTGTGCTTTAAATACTTTAAAAATGAAGGCAAAGCCCACTGATCCACCCACCACATCAGATTTTTCCAGCCCTTCAAGACCTTGCTGGGGTGTACAAAGCCTGAAACTCTGAGGGGAATGTCAACTGCCCACTCCTCAGTCATCATTTGATGAGCAAAAGGCAGCATTGACCATGTATCAGCTGAACAGAGGGGCTGTGTGCCTGTTTCCATTGGCCTGTGTGTGTGCATGTGAGAATATGCATGAGAGAGTATGGGGTGACCACATTTGTCCCTTGTAATAATGAGAGTGTTTAAGCAATTCATTTGAACTATTTACAAAACTAGTGACCTATTTATAAATTTGAAATGTCCATATTTGCAGGAGTTTTGCACTGTTAAAAGTGGCACTATATTTTCCATTCACTTTTGGTATAAGCATAGCTTACCCACAAACCCTTCAAGTAACAAAACTGAAGGCATGACAAATGTGATTTATTTATGAGTAAAGGATAATTAGGGAAAAAGTGTCATTCATACAAATAGTATATTTTGTAATACTGACCATTGAATAGCAGAATGTTCTTTTGGCAGTCAATCATTCAATTACACATTCAACAAGCAGAAGCATGAAACACACCAAAGTTCCTGTTTGTCATAGTTGGATTAAGGATGTTCTCAGGGAGACAGAATTACTTGTTCTAGCTAATCCTGATATATCTTTGTGCTTTCCTGAAACTGCTCATAATAGCAGTACAATAATTTATTTCAAAACAGTGTCACTTTTATATATATATACAGTATATTTTATATTTTCAGAACTTTTTAAAGGACAGAATTGGCTTTCTTCCTACATCAAGTGAAAGGCACATTTTAAATAGTAACAAAGTAGTGGCAGAACTCAACTATAGTTTCTCAACAATTTATTCACGTAGGCACACTCTACTCCACCAAAACTAATGTCGAGCATGGTGATCAAAACTGTTACAGAGTAATTTGATGGCATTTACATCTCAACAAAGGGAAATGCATATTAAATATATGATTTTTAGAGCACCAAGTCCCATTAAACCCTGGTAAGGATTATGTAAGGCAACCAGGGTTTGCACAGCATGTTGAAGGTTGGCTGCTTGCAGATGTAACATTGCTAAACTGTGGTTTAGTGTGCTGTGTAAGAGCAAATGAGAAGAAATCTCCTGTATCAGACTAAAGGCTTATGTAGCCCTGCGTCCTGTTTCTAGATACCTACCGGTATGTGAAGCACACAAGTTGGGCATGAACATCATAGCCCTGTCCCACTGTTTCCCCACAAATGGTATTCAGAGGAGGCAGGCTGCCTCTGATTATGGAAATAAGTGAGCCTTGAGTTTGCTGGAAGGAAATTGGAAGCATTCAGTATTGTTTTCAACTAACCATGGTCTTTTGTTAAATTTAGACTAGGACAAACTATGGTTGGTTTTAACTATGGTTTGTCTAAACATACCAACTTCAAACCATGATTTAAACCAGGTTTGTAAATCATAGTTAAAACTAACTGCAGTAAGTTGAGGGGGTAAAGTAATTAGGAAAATAATTGTTACTTATCCCGAATCCTGAGAATAAAGCACCTGATAAAGAATCATGATGTTTGAGGGCTGTGCGCTCTTCTCGCCCAAAGGAGCAAAAAAAGAGCTGTTTAATAATCAAAATACTAGCCTTTTGCACAATTGTAACTAGATGTATTTGGGTATTATCAGCCTGTACTGGCAAAAGAATTTCTGAACTGTGGGTTAAATAAGAAGATGGACTCCCACTAATTAGAAGGTGTGTAATTTACTACAGTTTAATTAAAAACAGATGAGCTTTTAAGCAATGCAAAATAGATACATGACATACAAACATCTAATGATTGGGCAGTGGTTTCTTGGTCTGAGACTTCTTCATGCAAGACTTCAGTATCAAATAAGACAACTCAAGTACATTTAGGAGCATGCAAATGCCTGACACAGCCAGCATGAAAATAGTAAATACAGTTTTCTCAGTGGGACGAGAAATAAAGCAATCTACCGTATTTGGGCAAGGAAAATCAGTGCATTTCACTACACGAGGCATACGGTACCCATCGTACATGTAATAAAATATGTACATGAAAGTCGCTTCGAAGATAATTCGGAAGAAGAGGCTGCTGGTGTATGTCCACCATAGGGGTCCTTCAATGTGGAACCTTTGGTTTTTCAGACTTTCAAGGTCAATTTTCTCCCCATGTCGGTATTTCCGTTTCTTCTCGTGCCTTCTGTAGGCAACATGCATTGCCACCAGAAGGGCAGGGGTAGACACAAAGATAAGTTGGAGAGCCCAAAGTCTAATATGAGAAACTGGGAAATAATCATCATAGCAGGTATTTTTGCACCCAGGTTGTAGAGTGTTACAAGTGAAATCTGCCTGTTCGTCTCCCCAGACATTTTCTGCAGCCACCACAAGGATCATGACACGGAAAATGAAGAGGACAGTGAGCCATATCTTCCCAATGCTGGTTGAGTGTTTGTTTACACCTCCTAAAATGGATTGGAGCGTTCCCCACATGGTTCTTCAGCCTATTAAGACAAAGGAAAAGGAAAAAGAAAAAGCCAAATGATTAATTATTCTATTCCTTCACAAATGAGGAAGTCCTCTGATGCTAGTACAGACAAGTGTAAGCAGACGGGCAGAACAATTCTGAGATGTTTTTGCTTCTTTCTCTCCCACCCATTCTGGAAAATGAATGTTAAAACTTGATATACATCTATCCATTCAAAGGAGCACCGTGACATTAAAGCACTGAGATAATTAGAGGGGTGGTTAAACCAGAGTTCCTTATACAGAGACTTCTTTTGGCATGGTATTATGTTGATGGTACGCAGTGAGTTTATACAACTAGGATTCACATATAAATGAAGCCCATATATTAGCTCCAGCATATTCTTCTGTTCTGCCCTTATAGAAATAGCCTTTAAAGGAGGTCCTGTTAAAGGCTGGTTAGGTTATAATTAAACTAAAAACACTGGCATTTTTTCACTTTTCCAAATGTTATCCTATGGCAACTTTAGTTTACAAGATGACTTAAGATGTATGTACAGAAAGTCCACTACTTTTGTGCATTTAACTTGTGCGCATTCAGAGGAAGAGAGGGGAAGGGAGTGGGAACACCTGTGGTCGCTGCAACTCATTACACTAAACTATGGTTTGACATTGTATCTGAACTGGGTCAGAGGGAGAGGTGCAGCTATTTGGCAATGGAAGTTATTGTTATCATTTTAAAAAAAACCAATTTGTGGAGATGCTCCACTGTGGGAAACTTTCACAAAGGTAATGGAGAAATACGTGTTCCAAGATACTACATTTTAATGGCATGAAAGAATCTTGCTGTAACAGCAATCGCTGTATCATCACTTATCAATGATTACCATTCTCTGCTATTAGCGCAGATCTACACCACAGATGTAAACAGATTTACAGGTAGCAATCATCCTCTGTCCTCAGAACCCCAAGCAGCAGCAGGAGAGGAGTAGCCAGAACAACGGCATAACAGGTAAAACTTCTGTCACCAGCTCCCTGCTTTGTTTGGCTTTGCTTCCCCCTGAAGGAAGGTGAGAGATGCCAGACCATCCCGGAAGAAGAAGAAGAGTTTGGATTTGATATCCCACTTTATCACTACCCGAAGGAGTTTCAAAGCGGCTAACAATCTCCTTTTCCCTTCCTCCCAAACAACAAACACTCTGTGAGGTGAGTGAGGCTGAGAGACTTCAGAGAAGTGTGACTAGCCCAAGGTCACCCAGCAGCTGCATGTGGAGAAGTGGAGACGCGAACCCGGTTCACCAGATTACGAGTCTACCGCTCTTAACCACTACACCACACTGGCTCTCGGACCCACTCACCATTGATTTGCAGGAAGCAACCTGCCTTCTGGGTGGAGTGAGCACCTTGAATTGGGCCCAGAAATGAACTGGTAACTAGTGGTGGAGTTGTTGACTCCATGTGAATTGTCATTTGGGCTAGGGAAGAGGGCTGAGTTTTTGTTTATCTGCTGGTTAGTGGGTGGGAATATTGCCTTGTTTTTTTGTTGTTTCAGTATTTCAAATGGTTTTTTATTTCTATGTAGGGGGCTGGTTTGTTGTTTTTGTTTTCCCATATGTTGAATGAAATATTAACATATTATATGATTCCCCCTTTTTATTGTATGATGTATTTGCATGTCTTTTTCTTTAATATTAGTTGCTTGAAGACCTTTGGGTGACAGGCAACCAATCAGCTGAAATATTTATTAATCTGGTTTTTTTATATAAAAAACACAACCTGATATAATTTTATACAGTGGAACCTCGACTTACGAAGTACTCGACTTACGTAAGGGAAAAAGTGGCCGCACGCCTACGAATTTTTTGACTTACGAAAGGAAATCCGCTTGGATTTTAGATGCGGTTTACTCGACTTACGAAGTTTTAGATGGGGTTTACTCAACTTATGAAGGTTTACATAGGGTTTTCTTACGAATTTTTCGACTTACGTTTCCAATGCATTCCTATGGGAATGCCGTTTTTTGACTTACGAAATTTTCGACTTACGAGTGTGCTTTCGGAACGCATTAACTTCGTAAGTCGAGGTTCCACTGTAGTTAGATATGCCTGTCAAACAACACCTTTGGGTTCATTTCTGGTGACCCTCAATTCTATTTTTTTTTTTTATATTGCTAATTAAGGTCAAACACATTTTTAATCTTCATTTTCATTGGAGATGCCTGCATGCTGGTTTTGACAGTTCACAAATAGAAATCAATCCAAATGAGTGTGTCCAATTATGCAGCTTTCCTATTCTAAGAGTGTGTTGGCATAGTACTATACAAACAAATAATGTGGTTTAGTAAAGCCTTAACAAGCAAGGCCAAGCTGACTTGCAAGAAGACAAAACTACAGCATGTTATAACATGACCCTCGACATGGTAGCTTTCATTACACCCACTAACCCTAAGAAAAAAGACGATAGATTTTGATGATGTAATGAGGAGTTGCAGAATCAAGATGAAAAGATGGATAACATTATTTCTTTTCCTACTAATCACCCTCCTCCCTGTAGGATTTGATTTGAAAGCTGCACGGATATATTTCTTTAAAATAAATCATTTATATGTTTTCCAATAACCAAGGTCTCAGGTTTTCCTATAACCAAGTTCAATAAGAAACCACACCAGACTCTGTGACCACAAATCAAATACACTTCTGCTAACCATTAAACAAGATGCAGACTTTCACCCCTATTAATTCAATTCAAACAAAGCATTCAACCAAAAGAAAACAGGATAAATATCAAGTGTTTTGCTCTTCTATTATATAGATCAGTGGTGGTCTATATAATTGGTGGTCCGTGGCCCCGGGGGGAATCTACACCCCATTCACATAGCAAAAACTACCATGGAGGTATCAACATTTTCAAAGGAAGGGGATCTTGCCTTTGGAAAAACAGGGAGTCCACAGGATTTAGCTAATTGGGAACCACTGATATATATCATTTTTGCCAGTATTGCAAAATGTGAACTGACACAACAAATTCCATCTATAGTGTAAGCCTAATGTGTATCTGATGTAGACTCTTAAGGTTGCATTCAACTGAGACAAGACTAAGTAGGGTAGACCCATTGAAAATAATGAACCCATGTTAATCATGCCCATTAATTTCAATGGCTCTGCTTTGAGTAGGGCTAACATTGGATAGAACTCTGACCTATGAAGATTAAGGTTGCAATCCTGTATAAATTTACATGAGATTAAACATGGTTGAGCTCAATTGCTTTTTAGTGAAATGCATAGAACTGCATTGTAAAACAGCAGTCCTGCACATACTGGAAAATAGATATTTGACAGACACAATCCTATATACGTCTACTCAGAAGTAGGTCATCAACTTCAGTGGGGCTCACTCTCAGGTGTTTATTGAAAGCTGGACATTTACTCAAAAATAATATACCTTTGAGTAAATCATTTTCTCAATTCATCTACTATTCTAGAAACCTTAAGAGTGAGGTATACTAATACTAATACGGGTACTGAACATTGCATCTTAAAGGTGAAAAATTAATCTGGCAACTGCAGCATCCCTCATGCAGAATTCTGCATCTACATGGATCACTGTGAGTGAAGGGGCAAATGGTTATCCAGGAATCCACATCAAATCCATTTCTTCCTCCACTGTATGGAGAGGTTATATTGCAGGTATTAAATATGTCATTCCTTCTGCATAAACTGTTAGATATCATTTTTACATTACATCACTGTATAAAATACCAATGGTTAGCATATGGAAATCACGGAACGTTTCTCTGCCTGCATCTCTCACCCTTTCTGTCTTCAGTGGTATTATTTCCACTGGAATAATATGGCAGGGGGAAGATAATAGAAGAAAAACACATGTAAACACAAGGATAGAATGGCATATGAAATATTAATTAAAATTTCAACCACAGCTATGAGGCTTTTTTTAAACTAGAGAGATGTTTTATGTGTTTTGATTTCAGGGATCACTTTCTTGCCCCAGGAGGAAGAAAAAATGGGCGTTCCTAGTTCCGTGAGAATTTTACAGGCATTTTCATGACTTAATATTAAGGGAAGTTGTTGAAGCATGTTAACGCTTTAGTCACCCAAGAAGGAAATCACAGATTGTCTTGAAGAGAGCTATTGAGAAGTAATACCCGATATATCCCAAACATTCACTGAATAGTGAATGAAAGTGGTTCTTAGTTACTTCAATGTGAAAAAATTTCAGTGGGCCACCTCTGAATATGACAAACGTTTAGTTATCACACTTCATATTTAAGGTGCCACAGGATGTATTGAAAAGCTAGTCTTCCTTCTTTTTTGTAATAAAGTCTCTTAGAAGATGAAAATATGCATCTTACAGGACAAATCCTACCCTTTCCTCGCATGTTACAATTGTACCAGAAGACCGAAACTGTTATTTTAAAATCAACATTACAAAAATCCCTGAGTTACATGGCTTGACCATGTTGCTGACTTTGTATGATAATGTTTCACCATAATGGTGGGGCCACTGGACTTCACAGCTGGTTAGTAAAAGACAACATGTGGCTATTAACTCCCAGCCACAAGTTATGTAGACCTTGGCCTTAACATGATGATGGGTCTTTCAAGAGAAAGACCTCTTTTTCCTGGCAGAACCTAAGCACTGGGAACCCAGCGAAGAATCTGGACTACAGCCAACATCCTGGCAAAAGAAAGATCGTAACATCTTGTGCATCTCACAAAACCGAGTGGGGAAAAAACATGTGTGGAGAGACTTGTTTCCCCAATTTTGTCTGTATTTCTGCTTTATCTCTCACACACAAACAAACGCACGGAGCGGTCAGACTTTCTCTTTGGCACCTCATGGTATTTCAGCCGCTCCTTTCACTTGAACCCCTCACAGAAATCCTGTAGAACTGAAAGGGACCCCAGGGTCATCTAGTCCAACCCCCCGCAATGCAGGAATCCTGCCCACAGCGAGACCGACCCCTTTCATACATCCTATAAGCCTAGCAAGCCAAATACACCAAAGTCCGGACTCTTCTGCCCCGCGAAACGCAACCTTCTGATTTCTCTTGATCTTTTAAAACGCTCCACGGCGTTTTAACCCCAATCCCTTTCCACCCCATCATGAAAGTACCAGGCGCGGACATTTCCATTCACATCGGCTGGAGGCTTCATCTCGTTTCAAGAACCTCAACCTAAATCTTCCCTTCCCGCAAGGGGGAAAGAGAGCATTGCCCCTGCAATAGCAGCAGCCCCATCACCTTGCTCAGCTCCGCGCGCGGGAGAAGAAACCGGTCCAGCTGCGTCCCCCCGCGGGGCTCCGTTCCGCTTCCTGGCGAGGTCCAGATAGCGCCACTTGCTCGTAGGCTGCCTAGTTTCGTCGCCGCCGCCTCGGCAGCTTTGAGGGAGGCTCCTTCCTGTTCCCGGGCAGATGCTCTTTAGCGACGCCTTCGGCAGGCGCGGCTGCAAGGAAAGAGGCGGGAAGAGCCCGTGCGGGCAAGACGGGGAGGAGGCGCCACCGTCGAAGGAATGGTTGCGACCTGGCCTCTTCCCGCCCTCCGACGACGCCTCCGCAGCGCTTTCACTTCTTCTCCTTCGCTTCTTGCCAGGGCTTCTGCTTTTGCAACAGCAGCACGGCAGGTAGGAATTCAACATGTGATGGGCATTGCCATTCAAATAGTGTGCGCGCCGCGTACCGTGTCATGTGATTGATTATGTGGGGCGGAGTTTGAAGCATGGGAAACCTCAAAATAAATTTAAATAATAATTCGGCAGAATTGGAACTTTTCTTTTTTATTATTATTGATAAATGGATAAATAATTTGAAATGTAATTTGGAATGTTTTAATGTGATTATGTTGTATTGGAAACCTTAATAAAAATGATTTGACCAAAAAAAAAAAGATTATGTGGGGCGGGGATTACCTGACACGCCTCCCTCAATATTTTATTCACCCTGGGGGGGGGGTAATCATGGGAAAAGCATCTACTGATGAAATTCCACTGCCTGCCTGTCACAGTGCTATTACAACCACTGGGGTCAGAGGCGGATTTAGGGGAGCACAACCGGTTTGGCTGCCAAGGGTGCCAACTTGAATAAAATATTAGGGGAGGGCAGGTAAGCCCCACTCCACACAATCGATCACATGACGCAGTGCGCACACATCATTAGAATGGCAATGCGCATCAACTGGCCTCCAATATTTCATTGGGGGGGAGCCTTGGTGGGTGCCGCCAGGGTCAGGATCCCACAGCTATGCTTTAGAATGGAGCATGTGAGGTAGGGGGTGCTGAATCTTGGCATTGCATAAGGTGCTGCTGAATTTTGAGACCCCAAGATCCGCCATTGTTGGGGTGGATCAGGAGTGGGAGACCTTTGGCACCTTTGGCCCTGAAGATGTTGCTGAACTACAACTGCCATTAGCTGGTTACAGGGGAAATATCAGAATAGGTACAGAATAAATGGCTTCTGTTGTTGTTGGCATAGGTGCCATTTTCCAAAACAGCAATGAGAGTGCAGTGGACGCAAAGCAAACTGGAGTGTGTACACACCCTCAGACGTTGGGAGGAATTTAATCAAGGACAGGGTGGTGGTTCATGAGTCAAGATGGCTACCGTCTGCTGTGCATACATTTAGGGAAATGCTAGCACGTGGAAAGAGACATGAATGGCTAGCCAATGAGACAATAAGGATGTTTAACTTTTCATACACAAGTATTGGCTTCAATTGGTGTGCAACATGAAAGAAAGACTTCCGTTGGCTGTCATATACAATCGATTTTTCTAGTCACAAGTGGGCACATACATTGTGTGTGTGACTCCAAGGCACATTTAAACCTAGCATGAGAAAATGCCCAAACTCAGGTTCAGACAGATTTTAGGCTTTCAGGTTCCATTTTGTTTTGCTTTTTTTCTAGGATCTTAAGGTCCACTAACCAGAGCCACATGCAGATAGGGGCTGGTGGAGCAGAACCAGATGTTAAATAGTGATTCAGGGGCAAAGCCTTCTGCCCTCATACCAACATGACCTTAATATAAAAATATAAATCAACGCCTGAGTTACAGCAAATCTAATCTGGGGCTGGAGGAAGTTAGC
This sequence comes from Darevskia mixta, assembly GCA_034641385.1. Taxonomy (NCBI): domain Eukaryota; kingdom Metazoa; phylum Chordata; class Lepidosauria; order Squamata; family Lacertidae; genus Darevskia; species Darevskia mixta. The sequence goes on along the minus strand of JAWWNH010000014.1, from coordinate 23,981,223 downwards.
ATTTTTGTTACTGCCATTGTTAAAAACTGGGAGTCAGGAACCTTTGCTATTAACTACTGCAAAATACCCAGCAATTTACCAATAGAGCTCAGTCCACCTTCTGTCCACCCCTCTCCTAAGTTGTTAGTCCTTATGATACATGTTGCACATGGATGATGCTGCCTAAATGCAACACACACACATCTTGTATCAATTAGATACAAGTTGATAACATCAATATTAAAGGGTTTTCTTGTCAATACGCTTCAAAATAATGTTGTTGAATGTGTGTGTTTACCAGTTTTGAAGCCATATTCAGCTACAAGTCTGGTTAGCTTTTCCACATGGAATGTGGGCACTAGGGCAAAGTACACATTAGTGGACTAAAACACAGCGAGGTCATCCCCCCCCATGTGTTTCAAGTCACATTTGCATATTGCTGTACACAACAGAGAAGGGGTAGATATGTTTTCAATCAATGTGCGTTACCTGTTTGGTTTCCCCTTGCCTGCTGCGGCCACCCCACCAACTCCTATTCATGAAATTGTCATTTGTGCATGCTCTGCAATCTGCACATGTACAACAGCTGCTTCAAATGTGCACATCTCATCTTAACTGCATTGCAATGTGAAATGCGGCTTATGGGATTTTTGCCAAGTTGAACAGAAACTGAGAGAATAATAGAGAGCTTCAAACGGTAACGGTCAGTATTTAACTCCTAAAACGAAAGAGGCTGAAGCTGTGTTTTCGTTTCTGGATTCCTTAACCCCCTCAATTGCATAAAATCGGGGACTTTTGTGTCTCCTTGGTACCCTGGCTGAAGCATGGAAAAAAAGTTTCTGGGTAAGTAATGGTGAGTCCTGACACACCTTACACCTCTGAAGCGACAGCCTCTCTTTCAATGTTAAATGAAGCTTTATAGTTAAAAGGCTGTAGTTGTCTCTATACTGTACTTAAAGTGTCACTCCTCACATGGTGTTCTGTTCAATATTATTCTGTGCCAAGCAATGCGGCACTCTACTGACACTGTCCTGATATCCTGCAGGAAATAAGTGAACAAAAAACCTCCAGCTAATACACAAAAACAAACAATGCTCATTTGTATCCTCCCTGCCACTGTCTCTTTCCAAAACAATAAGGATGCTACACCATCACCAGTCTCGCTTGCCTGAAGTGAGACCTCCAATCTTATCTCAAAAATGAAAGATTCCTAGCAAGTCCTGTGGAAGAAGGGGCTCCTGTCTGAGAAGAAATTGCCTTAAGGATCCTTTCTGTTATTATTCACTGGCAAGGAAACCCTCTAGGATCCTTGTCAGGAAAAAAATGAACATTACCACCACTACTATAGCCCATTGATGTGCTTTAGCACGATAAACTACACTGTTTGGTAAGACTCGAGTTCATTCCCTGTGGGAGTTATAGTTTCAGTAAAATGGCGCTGGCAATCCACGCCTATAGAGTTAGTGGAAAATTACAGTAATGGCAAGCCATGCTGACCTAGGGGACCCAGGTCAGGCACACTGGTTGGGGGTGACCAGAACCAGAAGGATCAGGATTTACTGGATCTAACAGGATCAGCCAAGGCATAGCTAGGGAGAACAATGGGAGGTGTTGAAAAACAACCCCAGAGGTCGGAAGGTGAGCAGGGAGGGGGTGCATACATGAGGAGCAGCACATCCACAATGGCGGAGGTTTTAGGGTGTCTTCTCCTTCCTGTACCTACCAGCAGCACCTTATATGGTTCTATGTTAATGATCACCACCTTATTTGGTACTAAGAGATGCCCTGCGAGGCTAATCATTAACTGTCAAGTGAGCTGTCAATAAATATGGGACTCTCGCTCAGCTCGAGGTCGCCTTCCCGCACAACCATCCTGTCATCGCGTCCCGTTATTCAGTGTGTTGCTTCATCAATGCAACATCTGGTGACCCCTGTGACGTGATCCATCACCCACTCTCACTCAAGGCTGGGACAGTCTTTCGGATCCACAAGCGTTCGCGCTGTGAGTATGGGCCAATCAGAGGTAATTCCGCGGAGTGCACCCGTAGAGGAGTTACAGGACGTCCTAGAGACGTTCGGGCAAACAGGAGCTAGTTATGAGGAGCTAGTAGAGTTGGTAGACGAGATAAAGTGCCATTGCCCCTGGTTTGAGGAGGATTGCGATCCCCTCAGCTCTGTGGAGTGGGAGCGCATAGGTAGGCAAATGCTTACCGCGCCTCGGGCACCGGCAGCTCTCATAGGTCTTTGGAAAAGGGTTGGGGATGCACTTCGAAAGATGGAGGGTTCATGTTCCAAGGCACCCCCTTCGTCACGCCCTAACCCTGCAGGAGAGGGGATTCCTCTGCCCCTTCCTTCCTCAGCTTTGGGCACCTCAAAGTCGCCAAAGCTGCAGGAGTCCAATTCTAGCTCTACAGTTCCCAGAGCCTCTCAAAGGTCTATGGGGGCTGTCAGAGCAGGATTCATGCAAGAGCAGTTAAAAGGAACCTTGTCTAGCGAAGAGCTGGAGCAGGGACTGCAGGTTTTTCCGGTTGTCAGGCTTCCGGGAGACAATGGTGAAATTCATGTTCAGTGGACACCATTGTCATACCAGATCCTGAGGGAACTGAGGAAAAGCATTTCTGAGACGGGCTTACGCTCCACCTTTACGCAGGGTTTGGTGGAAAGCATAAGCACCTCCCACAATCTGGTACCCCAAGATTGGAAGGACCTTTTTAGGATGGTCCTTTCGTCTGCCCAGTACGTTATCTGGGATTCGGAATATCAGAGAGGAGCCATAGAGGAAGGAAATGCATCCGGTGGGGCGTACCTGCCGGATCAACTCTATGGGGCAGGGCAGTTTGCTGCCACTATGCAGCAAGCTGCTGGCATTCCAGAACTGGCATACCCAGCTATCTCCCGATGCGTGCTTAAAGCCCTTCGGAGAGTCCCTGCAGCAGGCAAGACGGCCAAATCTTTTTCTACCATCAAGCAGGGAGCCTCAGAATCCTATTCAGATTTTGTGGATAGATTGCAGGAAGCAATCTCTAGACAAGTGGACAATGTAGAAGCTAGTGCAGAACTAATGATTAAATTAGCTTATGAGCAGGCAAATGCTGACTGCCGCCGTGCGCTGCAGTCAGTAATTGCACGTGGAGATCATAAGCTTGCAGACATGCTGAGGGCTTGCTCAGACATCGGTACTAATGCATTCCAAATGGAAGCATTAGCGGCGGCTCTCAGGAAAGGAAGTTACAATAGCAAAGGAAATTTTAGCAAAGGAAATGGTAACTGTTTCAATTGTGGCCGCCCTGGCCATTATATAGCGGAGTGCAGATCTCCAGGTGGGGGAGCTTGCAAGAAGGGTGGAGGAGGGTCAGTAAAGCCAAAGACCCCTTGTCCCAAGTGCAAGCAAGGATTTCATTGGGCAAGTCAGTGCCCCCATGTGGTGACTCAGCAGGGAAACTAGGTAGCGGGCTGTCAGCAAGCCCAGGTACAATTGCTGTGTCTGATGTTGAGAGGGCGAGGTCAGCCACCCAGGGAAGCGCAGGCATTGATTTGATAAACCAGGAGGAGAAATTTGTGCAGTTCCCAGGGGTGGTTGTCCTTATGCCTTCTCAAATCAGAGGACCTCTGCCAGCAGGAACTGTGGGGTTAGTTCTCCCCCGTTCCTCTGCAGGGAAGAAGGGAATCTTTGTAATCCCTGGAGTTGTGGATGCCGACTATGAAGGAGTCATATTAGTTCAAATTGAAACAAATGTGCCACTGACTCTACACAAAGGGGAGTCTTTTGCACAGTTGATCATTGTTCCTTATGTACTTCCTGCTGGAGGGAAGCAGGCGGTGCGAGGGGAGGGGAGTTTTGGGTCTACTAACCCTTCCCACTCCTTGCACCCGAGTATTTTGGCTGTCACTGAATTTTTATAAGCTTCTAAACCTCAGCGTACCTATTTGTTGGATGGCAGGTCATTTCAGGGAGTGTTGGACTCTGGAGCTGATGTCTCTGTGATTGCTGCTGACCACTGGCCTCCCGACTGGCCCACCACTGCTTCGCCTTCCGTGTGGGGAGTCGGGGGGGCTCAAGCAGCACACCGCAGTACCAAGTGGCTCACGGTAAGCGCTCCGGATGGGAGCCGCACCGCGCAAATTCAACCGGTTATCCTTCCCTTACATGTCAATCTTTGGGGGAGGGACTTAATGCAGCAGTTTCAGGCGAAATTAGTAATTGAGGATTAAAGTAAAAATGAGCCTTTCTAAGCCAACTGCGCTGCCTTTGGAGTGGCGCTCCACAGATCCAGTCTGGATTGAGCAGTGGCCACTCCCTCAGGAAAAAATCTTAATTCTTAAAGAATTAGTTAAAGAACAACTATTAGCTGGCCATATCCAACCATCAACAAGTCCATTTAATACTCCTCAAAAGGGAGAAGCTACAAAGCACGTTGTAAATCACTGCATTCGGACCTTTTCAGTAATGGGCAGGCCAAAAATTTTGAAGACTGACAATGCACCAGCATACACCAGTCAGGCTTTTGCGGAGTTTTGCCAACAATGGGAAGTTGAACATCGCTTTGGCATCCCGTACAATTCTCAAGGTCAAGCGATCATAGAGAGAGGGAATAGAACTTTGAAAGAAGCTCTTCAAAAACACAAACAAATAAAAACTGGGGGAATAGCCCTGGGTCTTCCAGCAAAACAAGAGTGGCTAAACAAAGTACTTTTTACATTAAATCATTTAAATATTAAAAATTTATCGTCAGCTGTGGAGAATCATTTTGGTCAAAGAGTTAGTTATCCACAGCCACAGGTTAGTTACAGGATGTTGCCTAACCCTGTCTGGCTCGGACCTGCACCGCTTTTAGCGTGGGGTCGAGGGCATGCAGCTGTGTTTACTCCCACAGGAATCCAGTGGGTGCCATCCAGGTGTGTAAAACCGTGGAGAAATGGCGTACCAGCAGGCGCAGGAAAATCCGGGATTCTACAACACCTCGAACCCAATTCCGAGCCTGGCAGCGCTTCAACTACGGGATCCTCTGGGCGAAATGCCAGATCTGGCAGCGATGCAGCTTCAGGATCCGCGGAGGGACCGAAATAGAGTCCCTCTACAACATCACCGCATCACATGGGGCCAGATTAAGTCGCTTTCTGAGCAAGCAGTCACCGCACTTCAAAGACAGGACATTCCGCTGACTTTGGAGAACCATCTGATGGCTGTTTTCAGCTGCCTAACTGTGAACTCTACACGTGAGCATAGTTATGCCCGACCACCCCACTTTGAACCATTTAAGTAAGAAAAAGTGACGCAGACAATTTCTTTCTAAAGTTCACCCTCCGTTGAGGGAACCAAGTTTCTTTTCTTCTATAAAAAGACATTGCAACAGACTTTCAATCTCTAAGCTTTACAACCCTCACTTTGAGAGACTAAATATTCTTATTGTTATGGTTTGAACTGATATAGAGTTTATAAAAGTAGTTACAAAGTATTGCACAAGATACCCAGTGTTATGTACAAAGTATTTATCTAAAAGGTTTACAAAGTATTTATATGCAACTGTTATAAGGGTTCTTACACGTAAAAAAAAAAAAAAAAAAAAGGAAGCATTGTTGGGAAGTGTTTTAAAATAACTGAAAAAGAAGGTACGGAGGTTTTCTGACACCCAGCCCGTAAAAGAGGCAATCGCTTGAGAAAATACATGAATACAAGTACCCTGCTCACCAAACACGATTAGGTATCTCATCCACTCAATTTAAAACAAATTAAAAAGGGGGAGATGTGGGAGTTATAGTTTCAGTAAAATGGCGCTGGCAATCCACGCCTATAGAGTTAGTGGAAAATTACAGTAATGGCAAGCCATGCTGACCTAGGGGACCCAGGTCAGGCACACTGGTTGGGGGTGACCAGAACCAGAAGGATCAGGATTTACTGGATCTAACAGGATCAGCCAAGGCATAGCTAGGGAGAACAATGGGAGGTGTTGAAAAACAACCCCAGAGGTCGGAAGGTGAGCAGGGAGGGGGTGCATACATGAGGAGCAGCACATCCACAATGGCGGAGGTTTTAGGGTGTCTTCTCCTTCCTGTACCTACCAGCAGCACCTTATATGGTTCTATGTTAATGATCACCACCTTATTTGGTACTAAGAGATGCCCTGCGAGGCTAATCATTAACTGTCAAGTGAGCTGTCAATAAATATGGGACTCTCGCTCAGCTCGAGGTCGCCTTCCCGCACAACCATCCTGTCATCGCGTCCCGTTATTCAGTGTGTTGCTTCATCAATGCAACATCTGGTGACCCCTGTGACGTGATCCATCACCCACTCTCACTCAAGGCTGGGACAGTCTTTCGGATCCACAAGCGTTCGCGCTGTGAGTATGGGCCAATCAGAGGTAATTCCGCGGAGTGCACCCGTAGAGGAGTTACAGGACGTCCTAGAGACGTTCGGGCAAACAGGAGCTAGTTATGAGGAGCTAGTAGAGTTGGTAGACGAGATAAAGTGCCATTGCCCCTGGTTTGAGGAGGATTGCGATCCCCTCAGCTCTGTGGAGTGGGAGCGCATAGGTAGGCAAATGCTTACCGCGCCTCGGGCACCGGCAGCTCTCATAGGTCTTTGGAAAAGGGTTGGGGATGCACTTCGAAAGATGGAGGGTTCATGTTCCAAGGCACCCCCTTCGTCACGCCCTAACCCTGCAGGAGAGGGGATTCCTCTGCCCCTTCCTTCCTCAGCTTTGGGCACCTCAAAGTCGCCAAAGCTGCAGGAGTCCAATTCTAGCTCTACAGTTCCCAGAGCCTCTCAAAGGTCTATGGGGGCTGTCAGAGCAGGATTCATGCAAGAGCAGTTAAAAGGAACCTTGTCTAGCGAAGAGCTGGAGCAGGGACTGCAGGTTTTTCCGGTTGTCAGGCTTCCGGGAGACAATGGTGAAATTCATGTTCAGTGGACACCATTGTCATACCAGATCCTGAGGGAACTGAGGAAAAGCATTTCTGAGACGGGCTTACGCTCCACCTTTACGCAGGGTTTGGTGGAAAGCATAAGCACCTCCCACAATCTGGTACCCCAAGATTGGAAGGACCTTTTTAGGATGGTCCTTTCGTCTGCCCAGTACGTTATCTGGGATTCGGAATATCAGAGAGGAGCCATAGAGGAAGGAAATGCATCCGGTGGGGCGTACCTGCCGGATCAACTCTATGGGGCAGGGCAGTTTGCTGCCACTATGCAGCAAGCTGCTGGCATTCCAGAACTGGCATACCCAGCTATCTCCCGATGCGTGCTTAAAGCCCTTCGGAGAGTCCCTGCAGCAGGCAAGACGGCCAAATCTTTTTCTACCATCAAGCAGGGAGCCTCAGAATCCTATTCAGATTTTGTGGATAGATTGCAGGAAGCAATCTCTAGACAAGTGGACAATGTAGAAGCTAGTGCAGAACTAATGATTAAATTAGCTTATGAGCAGGCAAATGCTGACTGCCGCCGTGCGCTGCAGTCAGTAATTGCACGTGGAGATCATAAGCTTGCAGACATGCTGAGGGCTTGCTCAGACATCGGTACTAATGCATTCCAAATGGAAGCATTAGCGGCGGCTCTCAGGAAAGGAAGTTACAATAGCAAAGGAAATTTTAGCAAAGGAAATGGTAACTGTTTCAATTGTGGCCGCCCTGGCCATTATATAGCGGAGTGCAGATCTCCAGGTGGGGGAGCTTGCAAGAAGGGTGGAGGAGGGTCAGTAAAGCCAAAGACCCCTTGTCCCAAGTGCAAGCAAGGATTTCATTGGGCAAGTCAGTGCCCCCATGTGGTGACTCAGCAGGGAAACTAGGTAGCGGGCTGTCAGCAAGCCCAGGTACAATTGCTGTGTCTGATGTTGAGAGGGCGAGGTCAGCCACCCAGGGAAGCGCAGGCATTGATTTGATAAACCAGGAGGAGAAATTTGTGCAGTTCCCAGGGGTGGTTGTCCTTATGCCTTCTCAAATCAGAGGACCTCTGCCAGCAGGAACTGTGGGGTTAGTTCTCCCCCGTTCCTCTGCAGGGAAGAAGGGAATCTTTGTAATCCCTGGAGTTGTGGATGCCGACTATGAAGGAGTCATATTAGTTCAAATTGAAACAAATGTGCCACTGACTCTACACAAAGGGGAGTCTTTTGCACAGTTGATCATTGTTCCTTATGTACTTCCTGCTGGAGGGAAGCAGGCGGTGCGAGGGGAGGGGAGTTTTGGGTCTACTAACCCTTCCCACTCCTTGCACCCGAGTATTTTGGCTGTCACTGAATTTTTATAAGCTTCTAAACCTCAGCGTACCTATTTGTTGGATGGCAGGTCATTTCAGGGAGTGTTGGACTCTGGAGCTGATGTCTCTGTGATTGCTGCTGACCACTGGCCTCCCGACTGGCCCACCACTGCTTCGCCTTCCGTGTGGGGAGTCGGGGGGGCTCAAGCAGCACACCGCAGTACCAAGTGGCTCACGGTAAGCGCTCCGGATGGGAGCCGCACCGCGCAAATTCAACCGGTTATCCTTCCCTTACATGTCAATCTTTGGGGGAGGGACTTAATGCAGCAGTTTCAGGCGAAATTAGTAATTGAGGATTAAAGTAAAAATGAGCCTTTCTAAGCCAACTGCGCTGCCTTTGGAGTGGCGCTCCACAGATCCAGTCTGGATTGAGCAGTGGCCACTCCCTCAGGAAAAAATCTTAATTCTTAAAGAATTAGTTAAAGAACAACTATTAGCTGGCCATATCCAACCATCAACAAGTCCATTTAATACTCCTCAAAAGGGAGAAGCTACAAAGCACGTTGTAAATCACTGCATTCGGACCTTTTCAGTAATGGGCAGGCCAAAAATTTTGAAGACTGACAATGCACCAGCATACACCAGTCAGGCTTTTGCGGAGTTTTGCCAACAATGGGAAGTTGAACATCGCTTTGGCATCCCGTACAATTCTCAAGGTCAAGCGATCATAGAGAGAGGGAATAGAACTTTGAAAGAAGCTCTTCAAAAACACAAACAAATAAAAACTGGGGGAATAGCCCTGGGTCTTCCAGCAAAACAAGAGTGGCTAAACAAAGTACTTTTTACATTAAATCATTTAAATATTAAAAATTTATCGTCAGCTGTGGAGAATCATTTTGGTCAAAGAGTTAGTTATCCACAGCCACAGGTTAGTTACAGGATGTTGCCTAACCCTGTCTGGCTCGGACCTGCACCGCTTTTAGCGTGGGGTCGAGGGCATGCAGCTGTGTTTACTCCCACAGGAATCCAGTGGGTGCCATCCAGGTGTGTAAAACCGTGGAGAAATGGCGTACCAGCAGGCGCAGGAAAATCCGGGATTCTACAACACCTCGAACCCAATTCCGAGCCTGGCAGCGCTTCAACTACGGGATCCTCTGGGCGAAATGCCAGATCTGGCAGCGATGCAGCTTCAGGATCCGCGGAGGGACCGAAATAGAGTCCCTCTACAACATCACCGCATCACATGGGGCCAGATTAAGTCGCTTTCTGAGCAAGCAGTCACCGCACTTCAAAGACAGGACATTCCGCTGACTTTGGAGAACCATCTGATGGCTGTTTTCAGCTGCCTAACTGTGAACTCTACACGTGAGCATAGTTATGCCCGACCACCCCACTTTGAACCATTTAAGTAAGAAAAAGTGACGCAGACAATTTCTTTCTAAAGTTCACCCTCCGTTGAGGGAACCAAGTTTCTTTTCTTCTATAAAAAGACATTGCAACAGACTTTCAATCTCTAAGCTTTACAACCCTCACTTTGAGAGACTAAATATTCTTATTGTTATGGTTTGAACTGATATAGAGTTTATAAAAGTAGTTACAAAGTATTGCACAAGATACCCAGTGTTATGTACAAAGTATTTATCTAAAAGGTTTACAAAGTATTTATATGCAACTGTTATAAGGGTTCTTACACGTAAAAAAAAAAAAAAAAAAAAGGAAGCATTGTTGGGAAGTGTTTTAAAATAACTGAAAAAGAAGGTACGGAGGTTTTCTGACACCCAGCCCGTAAAAGAGGCAATCGCTTGAGAAAATACATGAATACAAGTACCCTGCTCACCAAACACGATTAGGTATCTCATCCACTCAATTTAAAACAAATTAAAAAGGGGGAGATGTGGGAGTTATAGTTTCAGTAAAATGGCGCTGGCAATCCACGCCTATAGAGTTAGTGGAAAATTACAGTAATGGCAAGCCATGCTGACCTAGGGGACCCAGGTCAGGCACACTGGTTGGGGGTGACCAGAACCAGAAGGATCAGGATTTACTGGATCTAACAGGATCAGCCAAGGCATAGCTAGGGAGAACAATGGGAGGTGTTGAAAAACAACCCCAGAGGTCGGAAGGTGAGCAGGGAGGGGGTGCATACATGAGGAGCAGCACATCCACAATGGCGGAGGTTTTAGGGTGTCTTCTCCTTCCTGTACCTACCAGCAGCACCTTATATGGTTCTATGTTAATGATCACCACCTTATTTGGTACTAAGAGATGCCCTGCGAGGCTAATCATTAACTGTCAAGTGAGCTGTCAATAAATATGGGACTCTCGCTCAGCTCGAGGTCGCCTTCCCGCACAACCATCCTGTCATCGCGTCCCGTTATTCAGTGTGTTGCTTCATCAATGCAACAATTCCCCATCTATCACCAGTGTTTACAGCAAGAACACTGCAACTTAATTTTAAAATAGTAAAAGTAAATATGCATTTCAGTGCTATGCAGTTTTAGAGCAACTGGATTAAAAAAAATGGAATTTCATTATTTATTGGTGGACTAAAGGGTCAAAGTGCCTTTGTAATAATTTTTGTTGTTTAGTCGTTTAGTCGTGTCCGACTCTTCGTGACCCCATGGACCAGAGCACGCCAGGCACTCCTGTCTTCCACTGCCTCCCGCAGTTTGGTCAGACTCATGTTGGTAGCTTCGAGAACACTGTCCAACCATCTCGTCCTCTGTCGTCCCCTTCTCCTTGCGCCCTCAATCTTTCCCAGCATCAGGGTCTTTTCCAGGGATTACTCAACAGCATTAACAGAACTTTTCTGGCTCATTTGCTCCTAGTGTAGGGTATAGTTAGATTAAATCCAATTTTGTGCCTTTTCATTCTACTAATTTTTGATCCCCCATTGACTGGGTGCCACCTTCCTGCTGTGGTATGTTTTCAGAGTAAACAAACAAAGGCAAATAATGCAAACATGATAATGAGGCTTAACTATTAGGCGTTTGCATTTTAAAATGTATCCCTTCTGAGCACTGCTTCCCAAGTTACCAAATCCATAAATGGAAGTCATATTCATGTTGTTGTTGTTCAGTCGTTCAGTCGTGTCCGACTCTTCGTGACCCCATGGACCAGAGCATGCCAGGCACGCCTATCCTTCACTGTCTCTCGCAGTTTGGCCAAACTCATGTTAGTAGCTTCGAGAACACTGTCCAACCATCTCATCCTCTGTCGTCCCCTTCTCCTTGTGCCCTCAACCTTTCCCAACATCAGGGTCTTTTCTAGGGAGTCTTCTCTTCTCATGAGGTGGCCAAAGTACTGGAGCCTCAACTTCAGGATCTGTCCTTCTAGTGAGCACGCAGGGCTGATTTCTTTAAGAATGGATAGGTTTGATCTTCTTGCAGTCCATGGGACTCTCAAGAGTCTCCTCCAGCACCATAATTCAAAAGCATCAATTCTTCGGCGATCAGCCTTCTTTATGGTCCAGCTCTCACTTCCGTACATTACTACTGGGAAAACCATAGCTTTAACTATACGGACCTTTATCGGCAAGGTGATGTCTTTGCTTTTTAAGATGCTGTCTAGGTTTGTCATTGCTTTTCTCCCAAGAAGCAGGCGTCTTTTAATTTTGTGACTGCTGTCTGAAACTATAAAATTCATGGGCATGGGTGTGCACAGCACATTTCATTAAGGCATGCACCCATAGATTATTATTATGATGATGATTATTTATTTCAGTGAAGGAAGGCGGGGGAATGATGAAACAAACAAATAAGGACAAGGAAGAAGTAAAGTGGCAGAAAGCTAACAAAACAACAGCAACAAGAGGGTAAAGAAGCCAAAACGAAATATTTTTCCTGCAGAGAGCTGACCCCGAGGCATGGCAGACCCAGAGGGCCAAGGGTGGGGTGGTTCCTCCTCTTCCTTGCTTGAGCAACAGCAAAAACAGGTCTTCACTTTTATTGAAACAATTTTTATTAATAATGGGCATGCATGTTTTTGAGTCTCACAAAAAACCCACTAGTAACCAAAGGGTGCAGTGAGACTTGCAAGTTGTGCTTTGTGCCTGCAATGTAAGCAACCTTTTGAGGGGTAAGTAATCTAGCAATGCATGCCAGCAGGAAGAGACTGCAGATTCTGAATATTGACATTATGAATCCAAAAAGGATAGATAGATAGATAGATAGATAGATAGATAGATGATAGATAGATAGATAGATGATAGATAGATAGATAGATAGATAGATAGATAGATGATAGATAGATAGATGATAGATACTTTATTGTCATTGTACGTAGTACAACGAAATTGAATGCCATCCCACATTCCCACATTCTTCAGGGCAATTCCCATAACTTAGTTATTCCACCCATTTATTCATCATATTTGCCTGCAGATATGAGCAGCAGTGTTTTTGCTTTTTAAATTATGGAGAAACAGAGAAATAGAATCTCGAAGTTCAGTTTGTAAGTGTGTTTGTAATTCCACAAGATCCATGTGGCTAACCTAAGGAGGGTCTGTCATGTAGCCTTCTTAAGTGATTAACATAAAACTTGAGTATTTGCAAATAAGATAATATAAAATTGATTTTGCAATTGTAAGGCTACTTATAATAATTGGGAAAAACAATGTTTGAGGGGAAACATCTCCATTTTCAACTCAACAGAACATGAGATGAGCCTTTCTCTACTTAAAATGTTTTGTGATTAAGAAATTCTATTTGCAGCGCGTCAAGTTTTTCAGTAGTATACTTTACTTTCATTTACAAGTCATCATTCTTCCTTGTACCTGATGACATATTTTCTTCTCTTGCATAATTGTGGCATTATTGCTCATTCCTTCTATGGGATTGTGGTTCTGATTCATCAAGGCACTTAAGTGCAGATGGATACATTCTGTGATTTTCCTCAAATAATAATACGTGCACTGACATGTTTTTGAAATGTGTCTGTGAGCCAATATTCTCTGTATTTAGCGCACCTACATTGCTATATTATGCAAATATACTGTGTAATAAAGCCAGTGGTAGAATAGTTTTCCAGAGCTCAGTCAGTAGAGCATGAGGCTCTTAATCTAAGGGTCATGGGTTTGAGCCCCACGTTGGGCAAAAAGATTCCTGCATTGCAGGGGGTTAGACCAGATGACCCCTGTGGTCCCTTCCAACTCTACAATTCTATGGTGTGGGAGCATACAGGGATGCTGTTGAAGTCCAAGTTGGAAGGCACTCATGCAGAGGTCCAGTTGAATGAACTGGTTCTTCTGAATTGAACTGGTAGGGTTTTCTTGAACTGTTGTAATCACACAGATCACAGGGACTGTGTTTATGGGCTCCATGCAGAGGAACCAACTGGTTTAATAGCATCCCTGCATGCATTAGTCCTAGCTGCAAGCTCTATGATCGTCTGGTGTAGCATGTGATTGAGGGGCCACTGGCTAGTGATGCCAAGAAATGTTATTTATACAGTGGTACCTCGGTTTACGAACTTAATCCGTTCCGAAAGTCCATTCTTAAACCAAAGTGTTCTTAAACCAAGGCGTGCTTTACCATAGAAAGTAATGGAAAATGGATTAATCCATTCCAGGCGATGAAAAACAACCCCCTAAAACAGCAATTTAAGATGAATTTTACTATCTAATGAGACCATTGATCCGTAAAATGAAGGCAATAATCAATGAACTGTACTATAAAATAAGTAAGATAGTATTGTAGATGATAAAAATTAAAATTATTTTTTTTTCTTATGTGCACTGATGATAGTCATTGTTTGGATGGGGGGCTTTTATCTATTTCTGCAGTCACACAATCAACCAGTAGCTGAACTGGGTTCCACACAGTCACAAAAACAAGTCACAAGCCACAGTCACAAGTCAGTCCCATAAAACGAAGAACAAGTCACAGTCAAAAAAATGAAAAAGCCACACAAACAAAAACACAAAACATAGCAAAATCAAAAGCTCCAAATGTCATGGGTGCTTGGGACTCAACAGCCGACAGACTCAACAGGAAGCCTCTGATTAGCAGCGGAGGACTCAATTTAGAAATGGAACACACTCAACAGGAAGCGAAACATGTTCTGCTTCCAAGGCAAAGTTCACAAACCAAAACACCTGCTTCCAGATTTCCAGCGTTCTTATTCCAAGTTGTTCATAAACTAAGCTGTTCTTAAACCAAGGTACCACTGTACTGAGAAAAGGGTCTTCAGGGTGATTATAAGGGGTCAAGTGGTAAACCTGGGTTCTTGTGGACTCTTCATGCCCTAAATGTTGTCCTTATCCAATCGGACCAATGTGTGGGAAAGACAGCCCCAAGTTGCTTTTCATGCTCTTTACTTTCCTGGTTTGGCAGGCTTCAAGGAAAACATTACTTAGAAATGAAAGGTGGTAAGTGGAGCAATTATGTCCCCAACCTTCCTTGTACTCTGCTTCTCCCCTCCCCTCCATACCTAATATTTGATTGCAGATTAAAAATGGGGACATGTCCCTTTTGCATCACAGATTAAGTATAAAAAGTAACGTTCAATATTCACAGATCACAAGTTCCTCCTGTTTAACTGCCGCCATGTGTGTAAACTTCTGAGCATGTGTTTTAGGAAATTAGAAGGGAGGCTTGCCGGGGGTAGGTGGGGGCTAGCTGCAAAGCTAAATGGTGGCATAATTTTATGTCACTGAGCATGACATGGGGGGGGGTCACTTTGAGGCACAACCATAGGCTTTCGAACTGCAGAAATTTCACACACCAGGAATGGTAATGATTCAAGGAATTTGAGGCTCCAAATCAAGGTTGCACATTTCAATCTAAAAGAACAAATCACAGGGGGTTGAACTTTATGAGCCTCAGGGTCCCTTCCAACTCTACAGTTCTATGATTCTATGATCCACCTCAATAGGGACACTCATCAAGGCTGCCCCCTGTCGCCACTGCTTTTCGCAGAGAAGTCGCTCTTACACGTTGGATTAGCCATAATTGAACTCAGCCTTGCCAGTGAATGGGTGACTACGTGAGAGACATGGTGCAAACCCTTTGTGTTCGTTTCACCATACTAATTAATGTGAATGTTTCCTGAACTGTGGGTTGGTCAGCCAAATGGGTTACTTTCTTATCTGTGTCACGGTGCAGTATTTTCTCTGTGCTCAGTTAGCATCCTTCCTTGACTTGCGTCACCTCTAGGATTACTGAGCAGTGACAACATCGTACTCTAGATGGTGTATTTGAGTAGATTTCCACCACCACCCCTTTGAACCAAACTACAGTCATACCTCATGTTACGGACGCTTCAGGTTACGTGTTTTCGGGTTGCGGACTGCAGGAAACCCGGAAGTACCGGAATGGGTTATTTCCGGGTTTCGTCGCTCGCGCATGCGCAGAAGCGCCAAATCGCGCCTCTGCCTGCGTAGACGCGGCACTTCAGGATGCAAATGCTGCGGGTTGCAGACGTGCCTCCGTCACGGATTACGTCCACAACCCGAGGTTCCACTGTACACATTATGTCGGCTACTATATGTGCTTTTAAGTGCATATTAGTGTTAAGCAACATGGGTGTACTTACTCTGAAACCAACTGGCTGCTCTGGAATAACGCCACGAAATGTTCACGAGTATTTCTGTTATCCAGACAAAGCTGCAAAGTTAAACTGTTGAAATAGAGGTTCAGTGCTGTCCTCTGTGGTGCCAAGGTCTCTGTGTTATCTCCCAAAATATATCTTCCAAAAGTTTCTTTTGGGAATTATAGGGACAGAACTACCTAAATTGTATAGAAATTTATTTATGTATGCTACTACAGCAGCAAGAATGCTACTTGTCCAAATGTGGAAAGAAGCAGAAGTCCCAGTAAAGGAAGAATGGATCCAAAAGCTCATGGAATTGGCAGAAATGGCAAAATTTACCGGAAGTATAAGAAATCAAGATAACAAACTTTTTATTTAAAAAAATGGAAATGGTTTATTGAATATTTACAGATTAAATTGTAAACAGATAAAAACATTAGCAGGATTATTGTAATAACCTGCAGTCTCAGAAGAGTATATATTTACAGTAGATAATCAAATGAGCAAGTGAAATGAATTTGGATATGCCGAAGGTATTTTAAAAAATATATGGAACTGCAGAAAGAGGGGGAAGTCAAATTTTGAAATGGTAAATTGATTGTAAAACTACTGGTAATGAAATGTATAAACTTGAAAAGTATAAATAAAAACTTTTAAAAAGAGAGAAAAAGTCTGTGTTATCAGCACAACAGCCGCCCAGAGTGGCTGGGGAAACCCAACAAGATGGGCGGGGTATAAATAATAAAATATTATTATTATTATTATTATTATTATTAATGTCCACTGCTAATAATGTAATAATAAGCATCTCTCCTTTTCTGCATTTCCTTTCCTTCTGACCTCACAATTCCCTACTCACCCAACTCAGGATAACACTTCATGCATCTGATGGAACAAAGTTAATGAATGCCATAATAAATTTGTTATGATGACCTTCTGATACAGTGCAAGCAGGTGTCTGTGTTCCTCACCTCCTCCATGCAGAACCCTGCATGCTTCCCCAAATCTTCTCTGGAGGGTTGGGGGGACCCTCCAGTGGAGATTTTGTGGTACATGGGGTGGCTGGAGGTGACAGAAGAGGAACCAGGCACCCATTGCACAAATGGGCGAACTTCCTTGTATGCCACCTCCGGTCTTTAAGATGCCCCAAGTCTCTTTGTTATCATAATGTTTGCAACCCAAAGAATGCTGTTAGCCTAGAAACAATGTGGCTGAAGGACAGGTGAGGATTAGACAACAGATAGAAAAACAATGTGTATGACTAACACTGGGTATTGCTCTATGTATTTTGCATTTACTGGTGAAAAGAGTATCCTTAATTTGATGGGGTGACATACCGTATATACTCGAGTATAAGCCGACCCGAATATAAGCCAAGGCACCCAATTTTACCACAAAAAACCTGGGAAAGCTTCATAGGAGCCACTGCCTGCCTCACTCGAGTATAAGCCGAGGGCGGCTTTTTTCAGCACAAAAAATGTGCTGAAAAACTAGGCTTATACTCGAGTATATAGGGTATGCTAAAAAAAAGTAATTGAGAGCTCTACAATTTAAGAAAAGCCACTAGTTTAACCACCATATGCAAATTGGAGAAGTAAAAATAAGTTAGTTTATTCAACTAAAATCCAACCAATTCTCATCTTGCGAAGGAAATAACTAAAAAGAAGTTATGTGCTTTTTATTTTTCTGTAACAATGTATGGAACTTTCTGTAGAGATGTAGACCTCTTTTCTGCCTCTTCTCTTTATGTTGACGAAAGAACCAGAATTAAAAGTTGCATTTGATGGTTCATAATTGCTGTTCATTTTCTAGCACTTAATTTTGCAATGTCCTGCAGCATTTTATGGAGGGCGAGGGATGCTACATAAACATTTTATCTGTTTGTGTGTTTTTAAAGTCTCTGAAAGACCTTAATTACTGACTGGTGCTGAATAAGGGACTGGTGAGTCACCGGCAAAGTGGATGATATTTGTATTGCAAAACTGGTCAAGCCCAGTGAAGCCTGGGCCAGAGCCCAGAGATGTGCCAACTTTTGATCCAAGATCAGCATTTGATGCCAGTGCTTAGCCCTTAAATGCAATAGCAGCATTTATTCATTATCTCCATGTTTTATTTATTTGAAAGGTCAATACTCGGGTCACGTTGCGCATATGATAGGTGGAAGATTCCAGCCTTTAAGCTTACTAAGAAACAACACTGAATATGCAACATGTGAGGTGCAAGGTTCCTTTATTAATTTAAACAGCACATAACAATTGGGGTCCAGGATATTTCAAGGACTTCCTAATCCCTCATATCCCTGCCCAACAGCAGAGGTTGGGGGGGGGGAGCGACTGTTAGTTGTCCCCCACAGATGTACGGTATGGTTCGTATCCACCAGGAGCCATGTGTTTAGCACTGCAGGCCCAATTTCATAGAATCATAGAATCATAGAGTTGGAAGAGACCACAAGGGCCATCCAGTCCAACCCCCTGCCAAGCAGGAAACACCATCAAAGCATTCCTGACGGGTGGCTGTCAAGCCTCTGCTTAAAGACCTCCAAAGAAGGAGACTCCACCACACTCCTTGGCAGCAAATTCCACTGTCGAACAGCTCTTACTGTCAGGAAGTTCTTTCTAATGTTTAGGTGGAATCTTCTTTCTTGTAGTTTGAATCTATTGCTCCGTGTCCTCTTCTCAGGAGCAGCAGAAAACAACTTTTCTCCCTCCTCTATATGACATCCTTTTATATATTTGAACATGGCTATCATATCACCCCTTAACCTTCTCTTCTCCAGGCTAAACATACCCAGCTCCCTAAGCTGTTCCTCATAAGGCATCGTTTCCAGGCCTTTGACCATTTTGGTTGCCCTCCTCTGGACACGTTCCAGCTTGTCAGTATCCTTCTTGAACTGTGGTGCCCACAGTTTAATGGAACTTCCAGCAAAGGTCAGTTAAGCTCCCTCCCTAATAAACTTCTGGCACCTACTGAAAACATAAAAAAAAAAATCCAGCAGGTATTTTAAATGAAGTATGATTTTATAGTTTAAACTGATTTTTACCTTTTGTACCGAACCCTTGTAAACCACTTAGAGACTATTGTAGTTAAAGCAGTATATAAATAATAATAATAATAATAATAATAATAATGACAGAATGGCAGGTCAAATGCATACCATCTTTCACTGAATGCTTTATCTAACAGTGTTTTTTTAAAGGGATTCTATCAGTTGTCTAACTTCCTCCAAATCTAACCATCAGACCAGTTGAATTCAGCAACACATTTCAAGGAGTCATCATTTAGTTAAGATGGCTGCTTCTTGTATCACATGCCGCATTCACAATAGTTACAAGGATAAATCACAGTTAAAGGTATTTCATTAGAGTCAGTGGTGAAAGATGTCCTGGATCTCTATAGCCTTGGGTAGCAAAGAAGCTTGGGAACTCTGTAGTAGTGGACCATTATATATAGACATTTATTGTAGGTATATGCATGTGTTATTTCTGGTCGGTAATTCATTTAAACTTGAAACCATACTTTGGACTGAGGAAGGGGCAAAGGCCAGCAACCGCAGTTCACGCCTGCATAAGCCAATACACAGGTCAAGGGATTTTCAACCTCCTTTCCTTTTTTGAATAGCAACCGAAGCCTGCTTTGTGCATCTTGGCTGCTCAAGTAGAGCTTCCATTGCCATTCACATGGGGGAAGAATTAAAGAGCCTATTGCGGTTGCCCTAGTTTTGCAGAGAAAATGCATAATAGATGGGATTGCTGGGCTAAACTGTTATGTAAAGGGCAAATAACAAGAGTCTGGGGAGTGAATGGAGCTCTGGGGCGCCAGCTGGCTAACCGAAGTTATTCCTTGGAAGAGATCTATATCTCAGCAACTTGTACACTCAGTCTTTGGCAAACGCTTGTTGAAACTGAAGCCCACATTAAAGACAGTGGGGTAATCACCTGTCATTAATGTGAGGTCTAGTCTTCACAACAGATTGGGCTGTTAAGTAAACACGCATTCCGGAGGTCAGATAATTAAATACCTTCCATGGTGTAACAAGTTCTTCAGAGTTTGCAACATGTCTCTTTGACTTAGCTGGAAAACCAACTCCTTTTCTATTGTCTAGCTACGGTACATGGTGTTGCATTACTGACACTGGTGTGCAATTCTGCTTCCTGGGAACTGGAAAAAGCCCCACCTGATGTGCCGATGACTGACTGTTACAGGAAGCCTCTGGTGCATGAGTGTGTCTTCTGTGGGGCCCAAAAAAAAAAACCCCAAACCAAATTTATAGGATGATGCAAGAGAGGGCAGGAGGAGTTCGTTCCTTCCTAGAATTGCTAAAGCTCACTGTAATACATAGCATCTGAAAGAGATGCACTGTTGCCAAAGAGCTTGTGCCAGTCCAGATCTGTGCCCAGGATGATGACGATGATTAGTTTAATTTACTACCCACCCTTCAGCCTAAGGTCCCAGGGCGGGTTACATCAATTTAAAATGCAACATTAAAAACAGTTTAAAACAAACTTACAATCACAAAAATAGGGTGGGTCCTAGTAATATGCATCTTAGGTGTCAAAAGCCAGGGTAAGGATGCATAGGTAAGTTGGATGGAGATTTTGTGCTGCTGAGGATGCCATAGTGAAACGCTTGGATTGCAGTCTGATTCACTGGCATCTCTAAAAGTATCTCTGCCCAAAGCATCCACTTCAATTTCCCACAATCTTGTTGGGTGGTTCCTTTCCTTGAACTGCTTATAGGGTCATCATGACCAGGAAACAATTGAGATATGGGCTGGGTAACCTGGGATATTGCTTCATTGCCAAAGGATGTCTCTTCGTCCTTTCTCTGGCAGTCTCCTTGAAGGACTGTAGTTCAGTGGCAGAGCATCTTCTTTGCATGCAGAAGGTCCCAGGTTTGATCCCTGACATCTCTAGGTCGGGCTGAGAGAGACCCCTATCCTGGAGAACTGCTATTAATCAGCATCAACAAAACATTTTATTCTTATTTTCCATAAAACCTTTGCAAAGAAATGGGAGTGTGAATCACCTCAGGTTCTCAGCTTCTTGTTCCTTTAAGTTCGTTGGGTTCATTCACTCCAAGTGTGTCAGCATTATTGATCTAGATCAACCAATAGTCTGACTCAGTAGTGTGTGAGGCAGCTTATTATTATTACAGATCTGGGGTGACCGAGTTTGGAGGTGCAAGGGCACTTATCACTGCTAGAGCTAGTGAATGTTAGAAATTAATAAACGGTACTATTTGAATAATATTTGGAGTACTGAAGGGAAGACGGCAGACATCAGATTTGAAATACAGGCTGAACCAGTTCTGCTGTTCAGGAGATCACTGATAGTGATGCCATTAAGGAGAACTAAATGCCATGGAATCATAGAATTGTAGAGTTGGAAGGGACCTTGAGGGTCATCTAATCCAACCCCCTGCAGTGCAGGAATGCCAGACCATTAAAGGACAATTGACCAGGCAGGTGCTGTCCTTCCTCCAGCTGTGTGTTAGTTAGCAGAAGAAATAGCAGAGTTTGGGAGGTTACAGAAGGCGTGATATCACACAGGAGAAATGTCCTTTTGAAAAACAATAGGTCTGGATAAGGGGTGTGTGTGAGCAGACGGATGGGGAGGAGTTCCTTGGAGCAAGGGTTCTTGGGAAGGAGAAACGATGTGGGCAGAACTCCATGTAGGTGAAGGCAGAACTATGTTGGCAGGCTGGGACAGAGGCATGGAGATAGCGTTGAGGATGCCTTGGGCTCCAGTGTTGCGCTGCTGTGGGGAATGAGCCCCTCTTGAAATGCAATGCCCTGAACTCTCTCCTAAGCAGACCCAGGTGTAAATATGTGTACAATAAGCCACATTTCTTAAAGACACCATCCTCCACTGCCCAGTCTTCCCCAGCCTGGCTACCTTGCAGAAGGAGCTCTTCTACCACAAACCAGTTAATCGGATCTAATCTTTGTGTGTATTGTTTTGCAATGATAGTTCTTCCACATCATCCTGGTTGTTGTTGTTTTTTAGCCCTGGATATCCATCGCTACTCCTCCACCCGACCTCCAGACCTCTGGGCAGATCTTGACAGAAGGGATCTGCACTGTGGAGTGTTTTCCTTGTCACTCCCCTGTTCTCCACTAGCTTTGCCCATTCCCAGGCATATAGGTTTTCTGTGTCTCTATGTGTGCACATCTTTTTTTATTTAATAATAATAAATATCAGGATGTGCACAAGCGTGCATTAGCTAACATTCCCAGTGTGATCTGGTCAGTAATCAAGTCTCACATTGAGCGAAATGGAGGATTGCACCTTTTTTTTTTTTAGGAGGGTATCATTTTTTTGTTTGGTTTGGGGTTCCCCTCCCCTCATAGAATAAACCCCGTCTGGGAGAACCCTGTGACCCTTTCTTTAAGAAAAGGAAAGGTGTGGAAGGACAGTTGATCACACATCTTGTCTGGAGCAATTGTGACACTCCTGAGTAGCATTGTCATCTTACACAGGGCGGCTCTATGCATGACTGGACACCCCTGCTTAGCTAATTGTCATGGGTGTCATTAGTAACTGAGAGTTAATGAGTGTACAGTGCACTGGTGATGCAAAGCTAGGCTGAGGAGATGCAAGTGAGGGATTTGGGCAATTGTTCTATGGGGGGGAAATATTGTGTTGTGATATATCAATCCATTCCTGCTGAAATCCCCTCTTTTATGCAAGTATTACAGTAAAAAGCTAAAGGAGCTTTTTAACACCCTGATGCATCTGGTATCAGCATGAGCCAAATGAACATTTAGTTTAGTTTTTATGTAATGATCAAAAATATTTATTTAATAGTCCCCCATGTGGTTAAATTATCAATTTCCCTTTAAAAGTTCACCTCAGTGGGCTTTGGATAAGGAATTGCTAATGTCTTGCCACATTTCACACACTGAGGCACTGGCATGCTATCCCCCCCAAAAAAATAGTGAACCCATATTTCATTGTATTGTCCCTTCTAGTAGCTGTGCTTTCTCTTTGCTTTCCATCAAAGAAAGTTTTTCCTCTTCAGAAAAGCCTTATTTGATGCTGAGCAAGTGGGCAAGACATCACTATTATATTTGCATTTTGTTTCTACCAAACAGCATCCATGTGGCATCCAAAAGGATTCAACTTGCCCTCATCTTCTGACTCTTCTCTCACTTTTCCTTCCTTCCTTCCTTTTTGCAATATTTAGGGAGGTATGGGTGGGTTCCCCCTGCACAGGGACTGAGCTATTGTGAAATAAAGACACAGCCTTGTGAGCAATTGTCCTCATGATGATCACCTCACTTCTATGGGGAAAAATAGAGTTTTGTGTTCAGAACCCATTTCTTTGCAGAGAACATGTATTAAGGACACTGGCTTTTTATTTAAATTAACCATTTTGTTAATTTTCACTTTTCCCCCTCTGTAACAGGATGCAGGACTTCACCCACATTCTTGCTTCTCTGTGGAAAAAGCTATTGATCAAAGCTGCATTCGAATCAACTTTGTGAACAAACTGGATTAGTCCATTTCTCCTTCCTGTTGTCTCTTCTTCTTTTGCGGGGGGTGGGGGGATCAAGTGGCTTGTTTTTAAAACTTGTATGATCAGTCCACTATGCAAACAAATATATAGTGTGGGATATCATCCAATTAAAAAACACCTTACTCAAATAAGCATATGAATCTGAGGCTGCAGTCTCACTCTTCCCTAGAAACCTGTCCCAGGGCTTCATACTAATACTTAATACTGCATGCAAGACTGGGCAGTTATTAGATGAAGAGTGCAATAGGGAGCTGCCCTAGATATCAGGCCTGCCACCATTACAAAACAGTAGTAAGAACAGCTCAGGATCTCACAGAATCGGTGCCACCTTCAGAATGCTCCTTTTCGAGGTCTTCCACTGGCTACCACTGGCAAACATCCCATCCTCTTACGTGCTGGGCAGGTGGAAAGGAGAGCGCCACACCAACCAAGTGTAGCCAGAGTGAGGCCAACTTAACCAAAAGAGCTGGGAGCAGGGACAACTCTGCCCAATCCAGCCACCTGCCCCAGTGGCGGACTTTGGGCTTTCAGAATTCAGTGGTGCCCTGTGCGATGCCCAACATTCAGCGCCCTCCCAGCTCTCTCTTTCCTTTCTAAGTCCTTGTTGAGGAGCCCAGCACCCTCTGCCTGTCTCCAGCCCAAATTCATTGTTCTGTACTCCAATAAATTGGCAAACTATGGAAATAATAGCTCTGAAGGAGGGAGATTCTTTGTTTTAAAACATTAACAAGCCATTAGAAACAAGGGTCAAATTTCAGACAATATACTGTCAGGACTCAGGAGCAACCGTAGGGGCCGAGGGCTGTATGGAGACTATGATGTGTGTGTGTGTGTGTGTGTGTGTGTGTGTGTGTGAAGACTTTGAGCCTTTGGTTCCTCCATTGTCCTGATCCAAATCGCCCCCATTACACCTGCTATGGTTGCTCCACAAAGAGTGCTTCCATTAGCACCAATGAAGGAAGCAATGCTTCCACATTCTGCGCTAGGATTTCATAGGAAGAATTATTCACCAAACGCCTCTGCTAAGTTGATGTTTGCCACCCACAGGTGATGATGAGCTGTGATCTCAGAAGAGAGATGAGCAAATGCCTCTTTCAAGAAAGAATCTGCTGCCTGAGCATCTTTTTTTTAATCAATTTATAAAACTGATTGAATTTCTTATAAAGGTACTCAGGGCAGTGGATGCTTGATTTAAAAACAAATAAAATTGCAGCTACTGTTTTGCCCTCACTTATTGTGAGCGACCTTATAAGAAATACTTGTTCAAGCTACCAGGATGACTTGCAGTTGCACAGCAAAGCACTAGGTGACAGCAGAGAGGCTTCTGTTGATGTCCCTGGCTGCCAATGCAGCTGGCGAAACAGCAGCTACAGATGATGGCATTCTGGTTTCCAGCTGCACAAAGGGAGTTCACTGTCCTGATGACATTGCTTGGCGATAGTCTGCTGTTATTAGGATGAAAGGTGGGTGTGGCAATATGGGATGGTAGGCTGAGTCACAGGCAGAGGAGGTTCTGGTGAAAACCATTTAAGGTGCCTGAGTCCTGAAAGAGAGAGAGGCTAATTAAATCAATTAGTTTTTGGTTTTTTTTAAAAGCAAATAAATCAGTGCTCATATTGTACCAAGGGCTCAAGGTGGGCTAGACAGCTAAGGGCGTATCAGGGTTTGTTTCTGCCCCAGATCAAATGCAATATAGAGCTGCTGTACAGGTTTGACCTCTCAAATGCAGACGGGTACGTCACAGGATGACACAGCACCATTATCACGAATCATAATGCAGCTCGGATGCTGACTCAATCATATTCACTGGCAGTGCGGATAGAGCAAGCTGGTCACATGTGATATGAAAACAGCTATCAGGCCTTGCGCTTACTCTAGTGAGTCTTGGCAGGATTGGAACCAGGTTGTTTAAAGTATTTTTCTTGGTCATTAATACTTCAATTGGACACAAGACTTGTTCATCTTAGGTGGCCTTTCGCAGCTTGTGACTCACCAGCACAACACTATTGTGGCCTATCAGTCAGCCAATAAAATTAAGTCTTGATAATAATAATAATAATAATAATAATAATAATAATAATAATAATAATGTATTATTTATACCCCGCCCATCTGGCTGGGTCTCCCCAGCCACTCTGGGCGGCTTCCAAAAGAACATTAAAATACAATAATCTATTAAACATTAAAAGCCTCCCTAAACAGGGCTGCCTTCAGATGTCTTCTAAAGATCTGGTAGTTGTTGTTCTCTTTGACATCTGAAGGGAGGGCGTTCCACAGGGCGGGTGCCACTACCGAGAAGGCCCTCTGCCTGGTTCCCTGTAACTTGGCTTCTCGTAGTGAGGGAACCGCCAGAAGGCCCTCGGCACTGGACCTCAGTGTCTGGGCAGAATGATGGGGGTGGAGACACTCCTTCAGGTATACAGGACCGAAGCCATTTCTGATGCCCACTTCTGATGCCCATCTGTCCAGGACTGCAAAAAAGGGGGGATTGTAAAGCACTTGGCTGGCCCACAACTTGTGGTAGGCACAGCGGTGCAATTTAGAATTTGGACTTAATGGTCTTATTTGGGAGACTTGCTCTTTATATGGCAAAGTGTGTTCCTTCACTCGCTTCCAAGTGTGGTAAGTCGGCCCTGCAGAGCCACAAGGCTTTCTTGCTCAGTAGGTGGCGTGGGCTCATGGGCTTCCTTCCCAAAGTCTTGCCCCAATGGCATCACGGAATGGATGGGGTGCGTTCAGCTTAGGAGGTCATGATGTGCATTCCTTGCCTTATGTATCAGATTAAACTCAGCCACTATGCGTCTCGTGCATCTGTGTGTGGCTGACAGCAGGAAGCAGTTGAGGACTCACTGTTAAAGTAGTTACTGCCAACAGGGATGAGCAAATCTCTCAGTTTCGGTTTTTCTCGGGTTCTCATTTTCCCAATCTTAATTCAGTTCTCCACATCTCTACATCTGTTGGTGATAAAAAAAGGAGAGAGATCCTCATGAAAATTCATGGTTTTAGTGCAAATTTCTCCCAATAAACACATTTTTAATATGCGATTTTGCCAGCAAACACATATTTCCCTTAATATTTGTATTTCCCCCAATAAAATGCATTTTGTATGTTATTTTTCACTAATATATGCATATTTATGCACACTTTAGTTATATGCATTGTTGCATGCATTTCATGGCTGGAGAACTGCTTTGCAGAATTCACACATGTGTGACGTTTGAATTTCAGTTTGCGCTTGGTTTCAGAAAGTACCGGTATGAATTAGATAAGTTGCCTTTTACATGTGAGCTGAATCAAATTCTGCCTCCTCCCCATCCTGACCTTCCAATGTAGTTGCTGCCAATGTAGTTTCTGCCCTGGGCTCCTTCGGGATGAAAGGTGGCATATAAATTTAATAATAAATAAATAAAAACACAGTGGCAACTTCATGCCTGCCAGCGTCTTGACTAGTTCCTCTGTTAGCTTCGTTTCTCGTACAGGCAATTGTGTGGACATGCAACTGCTTTGGACTGGTACAGTTAGGGCTCCTGGCATCAGATGCTCATCACATGTGCGGGCAACTCTTGAAACATGTCTGTTTCAATGACATAAGAAACATGGCTCCTAACAGACCACACTCTGCATTATTATGATGGGCCAGTATTCAGAAACACCAGGGAGAAATCCACAAATCCAGCAAACTGATCTTTATCCTTGGTGGAGATGAATGTTGGTAGCAGCCCTTGAACCCTTCCCTTACTTCTGTCGTAGGTGGACTTTGTGAGGAGAGGAAACAGAGGTTGCAGCACTCCTGGGATTATTAACTTGCAAGACCGGCTGAGAGTTGCTTGCGTGTAATTTCGATGGGTGTGGGAATAATTTGCCTTGACTGTCCTGTCTTGACGGAAGGGAATCAGAAAGAAAAGTCTAAGCTTTCCAAATTTTGTCGCAGGGAGTTTCCTTAACGTCATGAGAGAAATTGTCTGGGCAGCTCCAAAGGCAATCTAGGTCATAGTCAAATTGCAGCTTCCAGTTTTATGCCGAGGAGGAACACAGCTGGAAACTGTTGGCTGTGCTCTCAGGGGAAAATGCAATAACATCCCCCTCCCTGACACCTGCAGAAAAATCAGCTGTGTGGCTACATGTTTCAGTGGGACTTGGGTGTGATCACTATTTGTAAAGCTGATTGTTTGTTTCAGGAATTAGTGGTCGATGTTCCTTCAGTGAGAGGTAAAGAATGCTGGAGATGTTTGCCTGAATGAGCAATGCACCTGCAGGCTTAGAGCTGAGATCTGTGGGGGTGCTGGCTAAAAAGAAGGTAGTGTGTAGCCCGGGGCACAACAGATGATAATTCCCCCCCCCCGCAACTGGCTAAAAGCCAGTGTGGTGTTCAAGTTAGTGCTGTGTAGTGGTTAGAGAGTTGGACTAAGACTGGGGAGACCATTTGCCTGTGAAGCCCACTGTATGATCTTGGACCAATCACTCCCTCTCAGGGCTTGAGCCTAGAATGCATGGGTCCAAGTGGTTTTCCGCTTGTCCCATTTTCAGGAGTAAAGGTAAAGGGACCCCTGACCATTAGGTCCAGTTGCGGACAACTCTGAGGTTGCGGCGGTTATCTTGCTCTATAGTCCGTGGGAGCCGGCGTACAGCTTCCAGGTCATGTGCTCTGGCGAACCAGAGCAGCGCATGGAAACGCCGTTTACCTTCCTGCCAGAGTGGTACCTATTTATCTACTTGACGTGGTTTCAAACTGCTATGTTGGCAGGAGCAAGGACTCAACAATGGGAGCTCACTCCTTCACGGGGATTCGAACCGCCGACCTTCTGATCGGCAAGCCCTAGGCTCTGTGGTTTAACCCACAGTGCCATCCGCTTTCCTTCAGGAGTAAGCCAGCAGTAAATCACATTGTTCAAGTCAGAGCTAACTATCAGCAAAAACACAGTCTGCACTGCATTGCATGGGGTTGGGCTAGATGACCCTTGGGGGTCCCTTCCAACTTTATGATTCTGTAATTCTGATTCTAGCCTACATTCTTGCTATTGCTCTTTTGATTTAGTCTGATACATTACCTTGAGTGCCGTGTGAGCTCTCACACAGTGAGGGGAATGTAATTAACCAAGATTAACTGAACTTGGTTTTGATTTCATGCACAGGTTCCAACACATCATGGTGCTCAAAGGAAGTATCTTTTTTTAAAAAAAATCTTATTACTTCACATCATGTTCTATGGTTTGGCCCAGGGAAAGAAAACAAATTCAGAACTTGAGCTCTGGCTCAAAATAAGCCTTGGGGAAGATGTATTCCTTCCTCATAAGCGTATAATGTGGCTTAACTTGTTGAAACAATGTGTGCCTAAAGTAAAACCCTTATTAGTGACAATTGTGCTATACGTTGTATGTGCCACATGCTCATTCTTGTTTGCTGGCTACAAGTAATGTTTGTATATGTGTGTTTTACAGAAGATGTTGGCACAGTCTACGTCAGGCTTCCTCAAACTCGGCCCTCCAGATGTTTTTGGCCTAAACCTCCCATGATCCCTAGCTAGCAGGACCAGTGGTCACGGATGATGGGAATTGTAGTCGCAAAACATCTGGAGGGCAGAGTTTGAGGAAGCCTACGTGAACAGAGCTAAAGAGAATTGCAGCCCTTCAGTGGGAGCAGAAAAAGTGTAGAATATGGTAGTCAATACAGAATGCAAGCTGCTCAAAAATCTCAGTTTCCATGTTCAAAAGCATGTTTCTTGCTCATATGGCTGTGGCTTGAAAGTGCGCAATCAGTGGCTGCTGAAATTTCAGGGGTCAGAGACGAAACCCAATAACATTTTCAGCAGCTGGGGGGCGGGGGCGGTGCAGAAGTTCAATAGCTTGGCTTCTTCCATCTCAGTGACATTTTAACGCTTAGCGACAGCATCATGGTTCCACTGTGGTTCAAGTGGAGCCAACCCTTGTTTCAGAAGCTCCAATTGTCCTCAAATGTTTCTCAGAGACTACAAAACAAAACAAAACAACCAAACAAAACACCACCCAGTTTTTTCCTCCTGACATAATATTCCATCTATGCATTGGTAGCTTGCAGCTCTGCCTATCTAGATGGCTCTACCCACAGAAGAGGTAGCTTTTCTGAAGAAGCTCTGGGGTTCAGCATTTTGTCTAGCAATTTCAAGCACCAAATAACACTAGTCTACCATGGCCAAGCTGCAGACTCATAGGCTTCTCACTGCATAGATACCAATGGCCTCCTCTGCTTTCTGGCTCATGGTAGCCATAGTCTGTAGCAATAACACTCCTCTGCAAACTATGGTTAATGCAGGGATGGGGAGCCCACAGTGCTGCAGTGTGGTCCCAGTTTGATTGTGACTTCTGAACTGAGCCTACATTTCCCAAATAGCATTGTTGTCAGTGACTCGTCTCCAGCTCTCCTTCAATATCTGCCAATCTACAAGTTGCATAATGTCCACAACCTTTGCACCAGGCACAAAAGGCTTCATGTGGGCAACATGCCCACCCCAACCCAAGCCCTTCATGATCCTCATTATCAAATCTTCCAGCAAATTCTGTTTTCTCCCCAACTCCCAAGGTGTGTTATCAGAAATGGGTGTTTTAGAGATCATTCTCCTCTGTCAGGCGAACAGCCCCCTGCTTCTCTCCTGTGGTGCAATGGGCCAGTCCATTGGTGGTTGGAGCCCACCCCGGGATAGCTGTAGGCAGAATTCCTGCACTGCAGGTTAGACTAGATAACCCTCAGGGTCCCTTCCAACTCTACAATTCTAGAATTAGAATATTGAAGCCAGAAGCTAACTGTACGAAGCACACACATATTAGATGACTTCTGTCTTACAGGCAGTGGTAAACACTGGATAGCCCCCGTATCATGCTGATTTCTAGCTTGATAATGGTTTTTTTTTGTATGTTGTGTTGTTTATTTTTCAATATGGTGCTTTGCTTCAACATTTGCTTTAAGGTTACTGTAGTGAGGCACAGGAAAGGGGTTAGGGTCATCTTACCTTTACCATGCTAGCTGAATTTGCACAGGTGCCTAAGTGTGTGTTTACCTTTTTACTGTTTACCTTTGTCTTGAATCTTTGCCATCAGGGCTGTGACACTTCATCGCTGTGGTTTCTTGTACTCACACAGATAGGGCTCCTATAGAAAGTGTCTGTAAAAATGTAACGGTGGCTGGTTCCCCTCAGCTCTTGTTGCAGTGATGCCAAGGCCGGCTCACCTATGAAGCAGTGTAGTAGCCGCCTGAGGTGGTGGAATCCCATGGGATGGTGTGTCCTCCCCACCCCCCACCCCCCACCCCTGCAGTCATGTGGCAGTGGCAGCTTCTGGCGAGATGTCACAAGAGTTCTGCGCAACCCCAATAAGTGAGACTTTGGCAGCGGGGTAGCGGGACTGGAATCTTCCCGTTTCTCCTCAGGTGGCGAAATGGGATAAGCTGCCCCTGATTAATGCTGTTGATAAATTAGAGGACCTTGCTGATTAGCTCAAAGGCCAATCAGGTCTTCCAGATGAGATGAATGCTGGGGAATGCACAATACTAAAGCTACAGCCTGCCCCACCTTAAACTTGGTGAATTCCACACTTTTAACTTCAAATCTTTTCGATCATTTGGTATCTCCCAGAATACAGCCGAATGTGGGGCTGTTGTTTTTTTATTTAGCCACTAACATTTTTTTAAAAACTGCATGCAAAATATTAAGCACATACCAAGTTAAATATATATTTTTCCTTTATTTGAAACACTTTGTTCTAAAAATTTGCTCATACTGGTTGAGAGAAATTTCTTCACATTATTTTCAGCCAGTTAACCTCCCTTTCCCTACTACTGTCATTTCCAGTCTACAGGTTTTCATTTATTTGTTAAAAAAAAACAATACTCCTTGAAATCTTCTGCAGCGTATGAAACCAAAGTGTCTTTGTTATTCAGATATGACTATATCATTCATCGATTATAGTACAAATAATTTCAAAACTGGTAGTATGTAAAATAGAGTATTCATAGAATTATTTACAGCATGTAGTCATATGCTTAGAAATGATTCACTTCAAGCAGCGTGAAGACATCGGCCATCATGCTAGCTTTCAACAAAATATTAAAAAGAGACGCTACTCATTCATACATGTTAATACCAAGGAACATAGAATATCAGACCATATAAAAATACTTTAATTTAGATGCAAGCTCACAATTAAAACTGCTACTACAGTAGTAAAGTGTCTCATAATACTAATAGTATCTAGTCTGGAAGGCAGCTATTCCTTTCCCTTTGGCTTTAGGATAAGTCTCAGCAAGAAGTTACTAACAAGTATTACCGGTACTTTCTAATGAAATCAAAGCTGACTTGGTACAGATATGCAGAATATGATGTAATCTCTTTAATTTCCAATACTCTTTACATTCCTATGTTGTTATTGACCTTTAAAAAAACATGACACCACGTGCCTAATTCCAACATGTTGTAATACTCATGTTTCCCCACTTAATTTATTGCTTAGTTAAATCTAACCAATTTCACAGGCAACTATGAATGTGGCTATTCATTTATTTTGTATGAATCGCATGTTAGGCTTGTGGCCACCTTAGCTGCTTGGAAATCCTGTTACTGTGTTCTGGCAGCTGTCGGATATAAGCTCATTCATTTCGTTTTGTTTGCTTTCTTCTTTGTTCTCATGGTTAGTGTGATTTTTTGGTTTCCCTGGTCTTCTGGACCTTCTGACACAAACCTTCAGCAGCAAATAGGAGAGCTCGGCCACATTCAGCAGAATGCAAATGCCGGACACTGAAATCATGAAAATGGTAAAGACGGTCTTTTCAGTGGGCCGAGAAACAAAGCAGTCCACTACATTGGGACACGGCCAGGCGCTGCATTTCAGTAGCCGAGGCATGTGATATCCCTGATACATATAGTAAAACACATACATGAAAGAAGCTTCGAAAATCAGCCTGAACAAGATGCTGGCAGTGTATGTCCACCACAAGGGACCTTCGATGTGAAATTTCTGTTTCTTTATTTCTTCTATGTCCTTATATTCACAGCTTTTATCTCCCTTTCGGAACTTCTTTTTCCTTTCGTGCCGCCTGTATGCGACATGCATTGCCACCAAGAGTGCAGGGGTGGAGACAAAGATGAGCTGGAGGGCCCAAAGTCTGATGTGGGAAATGGGGAAAAAATGATCATAGCAGACGTTTTTGCATCCTGGTTGCAGCGTATTGCACACAAAATCATCTTGCTCATCACCCCAGACTTCCTCCGCTGCAACAACAAGGATCATAATACGGAAGATGAACAGGACAGTCAACCAAATCTTTCCAATACTGGTAGAATGTTGGTTTACACCTCCTAAAATGCCCTGCAGCGTTCCCCAGTCCATGTTATCGTTTGAGTCTTTGGACCTATTATGACAAGGAGAGGATGTAAAAAAGAAAAAAAAGGATTGAGTTATAAAATACAACACATTAAACATAAGCTGCTCCGACACTATCATGGAAAAAAATATTTATTAACTGAAGAATGATTAAAATAAGCAAATGACTCTTCTACTAATTTCAAAGTCCCGAAATAATGCATGCTGTATCCAGAAAATAATTCTAATTCAGCTTCTTAGATAAATACTAGTTCTGCTATAAAATATGAAGGAGGCTGCTATCCTATACAAACTGACTTGAGAGTAACTCCCATGGAACTCAGCGGAACATTATTTAGTGAACAAACAATGGATTGTTCTGTCAGTAGCATCCCATTAATATGCATGTATTAATGATGATATCCTGCATCTGTTTCTTAAAACGGGCAGTTTGCATTTGTACTAGGATACATGTTCCAACCAGGCATAGCCAGAACTTGTACAGCAACTGGCACCAATAGGGAAATTTATTCCCACTGCAAACAACATCTTCCAAGAAGCGATTTCTCTCAGTACCACAGTAGGCGAGGAAAGGTTAAAGCCCTCCTCCAGGCTTGCTGCAATCCTGATCATTACACCCCCCCCCCCAACGCTGTTTAAAACCTCAACATTAAATGCAAAAATGCATTTAATGTCATGTCTATTTTGGCCCCAAAGCTCTAACAAGCATGATTCACTGTACTCGAAGCATGGCATAGAAGCATTATTGAATTTGTAATAGGAATGGAGAGGAAATACTTAAACTCGCTGGAGAGCTTGATTTCCACACATTATCCCACTTACTTCACATCAAATTGCTATGAATTATCTGCTTAATATTCTGTTGAGAACCTCAATGGAACGAAACAATAGCAAAGCACACACCACTGCATTAGGAGGCTAAACTACCTCTTTAATCAGGTAAATGAAAGAGTGATGTTCTCCGTAGTTATACTAATGCCGCATTGAAATAAATGCACAAGTCTATTTCAAAGGGTCTACTTTGAGCAGATATCGCTCCAGGAGTCTTACTGCTTTCTTTAAGCCAGAGCAGTGCACAAAGAATCGGGGGGGGGGGGGGAGAGAGACTAAATTGCACAGAAAAAGATTCTATTTTTTACATATCCCTGCTCCAAGGGAAATGCCTTGTTCTGGCAACAGTGCATTGCAATGATTCAAAGCTAAACTACTGGCCTGTTCTAACGTGGGTTGCAACCGTAGCACTTCACAATATAAATTCATGCTAGAAAGTTAAAAAATGGGTCCCCAAATGCATGTTTGGGTTGAAGCTGGATCCTGGGTTTGAAAAGTTTGAAGACTACTGACCTAAACTATATACTAAACTATACTAACATAAAATTTAACATTCAATTCAAGATACCAAGCAAGTAATACATTATCTACAATGAGTGATTTCACACAAAATGTATTGTTGTCCTAGGTGCTTCCAATTCATGGAAAATTTAGCAACATTCAATCATTGATCTTCTACTTAAATCTGGAAGAGGACTATCAATTACACTGCCAGACTTCAAATACACTACAGTATAGTCAACTGGGCAATCTCCCTTTCCCCAGCTCCACTGTGTGTGTGGAAAGGGTTAAATGCCCCTCCTTCACTGCGCAATCCTCCCATTGCAACTGGGAAGGGAGAGAGAGAAACTGATATTAAGGCAATGCTATTTGGAAATGGAAGCGCCAACAGAATAGAGTTGGCTCTAAAGAGAAGAGACAGAACGTAGAGAAGGAAATGTCTAGCAATCTATCCATGCCATAACCAACCGAGCAGTAGCACAAGAGGCCTTCTGCAACTATTCCATTAAAGTGTTTGTTTTTTAAGTTCAGAAATTCTGAGCTCTAGCGGGAAAACCTGAAGCTGAACAGGGAAAACATAACTTCAAGAAGGATGTTCTGCTTATGTTGTGAAGATGCCCTGTAAAGAGTGAACAGAACATGGTCATTCCACAGTAAGTTCAGTCTTCCACAGTAAGAAGCAATCCTAGTTTCTTATGAGTTAATAAAGATCAACTCTTTACATAATAGGTTTCTGCTGGTTAAGAAGGCAACTTCCAAAATAGGAAGAATTTGTTTCAATGGATGAGTAGTAGTCTTTCATTTTTTAAAAAAGCACAAAATTATGTATGAAGAAAGAGAAAAGGCAATCAAAAACTCATGTTTTGAACTGGGAATGGTTTGGATTGAGATAAAACATTTTCTGGAGGAAACTGGCATTCATCCTGCATTTGCATCAAACCAGTGGAAACCACCTTCATAAAGAAAAGATATGATAAATGTTTTCCATGTTACAATTTTTAAGTCATCCTGTAAGGCTGTTCCATTTCAAAGGTTCAGAGGAAGCAACACAAGTGAAAGTGAGCAACAGAATAACATTCCATCTATCTCTCTACCTGACTTAACCATGGGATAAAAGAGGCCATCACAAAGAGGTAGGTCTTACAGTGCTTTAAAGGTAAAGATAAAGGGACCCCTGTCCATTAGGTCCAGTTGCGAACGACTCTGGGGTTGCGGCGTTCATCTCGCTTTACTGGCCGAGGGAGCCGGTGTACAGCTTCCAGGTCATGTGGCCAGCATGACTAAGCCGCTTCTGGCAAACCAGAGCAGCGCACGGAAACCCCGTTTACCTTCCCGCCGGAGTGGTACCTATTTATCTACTTGCACTTTGACGTGCTTTCGAACTGCTAGGTTGGCAGGAGCAGTGACTGAGCAACGGGAACTCACCCCGTCGCGGGGATTCGAACCACCGACCTTCTGATCAGCAAGCCCTAGGCTCTGTGGTTTAACCCACAGCGCCACCCACGTGCTTTGGAAAGTGCTTTGAACAGTGGACAGTGCTTTGGAAGGGTGCAAATGCTTAACATGATTCTATTTGTGGTCCAAAATAGTGGAATCCAGACCTTAGGTTTATGTTCTATTCCATTCATTTATGCATAATTAATGTCTGCATGATTATTTTTGTTTCAAATCACATTTTGTTTACAGATGGGATGGTGTAACATTATATGCAGGATGCAGTTAATTCTGATCCATGTATGTGTCATGGATACAACCTTTCATAACCCTGACTCAAGCTATGAGCACTGGGCAGGAAACAAGCTCAGCCACTTGCAAGCAAATTTGTGTGTCACACCCTTTTACCCAAGAAAGCACCAAAAATATTTTCTGCTCTGCTGGTTGAACATAATACAGCACTGCTGTTTTAGAGTTAGAAGCTGCTAGATAGAGTCAAAATCTTAGATAACCAGGATTACTTAAGGGATCAAAGAAACTGAAACTTTTGGAGAGAATAGAGACCTGTTTCTGGACTCACTATTGAAAAGGCACTGTCTCACCTTACAAAGTTTACAATATCTCTAGCTAATCTAGAAGATTAACTAAGCACCAAGTTTAGAAACATGTTATATTTCTTGCTTACAACAGGGATAAAATACTTTTATCTGAGTATCAGTTCTGAGCTATACTTAGATCCATTTATATATCACATGGTACTATGGGTACACCAGGGCTTGACCAACGTTTGCTCAGTAAACACATGAAGTGTGAAAAGGCATTTGTTCCCAACTACATAGTGGGCAGGTGCCAGGAAGCTACACCCAAATATGACCACCCCAATATATATATGTTCACTGTATCTCCTCAAGTTGTGGGACATGCTTCTTCCCTTCACATTCTACATGATTACCACAGCAGTCATTGGCCAATCATCAGTATATGAACCGCCTTCAAAAATACACCTTAATAACACAAACGTTAGTGGCATTTTTACAAGACATCATGTTAGAACCTGGCTACCGATATCATTAATTTCTGTTGAGCCCAGATTTGTGCCTCATTTCTTTATTAGTTTTATTGCTTTATTTGTTGTTGTTATTTAGTCGTTTAGTCATGTCCAACTCTTCGTGACTTCATGGACCAGAGCACACCAGGCACTCCTGTCTTCCACTGCCTCCCGCAGTTTGGTCAGACTCATGTCGGTAGCTTCGAGAACACTGTCCAACCATCTTGTCCTCTGTCGTCCCCTTCTCCTTGTGCCCTCAATCTTTCCCAACATCAGGGTCTTTTCCAGGGAGTCTTCTCTTCTCATGAGGTGGCCAAAGTATTGGAGCCTCAGCTTCAGGATCTGTCCTTCCAGTGAGCACTCCGGGATGATTTCCTTAAGAATTGATAGGTTTGATCTTCTTGCAGTCCATGGGACTCTCAAGAGTCTCCTCCAGCACCATAATTCAAAAGCATCAATTCTTCGGCGATCAGCCTTCTTTATGGTCCAGCTCTCACTTCCGTACATTACTACTGAGAAAACCATAGCTTTAACTATACAGACCTTTGTCTGCAAGGTGATGTCTCTGCTTTTTAAAATGCTGTCTAGGTTTGTCATTGCTTTTCTCCCAAGAAGCAGGTGTCTTCTAATTTCATGACTGCTGTCACCATCTGCAGTGATCATTGAACCCAAGAAAGTGAAATCTCTCACTGCCTTCATTTCCCCCCCTCCTTCTATTTGCCAGGAGGTGATGGGACCAGTGGCCATGATCTTAGTTTTTTTTGTTGAGCTTCAGACCATATTTTGCGCTCTCCTCTTTCACCCTCATTAAAAGGTTCTTTAATTCCTCACTTAATATATACTTGGAAGACAAGAAAGATCCAAAGGTCTGCTTCCACACTATAGGAAGGGCTGTAAAGAAAATGCTGCATTCAGTGCTGGCCCAATAAAAGTTGCTGCCCCAAGCAGAGCCCAAACGGTTCCCTACCACTGGGATCTACACTGCATCCTATGAGCCAGATACAGCTGGCTGGGTTTGCATCCCAGCATCCTTGCTGATGACATGCATTAGGAACAAATAACTTTATGTCTGTCTAAGCCAGTATAAAGTTTTGGAGCAAGGTTTGTAAAATGCTTGGATATGTCAGTTCTTCATCAATAATGACCACTCAACTAATCCCAAAAATATGACCAATGTAACACTAAGGATGTAGTCCAATGTTTCCTAGGAGGGCATCACAGGGTTCTTAGGAAGGACTGGATCAGCTCCTACATTGACAGCTCCAACAACCAACTCAGCTGACATTGGAGCTGTAACGTTGGAAGGCGCCAAAGGAATCCAAAGGATCCAAAACCCTCCTAGACACCTGTCAAGTCACCAAACAAAGGGGGAAATGAGACATACTTCTGCCTTCCCATTCCTTCCCACCAGAAACAATGGGAAATTGTATGTGTATGTGCATGCTTGTATGTGTATGTGTGTGTGCATACACAGTTGAAAGCCCTCCTGGTAACAGCCCAACAGAGCTTTGGATAAGGCAGTAGAACCACCTTCCCCCAGTCCTTAGAACAGCAACCTGAAGTTGTAATCCTATACACACTTATCTGGGTGTAACCCCTATTGAAAATTATCTGTCAGCCTCAGAAAGAAGTCTGTTGCCTTTTAGAGGCACTTCCCCACAACAGTCTGTTGTGGACTTGGGCATGCAAGTTTTTCCTCAGTGTCCAAGCAACACCACCACCACCAAAATACCTGCAGAAATGGTAAATCCAGACTCAGAAAATAATATGGGACAGTATTTTGGTGAGGGATACTATTTCTTGCATGCATGAGCAGCAAGCACACAGTTCACAGTAAACCTCTGTCCAGAAATGCCCCTTTGTCTAGCTAGTGCAGAATATGGTATGGTGGCATACAATACAAAAATTGCTCATTGAAGATTGAATGGCTTATTCAAAGAGTTAGTATCACATGTTAAAAGTCAACCCGCTTCAGTTTAAATTGTAGTATAATCATCTTAAAAGTACCCTCTTCAGCAGTAAAAGTGGCTGGAAGAACTGCATAAAGCAGCAACCAGCAACAGCACCTGTGGATAAATACATGGTTCATCATATTGCAGTTACAGAAGACCGTGGTTGAGTTTTGTTTAGAAAACCTCCAAGCACCATCTCATATGGTAGTCAATAACGTAAGGACCAAATACAGTGCTCCTTAAAAGAACAAGTGAATAGTGGTCCTTAATACGACAGACTTACAGAATCACTTATATAAAGTTGACTCATATTGAAACTGAAAAGTTGTGGGATACAGACTGCTCACAGATTTTTAAACATACCCCTTCCTGGTTTTTACTAGCAAATAAGTATAAGTCGTTTTATTATTATGGTTAATGATCAGTATCAAGACAAAAACACCAGTTACAAAATTTAAAAGCTCAAAACATGATAAAATGATATAAAATAGCATATACATAAAAAGCAGTTCTTGGTGGTCATTTATCTGTCAGAAAGGAAACTCTTCTATTTATCTTCTGTAAATAAAAACATTATTACCGGTAAAAAGAAAAAAGAAATGAAACCCTTCTGGCCTAGAATTGTCCACTAGTCAGTATCTTATATTATACTAATCCTGGGTGCTACTAGCAAATAAAATATTAACTCTTGTCAGTCTGTCAAATGACTGCCTTCACCTCTCAATTTGACTTCATCTCAGTGTATCAGATGGCTACCAGAAATCATCACAATTACAACATACTACCTTGATTCACACATAATGCTAAGCCATAGTGTGGTTTATTCGAATGTTCAAAGGCAATACAGGACACTAAGCATGGTTTGTTCACTTGCAACAAACCACAATGTGAAACTATGGTTGTTGTTCACTTCCAGACCATGGCTTCTTTTAGGAATGGTTTGGTGTTGACCAAACCAAACAGCCTTGTCCAAATTCAATAATCTTGCTTAGCTTTGCAAATATGCTAGCTTCATTATACATAATAAAACAAAAACAAATCAATAACCCTCCACCCACAAACATATTTAAAAGACCGTAGAATATTAATCAGAGAAAGGCCTGGTTACAGAGAAACACTGTCGTCTGGCGCATAAAGATGTGTAATGAAGGAGCAAGTCAAGCCTTCCTGGGGAGAACATTCCACAAATGGGGAGCCACTGCAGAAAAGGCCCATTATTGTGTTTCCACCCTCCAGACCTCTTGTGGAGGAGGCACACAAAGAAGGGACTCAAATGATTGCAACATACAGGTCAGCTTATTTGTGGAGAGGTGGTCTCTTTGGGGAGAGCATAGATTTTTAAGTGATCAGCAGCATGGGATTTTTCAAATTGTGCTTGCTATGCTAGTGATGTGTGTATTCTACTTTTTTATTATATTTTCACATACCTTGAAAGTAGGTGTAACTTAAGATGCCTTTGAACCATGTGTGAGATAGTGGGTGGTGAAACCTGATGCATGAGGAACAATGTTAGATGGCATTCAGATTGTTATCTGTTTTCAGTAATGGGGGTGGGGGGCGGGCGGAATGCATAGCCAGTTTGCAACAGATTTTGGCTAGACTGTAAGAAGCCCACTGGGTGAGGGACACACCCACCCACAATGGAGCCATTTGGAAACACCAGACCCTTGGACTACTGATTAACTAAGATTGC
The DNA here is from genome assembly GCA_034641385.1 of Darevskia mixta. NCBI lineage: Eukaryota > Metazoa > Chordata > Lepidosauria > Squamata > Lacertidae > Darevskia > Darevskia mixta. Next base: position 23,941,201 of record JAWWNH010000014.1, on the reverse strand, counting down.
AGAGAGAAAACAGCATTTTACTTTCTAGGTTAAGTTAAAACCTGCAAGGTACATGCACTTAAGCAATCTCCTTGTTAAATGTTTACCATTGAAGAAGTCATTCAATGTGGGTTTCAGTACCTGGAGAAGCTCTCAAGTACGCTTGCGAGATTACAGATGGCATTCATACAACAGATAGATGAGAAATTCTAGATGACATCCATCCCCCAGAAAATTGCGATTTCATGGCTACTACAGAAGTGGTACATGTCCCCCTACTAACACAAATCCAAGTGAGATATTGTTACTTCCAGAAATGCACTTTTTTTGCTGTCCTTGGTGCCCCTTGCTATAGGAAGAGCATCACCACATATAACTTCTCCAAAGAAACCTGGGAACTGTAGTCTTTTAATGTTGCTGGGAATCGTTGCTCTGAGGGGGAAAACTGCAGATCCCAGGATTCTTTGGGGAAATTAATGTGCTTTATTATTAAAATTTGTATACCACCCTTCATCCAAAGATCACAAGGTAGTAAAATATTCACTATGTTTCAGGTGCCATGGTGGTGGGTGGTTTGTATGTTTTAGGGATATCTGAGCTGCTACCATGCAACTCTATTTGCAACCTCTTTGAACCTTTAACAGTTTGCCAAATATAAATCACTGCACAATTAAACAAAAAACAGAATATGGTCAAGAAGACTGTCAAAGCTTGTTTCTGAAGCAGCATCTCAGAAACGAAGAGCCTCAGAAACTAAGAAACTTTTAGAGCCTTCCATTCATCTTAAATCCCAGAGCATTTTATTTTAAAATTCACTATTTAGTGTAATGTAACTTATTGTTCATAAATGCTACCGGTATGTCACAATTCACATTAAAGAATGGTAAAATGTTTCTTAAAATTCTTCCTAGCCTTGCACAACAAAATAACTTATTTGAGGCATATTGGACCTGGCTTCTGAGATAGCTCAGAGTCTTTCCCTTTGCTAAAGCTGTAGATACTCCGTATGATTTAGCCATGGAATCTGGACTTATTCATACCCTATTGAATTGAAAGGTTAAGGGCTGACACTGCAACCTTACTTTCATTGCCTGGATAAAGGAAGCCATGGTAGTTGCCAAGACAGTAGTTTATATTCCAGTCATGGAAGGCCAAAATTCAGCCTGGCATGGAGATACAGGTCATGGATATAGAAGACGTTCTGGCAAAGGTGTAAATGGAAATAAACAGACCTGAAATTTTTAAAGAGATCTGATTCATACCTTGAACATTTGACCACTTTAATTTGCCCCTGGACCAACAAACATATTGGTAAATGTGCCTTCTCCATTCTTTAATTTTTATCCTTTGCATGATGAATGGGAAAAGTGAAGAAAGAAGTAGGAGAGAGGCAAAATAGCGGCCAGAGATTGAAACTGGGACTTTATGTATGTAAAGGATTTGCTGTGCCATAAGCTAGGGTCCTTCCCTGCTTCATATTCTAAAGATTTTCAAAGGATAATTTTCAAAATATTTATTAAAAGTTATTATTCCAGTGATTTCAATAGCACCTGTGACTAACAGTATTCTGTGTGTATGGTGGATGATTGCCCCATCCACATCAGAATGCTCACCCTGGATTAAATTGGTTAGATTTTTTTTTGTAAGAATAGGCAATGGTTCCCATCCAGGGACACTACTAACAAGTAGTGTCCCTGGATGGGAACCAATGACTAGTTGCCCATTACAGCAAATTTTGTAGAAAGAGGCAGGGGGAAATATCTATAAGATGGGCAGATAACAGATTAATTTGAGCAAGTTATGTTACGGTTTGTGCAAAAGAGTGCAATTACTCAGAACTCTTTTTCTAATTCTGAAGTTGGGCATACCCAATTTAGCAATTCCTTTATTGTTCTATGTTCTGTGATGTCCAAATGGAAAATTGTACAATAATGCCTTAGCTACTAGTTTCTCAGGGAAAAACTATATGTTATCTCAGCAAATGTGTTACTTGACCAGAGGTCACTGGAAGCAGTAGGACTAGAGCTATAGCTATTTCCATTTCCAGATAATGCACATATTTTTGTAAACTAAGAAATCTTTAATAAGAAACAATAAGCAGCCCATAACTGTTTTCATTTGCTACATCACACTACTGATGCAGTTGCATTCTGCAGCTTAAAATTTTAAGTATTCAAGATCTATCAACTGCCTTTCTACAAAGAAAACATGATACCATTTGATTCTTGTTATCTGTATCACTTCCATTAATCACAGTGACCAAGAAACACACACACTTTTAATTTACTGATCAATAATGTGTTGGAGCATAGCTTATGTTGGACCTGTGACAGAAACTCCCAGAGAGGAATCTAATGATTTTACAAACAAAATTCTGTTTCATCTTCATGTGAGGCCTTTGTAAAAAACAAAACCAGACTAGGTGTGTCACAAATTAACTTTAATTACCTCTGCCTTTATTTATTTTGCTGGATGGTTTGGTTTGTTGGGTATGTCATATACTGCCAGAAGAACTACACATTTACGGTAATTGGCTGCAAGTTAACAACAGAATAAGGAAATCCCCATGACTGCCCAATGTGATGTGCACTCCTTGTGAATACTAGGCAGGAATACGGCAAAAGCTTTTATACTCTATAGAGAACCCTATGCAGAACTCTTAAACGTAAATGAGTACATTACCAAGCCATCCGAACAGGTGGTGGAAGGAAGAAAAGCAGAGAGGGAGCCAGTTAAGATTTATAGAAAAGTTTTGCAGAAAACGCCATTGCTCCTTACTTCAGTGGAGACAGTTAATTAAATATCTACAATAACTGTACTCCACACACACACACACACACACACACACACACACACACCGAAATCAGGTTAAGATGCTGAACAGCATCTTTCTGCTGGAGCCACCAATAGAAAATTTCTCAACATTTGGCTCTCCAGAAGTTGCTGAACTACAGACCCCATTATCCTTAGCTTTTGAGCATGCTTGGTGGGGCTGATGGGAGTTTTAGTTCAGCAACATCTGGAGTGCCAAATATTATCCACACTTGGATTGGAATTGCAATTACACCACTAAAACAGATGGTTAGAGCTGTCAGTATGTTTGAAGGAAGTGATTTATTTATAATTCTCATAATTTCTCAAATGATCTCAAAGCAATATTTTAAACAAGAACCCAGACAGGCTTGATCTTTTTGCAGGGGCTATAGAGAGATTTGAATTCATATCTTTCCAAGTCCAAAAGTTTACATATGTTATATACATAGCATGCTGTCAAACGTATCAAAATCACATCATCCTAGGAATATGGAATAACCATACCTACATGAAGTGAAGGGAGCAATACACCATTGTAAAAGGTAAATTACATTATGAGGACAAAACAGAACTGAAGTAGTGGCCACTCTATGAAAGCAGAATCAGATGAAATTAGTGGGCAGGGTAGAAGAATGGAAAAGAAATATGAAATAACTACTCACAGCAAAACTTGCCAGATCTGTTTCTGAAGTGATGAAAAAGTAAATTAGATGCTTTTGAGTCTAGTAATCTTAAGGTGCTATTAGGTGTGTAAGTGCATTCTTGGCAAGGTCAACAGAAGTACCATTTGAGGACTAGGCAGTCCAATTTCCAAACAGTAACGACTTTAGTCTTACAATGGATATCTGAAGGAGGCATTAAGAACTCAGTTTTACGACTTTGATTAGATGATTTGTCCAAGATCTCATCATTGTATATGATAGAAGAAAACAATACACATAGACTGATTTCCATTCTTGTGCCTCTTCAAAAAAAGAAAAGAGAAATCTGATTATCTGTTAACCTCTTTTTGCTCATAAACTTGTTGTATTGTCTTTCCCTATGATTGCCATAATGATTAGCCTGGTGAGAGACCAGAAGTAAACAAAGTAAAACACAAAAGAGCAATTGAAGAAATAGATTGTACAATAAGGCATCTTCCTAAACACCATGTTTACCAAAAGTGTTGCACAAGCTGATTACAAACTGGTCGATTTATTTTGTGAAGAGGCAAATGGGACTAATCGCTCTCTTTATCCCGAAACTTCACAACTAAAGAAACTACCGTGGGGAAGTCCCACTAAGACTAAATGGACCATTACTATGGAGTGGAAATCTGGAAAGGAGATGCATGAAAGGGAATTATTTCTTTCGCCAAAACCCTTGGACAGTTAAAAAATAAAAATTAATCACACACACACACCCCAAAAGTGTGTGCATGGGGGAGTCTTGTGGCATCTTAAAAATTATTGTGACCGTAACGTTCAAGGGCAAATCCTCTCTTTAATTACTCTCTTTCCTATTTGCTTGCTATGACAGATTTCTCCAGGATTATTTTTTTTTAACAAAGGAGGAAATGCTTTATAAAACAAGTTGTGCTGCTGGATAGCACCAAGCTCCATCTTGTCTACATGAAGCCAACAGCCTCCGACCATGGAGCTCCTTGGATGCCATGGATTTGCTTTGCTCTATCTCTCTTCACCTCCCTTCCCACCCCCCACCCCACCCCCGATACAAGTTAAACCCGGCTTTACCAAGTCCCAACCAGGGCTCAGGCTTTCGGCTTCCCCACCGAAAAACCAGCACGCAACGAAAACGACACCAAATATTCCCCTCTTGAGCATGTGCAGTGCGCGCTTTCCCTAGTCCGTTGGGATTAGGGGCAGGTAGCGCTTACAGACTCTTAGCCATCCCACTGGAGGTTGTGAACCGTTCTATGATCTTCGGGAGAACGAATTCCACTAAATAATTTTATTTTATTTTTAAATGAAGAGCATGGCGCCGGCTCGAGAGGGTCGCCCGGCTCCCCGGGGTTGGCGGCAGGCGCGCAAAGTCTCTCTCACCTGTCAGCGTCCGAGGGAAATCAAAGCCCCTGTGCGCCTCGCCGAGCGCACCATGGGCTGGAAAAGGGCGGGAAAAGCAGGCTTCGCCGGCGACGGGCTTCCCCCTCGGCGCTTCGGTGGGCGGTGGGCGTCCGCGTCTCGCTGGGGCCAGGCGGCAACGGCAACAACGGCGGCGGCAGCTCGCGGTCTCTTTCTCTCCCCCTGGGAGCTTCAAAAAGTTCTTCCCTGTTGCTTCGCCGGCGGCTTTTAACCGCGCCCCCTACCTGCCTCCCGCCCTCCTTGCCTTGACGTGCCGGGACAAGAGGAGGAGGAGGCGAGGCCTTGTCTGCAGGGAGGCGGGAAAAGGGCGCCAGGGAAGGAGAAGGAGAAGGAGAGGGGCGAGAGGAGCCTTTCTCAGGGTCGAGAGACGACGCCCAGCGGAGGGGGCCGGGCGAGGCCTCCCTCAGCCCCGGCGCCCTGCAGGTGTTCCTGGACGGCGGTTCCCGTCACCCCTGACCGCGATGGTGCGTGGCGGGCACCCGGTTGGGGAAGTCAGCGCTCTCGACACCCCCCCCTTTTTTTTTTGCTAGGGCAAAATTGCTTCTCAGGGCCGCTCCCGGTGGAGCTAAACCCATTCGAGCAGCACGGGGGTCATCTCGGCTGTTGAATAGTGGAACCTCGAACTACATGCCAAAAGCATCCAAACCGCAGCGGGTAGAGTTAGGACATTTTATTAGAGCCACTTGAACGTCCCAAGAGGGCTTCACCCGAGTTCAGGTAATAAATGCAGGTGTGGCGGAAAACTACACACAGAGCAGGTCTGACCATGCATGAATTAGCTATATTTGTGATATCACTTTCCAGGATACAATGCTCTGGGGAACTTCCGTCCCTATCCAGCCAGAGTTGAGTACGTTTGAATCCCAGGAGAGCAGGATTCAGCAGGAGAGATCATAATAATCTTGTTTTTATTATGCATGTGGTGCTTTTATATTGTATTTTTATGCTATGAACCACCCTGAGATCTACAAATGAAGGGCGGAACACAAATTATTATAATATATAATATACCGGTAATAATAATACAGTTGGAAGGAACCGTCCCTGAGGATTATCTACTCCAATCCCATACAATGCAGGAATAGTAGCTGTCCCATACAGGGATCAGACTTGCAACCTTGGCATTTATCAGCACCATGTTCTAACCAACTGATCTATCCAGATCTGACCCAAGTCTATGCACAACTCCATCCCATAGCAAGACATGTTTAATTTTGTGGGAACAGGATTAATTATTAATTAAATTGCTTAATTAAATTCAGACATTTGATTGGCTATCCCATTTATTGATGGTCAGTCATATGCTGTGTTTTAAATTGGTGTAACCTGCCCTGGGACATTATAGTGAAGGGTGGGTAAGAAAATAATAGTGGTGATGAAATAAGGAGCTTCAGTGAAAATACCTCTTGAAAACTTTGCAAATCATGTCACCACTAGACAGGCATGAACTTTCAAGTAAGGGTGTGCAAGATCAACTGTTGGGATAGTGGAAAGAGTGCTTGTGTCATATACCGGTATAACACTCCTTGTCTGCAAGGATTATGAAGGAGAGACGGCATTCTGGAAGCACTTGTGAAAGCCGGTCTCCAAGTTCATATTTCTTCATTCATATGGGGGAAAGTGTTGTCTCCTTTCACAAATTGTGGAGCAATTATTATGCCTCATAATAAAAGTCCCCTGGATGAAATCTGACATGTTCCCCAATTCCAAACAGAGCTATTCTGTGCCAAAGTTATTAAGTGCAAGGATACCGAGAGGAAATTGCACAGGGCTGCCTTGAAAGCAGATAATCTGCTGAATGGTGGTTTAAGTTGAAACACATCTGCATCAGGCAATAAGATATGCTGTTGCTATTGCTAACACCTGCCAAAAAAACCATTTGAAGATAAGCTAAGTTTTCTGTGAATCTACCTCACAGAAATAACTAATGTGATTTTAAATATAGTTGATATCCATATCTTTGTGTGATTCTTTAAACGAATACAACTTGCTTGAAACAAATGCAGCTAACTTCAGGTAGTATGCATTCAGTCTATTGGTTAAAAAGAGAGTTGAACACCTCTCCATTCTTTGCTATCATTGATATTGCACAGATGCAAAGGAGAAGTAATTTTATTGTTTTAAATATTTATTAAATTTCTATACCGCCCTTCATCCGAAGATCACAGGGCTGTTCGCAACATCAAAATATAAGACAAGAACACAAAATACATAATAAAAACAAAACAAAAACACATCTATACACCATTTATTTTCTAAATCACCTAGTTTGCCTTTTGAGTGACTCTAAAAAACAATCAATCTGGTATATGACATCAAAGTTTGATTTGTTGCTGAAACACTGTATATTTTGATAAATAGAAGATACAACTGCTTGATCCTTTGGATCTTAGAGCACTTGCAGACTCACTATTTTTGAGTGGGATTCAATCAATCAGGTTGGCAACAAGATTAGACTTGTCACAATAAGGAAAGAGATAGGAAAATGCACTGGAAAGTATGGGGAAACACATGCTTTTAACGCAATGTCTTCTAACCTCCCCCCAAACAAATCAGAATGAATTCTCATCAAATAACAAACATCATCCAATTTCCCTCTAAACAAATCAGGGTGAGTGCTCAATAAACATGTTGGCTGGGACCACATTTAACGCTGCAGTCAGCATGTTTCACAGATAACTCCTCAAACTCAACTTTATCACCTGAAGTCAGCAAGCATTCCCCCCCCCCCAAGTATATTTTTGTTTCAAGGTTAGTTTATCCAGTTTTCAGATCTCACAACTGACTTGCTTAGGAAATATTTTGTTTGTTAGAAATAAATTGCTATCTGTTTGGCTTTAAAATTATGGCTTTCCTGTATGCTATATCATTCAATGAATAACTGATATATATTTCTCAACCTGGGATAGCTCTGTTATCCCAGGTTGGGATAGATAAGAGCATGAGATTGCAGGGGGTTGGACTAGATGATCCTCACTGTCACTTCCAACTCTACAATCCTTTGATTCTATGATTCTCTCCCTTTAGGCATCTCCATTTATCTTATGCTGCCCACCAGTACACAGCTTGGTTTAGTATTTCAGCTTGTCAAACAACAAAGAATGAACAACACCTGTATTGTTCCTCTGACTCTGGAAAAGGTACATGTGTTTTTACTTGTTAGAATTACTGGGAAAAGCAGATGGCCAAATGAACCGAACTAGATGGTTCCTTTTTCCTAGCTACTTTCAGACGAAACTTTTGCAAGTGATAAAAGCACTGAATCAGCATACATAGACATCTCAATGTGTAGAACTGTACAGACTCTCATGCTGCTTGTTGCACTGCTGATCTATACATACTATCAGGTTCAGCACAGCAACTATGCAAAACCACAAGTGATGGTATCCCTTTGCAAACTGATACCTCTTGAATGAGGTATGTCTCATCACCAACACATGCACGTTTTTTAATGTACTCCTGCTGTTTCTGGAGGAACAACTGTTTTGAATAACTCCTACAGGACTAATAGACTAAACAATTTAGTCTTTTGCATATCTCAGAAACTGCCAAGAATTATTAGAAGCTTTTAGTTAGCTGAAAGTGCTATCTGCATATATCTGTGCACCCAGTGAAAGCATGCAATGCTTTCTGTAAAGCTTTCTCTTTCTGTAGAGATTTCCTAAACCTCCAGTGCCAGGATATACAGGGACGAAGGAAGGCGTCTTGACACCCGGGGGGGGGGGGTGTCGCTACGTAGGGGGCATGTGCGTCGTCGTTACGTACAGTGCATGCGTGCGACGCCACACATGCGCTGTTATAGCGGTTTGCTGGCGGTGGCGCTCCAGCGCCATACGAACGGTGCTGGGATCCTCTGCTTGTGGCTGCAGCATGAGAGTCTAACGCACATGCGCTGTACTTAGCAGTTTGCCGCCGGCGCTGGGATCCTCCGCACGCGGCTGCTGTGGTGCAGTGGCTGCTCGTGCCACCGCAAGACCCTGTGGGGTGACTTGTCACCCCCGCAGGCATGGAACCCGGGACGTACCGCCCCCCATGCTCCCCGTTGCAACGCCACTGAGGATATATACATATGCTGCAAGGGATGAAATATTTTAAAATTTTGGTCTGAATAAGCATAGCTTAACAAACTTTACATTGATTGATTGATATGTAGATGCCAGAGAGAGGGGTGAAGGAACTGTTTTACGAAACTAGGAATGGTTATATATTCAGATGCATTGCTTTACTTTAAATGTGAATGGGGAACCTATGGCCCTCCATATGTTGTTAGACTACAGTTCCCATCAGCCCTGACTGCTGGTCATGCTGAGCAGGGTTTATGGGAGTTGGGAGTCCACAAATATTTGGGGGACAAAGCTTTCCCATTCCTGCTTTAAATGCATCAACAGTAGACTTTTAAATTGCCTTTATATATCAATAAGGAGCAAGTATCTGCTTCAGTAAATGTGATATTATTTCATTCTTAATGGCCAACGGCAGCCATGTAATGGGAATATGTGTCTAGTTTAATATTCATTTGCTGTGTGTGGAGGATGGCTATGGGATCAATCTCAATCTCATGAGATCAAGAAACCAGCTTGCTTGAGAATTAGATGCCATTCGTTAGCTACAAATGTTTTTTTTTAAAAAATTATGAAGCTTTAAAATACAACTCGGAGCTCCTCCTATTTACTTCTTTCTGAAAGAGGTCAGCATTCTAGACTAAGTCACACTACCGGTAGTAGCTGTAATGTCAAACATGCCCCCTTGATGTTTGCCTCCAAAGGTCATTCTTGAACTAAGTTATTTAGATAAATCTTCTTGTAAATAAGAACACTTACTAAAATCTTGAATCAGTTTGATAAGAGATAAATTCCAGTTGATTAATGTGGAATGCAGAGCATCCGGTGTTAATTCATATTTTTATAACAGTATTTTAGCATATTGTAAGAGTACAAGTGGGACCTGCAACAAATGGTTGCAGTGCATTACCCAGCCTAAAATGAGAGTTCCTGTTTGGTGTTCAAGCTGCCCATCCCTTCCAAGCAGGATATTCCACTTCTCCCTGCCTCCCTATTCCATTTTCCTTTTCCAACTGTCATGCTGCATTCCATGACTACTGAACCCCTAAGGGAATTTTACTACTGTAGTGGGTTTTTTTTTAAAATAGTCTTTGTATTTCTGAAAACCCAGGCTTCCCCTAAGCATGCTGATACTTCCCTCTTGTTTTCCAATGGCCTTGCTGCCAGCGCTCCAATTTAAGCTCTATTATGAGAGCACAATATTCAACATGGCGAGACACACACTTGCTAAAGCAGGAAAAGAAAAACTCACTTGATCCCTAAAATTACACCCACAGAGTCATTTCCTTTTCTGCATAATTACCACATGACAATATGAAGTGTCACAGAGGTCTCCTGTAGGTTGTTCATTAGCTATTCTAGCTCAGGCAATGGGATCCTTAAGTTTTAAGTGTTATGATTTACCCTGCCTGGGGCAAGTTCTTGCAACTGCCCCAATAGCAAAGGCAATCACTGCAGCTCATCCCTACTACACAAGAGTCCAGGGAGCTGCATTCATAAGTGATTGTTCCCATATGGAAAACAACACACTCAGCCTTTTAGGCTAAAGACTTTTATTCTCAGCAGCCATGCCGCTGCCGTCCTTCTCAGTACAAACAGAGAGGAGAAAGGAGAAAGTGAAACCAATCTGAGTGCGCAGGCTCAGTACAGAAATGTAGACAAAACAACTTTATCACACCACTGTGTGAGAACCAATAGTTATACTATTCCAGCTTGTAGCTGCTGCCACGTCACTGGGAATAGAATCTTAACATCAAGATCTATATTAGAAGGAACAAGGGTGTCCAAACAGAGCAGAGGTGTATTTGGGGTTGCTTCATTGAAGTGAAAACCTGAGGTGGAAGAGTCCACATGTAAGGTGAAATAGAATGTTGCCAATGTGGCAGTAACTCAGTGACTTAAGATTTCATCTGTTATGGTCAGTTCATATTTTTATTTTTTTATTTAGTGAAATGTTTAGACCATTAAACATCAAAATATCCAAGCAGTTTACATTGTGCATTGCAATAATCCAGTCTTGAGGTATGAAATGCATGAACACTATAGCTAAATTATCCCTGTCTGGAATCAGTTGTAGCTGGTGTACTAGCTGAAGCTGGCAGATGACACTCTTAGCCACTGTGGTCACTTCCAGTGACAAAAATGAATATAAGAGCATGCCCCAGGCTGCAAACCTTTTCCTTCAGAGGAAATGTGACCCCACCCAGAACTGGCAAATCTTCTAGATTCCTTGTGGTATATTCAGTTCTTACAATGCTGTGAACAACAACAGCAGCTATCAACATCATCATCTCTCTCTCTCTCTCTCTCTATCTCTCTCTCTCTCTCTCTCTCACACACACACACACACACACACACACACACACTCTTCACTAGCAGAACCCAGGATGGCTTGCAACAATTTAAAAACAGTTAAAACTGAGGATAACTGAGAGTTTTGTGTGTACCATCTTATGTGACAGAGCTTCAGAGGTCATTTTGTATCAGTTAGGCCAGGGCACCCTAAAATGCTCAGGGTGGGTGAAAAGCTGTCTGATAAAATTTTATTTATATAAAGAAGCTCCTTGTAGGGTCATCTGAGATGTCAAAGCAGGCATGCTGGCACACCAGCCTACAGGAGCCCGAACAATTTTTCTGCAGGCTTCTGCTTGGAAACAAGAAAAACCAGTTGCTTATGAACTTGATTCTCTGAGAAGAGTTGTGCATCAGGCCAAAAGGGATGAGTATGGTTCCATAGCGGAATGACCTGTTTGAAGCTGAAAACATTTTATTCCCTTTGCATGCCTGCTTGCTCATCTTTGTGAAAGTCATGTATACCTCTATGGAAAATTCACATAGAACTGTAACCAACAAAACCAATGACTGTAACCGACGATAATTCTTTACTGATTCCTGTTGAATCCAGAAACAATCCTCAGCCAGCTGCACTGGGCTTCCTTCATAATTATACCATTCCATACCATGCTGTCTGATCCTCCCATCCCATTTGATCATTTATTCTAACTTGTGACTCTGAATAACATTTGTCTTCCCAATCCCGAGCTAAAGCAGGACACACGAGAAAGGAAATGTTTTGGGTTTTTTTCAGATATATTTGCATCTGCATGCTGGTTATTAAGGTACACAAAATGGCTTAACATCCTTGCTCCTCCTTCCACTTTAATAAGCTCATAGCTTCTCTTAAGTCTCTCAAGTGTCCTGACTGCAACTATCACCCATGAATGAATGGAAAGTTTTATGGGAGAGATAAGGCTGCAGCTGAGCATTATAAACAAAGCTGTCAGTTGTAGCATTAGTCCAGAACTTGGAATATCCCAGCTGATTTATCTTATGTATCTTTCAATTCATCCCTTTGTTCTCCAATTTACATAGCAACCCAATGTGGCTGGGGGAGGGAAAATTTGAGACACGGAAACCACCAAACACAGAGCCATATAGAGATCACACAGTGGGTGGGTTTCTATGACCTTTAAAAAAGCCGCTCCCATTGGTTCCATTAGGGTAGGGTAGGGAGATACTAATGCTAGCTCCAGGACCAATGTACTTCTTCCCACTATACCCCCCGCCCTTCTGGGGGCACATCAGGGAAATAGGACAATTTTCTGTCATGCCCCTTTTTTGTCCCCCGTTTTCACAGCAAGATGTCCTTTATTTGGCATCTAGGAGAGGGAGTTCTGCAGAATCCTATGATCATCACCCACTTTAACACCGTCTCTTTTCTGTATATAGCATGGATTAGCAAGTACCGGTACTCCCCAGTTCTGTAAGCTGTGGTTATTCATACCTAGACTATGTGATTATTCATTACTGTTTATTCATGTCTATGTTGTTGCTTCATAATGGAGATTATGTTATTTCCAATTTGTTATTTCAATGTTACTTTTTTTAAAAAAAATCACATTTTGCTAGCTTGCTTCAAAACATTAGAAATCATTTCCTATCAATATAGACTGGTAGCATGTCTTGCTTTAATTTATCTTCTATGTGAGAGGTGGCTAACCTTCTTCGGCTGAGGGCTGCATTGCCAAACAAGCCACCCCATCAAGGGTCACATGCCAATGGTTGTCATGGCCAGTGTATGTATGTGTGTGTGCATACAGAGCATGTACACATACATTCACCACATATGCATTCACACAGCACTTTCTCTCCATTCCCTCCTCTCTCATAAACACACCACACATAGTACTAGGTTGAATATTCTGTGTGTGACTAAGAATAACGTTCCATCAGTGCAAGCATGACTGCTTGCCCAGTGGAATGACACCACCACCACCATACTGTTTTGGGGATTCTTCCGACCCTCTAGAGCAGATTAGGGAGGAAGTCCCATTGCATTAGAGGGAATCCTTGCACTGGCTTCTGCTAGTGCACACAGTTCCTTTAATATGACTCATACACTCAGACATGCATGCAGACACACACAACCAGAATTTGCAGCCCTCAACTAAAGTGTCCCACAAATGACAAAGCCTCATCCGATCTGATATCTCATAAGTTGATCTCCTCTATAGCTTCAGTCAGAGGAGCTACCAGCAGCAAATGCTGCATGCTGCCTCATGCTCTGCAATAGGTGAGATAGTAGTAGTAGGATTGCACTTGTTTACACTACTAGCCATGCCAGCAGCCTCAGAACCAGGGAGAAGGGGAAATGTTCAGTTGTTTATTCACTGCTTCTGCCTGCGACAGTGAAGGTGCACTTGGGCTGGGTGGAGGAGAAATGAAATAGTCAGTGCTGCTGCTTGCAGGTGCAGCACCTCTTGCATGTACCTTGTCTCCGGGGGCAGTTGCCAGTATGATGTACGTACCTCATGATGACTAAACATAATACTGGTAATAATAGGGATAGGACTGTAATGATGACGGTAACATGATGAAAATGATTGTTAAATATATATGGTGTGATGCTTTGCTGCCTATAACAGTGAATGTTTGTGGGCACACAATAGTACTCAGGCAGGCACTAAGAAAGAAAGTATTTAATAATAGTAGTAATAATAAGAGTACTAAATAAGGCAGACTATGCTTGGCTTCCAATACAAAATTACTTAGGTTTGATGAAGGGGTGTGTTGGCTAACAGCCACAACACATACAGAAAGAGGCACTAAGAAATAACTAGTTGAATAATAATAACCACTTTATAATTACTTGTATAAAATAATTAAAAATCACCAGGACTACACACATATAGTGAACTAAAAGCAAACTATTTTGCTAAGGAAAAGAGAGGATCCATTGACTTGCCCAGTAATAAGAATAAGCAAGCAACCAGCAACACTTACACTCAATCTCAATCACAAAGGACCACCCTCTTTCTCCTCACACTAGTGTTCCCATTATATGAAAAAAATAATTGCACTTTTGGCAGACACAATGCAGCATATATATTTTTTAAAGTCGGAGTCCATAAGGTCCTTAGGATGGGATCCCTACTTTAACCCAGGGCATCTCATGCAGATCCCACATGGAGAACCCCCAAATCCCTCTGAGGCACCTTGCCACAGTTTAAGATTCATTTGAATCCAAAGCATATGTCTAGCTCCTGAAATCTTTTTAATCTTTGCAAGACTAGACATGACTAGGTGTTTGATTATCGAGTTGCTAAATCACAATTCATACCTCTTTCAAGATAAGATCCCTTTGAACAATTCTTTCTAACATCACTGCAATGGATCTGCTAGTGCAGGCAGCTCCTAAATGTTGAATATTTCCTGATTTAGGCAATTAACTTGAAATAAGAAAGCAAGATACAAAGTGTACAGGCCCTCCCTCCTTATTTATATGTTCATTCAGTGTTATCTGTTTATCTTATATGTTCTATTTCATAGAAGAAACCTTTGGTGATTTTTTGCACATGAAGAGCCCTGTTTAAAATTGTCACAGCCATAGGAGCCAACTGCTAGGGGCCAGAGGGGCTTCACTGCCCCAATACATTATTTGAGGGGGCACTGCCATTCAAATGGTATGCGTGCACCGCATCATGTGATTTATTATGGGAGGCGGGGCTTACCTGCAGCTCCTATATTTTATTCAAGTTCACAGCCATATTGTTGCATCTCAAAGAGGAGTGGCTGGGCAGGCAAGCCCAATACTACTAGTGAAGTCTAGTGATAAAGTCCAGTCCAGTCAGCTAGGCAAAAGATTGCTTGCTGGCCAAGACCCTGGATAACTCCCTTTGGGCACTGTTGGCTAGAGAGCTGTTTGCCTCAACGCTATACTGAGGTCTTTTGAAGATTGGTTGGCTAGATACTTCCTATTACCCTTCCCCAGCCCTTTGTTGAGGAGCTGCCTATTCCTTTAAAACGCAGTTACCCTGCTCTCTAACCAGGGTTAGGATACATTGCTGCATCAACAGCCTATAAAGCACTGCCAACTCCATCTTGTTTGCACTCATCAACTGATTTTACTATTATAATTGTTCAGCCTGGACACTGAGATCCAGCACCAAGAGCCTTCTGGTGGTTCCCACACTGTGAGAAGTGAAGCTGCAGGGAACCGGGCAGAGGGCCTTCTTGGTAGTGGCACCATCCCTGTGGAATACCCTCCCTTCAAATGTCAAGGAGATGAGTAATTACATAACATTTAGGAAACACCTGAAGGAAGCTTTTTAAGGTTTAATGCTTTATTATGTTTTTATATATGCTGGAAGCTGCCCAGAGGGGCTGGGGCAAACCAGTCAGATGGGTGTGGTACAAATAAACAACAACAACAAAACAACAACAACAAAATGGGAATTTAGAGGCATGCTTCTTCTGAACTGGTGTGGGACAAACAGGGAGGGCTGTTTACCTTCATATCCCAATAACTTGGAACATTTGGCTGGCCATTGCATCAAGACGTTTTGATCCAGCATAGCTATCATGCAATGATATATTATGTAACTACAATTTCATGTTTAACATGCTTTCAATATGAAATTCTCCAAATGTATTTAAATAATGTTTTTTAATTGAATGAAGGCCTTTTGAGGTCTTTGCTTGGAGAGCAAAGTCGTATTTTATTGCAACTGAAGGGTTTCCTTTTCTTGGCAATTTATGTCTCCCTGGTTAAATATTACTAGATAAGTAAATGTTTCCATTTTCAGATTTGCTTCATAGTATACTTTTGTACTCAAGATCGGTGTACTTTAGGGATCACAGAACCTTGGGACTACAAAAAAACCCCAGCACACAATAAAGTGTAACCTTAGTTGGACAAAGACTGATGTTAACCAACTTTTCTATTCTAAATACAAGAAAGAGACTAGGCAAATAATCAGATGACTTGATAGCTGCAGTCTTCAGTCTTTTCAGATCCAGGAACCCAAACATTCCTTAATTTTTTACCATTTATTTGTACAATGGTAGTACTGCTGTTGCAATTCACCAGTTCAAAATGAATGGTTTAGAGCATGGTAATGTTCAGACAGAATTTAACCAAACTCTAAACTCCACTGATCTTTCCAAATACTAAACTTTGTAGTATGTTCAAGACAATTTGACTTGTATTTCAGTTATAATGTACTCACATGGATAATTTATTACATTTCTGGAACTTTATCTCAGAAATCCGGACTAATCTCAGGTATTATAAGGGGCCTTTGGGAATTGCACTTTATGTCTCCAAAGTGTTATTATAAGCCACAATAAGATTAGGCTTGGAATAGTGAAAACACATGAGAATATAATATCCTCATATTGATATTGTTGCATGCCACCCCGATCTCTGAGTGGTGTGAGATCTCAGTGGTTCCAGGCACTTACCCAAGGTTTTGTTGCCTTTGGAATGAGGCACAGCAGAGACTGTGGTGTCTATGATATATGGTTTATTTACACATATATACAACCTGAGGCTATGATGGTGGGGTTCACAGGGTCTTGCTTCCCTCAAAGCCACAGCCTTGGATTCAAACAGAAATCAAACATCACTCTGACTCCCTGGCTTCCCAGCCTGCTGCTTCCAGCTTCTATCTCACATTACTCAACTCTCCACTCTAGTGTTTGTCTTTCTAACTACCAGCCAGTTGAGGGAGGGGGCCCACCTCTAGTGCTGAGCCACTCCCTTTGTTCCCTTGAGGGCCCGTTACCTAGGCTATCATCCCACTAGGAGTTGAAATCCTTGCTTACATTTTAACACTTGCTGGATCAATATCATAAAGAACACATACATGTTCCTGTTTCAAGATAGATATATGTCTTAAGATGTACTTCCAACAGTATTTTCAAACAGACGGGCTTCCAGTTGGGGCAATGTGCCCTATTCCCCCTCCTGGCCTTCTATGTGCCTTTTATTTTCATTAGGTATAAAATTAGATTTTAAATACCAGGGTGGAGGAAAAAGAGATCTATCTCTTGTAATGTGTGTAACCTTTGCCCTTCTTTCCTCCTTGCACCCTGCCTGCTTCATCCTTGTGTTATGTCTTGTCAAATCCAGTTTGTATAGCTTTCAGATGAGATTACATTCAGTTTACCTCTTCCTTCCTTATAGAAATACTTTGAGAATTGCAAGGATTTTCTTTACAACAAGATATTATTGTCAATTAATGAAATAAATACCGGTATATACCGTAAAAGATGCACAACAACAGAAGAATAAATAAGGAAAATTTCAAACCAAAAGGATGATTAAGAAAAAGTTTCATATACCATTATAGTTTTCCACCTAGTCATATAAAATTGAAGATTATATCACTACTAGAAACTATGTTTCTACACATGACAGGTCTTAAACCTACACCCACACACACATCGTTTTAAGTATAAATAAAATATATTTCAGTCAATATGACTGTTAATATTATTGCAGCTGTTGCTATAAGTAGCCGCTATGTTCTGTATACTTCATATGGCGTATCACTTACTGTAAACAAACATAAGCCACAGCAGCAAATATCTGGAATAAAAGTATATTTAGTATTAATAGTTCATTCGTCTTGGGAAGCATGAAAATTATACTGAATGAAAATACTGTATAATAAAATTAGGTATGGTGGACACAATCCAGTCAAAAAAAGTTTTAAAAATTATTTAGTGGTACACAAATGTTTACTGGCTTTGCTTGGATCATGTTCATTATGTGTGACATATATAATCTCTCTATACAGCAAAGATTATAAAGTCTATAGAATCCTTATGATTCAATAGCCTACATGGATGTCACTTCAGTATTGGAAATTAACATACAAGCTGCAACTATTTTGTTGCATATACAGGTAGTAGTAGAAAGCAGCAGCTGGCTGTAGCTTCCCTATGTATGCAGACTCAGCAAGTACCGGCAAGCATTTATACTCATCACATCTGAAAGAGTTCCTAGAGTCTGGACTCAGAAGTGAAGAAAGATATAGCATTCTTTCCATGAAAGACATCCAAGCACAAGACATACTAAATGACCAGAAAACTAACAATGGCACTCTCTTCAGTTCTTTCTTACATGAATGACTGGCCCATGAAAATAAGTTCTATCATCCATCTGATAGTCGTAAGGGAAGGGGAGATCATGGGTGCATTACTGAGCAGAGCAGAAGTTTGGCAACCTGGGTGGGGCTATTTCTGAGATGTCAACACCTTGCATAATCCTTATGGCTTCAATTCTGTGTAATGGAGTTGGGATAGATTCTGAGCGTTTCACATGCTTCCTTGAGGGACTTAGAAGTTTAGTGTGAAGCTCAGAATCTGCTTTCAGTAAAGCTGTGGCTTAAGAATTGTAATGATAATGTAAACTCTTTTGGAGCAGTTGTTAAGGAGCCAGTAGAAGTGCTGTTTAGGCAACGCCAGTAGCTTTTCATGACTAATCTCCTAAATGCTGCTGAAGATTATGTATCCTCCTTAGTGTGTGTGTGTGTATATATATATAGATATATAGATATAGATATAGATATAGACACAAAACTTTTAAGAAACAAACTGTCAGATTAGTTGGCTTTAGTATGCTATCAAGCCCATGAGGGGAAAAGGCTGCAAAGGCTCTACAGAGCTATAAACTACACAGTATACTGAGGGTTGCTTTTTCTGTCTCTTTAAATAGCTTCAGGTCCCTAACAGAGCCCCAATGTGCAGGCATTTCTCTCTCAATCAGTGCTTCTTACCACAGCAAGGGAGGAAGTTATGAATATGAAACAGCTGCTTAATTTTCAAAGAAGAGTTCAATCTCTATATCTGTTAATTGTGCACCTCTGTTTTATGTAGTGTGCCATCTGCTGACTGAAAAGATAATAGTTTAGTTTCCTACTGTCTCTGCTACTGCTGTCATTAATTTTAAGCCTTTAAAGATATTCTGAGTACTGTTCACCTGCCAAAGTGACCCACAATCTTACCTCGCTCTTTCTACTTCAAACTATGAATTATATTTATATTATTCAAACAAGGATTAACTACTGGTACATCTTTTTATCTGTCTTTTTTTTAAAGCTGGTTTGGAATAAGCCAGTAATCAGCTTCAGGTTTGGGGCTTATACATAACGGCCACTGAATGTTCAAAATTCAATCGAGATAGTCATATTCCCTGAAACTGGTTGAGTATTATATTATGCATATTGACAAGAAAATGTAGTTGAGATTTGCATGTTCTCCAAATAAGAAAAATAAATAAGAAAAAACGATATTTATTTTTCACTAATATATGTATTTGTATGCACACTTTCCCATTTTGTATACTTTTTTTGTTGAAATGCACTGCAAAAATTTTAGTGAAGGTTTTGAAGATAGTTCCATTTCAGTTCACATACTGTATTGTTATAGGAAGTGTTTTTTAGGTATGTTCACATTAAAATGTGAACTGAACCAAATTTCTCCCCCATTTCTACTGGAGTTAAGTCTCATTGACTTTAATTTCTTAGAATCATAGCATTGTAGAGTTGGAAGGGGTCCCAAGTGTCATCTAGTCCAACCCTTTGAAATGAAGAAATCTTAACTAAAGCATCCATAACAGATGGCCATCCAACCTCTGCTTAAGACCCTCCAAGGAAGGAGAGTCCACCACCTCCCAGGGGAGCTCCACTATCAAACAGCTCTTCCTGATGTTTAGCCGGAATCTCCTTTCTTGTAACTGCTTTGTCCTAGTCATGTAATGATTCCTCGCCCACACTGATGGACCTGTTCAAATAAAACATCCCTCCCCCAGATTCTATCCAAATTAAGGGAGGATTGAGAGTGGATCTTGGGTTTGCAGGTTTTTCTTTCCTGCTCCTCCCTTTCCCACACTTCATCCACCCAGGAAGAAGTTGCCAGGGAAATGGGTGGATCTTGCATTTCTTTGAATCAAAGAGCTCCCTGATCCTGCAAGTGGGACACCCTGTCCAGTTAGTATTCCAACTCTTAGAATACTATGATTTTGTGACTGAAACTCTGGGGAACTCTGTGAGTCAGTGAAAACAATACTAAGTTATATGGACTAATAGACTTACTCTGTATGAGGTAGCTTTTTATGTTCCAAAAACTATGGTGCCAGAGAAGGCTTTAAATTGAGAACAGAACCAACATGTGGGCAGAATGTAGTTCTTGAGCAAGGAAATTCAGAAGTGAGAGCTATTGTTCACCTCCAGGTGGTGCATTGTTTTGCACTTTTCCTGTCATTGTTTATACACACAAACACACACTGCTTGATTGTAATAAAACCTCTAAATGGTTTACTAAAAATATTAAAATTATCAGCAGTAAAAACAGTTAGTTGTGCTCTTTAGCTTACATAAATAAAGTAAGGTAATAAATAAACAAAACAGACCAAGAAAGGACCAAATAATTGACTGGAAATAAAGGGACAGTTAAGTCTAGTCGCAAATGACTCTAGGGTTGCAGCGCTCATCTCGCTTTACAGGCCGAGGGAGCAGGCGTTTGTCCGCAGACAGTTTTTCCGGGTCATGTGGCCAGCATGACTAATCCGCCTCTTGCGCAACGGAACACCAACACCAGAGCAGCGCACAGAAACGCCGTGTACCTGGAAATACTGGAAATACTGACCATCATTTCAATGTACCATATTTATTCTTATCAAGCTAAGGCAAACCTTAAAAATATTATAGTTCTTCTGAATAATTATTGCACAAATAAAGTAGTGGAATCTGAAATCTAGTTGTTTTATTAATGAAATTAAATAAGTTATTTCACACAGTTATTTCGCGGGGATTTTTTCCTAGTCTGCGTCTGCATTGGATTTAAAGTAGTTTCAATTGCTTTTATAAAATTGAAATCTATTTACATGCATTTTACTGTTGCTATTTTATTGTTAAGTTGCTTTAAGATTGTTCATAGGAAGTGATTCACAAAATAGAAATAAATAAAAATTATATCCCATTCAGTCATGCTTGCCAATTCTAGAAAATGAATTTTAACTTACTGGCTTTTGAACTTAAATATTACATTGGAAAATACTCAGAACTGGTAAAAATTAATAGGATTTATAATCCTGTCTTTATATTAACATACTGTATATAATAATACTTAGCCAGATATAAATTACAGTGGTACCTTGGTTTGCAACCGTTTTGGATTACAACCACGTCAAACCCAGAAGTGTGTGTCTCTTTTTTTGGATTACAACCCATTTCTTTTGGATTACAACCATTTTTTTTTTGAGGCACCATTGGCGAAAGCGTGCCTTGGGTTACAACCTGTTTTGGTTTACAATCGGACCTCCGGAACGGATTATGGTTGTAAATCAAGGTACCACTGTATATGCTTCTTTATCTGGTTTTTAATGTCCTTGCAATTCTGTTCCTGTAATAAATGCTTATTTTGGTTAAATTACTGAAGTTCTGTTCTGGCTTGTTGTGTAGTCATTGTCATTGGGCTTAAAATATTACAGCAGAACTCTCAGGGAGTAGGCTGGGAGAAGCTGGACATAACTATGTCAAAGGAAGAAGAGAGGAGTTTGTTTCTTGCCAAATCCCAGAAGACTCCTGGTGATGTATTTAGTAGCTGCTATTTTATAATAAGTAGGAACTGGTGGCAGAATTTCCCTTTTAGATTTGAAGTACCAGTATTAAAAGAAGTAGTAGTGTAGATTTGGTCCATAAGAAGTCATGAAACAGGGCTTTTTTAAAGCAGGAACTTGCCTGAACTCAGTTCCAGCACCTCTCATTGCCATTATAAGATAACAAGGGAAGTGTTCATGGTAAGTTCTGGCACCAGTTTTTCTAGAAAAATAGCACTGGATAGGAGTTACTATATCAGCACAATTTGTGTTTGTGTGTCATATATCCACTAAGACACACAGAACTTGCTTGTAAGTTAAATTAAATTAAACTTGAACAGAATTCTATTATTTGCTCTGGAAGCTATAGATTGTAAAAGTTGAGAACATATGGAAGCTGGAATAGTTTAGTTGGTAAGATCATGAGACTCTTAATCTCAAGGTTGTGAATTTGAGCCCATGTTGGCCAACATATTTCTGCATTTGTAGGAATCTACAATTCTATGATTTTGTTCTAAGAGACAGGAAGCACAAGTTTCATTCTCTTACTTTCTGATCCATGTTTTTCTTCGCAATGTCTAAATCTGTAGTCAGATTATCAAGATCTCAATCTAGAGAGAGAGGGAGAGAGAAATTCTCCATCTCAGATGTTTTGATTTTCACATCAGGTGTTTCAGAGAATGAGGCATATGTAACATGAGTCAATTGTATTTCCTGTCACCACCTCTGCATGTCATACATCTGAAGCTATTCAAGGTCACACACACACAAAAACCTCTTCTTAGTTATGGACTCAGCAGTAAGTCTTGGATAAATTGGTTATTTCTCAATTTCAGATCTCCATCTGTAAAATGGGAATAATAGTGGCCTCTTTCTCAGGAGTAATCAAGAGAAAGATAATAAAACCTTTCACACATCAAAAGATCTCTGTTGTTAATAAGAAATTTGTCATAATAAAGTCAGTGAGACATAACCATTTAAATCCATGTAGTTCACTTTAATTAGTTATTTGTGTTGGTACACCAGACCACAAAGACCAGGTGCAAGCCTTACCATGTTTACTCAGAAACAAGTCCTATTTAATTCAATGGGGCTTACTCCCAGGTTTAGAATTGTCAGCATAAACAATACTGTAACAAATAATAACTTGCCATTTCAAATCTTAAGCTTTCTGCTTTATGAACAGTATATAGCTCTACTTTTATTATCTAAGAAGAGAAATGATATTTTAAAATTGCTTGTTGCCTAACACTGGTTATACTGGAAATCAGTGTTAGATATGAAAGCCAGGAGCTACATGAGAGAGATACCACATTCTTTCTGTATGCCACAACAGCTGCCAGACTACTGCTTGCCAAGAACTGGAAGACACAAGAGATACCAATGATAGATGAATGGCAAATGAAGAAGATGGATTTTATGGAACTCGCCGAAATGACTGGGAGGTTACGTGACCTGAAGGAGGAGGCGGTGGAAGACGACTGGACAAAATTTAAAATATGCTTGAAGAAATATTGCAATATATAGAAAAAATGTTTCCCTTAGAAAAGTTATTTCATGTTATTAGTACAGAAAGGAGGATTTGAAGTTAAAAATAATAAATGTAAAAATAAATTAAAGAATAATTGATAATGGCCTAATCAAATTAACAAAGGGATAAAGAGATAATGTTAAATAAACTGCTAAAGATGTAATTTAATGAAGTTCAGAAGGAAGTGTTCGAGGGAAGTCATCCCAAGATGAATTGGAAAAATGGTGTAAACAAACTTTTGTGCTTTGTTTGTTTCTTTTTCTGTATGTTTGTATTGTTGTTGTTTTTGTTTCTTATTAAAAAAAAAGAAAGCCAGGAGCTAAATGGCACCTTAAACCTAGGTTATGGGCAGAATAACAGAATGTCTAGGTGTGCTTTTTTATAAGAAGAATACAACGCTGAAAATGAATGAACTGCAGGTAAAATGTTATGTTCATTTTTCACATGGTCTAGTCCTTCCCCTGCCGACCCTCCTAATATTCTTAAGAGGGGTCTCTTCTCCAGTCTTCACAGAGTAGCTGGAAGTGGGGAGGCAGAAAAAGGTCCCCCTTTCCTTCCATTCGGCAGTTTTAATCTGAAACCTTAGGTGCAATACTGCACCCAGAGCTCAGAAACTTCTCGCACTAATGAAATTCCGCAGCAAAATGCGCCTATTTTGAAACTATTCAACCCACACATGTGGGCACCTGGAGGCATAAATTACAATTAATGTATCCTCTCCTACCCACTAAAACCCATCCCATAGTTTGCGTGTCACTAATGCAAGGATAACTGGTGAGATCCATTGTCTCAAGGTTGCAGCTGGTGCATCAGCCTATGCTGATGCAAGGCAATCCTGGCCACAGCCACAGTTAGCAGTGTGTCCAGGGACACTCCCAAGCAATTCTTGTAGTGGAATCCATCCAAGAATAGCTGTAATACTTTGCACTTTAAATTGCCACAAGATCCTCATGATAGTTTTGCTGCATCAGACTAACACGGCTAATGGAATGTTTCCCTTGTTACTATTCTGCTGTTTGTTTTCATTACTTAATTTTGTTACTTGATTTCCGGTCAAGACTCTTGATCTATAGATGATGTTGTAAAATGCCAGTGAAGTATACTGTTTTCATGATGCCAAATACAGTGGTACCTCTGGTTACGAACTTAATTCGTTCCGGAGGTCCATTCTTAACCTGAAACCATTCTTAACCTGAGGTACCACTTTAGCTAATGGGGCCTCCCGCAGCCGGCATGTGATTTCTGTTCTCATCCTGAGGTAAAGTTCTTAACCCGAGGTACTACTTCCGGGTTAGCGGAGTCTGTAACCCAAAGTGTTTATAACCCGAGGTGTTTGTAACCTGAGGTACCACTGTATATAGGACCCATGAGGAGAGTGTGGGAATATTATAGTTCTCTTTGAGATTTTCCTGACAATAATTACCTTAATCCTAGCATAAAATATAAGGAGAGTTTGTTGAGCAAAGGTTAGGTGCATTATAGGGCTACCCTGCAAGAACAGCAGAAGGCAAATAATGTGTGCACTGCTTCAAGAGGCAAGTGTAACAGTGAGTCACCGGTGGAATCTACACACATATGAAAAAATGCTGTGAAAATGCTTTTTTATAAAATCGTTTTGAAAAATACATTGAATTTTGCATAGCTTGCTATTTCTATCTTGTTTCACACCTGTATATTGCACTTTACAACACATTTAAAACATTTTATTTGCAGCTGTATAGCTGAGTCCACTATCTGTTCTCAGTGTTTTCATGTTGCTGGCTCAGCATACTGGGTGGCTGTCACTGGAAGAATGTATATACCTCTCTCTGCCTATCCTCAAAAGAGGCAGCATTGCAACCCAAGTGTGCCCTCGTTCACCCCACTGAACTTCCTTAGAAACTAGTCTTGTAACTTTGTCCTTACAAAGAGGGCATGCTGAGCAAGATTTGAGACACACAAAGAAGTCCCGGGTTGCAATCGTACACTGACACAGGAGTAAGACCTACTGAACTCATTGGGACTTAACATCTGACTGGACAGGTAGAGGACTGAGCTGTTGGTTTTATTACCGCCTTTTCTACAGCTGCTTCTTCCAGATTATTATTCACCTTGCTTGACAACAAGCTAGTAGGAGAGTAGACAGCCCACCAACCTAAAAATTACACTCACCAGTAACTGCAGTGAAACCAAAGAAACCAGCACAGGGACCAAACCCTGCAACATATCCAGATACCTACTCAAGCAACACTGTTACAGGACCTAATGATATTGTGGCTGGCTTCATGGGCTTATTCACCTGCTCATTCCAATATGATACGTGATGATATCTACCAGAGATGCCCTTCTGCATTCTACTTAGAACCAGTGGGTTGGTCGTCTCTACACAGAAGAACAAATGGAGTCTTTGTTCAGGAGCAGGCTTCACTTCCTCTTCTGTCTTCCTGACAGACCACAGAAGCCCTGTTTATCACGGGGTGGGGAGGGATTACAGATTTCTAATCCCATGTACCAATACCAGGATATTTGTGCTACTATGAGGCTTGGCTGGTATAGTGGAGTGGGTGTCTCTTGGCTGCCATTCTGACAATGGCTTTGCTGCTGCTTACCTGAATGATGTGGGAATGGGGCTGGGTGTTGGCAAGAGCAGGGCTCCATGGGTACAAAAGTTGAGCAAACTGCTGCCGCCCTACCTAATCTCTGCACTATCCAAGTGAGTAAAAAGGTAAAAGGTAAAGGACTCCTGGACGGTTAAGTCCAGTCAAAGGCGACTATGGGGTTGTGGTGCTCATCTCGCTTTCAGGCTGAGGGAGCCGGCATTTGTCCACAGACAGCTTTCCGGGTCATGTGGCCAGCATGACTAAACGGGACACCATGACAGAAACCAGAGCACACCGAAACGCCATTTACCTTCCTGCCGCGTTACCTATTTACTGGTACCTACTTTCGTAGATGGCATGCTTTCGAAACTGCTGGGTAGGCAGGAACTAGGACAGAGCAACAGCTCACCCTGTTGTGGGGATTCGAACCGCCAACCTTACGATTGGCAAGCCCAAGAGCCTCAGTGGTTTAGACCACAGCGCCACCTGCGGCCCTTTCATATCCAGGTGAGTGGCAGTGACAGCACTGTCAGAAGTGCAGCTCCACAGCAGCACCTATCTCAACAGCCACTCCTGGTTATCACCACTTTGGAATTCTCAGTCTAGCCATTTTGCTGTTATGTAATTATCACCGCCTGTTCTTTTTGCATTTCTCTTCTCTTTGACCTCTCCATTTCACTATTATAGACTTCATGTATTTGATTAAGCAGACTCTATGCATGAAAACCTTTGTTAGCCTTTAAGGTGCTTTGTTGTTTCTCTCGCACTTAGGCTGATGGATATTTTGGGATTTCTCTGATGGATATATTATTTTAAATTTTGTATTAGGAATAAGTGGAAAGGCTAGGCACATCTGTTATCATTTTAAAAGGAAACAATAATCCAAAGAAAAAAGACTGTGGTGGTAGTTTAACTAATTACGGTATACAATTGTATTGACACAGTCCCATGAACTGCATTCCAAGCATTATACCTGAACCTTTTCCAGAATGTATAGTTGCATAATGGTACTTTTCCACAGTTCCATATGTTTGAAAAGTTACCCCTACATGGGAATTGTAGAGGGGGGAAAAACACTAGCTGGTGTAATATGTGCAAAGGTGCATTGTTTTGTAGAATATCAGCCTCTCTGAACAATAGGCCAATTTATTTAGAAGCAGAGGATAGGCCTCCCTCTATATTCTGTACATCATTAACTGGTGAGTGTATGATAAGGTAGAACCACTGGGTTAGATCCACACCATGTTATTTGAACTTGGGTTTCAATGAAATCAATGTGAAACATTTGCATTTACATGGGAAAATGCTGAGTAGACATGATTAGGATTGCACTATTGGCCACAGTCCTACTGATTTCAATGGGAAAGCTTATTCATTTATTTAGATAATTTATATACAGTACCTCCTTTTGCACAAGTCATACAGGTGAATAGATAATATGCATAAAATAACAGTATCCTTTAAAAACACTTAACAAATTATTAAAGACCAAGGATTAAAAATCTAGCTATAAAAACACCTAGCAAAAGAATTAATTAGCACCTTTAGAGAAGACAGACAACAAATGAATCCCTACATGCAGGTTGCACATCCCAAATTGTCACATCAGTCCACTTAACCATCGTTGGCAATATTCATAAGACAAGATGCTATATCCAATGGGCATCAGGGAGCAAATAGTTTGTCTATTTGCCCAAACTCAAACCATCCATGGTTTACTGAAACAAGGTACCGGTAACTTCGAACCTTGGTTTATAAAGCTGCTTGTTTCAATTAACCATAGTTAGGATTAAATAGTTCAGCGTTCAGATGTAACTAACCCTGAACTGTGGTTAATCAAAATGGAAAGAAAAACTTATAATTTCTGCACTGCCACACTAGAGGAGCAGAAGGGAGTGAAATCACATGAGCCCAAGGCTCATCTAGCCTCATTCCTGGAACAATAAAGTTTATCACCGCATTCAATAGCAGCCAGTAAGCCTGCTTTGGAGATACGGACCAGGTTCCAGCACCCTCCACTCCTGCTCACATCTAGCTGAATCAAGTCATTTTACATCCAAATATTCGCACTTGACATTGTGGCATTCCGTGAGCAGACCAAAACTATTTTGTTACATTGGGTCTTCTGTTGTTAATTATGTTATGTTTGTGCTAGTTTGTCATTTTCTTGCAATCAGTTTTCATGATTTTTAATTATTGTTGCTGTGTTTGAGTTGTGTGGTTGTAAACCACTTTGAAATCAGTCAGTGAAAGGTGATGTAGAAACTTTGAAAATGAAATAAATTGTCAAAGTATTATGAAATTGGTAAAGTAATATATAAAGCAATTTATATACAAAAGCATTATTAAAAAGTTATTGATAAAGTTTCAAGAACGGTTCATAGAATACCATAGGCATTTTAAACAATCACTAAAGTCACTTGAAAAATACATTCTTTCAAGAAAATCTCTTTGCAAACTTGTCTTTAAGCTGCCCCAAAGCTGTGGTGGTGGTGGTTTTTTGATGCAAGTGGATTAACATAGCTATCCCTCTGGAACGTGTTGCAAATTTGTGATGCAAAAATACCTAATTATCAAAGGAGATTATAATTATATACCCTTTCATTTCAGATACATAGAGAATAATGAATTATGACAAGCAGGATAGTCTGTGTTGCTGTAATCTTAGATGACTGCTTATATAAACCTCTGAGAGGAGCATCATTCATTTACAATTACCGGTACATTGTAAATACAAATCCCTGGTGAAAGTCAATGTGTGCCTGCAAGCTACTTGGACTAGTAGAACTGGTGTGGTCAAAACACATCACCAGTGATGGTTCCATAGCAGATTGTCCCAACCCCAGTGCCTCAACAGATGTACCGTCAAGTACTTCAGCTGGAAACATTGTGAGGTTCAAACCAAAATCCTGTAGGACTAAATATGTAAATTCTCCACATATATAGAAATCCATATGGATACTGCTAGGTTTCAAAAGTGAAACATTTGTTGTGGCTTCCTTATACCGTTTAGCACAATGCATCACATTCCACGTTATGAATTTAAAAATTGGCTCTCTTGCATGAAGCACATCAGCCCAATTTGACTCAGCAATTTAAGACCCTTGTGGTTTCTTCCAACTCCACAATTCTAAGTCAATAGTATAAAGGTTTAGAAGTCTCTCTTGAAGAAAAGCTATATATAAAGATTCACTTTCAGAGCAGTGAAGTCCTACCTCATAGATGATATTTTCTCATGCACCTCGTCCCCAGGGAGGAGGTCTCAAGGCACAACTTCACCTTCTTCTCAAAGAGATGGAGCAGCAGTAAACCAGGCTTCTCCTCCCAGGGCTCTGCTTAATGAGGGAAGGATGAAGCAGTAATGGAAATCACCTATGAATGCAGCACTTATCACCCACTATCAGGTGCTGCACCCATAAGGGATTACATGAAAGCCCACCAGAAGCCAGGCTCATCTGTTGGGTGTCATATAACAGGTTTTCAGTTAATCTGGCTAGCTCCAATACAAAGCACTAACATTCATCTACTTATAGGGATGCTTCGCGTAATTAATATCCAAATAATAATTGAATTGCTCTTCAACTGCTTTACTCCTTCTCTGATACAATTTAGTTCCACTCATGGTAATTTGCAACATGATTTAGTAGAACACTTTAAATGGGTCTGCCACATTAACAGAAGACTGCGGCTACATTCTCAACAATCTCAATGAATATACATTTACTCCTGAGAATAGCAATTTTTAGTAGCATAAACCAAAGCCACTACAGCTAAAATTAAAATATTCCTCAGAATTCCAGGACAGCCATGAACTTACTTTTAATGGCCCTGGCAACCACCATTTAACTTCTATGATTTATAATTATGGTAACTTCTTAACACAGGGGTTCTACCACTGAGTTAAAGAGAATCTTGTCCAAGCTTAATCTTAGGGACAGGTAGAATATAAATTTATATATGTAAATAATAATTCATGTACTGGTTAAAACAAATTGTCCATTCTTGCATACCACTTTTTCTCAAGCGCTCTACGTGGGGCTACCTTTGAAGGTGACCCGGAAACTACAACTAATCCAGAATGCGGCAGCTGGACTGGTGACTGGGAGCGGCCGCCGAGACCACATAACACCGGTTCTGAAAGACCTACATTGGCCCCCAGTACGTTTCCAAGCACAATTCAAAGTGTTGGTGCTGACCTTTAAAGCCCTAAACGGCCTCAGCCCAGTATACCTGAAGGAGCGTCTCCATCCCCATCGTTCAACCCAGATATTGAGGTCCAGCTTCGAGGGCCTTCTGGCAGTTCCCTCACTGCAAAAGTAAGGTTACAGGGAACCAGAGAGAGGGCCTTCTCGGTAGTGGCACCCGCCCTGTGGAATGCCCTCCCATCAGATGTCAAGGAGATGAGTAATTATATAACATTGAGGAAACACCTGAAGGCAGCCCTGATTAGGGAAGTTTTTAATGTTTGATGCTTTATTGTACTTCTAATATTTTGTTGGAAGCAGCCCAGAGCTGCTGGGGAAACCCAGCAATATGGGCGGGATATAAATAATAAATTATTATTATTATAAGCATAATTTCAAAATTATCTACACAAAATGAAAATGAACATTAACAGCAATATTTTCAAACTGCATTAAAACCATAGTGTGGTGTTGTGGTGTTGGAATTAGACAGCCACTTTTGCCTTTATATGATAAGCACAAGATGAAGTACCGGTATATAAAGAATTGAATTCTCTGCAGGGTTCCACAGTGTTATAGACTAAAATATATTTACCACTAGCTGCAAAAACTTTCCCGTCCAAGCTAGCTACTTTGGCGTCAGTAACTATCATTCAATGAATCCCTGTTCAGAGCTGTACAGATAACAGCATGTGGTAACTTCAAAAGTAAACTTCACATTGGGATGATGCATTATCTGAATCTACCCTAGCTTATCTCAAGCTCAAATTTAATATTGGCATAAAAATAGCTCACAAACATAACAGAGATTTCAATACATATGTTTATTGACAAGCAAAGTGAAGATATTTACCAGTGTTAAGAGAGCTTCAATATTTCAGAACAGAAGCAAGTTAGAACAAAATTACTTTTAAAAGGCCACATTCATATTTAATAAAATGAAAGATTTATACGATCTGAAGAGAAACCTCCTGGGTGGTTTGCAACCGCTGCACGGTGGAAGTGTTGGATTCTGTTTGTCCAACATTGACCAAAGGGTGACTGCGGGGGTAGCCGAGTTTTTGGCAGCAGTGCCCCAAGGAGTAGTTTAATAGAAAGAAATTCTAGATTTTATATATATATATACATACAACCAGCCTATGTACTCAATTGTTGCTTCTTTGTATATACTTTAAGGCTCCTGTACGTGATTCTATCTCTCGCGGTTTTATGTGTAAAATGCCTAATAAAGGTTTGATAAGTAAGTAAGTAATAAAATGAAATTAATGTTATGTTATGGCAATTATTTAGAAGTAGTATTATCTACCATGATGTGGTTTAAATAAAGAAAACAAGTTCTCTTTCTGTTAAATTTGCTAATGAGGTTTTAAACATCATGTAGTTATTAGCATAAAGGAACCAATCAGTCAGTATAGCTCATCCCCGTCAACAAAATAGCCCTGAACACCATGCAATCATTAACAGAAACAATGGAAAAGTCATCATCATAAAATGGCAGCACAAAAACATCACCACCAGTAACCAAATATAAAACGATTATACAGGGCTGTGATAATTAATCCAAGATGAAACTCAACTAAACAAGATGGTCTTTACATGTCTACAGTTTAGAACAGAGGCAGGCAACCTAAGGCCCGTGGGCCGGATGCGGCCCAATCGCCTTCTCAATCCGGCCCACGGACGGTCCGGGAATCAGCGTGTTTTTACATGAGGAGAATGTGTGCTTTTATTTAAAATGCATCTCTGGGTTATTTGTGGAGCATAGGAATTTGTTCATTTCCTCCCCCCCCAAAAAAACAGTCTGGCCCCCCACAAGGTCTGAGGGACAGTGGACCAGCTCCCTACTGAAAAGGTTTGCTGACCCCTGGGTCTAGAAGAAGCTAGGGTAGTCTCCCAAAGGAGGGAAATCCAGCTGAGAAAACCCTGTGCCCAGCACCTGCCATCAAAATGGAGGATGAGGAACTCCTCTGAGCAGTTTCTCCTGCTGAAGTTTCTTCTATATCTACCGGTACAATCCTCTTAAAACTTCACATTAAGACTAGGGCTAAGCGATATCTGATTTTCAACACTGTAATATTGTGATATAAACATTGTGATATAATGATCCATCACAATGTCTGAAATAAGGATGGAGCTATGTAGAAACATCTGTTGGCTTCACGGTTTTTCCTGCACCATGATTTTGCATAGTATGTGTGTGCATGCACACACACATCATGATTCACTATAGATTGCCCGGTCAAAATTTATAAAGCCAGTATCACAATATGGACTTCAAACTGGTTTTGGATGTTATACTGATATATCACCCAGCCCTAGTTAAGACATGGAGGAAAACTGAGCAGCTTGCCCCATGTTGTGTATAAGTTATGCTACAAGAGGACCCTAGGAGGTATCAACTACACTCCCCACCTGTGAAGGCATCTGCCAAGGTTACTGGTTCATTCTGTGTGGTATATGAAATACTGATATTTGTCCCATGGCCTAAGGCTTTCAATCTCACAAAAAGGCAGTTAGTTGGTTAGCAATGATGAAAACAAGGTCATCAGTTTATCTACAGTAATATTTTAAATCTGATATAAATTGTTGCCAATAAGAATTCTTCTACTTCATAAGACTAAAAAGGGAAAAATTGATTTTAAAAATGCTTTTCTCATTTTTTTGGTATATTGAATAGGGTACAATAATCTGTGGCGGAGGCATTGGTTGGTTCAGCCTTCATAGTGGAGAGACATGCTTTGCATCCAAATGACTCCAGATCCAACCCTTGGTATCTCCAGGTAGATAAGACTCCTGTTTGAATTCCTAGAAAGCCAGTGCCACTCAGTGTGGACAATACTAGATGAACCAATGATCTGATTTGATATGAGGAAACTTTCTTGATTGGTTCAACCACCAACACATAGTTGCATAGCTTCTACACAAACTAGTACAAGAAATGTGCCTGCAATGGTATTTGAAACTGGAATCACTGTAGAGAACTGAACTAAATAGAAGGAACTGATTCAGGTAAGATAGTCAACACAGCAGCCCAAAGGGTTGTTTTTTAATGAGCTTCTCTTATCAATGAGCTGTATAGAACCCTGTTGAGAAAACTGTTTAGCTACCAAGCTATCAACATCATATGGGTCCTGAATTTAGTACTCAAGGCTTCAGACAACACATCTGGAACAAGTAATATAACCTATGGCATTGTAAACTGCATTTGTTTACTTGATTTTAGGAAAAGCTTTTTTAATCCCTAAAGTCACGTTGCAATTGGAAGAATAGTCAACAGAACCAGGTTAAAAACGACATCATCTTCTAGTCAATATTATATGTTCCTATGTAGATTTATTGCCATCATAGACACCATACCAAAGTCTATGATGCAAAGTTCATAATGTTAAAGGCCTTTTAACATTAATGAAACAGACTTGTCTCCAAATGAATTTGCTTATAATCTCAATTGATCATAAATCAGGGTGTGATGGCTAGTACTCAACAGAGCAGAATGCAGCCCAAAGGAACCAGTCATTATTTTTGTCTGTCTCAGCCTACTCTTATATTCCCCAAAATGCAAGCTCAAACACATCTTGGGCTAAATTAACCACAAAGTATGATTATAACAAGCATCATTTTAAATGAATACCATCAGTGTTCTGTACTATTAATATTTAAGGGAGTGCTGATAAGAAACCATCCCAGAGTAAAATTACTAAAATTACATAATAATTAGTAATTTCTGTAATACAGGATGCTACTTAAAATGAAGGAAGTCTTGCATTGAAGGTGCAATTTACAATCAAATATGCAGTGCCACTGAAATCCATGCATCTGCCCCAAGGGTTTAGGATTGTAGCTTTAGATAAAAAATATTCCAGCCTTAATTAACTTGACTACAGTTATGTGGATTGACCAACTCTGGCATTTGCAACTGAGTCTTCCATGCTTTTAACATCTGCTTGTGGAAGAGATGCATGTGCCCATTCAAATACCAATCCAATGATGACTGCCCCTTTGGTTTAAAGATTATGCACATCGTCGGATTTAATTTCCTTTTTCAGTTTAGCCAGGCGTGCAAGACATTCATCTCGCCAGTGTCTTCTGGCATTTAGGTGTTCAGGGTCAGCTGGGGTCTTTTCACACATTGCCTGGTAAGAAAAGGTTAAAAAAAATACAAGTCACAAATAGGAGAACTACAAGTAGGACCTGTAACAAAATGTTGCATTGTATCCTTCCACCTAAAAAAGTTCAAAGCAATTTCAATTTGTTGTGGAAGCAAAGGTCCTTTCCATTCAACCAGTTTATAGCACAACAATGGGTGAATCCAGGTATCTCCCATCCATCTAGTTAGGGGTACAGTTTTGGAGATATCATGTTAACGTTAGTCCTAGAGAAAGAAGTTTGTACAGGAATCATAATGTGTAGACTAATTTTAAAGTGTTTTTTAAAATAAACACCAGACAGTGTAATAAGCAACCATGTGCTCTGCTTACAGGGTTGCTAGGTCTGCAATGATGAGGGTCTATTTGTTTCAAAGTGGGATGCAGCCATTCTGTTTATTCTCATCTGGTCCTGAGCAATGGTATTGCGGTTTTTTATTTTAATTTTTTATTTATGGTTTTCAGTTATATACATTTCAATAGTTTTGCAGTCATTTAAACATTTCAAAACTTGACTTCCTTCCTCCTCTTTCTGCAGTTCCTTAAATTTATTTTCATCATTTCCTGCATATTTTAACTTATTCTTTTATTCATCTGCTTTGATTGTATGCTCTTATACAATAATCCTGCCTTAACTGTTTACAATTTGTTTGTCATGCCACTGCGTTTTTAAGCAACATAAAAGATTCCTGGCCCTTGGCCCTTTAGGCTTAAGTACATACTGGGCATTTGACCTTTTTGTCTCCTCACAGACATTGTAAAGCAATTTGTCTGTTTAGATGTCATTTTGAGTGTATCCTTAGAGAGGTAACTTACGTAAGGTGAAATACTTAAGCCTCTGCTTTTGTGAGGCATAAAGACAAGAATGGGCCTTGAAAGTTAAGAGAGATACTGGTGCCAGTAAGATAAGAAGAATGAGACAGGCTGTTCTGGGAAGATTATACATTAAAGGAACTGAATGGAGAATGTTAAATCGTCCTAGAGTGGAAAGAATGAAACTAGCAAGAAGAGGTTCAGCTTTGTATCATGGAAGCATTTTTGCCCAATGTGTAAGAGCGTTCCAGATAATGACAACCAGTTTGTTGAATTAATGAGGTGACCCAAATATTCCAAAGTCGAGCATTTCAACTTAGCCCTGATGAAGATACAGTGTTAGGTCCTTTGGGCATGTATAGTGCTTCCTCCACCTTCCTTTTTTAGATCAAACTGTCATTGCCTTTGGTGACAGCCATATTGCCTTCTTGTTTTGCATGTGGTTAATGTAATGATGTAGGACGTACAACAGGTAAAAGCAGTGCGTATGCGCAATTCATTCTGTATGCTACACTGCAGAAGTGCCACCCAAAGTGGTAGTAGGCCATGAGCAATTGCTCATTGAGTCATATGCCTGCAGTTCAAGCAAAATGGGCCCAGGTTGACTCTGCTGATCTCAACATCTATTAATTTATACAGTATCGGAATTCACTTCCAAACAAAAGCCAACTGATGTGTAAATTGTACCAAAAATGGGTAAGAGCTGTTTCCTAAAAACAACTAAGATATTAAATGCAGGCTATAAGTTTGATGGATGTCATGTTACTCCAATTTGCACATGTACCTGATTGATTTTCTGTTCTGTTTCCCCTGCAAAATCCGGTATTGGCCCAAAGGTTTTCAAGACACGTATCATACCTTCACGGTATCTGTCACAATAGTTCAGCATTCCTGAAATACAATTGGAGATCTCTTGTTGGTTTTTCCTAAACAGAGAATTCTAAATATACAAAGAACCATAAAACCAACAGAATTTCAGACCTGAGAAGTACAATTTCAAACTTGAGAAGTACAAATCATGTAGACAAAAAGAATATATTTACAAGATGTCTGAAGTAGCTGGTGGTTGTTACTTCACATAGATCCATTGAAACCAATTGATTTGCTCTGATTATATTAATGGATATCACCCATTGATAATTACTCCATCTCTTGAGTGATTCAAACTTGGAAGTATTAGCTATGAAATAACCCTGCTGTCATGAATACTACAGAAATATACAGAGATTATGATGGGGGAGCTGCCTGAAGCATAGTATCCAATACAGTTTCCCCTACTTGTTTTGCAGGTGATTTTTTTAAAAAATAAGCTTAAAGTAATTCAGAAAGCTTGAAAACAAGCATATAATGTTACCACATAATGTGGAACCTCAAAAGATTAGGCACACACACAGGAGGTACTTTGTGTTAAGATAATACTGTGATAGGTAAATGAGAAAATGTCTCTAGAAGCACTGTATTGCTGGCAGGTTTTTTCACTAAAAGGATCTGATAGCGTTTCTTTCTCTTTTTAAGTGCTGCTATGCCAAAATTTTAAAATGCCCAGCTCTGGTATAAGAACTCACTGGACCCAAAATCAGCATTCACCATTATCATATTAAGTCAATTAGATATCCTTATAGTACTTCTCTTGTTAAAAAATGTTAAGGGCTTCCTTTCTGTCTGTCAGCATTCAGTTCTCATGTTTCTCCCTCTCTCTGTGTTCTCACTGACTTGCTGTTGGCATTTGTTCTCTAATCACAAGGCTACTGGCACAGTGCCCTACAGTCAGTTCCCTTCCCATCTATGAAGGATTGTCATTGCAGAGCAAAGACTCTTACGACCCTACTCAGAAGCAAGCCCCAGAAGTGCAGACAGGATAGCAGCCATAAGCAACATCCTTGGGAGGAGCACCTAAAGGCATTCATTTCCCACACAGTGAAGTCCATTGGATAGCCTAGAGGTTTATGGGTTTGGTTTTTTTTGCAATTCATCTATGCAGTTCTAGGAGACCCAAAAAAAGTAATGCCTGCTTTATAAAAGGCATGTTTAGATAAATTCTGATCCTTCAAAAATAAATCATGTTCTCCTTTCCAGAACAAATGGAACAACCCAACAAGTTCCATTTGTGTAGTATCCCCAAAGGTTGAGAATAAGTTGGACCCAGCAAGCTTTCACAAGTCTAAGGGATTGGAATTCTTTTCTTTTCTCAGTCAAGTCAGTGAAGTAACTCTTGTCCTTTTGTTCCTGGATCTGCAGCTGGAGATGTTTAGCACATGAAATGTACCAAATGGACTAGAACAGTCTGGCACAATTTTTGATAGATCAGACCAGACCAGACACATCTCACCACAGGCTCAATTAACTTTGTTTTTGCTTTCTACCTAGAAATGCAAAAGTGTGTGTGTGTGTGTGTGTGTGTGTGTGTGTGTGTGTGTGAGAGAGAGAGAGAGAGAGAGAGAGAGAGAGAGAGAGAGAGAGAGAGAGAGTAAAGCTCCTTGCACATCACAATACAGAGTTGGAAGTTTATTATTGTTTTGGTGGATCAGATATTGTGTAGGCCTTAGGGTGCTTTCTATGTGATGACACTCTGAATTGGAACATTAGTCACCCACAAGCTGCATGTAAAAAACCATTTTTACCAGGCTTGAATTGGGGATAAAGCTACATGCCAAAGCAGTAATCCTTTATCTAAACCCGATGCTCCTCTTTAATGAAGTACCGGTACCTCATGCTGCCAGTTCTTATCATTCATCATAGTGATGTTTGGAACAGCTTTTACAAATGGCCTGGAACATCCTGATACTGAAGATTATGGTGTAAAGAAGAACAGGATTTAAGTCTTAGATCTGACCTGTTGAACTGATATTCACAACAACTCCATATCATGAAACATTTGCCTTGGAAACTCCCATGTTTAAATCTTAGTGGAACAAATGACATACCTTCTGCATTCAGATGCATGGTTTCCAGAGGTCCAATAAAAGCGTACCGCATTCCCAAGCCATCGGACATTACAAGGTCCAGATCATCAGAAGATATCACTCCGTCCTGCATGGCGAGAACATTCTGAATGTTGAAGAACTTCACAAATTCTACTTATTTGCTTAATCTCTAATCCCAGGGATGGAGAATATATTGAAAACAGAATTTGTTTTTTTAAAGTAAACAAATCTGTTACTATTCTTAAATGAACCATATATATTATAGACATGTATTACACCACATACTATATTCTCTATTGTTAGCTACAGAGTTACCTTCCTGTAATATTATTACTGTATCATTATTTATAATAATAGTATCAGTGTGCTTTGTCTCTTTTATGGCAGTGGTGTGGAAGCAGTGGCCCTCCTGTACAACTTTATCAGCCCTAGCCAACAATTAAAACATCAAAAACTAAGAACGGAAGCATCACACAGGCTTTCTGAGAGGTAAATCCAAGTATATTTGGTAGAGAGCGAAGAGTCTTTGGAAGAAGCAAGAGAATCTTGGATAGTGGTGGGCTGAGCTGGAGAAGTAAAGGTCATGTATTGGGATAGAACAACAAGGTCATGGGAGGCTTTGAAAGTAAGGGCAAAGGATGGCGAGGAAGTCAGTTTTTGTATTTAAGGGTAGGCAACTCATGATCGGGACACAAGTGGCGCTGTGGTCTAAACCACTGAGTCTAGGGCTTGCCAACTGGAAGGTCGCCGGTTCGAATCCCCGTGACGGGGTGAGCTCCTGTTGCTCGGTCCCAGCTCCTGCCAACCTAGCAGTTCGAAAGCACATCAAAGTGCAAGTAGATAAATAGGTACCGGTCCGGCGGGAAGGTAAACGGTGTTTCCGTGCACTGCTCCGGTTTCGCCAGAAGCAGCTGAGTCATGCTGGGCACATGACCCGGAAAAACTGTCTGCGGACAAACGTCAGCTCCCTCAGCCAGTAAAGCGAAAAGAGCGCCGCAACCCCAGAGCTGTTCATGACAGGACTTAACTGTCAGGGGTCCTCATGATCAGTCTAATGAGAAAGTTTGATGATTTGGGCGGAAGAGTACCAGAGACCAAGGTGAGACAATGGAAAACCACAGGACAAAACTCCTGTAGTTTAGGTGAGAGATAACCAGGACATTGAGCAGTTTTTTGCTAAAGGGATGAAAAGGAAGAGCCATATTTTTACAGTGTTGTAAAGCAACATGACTTGGGCATAGGCTGAACATGGGGAACCAAGGAGATGAGTAAAAAATGAATTCAAGGCTATATGCCTGTTCAACACTATAATGTTAATGTTAACACTATAAAAGTATAAGCAAAGTGTACAGAGAGAGGGGAAGGCTTGGGATGGAAGAAGTTCAGACTTAGATACAGAAAACAGTTTAATTTAAACTTGACACAGTAACAAAGCATCTGCACAGAAATATATGAGTAAAGCAGCTGGAGATGTGGGATTAGAGGGAGAGGGAGAGATAGAGCTGGCTATCATCTGCGCATAGGTGGTACCAAAAGCCATGGGATTTAATGAGGAAACATGGGGTCCGTATGTACCAACGCAGAGAGGAAAACAGAGGAAAAGCTGGAGATGATTTTAAAAATACATTCACTTATCTTCTATTTATTTGCTTATTTTTAGAACAGTGGGACATTGGCATGTTTGAAGAAGTGGGAGAGAGGGGCTGATTATGTGAAAGAGAGGAAGGATACCAACAGGAGAGATTCCAACAAGGAAGCAAATGAGGATGGGATCACAGGGGACATATGGAGGGGCAAGAAGAAACTAGGGTAGTTAACTTATCAACTGAGATCTGGGGGGGGGAGAGGAAAGGCAGGAAGTTTTTAAAATGTTTATTATGTTTTTATATATGTTGGAAGTTACCCAGATGGCTGAAGCAACCTAGTCAGTTAGGCAGGGTACAAATATTTTATGATGATGACATAGACAGCAGGGAGGGGGAAGAGACCAGAGTGAATAGCTTTGGATATCAAATTGTATACTTTGGATTATTAGAATATTTGACTTTTTAAAATAAATGAGCATTTAAATTTGATGCTAGCAGCTACAACCAAAAAGACTTAGCAACATAAACCATTATGAAGCTGCTCTGTACATTGTACGTAAGTAATGACCTTATGCAAGCCACATTAGTGCAATCCTGCACGGTGTTGCAGGGCAGATTATACCGTAAGTAGAAGAGAGCAGAATTTCAGAAGAAATGTTAAGCGTTCTTGTCCCACTTTCACTTCTTATGAACAATTATGGTTTCCACTACAGTACAACTTTTGCTTTTGCTTTAAAAGCATTTCATCCAGCGTCTTTTAAAATGGAATTCTCCCAGGTATGCATCTTCATGGTTGGAACAAGATGATTGAATACAGACAATGCAGGTGCCACACAACTGCTATGAGAAGCTGCTTGCATCATTGTAGGCAATTTGCATGGCTTCAACATACCAACACTTTCAGGAAACTCCCAAATCTCCTATGTGGCATCTGTCATGAAGTGCTGTTCAAAGCTCAGTTACATCTATAGGGTACATTTCCAAGAAATAGCAGC
Source organism: Darevskia mixta (assembly GCA_034641385.1). Lineage (NCBI taxonomy): Eukaryota > Metazoa > Chordata > Lepidosauria > Squamata > Lacertidae > Darevskia > Darevskia mixta. The sequence goes on along the minus strand of JAWWNH010000014.1, from coordinate 23,900,623 downwards.
ACACCCTAAAAACAGGTTAGGACAAGTGCATCCTCCTGTCTGTTCCACAGGTTACTGAAAATTTCTATAATGCTATCCCTAACATATTTACAAAGCTGGGGTTCCCCCCCATTTTTTATAAAGCTTATATTAGAATACATATTCTTAGCTAAGAAAGTCACACTCCATCATGGCATACTGAACAGTTTCTGTAGCCTAACTAAGAAAATTACAGAAAGGCAGACCTCATTTCCAGAGGGCTACAGATACACAGCTCTGTCCCTGTTTTGTTGGCAATGCAGAACTGTAACACTCAAAGCAGGAACCACAATCCTGCATCACCAGTTGAACTGGCATGTAACTGCACGTTCAGTGAATTGTGCTGTTTGGAGCCATTCTGAAGAAACAGAGCTATGGTGGACAATTTTCTAGAAGCAATATAGGTCCCTGCAGAAATACCGCCCCCCAAAAAAGTGGCCAGTCTGACATACCACCATACATATATACTCTCCAGATCATTCCATTAAAATGCATCTTAAATACTAAAAGCAGTGTTGAAAGAAGTCCTTAACAGGAGTTTGGTAGATTCCATTCACTGGCAATTTTCTCAGTTTCTTTGTAGCTTGCAGATATCAGGAACTCTACAATTTTTTTATCATTGAGAAAATACAATTTTCCTCCTCCTAGTTAGCATATCTACTGCTATGCCACATAGAACAGGGTTTTGCAAGAGTGAAGAACATCTACTATATAGTGTTCAAGACTTGATATGAGTAACTAAAGTTCTTAACATTTTCATCAAATGAACAGAAAAGTATTCCACGCTCTGCTAGGCTTGCACTAGCTAGCCACCTTATTAAAGGCGTTACAAACAGCAACGTGACTATCTTCCCACAACAGGGATATCTTCCATCCACTGACTGTGGTCTGAACAGATATAGGTGTTGGATCAGAGCTAGTGAAAGAATAATGCTAACGGTTCTTTCAATTTGGGGGTGGGGAACCTATGGCCTTCCAGATCCTGCGGGACTACAACTCGCATCATCTCTCACCACTGGCAGATGTTGATGGAAACTGGAGTCCAACAACAACTGGAGAGTCACAGGTTTCCCCATCCTTACCCTTAAGGGAGAAAACTGTTGGTCCACCACATCAGATAATTTGAGGAGAACTGGCCTAGAGGTTTGCCAGCTCCAAACCTCATCGTTTTATAGCTATTTAGCAAGGGAGACAGAGATATGGAGATGTTTCACCTTCTGAAACATTCCTGTAGCGCAGGTTTTTTAAAAAAAATCAAATCTGAAAGCACAAAATCTCTTTTCCCTTCTCCAGGATACTTATTATATAAGTTGTCAGGGACTTGAGCAGGCCAATTTAATCTCTTTCTCTGTCCTCCATTTCCATTTATTTTCTCCTTTGACTGACACACAAAACACTGGATGTCTCAACTATAGATTCAGCTGATAGACCCACACTTGACTTAATGTTTCTTTGGACTCTACTCCTCATCGCTAACACCCACCCACACCCATGGTTCAAATGCCATAATATTTTTTGTAAGCTCTCAGGCTCTTGTCTGGATGTTGTTTTTCAAATTAACATACTTGTGTACTTCTGTGTACCTAGGGAATCCACAAAGTATGTACAAGCCACTCCTTTATTTCTGGGTAAAATAAATAATGACAAAACATGATGTCAAGATATTAAATTTTGCTGTACGGTGTTATTATGCTTCAAAATGTCTCCCCTCACAACAGAATAAGGCCTTTATTTAAAAAGTGCTTAGAAATCTGTAAATAGCTGGCATGTCTATAGCTAGAAGGCCATCGACAAGTTCAAATTTCACATTACCTTAGTAAGTCAGATCAGATGTTGAATTGACACAAAAATAATTTTGTCCCTGCTGCCAAAAGAGTGTCTTTTAAAGACTACCCGTTGTTCTTTGTGCTTTTAGGAGTTCTTACAGTCTTACAACATACAATTACAAATCCTGTGACTAATTCCCTTAGGAAGCAATCCTGCTCACTTTTAAGCCTGGTAACCAGCAGTGAAGAAAGCAGCTGCTGTCCTAATGGTGCCTTCCAAAGGTCTCTCTGGGGGCAACAAAATAAAGGAAGAAAAATAAGCTACTCAGTTCCACACATTACAAAAGCACCAGTGAACCAGGAAGCATGAGCAACTTCTGCTTCTCCTTTCGCCATTGCTGCTGCAATGCGGCAAGTGGGAGTTATGGATCTCCTCCCCTGCAAGATCACTGGGGGTCACAGGTCACGCTGTGGTGACTAGTCGCATGTCCCACATTGCAGCAAAAGCAGACTTGGCTTGATTTTTCTTTGAAGTGTCGAAAGCATCTCCCACCCTATAGCACAATCTGTTTTCAAAATGAGTTTAAAAACTCAAACAGAAGCTCAACCTGTAAAAGCAATTGCTTTATGGGCTTCTTTGGTTTCCTTCCTTGGAACTAATACGGTAAAACTCCATGAATAGATTATGCTGTCAGCATGTTGTATTCATATCATTTTAAGTGGGAATGAAATAATGTTTAGGCAACAGGGATTATTTTAATAATCCTGAGTTGGTGAATAGTACTGGTAAAGAGTTAAAATATATTTCTCAAAGGAACCAGAGGTCTCTTAGCCTACTATATGGGATGCAGGTAAGGCATATATAAGAAGTATAATTGTATTTTAAAAAGGTGTCAGAAATAAAGAAAACGAATATTCCACAAAAAACTCAACTAAAAACGAAGATTAGCACTTAACAATAACTGCACAAACGAAACAGAAATGTGCAAGGAGGTGAACAATTGAAGTGTACAAGACAACAGCTTGAAGCAATGCAAGTTCAGAAGTGGGGGAGATCTTTAATGTTTCTTAGACAAAAACATTTTGAATTTGGTAACAAGCCATCTAAAATGTTAGCAAAGTTATTAAGACAGGCTCCGGCTGAATAAGCGGATGAGGCCATTAGTGGGTCCAACAGTCAAGAAGGCAGTTTCTGGAAGTGAGGGGCAGATGGGGGCTCATCAACCTGGGAAGGTTGCCCATCTAGGAGAAGGAAAACTCTGGTCCTACACCTCTGTTGCCTTGTGGCTATACTCATCCACGAGAAAGGCTACAGGAGTAAACTCTTGAGGAAAAATCCTGGGGGACATCTTCAGGAGAAGAAAAGGTTAAGGAGTAAACCCTACACAAATTTGGAGTGGAGCCCCTAAGATGGTTGGATGGTGCCTTGTACACCTCCTTCTGGCAACTCCTGCAGCCAAGCTGGTGCCAAATGTATTGCTCTGCTTTCCTTTGGACCACATCAGTAAGGCTGGGGGTGGGAGGCTTGTCCTCTGGTGCTGTCCAGGACTTCCGTACCCAGTTCTCAGGGTTGCGTCCTGGGGAGGTCACTTCAGTGCTGCAAATGCAGCAGTTTGATTTCATCCCCAGAGGCACACTCCATTGTATCTCGAGACAGGCAGATGCCAACAAATTTGCATCCACACATTGTTACTAATGAAGTTATGAAATGGAAAAATAAAGCGCTAGGAACTTTTCCAACCCACATCACTGATTGAAAACACATATCATATGCAGTTTAACCCCAAGACCCCATGTGAACCAACTCACATACAAGAATGAGGGTGGGGTGGGTAACTTTTGGCCATCCATATGTTGTTGGGCTCCTCCAACTCCCATCTTCCCTGACCACTGGCGACGATAAGAGTTGGAGTCCAACACCATAGTCAGGGCCACACCTGATCTATGATATCAAGAGAAAGATACAGGAAACCATGCAGAACAATGCTTCCTTGCCATCACACATTGCTTACAGTTACACACAAAGGAAAAACAATAATGGCATTCACCATTGAAACTCAAGACAAAGGGAGGAGACTGAGAAATTGCCGTTTTGCGCAAGGAGGTCATAACTAGTATCAGAGAATATGTCACTGCGGAAAATGCTACAAGCAATGTCACTACAAGCCATAATGAACTACACTCCAAAAAAGCAGCAGCAGGAGAAATTTGTCTTTTATTCCCTTGTATCAAATGATTACCCAAAGTTGAGAGATGTGATTCTTGAAAGCTGAGCTTACTGCTGCTTAAAGGATTACTTTCATAGTTGTTTCATTGAGCACAAATGTTATAAAGTGGACCCAGAGCCTTCTGAATGCAACAGGAAACGAAGGGAAACAACATGAAAATCAATATTTCTCTCGCTGACCTTTTCACCTTGTTCTTCTGGGCTTGAATGAAAATGGCATTGTTTTGGAGTGTTCCTCATATTACTGTGCAACTTAGCTTGCATCTCTCTTTTTTAAAATAGCATTTAATAATTATCAGTTAATGTCATTGCACAGGGGTTGTTAAGAAAATAATTAAAATATTTTGTAATATTAAATAAATAAATAAATAAATAAATAATAAGCTCCACTGAGCTCAACAAGACTGATCTCCAGACTACGTAGTACAACTGGAAGCACATTCAAGTCAGTTAAAGAATAAAAATCATACATACACCAACAAGTCTCCATGCTTCACTAATGATTGCATACTGGAGCCGGTTCAGAGCAAAACCATCTATCTCTTTTGTCAACCGAACTGGAGATTGCCCAATCTTCTTCATCAGAGCATAGGTTTTCTCGACTGTAGAAGGTTCAGTTTCTGGGTGGGGAACCAATTCAACCAGAGGAACATAATATGGTGGGTTTACCTTCACACAAAACATATTTAGAAAGAAAAGAAACATATTTATGAACATACTATTACGTCCAGTTAACATAATTTGCGATCCTTGCATTTCAGGGGGTGGACAAGATAACCCTTGAGGTTCCCTTCCAATTCTATGAAAACCAGTATTATTGACATGAGGCAAGCCCTCCGATAGTAGTATTAGATGATAATACAGGCACACCCACCCACTTATGAGCATTCTACTCACGGACGGACGCGTATATGCATGGCACTGGAAAATAATTAAATCATTCAATTCAAACCTGGAAATGGCAAGGGAGAGCTGGAGAGTCCTTGTGGCTTGCAAGGGAGACCTTTCCCAGAGCCCAAAGAGGTACCAGTTAGGGCAGAAGAAGCCCTAAAGAGACTGGAGGTGGAGAGGGGCTTTGTTTATGCTGCTTAGCCTCCTCGCCTAGCAGCTGATGTGCAGGGTAGCGCAACAGCCACTTTCCTGCACATGCGCCAGTCTCCTGGCAGCCCCACAGCTTCAATTCTAGTTGTGGGTATTTTTGGATACGGCATTTTTTTGGTACGGATTGACGAGAGAGCGGCAGAGGGGCAGTTTAAAGGGTGTTTAGAGGGTGCTCCCCACTTTACGTGATTTCACTTATGTGTGCGAGGGCCTAGAACATAATCCTTGCATAAGTGGGGAGTCACCTGTAACATCAGTGTGGATGGCACTTGGCAGAGTACAAGAGGATAGGCACCTTCCCTGACAAGCTTACAACCTAAAATTTAACACATGCAAAATAGTTTGGGGGGGAGAGGGAGGGGTTTAACAGGAGAGCAGTATGTGGTTGGTTCAGTTGCACATGTGTAGGTTAGTTATGGTCCAACTTAAAGTGGGACATGGGAACTAAGGGATTGGGCCACAAGTTTCAGGGAAATGTGGGATCTGAGTGTTGAATTCACAGAGGGAAGACCAAGTTGTTTCCTGTCTTTCCCAAGCCCAGTTTGGCTGCATGTCTTGACAACGGACCCTGACAAAAACGAACCAAGGTCTTTTAAACTTGGAAAGGCACTGACTGAACCTGGGAGCTTCCGGATGTAAAGCAGGTGCTCTTCCACTAAGCCTACCCACCCCATGAAGAATATGATCTGCCTCTATGGCCAGAGGCAGCAATGCTTCTGAATATCAGTTGCTGGAAACCACAGAAGAGGGAGGAGAGTGCTCTTGTGCTCTGCTCCTGCTCCTGGGTTTCCCACAGACATCTGGTTGAATCATAGAAGGGACACCAAGGATCATCTAGTCCTGTGTTGCAGGAATCTCAACTAGACCATACATTACCGGATGCTGGAGTAGATGATCCAGCAAGCTCTTCTCATGTTCTTAAAGCTTCTGATGGCTGTATTACAATACTAGAAGCAGCTGATAGCTATCACAAGCAGAAGAGGACCACTGAGCTCTTGCCGTGCTTGTAGGTTTCCCTCTGGCATCTACCTGGCCACTTCAAGCAGCATAATGCTGAGCTAGATAGGACTCTGTTCTGATCCAGACTGGCTTTTCTTATGTAAATGTTAATTGTGATATACTGGTATATCACCATGTTTAGCTGGTGATATATCGTGATGTTGAAAACCAGATATTGCCCAGCTCTACTGATTACTGTGTTTATACCATTCTTCCCAGGGTTTGCTTGCAAAACTGTACCAACAGATTTAATGCAACATATCAAAGTGGCATCCCTTGAAAAACCTGCATATAAATGAGTAAGAACTGTACTTACGACATATAAGCCGAACACCACAAATTTAGGCTTCAACATAATAAATTAATGAAGTATCTTGGTGTACTTACAGGATGTGCCACTATACACTGCTTAACGTGCTTTAGCCCGGTGAACAACTTTGTAGGCATAAGACAAGAGGTTGAGCTGCCTAGTATTACATCATTACTGACAATAAGGTCTAACTGGCCAAAAATCTTCTTTTTCAGTTCTAAGTTCTCAGGCGTACACTCCTAGGACACAAAAAATAATGTTGAAATCGTTTAATAAAAACACCCATTACATTCATTTCACAAACTCTTTAGAAATAAACTAAGAAGTCGTTTTGAAAAGTGGCAAACAAACATCTGCTTATTGCTTTATAAATCGAAACAACTTACAACTTTCCACTTGTCAAGCTAACACTTTATGAGTCTTTAGGATCAACATTTCCAGATGCTGTGCTTAAGGAAAAGTGATTGCACCAGATACAACAGCTAGTAAAAATCACAATATTTTTACAAAGTGCTATCCTTTTATTAGCTTTGTAAAAACAAGTCTTTTATGACTTGCCTATAATCAAAAAAGGTTTTTCATCCCATGCAAGAACTATCTAGGTTGAAAATAATAGCCATGTCTGTGCATTTAAATGCCCCAATGATGATGCAATATTTAATACATTTATAAAGCATTTTTCGAGATAAGCTTTTCACAATTAAGTAGAAAATAGTTAATCACTTATAATTCATAACATTTTATTTTATCTTGTTCAGTGTTCCTGATTATATAATGTAAAAAATTATGTGCAAACTTCCGTCTGGAGTAAAACACAGTTCCCATGAGGCCAATAACTCCTCAAAGTTTTACAATGCCAATTTTATAAAGTATACCAGTTAACTGAGAAATCACTTCACTTGTGGCGGATGTTATATGCTCCAAATTTTGGGGCTTGGGGAAGAAGCTTGCACAGGATGGAATTTTACTGACCGTTTAAAGTCAACAACCACTGCAGTTCTGAGTGATAGAACAGGGCAATTTTCGAACACCAGGAACCAACCATAATGCATCCCTTTATTGGTGCAAAACAAGACTTTTTTTCCTGGATCGGTTCAGTCTGCAAGGTGGGTTACCTTTAAATATTTTCCTTTAGCAAAGTCACAAGGCTAGAACTCTGTAGATACTTGTTCAAACTAATAAAAGAGCAGCAGTGAATAGTTTTATTGTGAGATTCTCCACCTGAAACCCAAAGCTTTCTTTCAGATCAGATGATAGTCACAGAGCTGAAGCTCAACACTCTTGGAAACTCAAACCTACAATGATTATGCAAGGCTTCTGAATAGACCATTTGCTGAGGGCTTCTTTGATAGTGGCACAATTGTATTCAATTTGTTGGACTGGTGCAATAAAAGTTTCTGTCCTTGTCAAGCATGGATTTGTTTTCTTAGCTAGGGAGACTGACTCCCTGAAGAATAGAAGGAAAATTTAGCTCTAAACCAGCTATTAATCCGGGGCTTCATCACTTGCGACCAACTACAGGGCTTCTCAAACTATTCAGATCACCCTGAGAAAAAGATCAAACATGAAATGGATAGGCCCGGTAATGAAAAGCCAGCTCACCTCAGTACAAGTCCACCTGAGTGAATTTTAAAAGGACATTGTATATTCCTGTGCCCATTTCTGTTTTGCTGAGGATCACACAGCTCATATGCACCAAAACAGTAGAGCCTTATTTGAAAACTTTAACACTTGAAAAAAAGGCTACTGCTGTAACCTGAATTTCAACTTAATTGACCCTTGTAAAAGCCCGATTAGGACATGCCAAATTGTTGGCTTTAACAACAATTCACTATTGAGACTTCCCCCTTACGTTTTTTTAAAAAATGCATGCCCCAGGTTTACAATGTAAATGCAGACAATTCAGGGTAAAACGCATGCCAGCGCCATAGGCACACACTGTCCCTGAAAGTACCACAGCAGCATCATGCGAGAATTCCCAGTTACCGGTAACTCAATGAACACTTGAACTGTTGTGAATTACTCTGCTATTCTGTGCCCAACACCAAGAAAAAGTCAACTTGTTCCAGTCCTCAAGTATGTTTTGTACTGTACCTAAATGGAGCAATTTTACATTATGTAATTTTGAGGTACTCACTACACATGAGCTGAATCTTTTTATTTATTTATTTAAAGTGTCTTCTTAAAAGGGAGAAAAGGCTGAGATCCAGGAGAAGGAACTCACCAGTTCAAAATCAGAGGTAGCTACTCACATTTATATAAGGGATGAAACTAGGCTTTATTTAACCCATGTCAAAGACCCAGTTTGACACCCCTGTGTGCATTTGCGTACGCACACACACGCAGAGAGAGAGAGAGAGAGAGCGCGTCTGGGAGCCTCAGTGGCATCCCTCTGGAGGCTTCCCCCTGGCAAAAAAACGCAGCTACCCCCCCCCCCCAGCTAGGACACTGTATAAGGCTAGGGTCAGCAAACTTTTTTTAGCAGGGGGCCGGTCCACTGTCCCTCAGACCTTCTGGGGGGCTGGACTATATTTTTTGGGGGGGAATGAACAAATTCCTATGCCCCACAAATAACCCAGAGATGCATTTTAAATAAAAGCACACATTCTACTCATATAAAAACACCAGGCAGGCCCCACAAATAACCCAGAGATGCATTTTAAATAAAAGAACACATTCTACTGGACCGTCTGCGGGCAGGATTGAGAAGGCAACTGGGCTGGATCCAGCCCCCGGGTCTTAGTTTGCCTACCCATGGTATAAGGTATGTCTATGGTGTGAATTGGCCCCATTCTCAAGACAGACAGACTTGCAAATGTGGCCAGCTTCTACAGTCCCAACATCCCTTCATAGCAAGAGGCATTCACCCTCCCTGAATGTTCAGCCCTAGGAGGGTAAAGGCTAGAAATATCTAATACTGCAAAGCCTATGTTTGTAATACTGAGACTTAGGTTGAAGTCATGCCCTGGATTTTCAGAAAGTTCTGCGAGAGAGCAATTACAGAGCCACCTTTTGGTACTTCGAAGACCCAATTTGCAATGAATAACACCCCATCTGCACTATACATGTAAACGCAGGTATCATATCACTTTAAACAGCTATGGCTTTCCCCAAAGAATCCTGGGAAGTCTAGTTTGTTAAGGGAGCTGCGAGTATTGTGCAGATGGGGCTAGCAAGCAGTAATAATTATGTGCAGCCTGCAGCCAACAGGACAACATCTACTTGGTATGTTGACACTGAACCTCTTTACATCCCAACATTAAGATTTGTGTGTTATGGTACGGTAGGTATTTTGTTTGTAAAAATGTCCTTCAGAAACATACCACACTCGCAGAGCGAATGACAATTATATATTCGACATAGCAGGCAAGTGCTGACCTGTACTCAGATCCATTTCGGGGCATTTCTGTTTGTATTGCACATAATTTTACATGAGCAGCTATGAAAAGTAATATAAGGAAAATGTTAGAAGTAGGTAGTTGCACTCAGAGCAGATAGCAGATGGATTGCATAAGGGTTCTTTAGAACCCCTGAAGCTTATTTATTCATGAAGTATTTTCATACTGCCATCTCGTAAGATATCAGGGCAGCCTGTACAACATAAAATGCCGTTAAAAAAAGTAAAAAAATAATCATTAAACTGAATGGCTAATCAAAACGTTTTAAACAGCTGCATAGGCCTGCCGGCCTAAAAAGTGTCTTCAAGAGATGCCTGAAAGTCAAAAGCAAATATTCCTGCCAAATCCCCACTGAAGGAGTGTTCTTCACAGTGCAAGTATGAAAGGGAAAAGAATTGGAGCTGCCTGGAGGGACTAACCGTTTGTTAAGAAATGACGAAACAAAGCTTGCATAAGCGAATTTCAGTTTGCTCAGCACCAGAGTGTGCACCATTTCTGCAGTATGGCAGGCAAGTGCTGGCAAGTACAGCAGATGTACTAATTCTCCGATTTAACTAGTGTTAAGGAGAACATGAAGTGCAGGAGTTCTTCTTCAAACAATTCATCTTATGGGAAGTAACAAGGGAAGGCCGTAGAGTAGGGGTGAGGTGCAGGGTCTGAGTTTGGCCCTCCAGGCCTTCCTACCTGGCCCCTGGGACTCTCCCTGGGTTATATCCCTCCCCAGTCCTACTCTACACTCTGTGTATTTTGTATGGTTGGCATGTGTCCCTGAACTGAAATAACATCAGCTTTCCTGGATGGAAAGATAACATATCTTATATTCTCATTCTCATATTCTCTACATGAGAAGGTGGCCTTATGACTGAAAAAGCCCACCCCCCCATGACAGTCTCCCTCATCCCATGGGAACACTTGCAGTTATAAGTTAAGACAGTGTGTATACCATGCTCCTATCAGTGTGAACAGGACAGACAAGAAACGAGAACCACAATTACCCAGCCCTGTTAACTGCTGCCTTGAATAATTGGAGGAAGGATTTTGAAGGAAGTAGAGGGAAATGTTCACTCCCTTCTTGCACTACTAGCAACACTTCATTCAGGCTGCTCAGATTATTAAAAGCAGGGGGAGGAAAGAAAGAGAGCCCCCCCCTTATAATATGTCAAAAGTGCCTTATGGAGAGGGTGGCAAGAGATTCTTCCTCACCCAGGCCTGCTACTGCTTTAATTGGCCTGGATTGAACATGGCTTGGCACCAACATGCGATCGTGCCACTTCCAAGAGAGGTCACGATGCTTTGCTCCTTCACCAGTTGTCATGCTGTTGCACACTCTGCTGAACTAAGTCGTGACTTGGCATGTCGTTCAGATTCCAGCCTAACTGCAGGCTGTAGCCAAGCTTTGTCGCATGGAATACAGCCGAGTTATGCAGATTTACTTTCAAATTTGATCCACATTAACCACAAAACCCTTGAAAAAGTTTCAAATGAATCTTATGTGCAACAACCTTTCTTACAATAATGAGATTGGTCATGCCTGACTGAGACTATATACTTCCGTTGCCCGATTTTTATCAGATTTCTATTGGTGTTAATAAAGTCAACCATGAATACAGAGAATATTCACTCCAGTAACTATGTAGCTATGCTTTACTTACTGAATAACTCGGAGCCTTTACTAATTGTGGTGAATTATCTTCTAACAAAAGACAAAGTCCAAAAAGACAACAAAAATACAAAATTGGACTTTCAAGAATCACAACCTCACATTGGAGGAATGAGAGTGAGTGAGTGGACATGCATATCACTTTGTAAAATTGAGAGGCTGCAGATAACCAAATATTACACGTATGTGTTCAATTGTAGGACTTATGGGATAGAAGCCAAAGATATTTGAAGAGGGTATTTATAGGTTTCTGCAAATATGGCTGTCAAGAAGAATATCCCATTTCTCATTTCCCCAAGGCAACATTGTTATGACCATTGTATAAAATTAACAGAATTATGACATCAAGTAGCCCATTCTTTAACCAAGACCAATGGTCTTTAAAAAGAGAATGAGGGTACTTCCAGGCAACTTGTTTTGAGCATTGGCTCCAATCTGATTGCAGGAAGGCTAAACGACATTATGTCAAAGTGAGTGTTATCCTGCAATTCCCACTGAATTGTCCAACTTTGGCACAAAAAGTTCAATCCTTTAGACTGAACCTGGTCTCTGGCGACATAAGACGTTCCAGTCAACTATCATTGTGTAACCTGGATTTGCTGGTATGTGATTGAATCCGACCCTAAAATAGCAAAGGTCCCTGGAAGCAACTTTAGTTTAAAGCCCCATTGATTTCTGTGGGAAACATTTAAGACCATGATTACACTTTTCCCAATAATTTTGCTTAGTTAATAAGTGACTACAGGCCAAGTAAATTGAAAAGCAGGGATGGAAGAACTGTACCTAAATCAATTAATATGAAGACTATTTGCATTATGCTAGACAACTAATGTTTTATGGCTATGAAGTAAGTTTACCCACTGTATCTAGTGAAGGAAAGAGAAAGTTTTAATTAAGAAACAAAGGAGAATGAAAAAGAACTCTCTAGATTTTATCTGTTTAATGTAGTTTAGGAAGTTTTAAGCATTAACATTCTCTTAACAAGTTTTTTAAAAAGAATTTCTACTCTTAAGGACAATGTTCATGGCAGGAGTTCCAAGGAATGCAGTGAAAAATTACCGTATATATGATTGCATCTTATCTTACTCACAACCAAGGATACTACAAACAGGAGCACAGACAGGGCTAGGGTAGCACATCCACAGAAGTAACCTCTGGAGCCACCAGGACAGGAAATTGGGGCAGACGTCAAAGGCCTTCATTCAGAAAAATGAGCAGGAGGGTCCACAAACTCAGTAGGGACCCTCATTTTTTCAAGCTAATAAACATTATAATCTAAAGAGCAGGGATCCAGGGGTCTTAGTAGACCACAATCTTAGGATGACTCAACAGGCAGCAGCAAAAAAAGCTTATGCTATTCTAGGCTGCATCAACAAAGTATAGTGTCCCGATTAATGGAAGTAATGGTCCCACTCTATTCCATCTTGGTCAGACCACTCCTGGAATACTGTGTCCAGTTCTGGGCACCACAGTTTAAGAAGGATATTGACAAGCTGCAACTTGTGTAGAGGAGGGCGACCAGGATGATCAAGGGTTTGGAACGGTTGAGAGTTGGGTATGTCTCGATTGCTAAAGAGGAGCATGAGAGGAGGTATGATACCCATCTTCAACTATCTAAAAGGCTGTCATATGGAGGATGGAGCAAGCTTGTTTTCTCCTGCTCCGAAGGACAGGACATGAACCAATGAATTAAAGTTACAAGACATGAAATTCCGACTAAACATCAGGAAGACCTTTCTGACAGTGAGTTGTTCAACAGTGGAATGGACTTTCTTGGAAGGTGGTAGACTCTCCTTCATTGGATATTTTTAAGCAGAGGTCGGATGGCTTTTTTTTGTCATGGATGCTTTAGTTGAGACTATATACTGAGACTATATACTTCCGTTGCCCGATTTTTATCAGATTTCTATTGGTGTTAATAAAGTCAACCATGAATACAGAGAATATTCACTCCAGTAACTATATAGCTGTGCTTTACTTACTGAATAACTTGGAGCCTCCGAATAACTCGGAGCAGCAGGAAGAATGGGATAGGGTGGGCTCCAGATAAGTGTTCAACTTATATTTTCCTTGACTTATGTATTAAATGAAATATATATATATTCCAGGGTCAATCCTGAGCATCTCTAGGCAGAGCTGTGAACGTTGCGTCTGAAATCTTGGGCAACCACTGCTGAACTGTGCAGACTAATGGTCTGAGTGAGTACAAGGCAGTCACCTATGTTTGGTGTTTCACAGCCTCTCTTGACACGGTACTAGTTTGGCCATTGTAGGATGGCAACAGAATGTAAATGGAGGAACCAAAAGCTTAGTCAAAGCTCTGGATCCACTGGCCATACACAAAGCTTGTGAGATACATAACTAATGGGAAAGCTGGTCAGGGGTCAGTGTCAGATACCGGTACGTTTAAGTCATCATATTCTTGCTTTAGCAGTAGCTTCAATGCACCGGCTCCCTCTTCTGGAAGAAGAAGCGGGAATATACAGGTAGAAGTTGTCTTAAGCGGGGGATTGTATAAGCAAAATTATGCAAAGTCAAACCCCCGCCCCCAAATAGTATTGCACATCCATTACTATCTCTCCGAGGCCAGTGTTCAGCGGGCCTTGGCCCCCCCCCACTACAAGATGGAGAGCTTTTTTAGCCCCTCAAGCTTGCTTACCAAGCAGGTCGTGTGAGGCCTCTGAAAGGCTCTGCAAAGTTGTGGTGAGATCGTCCCAGAAACCTGGAAAGTAAGGCGGGGGGGGGGGGCCTTAAAAAGCTATTTCCACACTGTGTTTTCCCACTGCAGAAAGAGCTTTTTAAGCCCCCATCCCACCCTGCTTGCTTTCCAGGCTCTGGGAAGGTTGCATGTGTGCTCCTGTGAGATCTCTTTTGGGGCGGGAGGTGTTTCCTGTTCTCCCGCCCATTTTATTTATTTTATTTTCTGTGGTCGCATTTGTAAAGTCAGTCTAAGATGAGATCTACCTGTATTGCAATTCTGTCTATTTATAGTATTACATCACAAAACTACATGGAACCTTAACTGCATAGTTCTGCCTTTGAGAGTATGCCCCTCCCCCCCACAAGTTGCCAGTGCAAGGCATCATTCCAAATCAGGATATGTACAAACAAGCCTTAAGAATTATGTGTACAGCTAGGGTAGCAAAATGTATGGTAAGACCCTTTTCACTACCTTCTCTTTTAAGTTTACTTATCTGGGGTACTCCAGTAAAATGAAGCAATTGAATTGAATTGAATTGAACTGAACTGAATTGAATTGAATGAAGCAACAGAATTTCAATTTCTGCACTTAGCTAGATCACCTATTTATTAAAATCTGGTATATTCTTTATGCACAACCCAACCACAAAAGATTCTATACAAAAGTATCTCCTTTAACCAGACTTCTGAAAACGTTACATATTAAGCGTGGCTGATTTAAACCGGATTTAAATCTATCATTTACTTGGGCCACAAATTGCCAATGAAAAGAGATAGGAGTTCCACTTATAATTTTGGGTCAATTAAGCTCTATTAGATATAAAAATATTGCTGGAATGGTAATGACCAACTGCTGCATAGTCAAGGCTGTATTCAGAGGCCGGTGCTTTTAGTTTCATCCAACTATGAGATAAAGCTGGTGAATGAACAAATGATTAAAGCATAAATCAGCCAGTGAATTCCCCACAAAATTTCCTCCCTTTGGGCATTTCAAGCAAACAAGCATGTACTGTACTCACCTGAAGGTAAATGGCACCCTCTACTGCCACTTTTAAATCTGTGCAGCCGCTAATGAGAGATAGCTGCTGGTCAGCTTTCAGAGAGCCTTTCAGCATTCCTGACTTTCCTAATTCTTTCAATTCTTTGCTGTTTGAAAACAAAAGAAGAGCAGAAGAATTATGAGTTTTATTTATCACACGTACTAATAAAAATACTGTATACCACAGGAAAGATTCTGGCAACCCATTCTTCCCTACTGCACTCTTAACTTTTTCCGTGCAGACTTATTAAACGGAACCCTCGTGAAATATGGTGCAGTGTATGGCATTCTCAAGGACGCGGGTGGCACTGTGGTCTAAACCACCAAGCCTCTTTGGACTTGCCGATCAGAAGGTCGGTGGTTCGTATCCCCGCGACGGGGTGAACTCCCGTTGCTCGGTCCCAGCCAACCTAGCAGTTCGAAAGCACGCCAGTGCAAATAGATAAATAGGTACCGCCCCAGCAGGAAGGTAAATGGCGCTGCTCTGGTTTTGGTGTTCTGTTGCACCAGAAGCGGCTTAGTCATGCTGGCCACATGACCCAGAAAAACTGTCTGTGGACAAACGTCGGCTCCCTTGGCCTGTAAAGTGAGATGAGTGCCCCAGAATCATCTGCGACTGGACTTAACTGTCAGGGGTCCTTTACCTTTTTATGGCATTCTCTAGATTCATGCTTCAGAGCACAATGCAAACATTGTTATTCATTTATTAATTGCCTCCCATGCCAACATCTCAAGGTGGTATGCAATAAAAATAGCTAAAAATGGCAAAACACAGCACAAAATAGCAAATACTTTCTTTTTTTTAAAAAAAACAGAAAGGCAAAAGCAATACAATACAGACACCGTTGGCAGAAATCCAGCTGGGAAAGCCTGTCAGAACAAAAATGTCTTCATTTGTTCCCGGAAAGTGCAAATGGTGGGCTCTTCTTGTATCCCGAAATGCTATTCCAAAGAAAAGGGACAGACATACTGAAAGTCCTGCTCCAAGTTACTGTGATGCAGACTTCTGATATCTTTGGAATTTGCAAAAGGAGCAGTGAACTCCTGGGCATACAAGGTGGTCTCTCAAGTAACCTGGTCCTGAGCTGCAAAGGGCCTTATATGTTAGCACCAAGACCTTGAGCTTTTCCTGGTAGCAGATCAGAATCAGGCCAATTGTCCATCTAGTCCAGCATGTTGTTTTCACAACCAGAGCCTTTGAGAAACCCACAAGCAGGACGCAAGTACACTCTCTCCTCCTGCAGTTTCCAGCAACTGGTATTCAGAAGCCTAGTTCCCCAGACTATGGAGGCAGAGAACAACCATGATTGCTAGTAGCCATTTGTCTAATCCTCTTTTAAAGCCATCCAAGTTGCTGGCCACCACTGCCTCCAGGGAGCCATCACTGATGTCCATGAGTTCTACCACTATGAGAGAAGGAACTTTTCTCTATCCACTTTCTATGTGCCATGTATAATTCTATCATGTTGCCTCTTACTCGCATTTTCACTAAACTAAGGTAAAGGTAAAGGGACCCCTGACCATTAGGTCCAGTCGTGTCTGACTCTGGGGTTGCGGCGCTCATCTCGCTTTATTGGCCGAGAGCCGGCGTACAGCTTCCAGGTCATGTGGCCAGCATGACAAAGCCGCTTCTGGCGAACCAGAGCAGCACACGGAAACGCTGTTTACCTTCCCGCCAGAGCGGTTCCTATTTATCTACTTGCACTTTGATGTGCTTTCGAACTGCTAGGTGGGCAGGAGCTGGGACCGAACAACGGGAGCTCACCCCGTTGCAGGGATTCGAACCGCCGACCTTCTGATCAGCAAGCCCTAGGCTCTGTGGTTTAACCCACAGCGCCACCTGGGTCCCTCTAAACTACAAATCCCCAAATGCCGCAACCTTTCCCCATTGCTCCATCCCCTTGATCATTTTCGTTGCCCTTTTTATATCTTACTCATTTATTCATAGAAATATTTATATACCACTGTACCACAAAACATGTGAACTTTTCCGGTCTCTCCAGCACATGAAAACCTTTTGCATGTCTGTTGATGACTGATACAAAGAATCTGCCAGTTTCCTCAACCAGCTCGTGTCTCCACCATTCTCATGCAGAGTTTATTGCAAGTGGGACCTGCAACTCTCTCATCCACCAGGAGGTGTTTTAAGTTATGTGCAGAGGGGTCACAACTTAAAAGCGAGTCTTATGCAATAAATAAATACCGGATGCGGGGAAAACCTTGAAACAAAACAAAACCTTGAAACGAAACCTTAAAAACAACTTGGCGTTCCTTCTCACAGGTAAGTGCTTCTGGCAAAGCCTTATGTTGATTACTGTTAGAGCAGTAATGTTTTCATATTGTACAATAGCAGTCCCATCACCCATAGGCAATTAGATGCTTTCTCATATTACAGGCAGAGAAATCAGGGTAAACAACTTAACAAAGGAATTGGGAGTGAAACACTAATCTGATAAGGGGCTTTGCTTAGCCCTTAGTCCAGTCAAATCAATTCTGAAGGAGAAACAAAAAAAAAATGCATTCCTCTTCACACTTTTAAGTATCCCTTACCACCAAACACTCAGAAACATGAAACTGCTTTGCTGAACTCTCTCTCTGCAAGTGTTTTGTTTGCTTGTTCATTCTGCTGTTACCTAGGCAATGCCATTTTGGTAGTGCAAAGAATATCACATTTCTACCCTCAACAAAGGAAACTCTGGTCTGTATGGATAACTTTTGTGATCATCATCTGAAGTTTGCAATGACATGGATATAAAATGGGGCACTGTTAGAAACATCACTTCTCTGTGACATTTCAGTGGTATGTCATGCGAGTTCTCAGGAAGTTGGACATGGGAATTTAAGGCATCACCAACTCAGTTCTTACAATTTATTACAGCTGAAGTGTCCAAAGTGCTTCATGTGCATTATCTCAATAATTCTAACAACAGCATTGTAAATAGGTCACTATTGCCACCATCCCATAATACAAGGGGTGGGGCTGACGCCAAGAGAACAGCATCTTATCTAAAGACACCTACGCAACTCCCGACTGAGTGATTTGAATACGGAAACTCCTAACTCAATAAGCATTCTGGAAACTTAAGTCTCCACTTACTAGTATTGGAAGGGACTGGGCATCTTAAGCAAGCTTTTTTAAGTGTTACTGATATTTTTATAACACGAACAAAATAACAAACACATGGAGCATCTGAAAGGTGAAGGTATGTGACAAGCCAAGCAAGCTACAGAAAGGTGGAGGCAGCTGAGGCAGCTTCCGCTGCTGCCTTGAGACAGGCAAGGGGGCTGGCGAGGCTTAGCTGGGGGGCGGGAGGGCTTCTTTGAACCTTCTCGCCGCCCTCCCCCCAGCTGAACAAGCCCCATATCCCTCCAGTATGCACAAGCCAGAAGGGCATGGGGCTTGTTGAAGCAGAGGGAGGAGCAAGCCGTATTGTGCCTCCTCGATGTGGGTTGTTTCTCCCTCTGCAGCGGTATGAGGGCAGACCACGATGGTGGTTCCACTCAGTGGTATATCACTGGTGAAACCACCACCGCTCCCGAGTCCCTCTGCGGCCAGAGTCCGGATGCAGCTTGTTTTTCCCTCAGTGCGCTGATAGCAGTGGGACTCAGGTGGTAGTGGTTTCATAAGCAATATACCGCTGAGTGAAGCTGCCATCACCGTCTGCCCCTAATACCAGTCCTGGGCGATATATGGATATATTTGCCCAGGCCTACTAAGTGACCTTGGGCTAGTCCCAACCTCTTAACCTACCTCACAGGGTTGTTGTGTAAGGATTACCTGAGGAGAGGGGTGCACCATGTACTCCTAGGAGAAAACGGTGGGATATAAATGCAATAATTAAGCTCTTCTGTGTACCTGCTTTAAGAAAGCTGGAGGGACCAGCCAGATGGAAATGTCATGACTCTAAGCACTAAGACCAGAGATAAAGGACATCCTATCTCCCTTCTAAGTGCTAGAATCAGAGATAAGCCTCTGCCTGCTGTGTGACAGTAAAAGGATTTATGTCACTGCGTGTGTCTGTCTGCCTTGCTATTGCTTTTAGAAGGCAATAGAGGCCACATTGGACAATTGATCAAAAACTGGAGAGTTGGTAGCAGGGCTTGTGGGTCTCACTGAAGATCTACTACCTTTTATCCCATAATTTGGGCACTACCTTGAGCAGATAATCTGAATGCATCCTGAAATCCCATTGGTCCCTTCTTCATCTTGTTTAGAACGAAAAGCTAACCACAGTATTCAAACAATTATAAACCTGACTAATCTGTGCTAAAGGAACTCAAATGACTTACCCAATTTTTTCCAGGGCTTTTGTTACCTGTTCTTGTACAATATCATAAAGCTTGACTTGGAATCCACCAGAAGCAAATAACATGGCCCAGCTACATCCAATGAGTCCACTAAGAAGAAAAGAGAAAACGGTTAGCACAAATATATTGTTATTTATTTTAAAATACTTACATGCCACTTTTCCAGGCAAAGCCTGTCCAAAGCAGCTTACAGCAATAAAAACTACAATATAAAAATGCTTTTTACTAAAAACCAATAATAATTATTGATCTATTCCACAGAAATTCCACAAAGAGAGTTTGGAATTTCAGTAACATAACGGTATAACAAATGAGTTTTTAAGGTCTTCTGGAAAGTCTGAAGTGTAGCTGCCATTGCAACATTTCTGGGGAGGAATTCCAAAGGTGTGGTGGAGCCACCACAAAAGATGCTCAACCACCTCACAGACCTAGTCCTGCCACAACACAGAAGCAAAACAAGGTTTTCCTGTTTCAGCACTTGTTGAAGACAGCAACCTGGATCTGGATATAGTTAACCAACCCACAGATACAGCAACAGAAGTTCAAAGTATGTTTTGAAAGGGCAATGAAGGACGTAACAGACCAATCAGCATATTACAAAGCAAACTGGCTCACACCCTACTTTTGGAACACCTAAGTTTATTAAGCAGAGAGCGAATGTTGAACAAAATGGACTTGGGTTGAAAATAGTCTTGTTTCACTATTCTGTAGGTTATTCTGCATGCTACAGGCCTGAAATTCTGCACACAGAGCATCCCTCTAAGTACATATGGAATGCAGAAACATTCAGGTGAACATATATAGTCATATGAAGTTGCCTTACCCCAAGTTAGGCTATTCATCTATCTGGTCCACTATTATATACTCTTATCATGGCTCTCTTGCCTGTCAGGATTCTTCCCTGCCCTGTTACCTGAAAAACCTGAGACTAAAGATATCAGAATTGAATCTGGGAGATTATGCATGTGCTCTAACACCAGGGTTCAGCCCCTCTTGGCAATTCTTTTCCCCCCTTTTTTCCTTTAATGTACTGTATTGCATATTGAGTCAATACTTATTTATTTATTTTTTACAGAAAATGATATTCTATGCAATTCTATCTTAGATACTGCTTAGTAATGATAATACTCATTTCAAAGATCAGCTAAATTGCACAGAGCCAACAAACAGTCCTGTTTAGTATCTGCCTGCCAACGGGCATAATTCTTGCTAAATATAGGGATCTAATTTGGATATCTAGATGCACATTTTCTGGTCCTATAATAAAATATTAATATGGAAGGCACTCCCTAGCCCCATTCATTAATTCATTTGTTCAATTATGTATATGTAGTCAATTTCTCTTAATTTTTTTAAATCACCCTTTTCATTTGGAGATAATATACTTGTATTACGTATTATTAATTGAATTTAAATATACCACCCTATACCTGCAGGTCTCAGGGGCGGTTCACAGAACAAAATCAAAATATAAAAAATACAAAATCAAAATATAAAAATATAAAACCACAAAATATAGAATCTAAATAAAACAACCCAATACCGCCCCCCCCAAAAAACACCACATGTCAATCAAATCAACCAAAGTTCTGTTTAGAAATCAATTTGATTGGATGTCAATCAAATCAACCAAAGTCCTGTTTAGAAAGGAACGTTTTTGCCTGGAGCCTAAAGGTACATAATGAAGGCACCAGATGAACTTTCCTGGGGAGAGCATTCCACAGACGGGGAGCCACTGCAGAGAAGGCCCATTATCATGTTGCCACCCTCCGGACTTCTCGAGGAGGCACACAAAGAAGGGCCTCAGAAGATGATCTCAGGGTCCAGGTAGGTTTATATGGAAAGAGGCAGTCCTTGAGGTATTGCAGTCCTGCGTCGTTTAAGGCTTTATAGGTCAAAACCAGCACTTTTAATTGGGCCTGGAAACTAATTGGTAACCAGTGTAGTCTGACCAGGATCGGTGTAATATGCTCAAACTGTCTTGCTCCAGTGTTGATCTCACAATGTATTGAGAGAGAGCATGGCAGTCATGAATTCCTGTTAGATCAACCAAATGGAGTTGTCAATACACAGCTATAATAATAATAAT
Organism: Darevskia mixta; assembly: GCA_034641385.1. Taxonomy (NCBI): domain Eukaryota; kingdom Metazoa; phylum Chordata; class Lepidosauria; order Squamata; family Lacertidae; genus Darevskia; species Darevskia mixta. Next base: position 23,879,008 of record JAWWNH010000014.1, on the reverse strand, counting down.
GGTAATATTTTATTATTTATACCCCGTCCATCTGGCTGGGTTTCCCAGTGCAGTGAGGAAACTCTCAAAGAGGCAAGATAAGGCCACATGAAGTCACAAGATATTAAAGGTTGTAGCTATAGTCATGTCATATTAAAGTCACTGAAGACCAGACATCAGAACAGAATATTCCCACAATATTATTCTATTCTGCAGCCAGGCAGTCTGTGCAAACACCTCTACTGATGTTAAATGCAAGAATGTGTCATGAGATGCAAAACACTCTCTTAATTAACATGTTTTTATTATTCTTAGGTGATAGTGGAAGCTTTTCAAAAGTCTTATCATATATTCTTAAGTGTTTCTTATTTAGAAAAGACTGTAAATAAAGCAGACTACTTTTAAAAATGATTTTTGCAAGTTCTTTTTTAAAATTAAATTTCTATACCGCCCTTCATCAGCTCTTGCCACAAAAATAACATGTGCTTTATATAAGAAAGTTATATAATCCTTGCATAATATTATCCTCCTAGGTAAGCATGTATAGAATTGCAAACTAAATGTGCTTAAATTGGACTGGATTATGCCCACAGTAAAGTTTCATTGAGTTCAGTAGGACTTAACCTGAATTGGCATGCATAGGATTGCACTATTAATTGCCATACATTTTCACTAGAAATTAAGCACATGCTCCACAATAAAATGTCTTGGGTGGACACTGACATTGTGAATGGAACTGAATTGCCCAATAACTAAGCAAAATAAGGAAGTATTTATCTCTTTTTATAACTGGGGACAATGAGGCATGGTCAAGTTATATTTGCCAGGAATCTTGCAGATCTCAACATCTGCAAGTAAAAGGCAGCAATGGAGATAATCAGAACAAAAAATATGGAAGTATATTGCAAATGTGGCTGAGTAAGCTACAATACTGTATACTAAACTAGGAAGACAAGATGTTTTATATTAGAATAACTGAAATAGAATTTACAGAGCAATCATAACCCATACAGGTGGAGTTCGAATAAATAACTGTTACAGTACCATCTTTTCTTGAATATGGCTTCTAATTCAATGTATTAGTATTTCCATAAAATGCTTTTAGACTTCAGAAAAGGCTTACTTGAACCTCTGATCAATATATTGTCAGTATTTTCCTTATAAAAGCAAATGTACCTGTATATACAATACACTTTTTGCCATATTCACCATAGGAAATTAAAGCTTTCCACATATAAAAACATGGATGACCACATACTTTCCTTGTAGTTTTACTGATTTCAATGGTACTTTGTTTTCATACAGTTAATAGTCTGGTTAAAACTTGGCAATAAACATGATTTGTTTATCACTTGTTCTCTTAATCAGTTAACAGGATACAGGAACAATACTGGTGCAATTCTACATGAAGGTTACTAATGGTACAGAGGTCATCTACTTCACAGTTTTATTCAGACATACACTCAATATTCAGAACAAACATATACTTTCATTGACTTAGTTTACAAGAGTCTCTCTATCACATACTTGACAGCAATTCATAGTCCACAGTGCAGTAGCCTCAATAGACTACCAACAAACCTCTAGCACAGAAAGAATTGCTGGTTGACCTTTGTTCTGTGCTAGCTGAAGTGTTCCAATTTCCGACATTTAAGCAGTTTCCCAGTTGGTGCTACCATTGGGCAAAGTTTGACCTTACCCTCTACATACCACTGGTGACCGATGCATAACTGAGTGCAGCCCCTAGCTGCTGCCTTAGTCTAACAGCATGCGACAACGTAAAAGGCACATGCTCTGAACACAATTCACACCTCTTACGTTCTGCGGTCGGGCAGCAAGACTGCGTATGGAGCAAGCGTTGAGGTCCCTTTGTTTGAAGAGTTAAGGTTTGGGGCGAAAACATTCAATTATAAAAATAAGCAAGACAGAGTTTTAGGCCTTATCAAACGGGGAAAACAAAGGCATATATATTTTAAAGCCATTTGTGAGCTTCCAATAGACATTTGATTAGCCACAAAGTGAACAGAATGCTGGACTACATAGGCCTTCCATTTGATCCAGCAGGGCTCTTTTTTCTTAATTATAAGCAAGCGCACACAGTAGCACTAATTTTAGGTACATTTCCTGTTACTTTAATTAGATGCAGTTATTTTAGAGGGAGAAAAAAAGAACAACACATACAACCTGAACATGAAGGATATCCAGATTTCAGTCAAGTCACTACACTATAAAATTATCTTGGCAAAAATCTACATTTCGCTGCTTATAAAAGCCTTCCAAAACACACCCCACTTTGAATTTCTATACTGGCAATGGACTTTTTCCTGTGCTGCCATTCACCTAGAATGTCCTTTAGCGCCATGTGTTTCAAGGTAATCTGTACAGACTAAACGCAAACAGATTAAATGGCTTAGATAAGTGTTCTATTCACACGCAGGAAAGTTACTCATTTGTTTTGTCTTTCTTAACACCTTGCTGCAGCAACAGCTAATGCCAATGTAAAAGTTGTGGCTTGGTGGCTTTGAAGATCCCACGCCTAAAATGCAGGTTCCACGCCCTTCGCGCTTTCCTGGGGGGGGGGAGGGGGGCACAGGATCGATCCCCTTTCCCGGAGTGAAACACCCTTCTCCCTCCTCTCTTCGAGCCAACAGGAGAGCCACTCGTCAAGGGATTTACCTGCCAACAATCACAACACGTCCCTCTTGCACGAGATCCATCGTGCCAAGCTCAGGTTGCAGCACTCACACACGGCAGGAGGAGGAGAACCCGGGAAAAGCCACTCGGGGGGAACTTGGGCCAGAGGCTCCCTTTTCAAGGCGCCGCTTCCTCCCCACCCCGCCACCCCCCCCAATTCCAAGGGATGTCACGGCCACTCCCATTGGCTCCCAGATAAGAACACTTCCCATTGGCTCCCCGGGTGCCCCAAGCGGCGGCTCGAGGGAACGTCTCCGGATGGGGGTTACCCGGGTCAAGGGGAAAGAGAGGCGGGCGGGCGTCTGGGGCTCTTCGGCGGAGGGGGGCGAGGGAAGGGTTCATTTGCTTCTTCCTGGCTTCGTTGGGGAAGGAAGTCGGCGGGGCGGGCGGGCAGTTCCGATAGAGAGATTCCACAGCGACTTTGCTTTCCCTTCATGGCCATGCATCCATATATATGGCTTCCTCTCCCGCTTCTCTCTGGGTGGGGCTGCGCGGCTCAGAGGATCGGGCCCTGTGAGGGTGCCCACAAAGAGAGAGCGCATGCGCAAGCCAGAAAAGGCGGCAGGAGGTGCTGCTAAACTCACTTCTCTCTTGTGTCTCTTTGGGAAGGATTGCACACCACGGGTCCAGAAGAGCCACTTTGCAGAGACTCCATCCCAGGGGATGTGAGGTAGTGGCCTCCTTGGCTGCGGTATTTGAAAGGTTTTTTTTTGGGGGGGGGAGAACCCACCACCACCTTTTTCTCTCCCCCCAGGAGGCAGTGATGGCCACCAAATTGAAAGGCGTTAAAAGAGGATTAGACAAATTCAGGGACAAATCCATAAGGCAGACTGAGGCAGGTGGTGGAAGCCAAGATGTGCTGCCAAGGGGAAAGTCATATTGGTAACAATTCCAATATTTTGGCTGTGACCCATACATGTTTTCTTGAGAGTAAGATCCATTTAGTTCAATGGGACTTTGAGTAGACATGCCTAAGGTTGCAGATACTGCTGCAAGTGGGAGGGACACCGAAAGACTTTAATTCCACTGATTACTCAGGGAAAGAGGATACACAAACAAATCCCCTTATTCCTCTGCTGAGACAGAGGAAGGAGAAAGTGATATGCTACTAAATAGTCAATATTTACTCTGAGAGACCAGAGATAGGCACCCGTCAACAGGGCTTCTATGGACTTTTGCCATATACTATGAAATGGAAGCAGTGTTCCTTTCCTTCCATTTCATTGTCCCATTGTCTACATAAATTGCCCCATTGTCCAAAAAATTCAGAGGGCTTAGAAGGCCATTAAAAAAATTGTATTGTGCATTTTGAGGTACTTTTATATTTAATTAGTTACTGTAAACTGGCTCAAGTACTTCTTTTAGAAGGGCAGGGTATAAATGTTTAGAAGAAAAACATAAACCCACTTTTACTTTCCGTGTGTGTGTGTATGTATGTGTAATATAGATATATATAGATATATATAGATATATATATCCTAGTCTATATAAGCAGTTCTGTTAAATGCTGTGAAAATATTTCCTTGCTCTGTCATGTCCCATGTACTATTATTGTACACCAGTAATTCCCCAAACTGTTCCACATGAGAACTATTAGTGTGCCATGAGAAATGCATTGTATTAATTAAAGGCTTGTGTGAGCCCAGAAGTACCCCACCACAAAGGAGGATGTCTACAACATCCCTGCAAAAGTGATTCACTCTAACTTTATTTCCTTCTGGTCACTGTTGAGGGTAGGCAATTCTGCCATCTCTGTCAGGCTGGTATGATTATAGCACTCAGTCATTCTCTATGCAGAGATGCAAAATGATTACTCTATCACAGAGAAGACTACCTATTGCATCTCTGTAATTCTTTGCTCTGGACCTGCCTCCTTCCAATTAGTGTTAGAAAGGAGAAAAAAAGTAAAGTTTTTTGGAGGACATTTCCTATATGTAGACATATAGAAGTTTTTCAGTTACTCGGGTTGAATTATGTATAACTAACAAGCTTCTATGTTCCTACACCAATAAGCTGGCCCCATAAAATAAAGCTGCATACACATTACAGTATTGTTAACTTTACTCTAGTACACTCCCACTGGTAGTGTCTGAAACTGTGAACAGTACACATGAAGTTAACCACAATGCATATCTTCAATGTAATTTTATTGGGAAACACTGCTGTTTAATGTACACATTCACTTTACAATCTGAGGTACTTTTGAGGTAGTTGCCATGCATGCACAATGACATGTATTTACAAAATTGTTATATGCACTACAGCAGCAGTAGGATCAAGTCCCCAATCTTCTGAAAATAGGCTTTGGGCTTTTGTACATACCGGTTTGGCCAAACTGCGAGAGGCAGTGAAGAATAGGTGTGCCTGGCGTGCTCTGGTCCATGGGGTCACGAAGAGTCGGACACGACTGAACAACAACAACATACCGGTAGTATGCACAGCACAAATCTTTGGATATCAGGCAGCTTGTCAGCTTAGCTAACAAAGTGTGGGGTCTGAGAGAGAGCAGAAAATAAAATTACTAGAAACTACTTAAATCAGTTAACATGGATTTGTGATTCCTTCATTACTCCTTCCTGTTCCTTTTAACTACCACATCAATCACTGGTGTTGTACTCGGATTTCCAAATTAACTAAACCTGCTACAACTTGTTTCTCGTCATTAAACAACCTAAATATCAAAGTGGAACTGCACCAATCCTTCCAGAACAGGAAGTGTGTGTACTAATTAAGAGAGGAAAGTTCCAACAAACTATTGTGCCATCAAGCCGCACGTTCCCATTGTTTAAACCACTTCAGGGCAACCTTACAAACTTGAACAGCGGGAAAAAGTTAGAAGTTTCTAACTGACGAGGAGCACAATGGAATAAAAGAACCTGATCCTTATTAAAATAATAAGAAAAAGGATTTATTCTAATCAGGATAATTGCGTATGAGTGTGAAATCTTACATAGCTTAAACTCATCCTATTTATGCCCTTAAATTGTTCCCCTTTTCTGCTCTCCCTTTTATTTCCCTGTACTGCCCCCTTCGCTTTATGATCCAAACCCCATCCTTTCTCTTATGCTCGCGCTAGGAAGTAGGACGTGACCAAAACTGTGGGCGCGCTAAGGATGCAATAGCTTCACCTTTTGCTACCGCGCATGCTCTTCCCGAGCAGAGCGTTCTCGTCGCTAAGCAACTTGAAGGGGTGCATTGTGGGCTTGCGAGGGAGAGGTATAGGCCCTAATGTTGACAACGACGCGGGGCCGCGTCGGTCGCCCGAGTAGAGGGAGGGAAGGCAGCGCGGACTTGCTGGACGTCTGACAAATTTCCTGGATATTGGTTGTCAATCTTTCCATTACGTTTACAAGTTTTTTAAAATTTTATTATTATTATTTTACTGTTTTGAAAAATATTTTTATGAGTGTAACTCTCGTTCTTGGTGTTTGCTTTTATAGGAAAACCGACACAACTGGAGTAGCTAATCGCAGCTCCCGACTTCAGCAGAATTCAACGTCCATTAAGGTAAGCATTAAATTTTAATAAGTTTTTCTTTAAAAACCACTTTGGGTTTTTTTGCTGTGATGGTTTGTATTGGGTTTTTCCTGTGATGATTTGTAATGCAAATACAAATATCAGTAAGAAACTGATTTTGCTGGTGCAAGAGCATCAGTGCTGCAAGTTAACTGTTACACAAAAGTGTGTGCCGATGGAGCTGAGCGATTACCGGTACTATCTGTTCAAATGCTGTTAGGAATTATAACCGTGGGCGTAGTAGACAGGATTTTTGTTAGGGGTGACAGGCTTTTGTTGGGGGCAGAATCTCAGATTTGTATTGATTTTTATGGATTTAGGAGGGGCAGCTGCCCTTCACCCCCCCTTGGCTATGCCCATGATTATAACTTATCTAATTCATTCCATTAGAAGTATATACTTGATCCTTATCAGTCTGGTTTTATTGTTTGCAGCTGATGGTCATTACATTGTGAACCACCAAACAAAAAACAAAAAACGAAGCAAGGCATTCCAAGAGCAAGTTAAAAATGTAACAACTTTTAGGAATGCAGGTTATCAAAACTTAATGTTACAAAGTTCCCAAAATCATTTGATTTCACAATCTTCCTGGCAGTTGCCACTGTTGTGGGTCCTATAATAAAAATGTAACTTCCTCACAGCTAGAGCCTATAAAGCTACGTACAGTACTTCATAGGTAACCAGCTTGTCTACATTGGCCAGCACAGCAGTCATCTAATTTTGAAAAGCTGCTTCGTCAATTTTGAAATGAATAGAGGGACCTTTCCATAGGTAGATTGCATAAAGGACAACATAGGATATAGCACACAGTGTTTTTGATCTGGCCTGATCCACGAACACAAAGACTATAATTTGTTGGGTTGTTAAAGAATTTATCCATAAAATATTCTGTGAGCATCCCGGAAGAAAAAGACTTAAGTTGCACACTTATTTGTAACACCCAATGAACGCAATAAGACTTGAGCAGACACTCATAATTGAAAGATACCTCAAAAGTAATATAGTTTAATGCATAATTTATATGTTGTAACAATTTATGTAATTGGATTAACTGAATGCTTACTGAACGCTGAAGATAAAGGTAAATATTTTAATGTAGTCAATGTTTTATAGGGTAAAATGATGAAAAATGTCCACCTGGCAACCGAAGCAGATGAAGATGATATTTATTCTGGTTACAATGACTATAATCCTACCTTTGATACAGAGGTAAAAATATGGTGATACCAAGTTTATATTTGGATATTTTACGGTTTTGGTGTGATAAGAAAGCACATTCCCTGTTTCCATGACCATCTGCTACTTTTCATAGAAGCAGAAATGAAAATGTGCAGAACAGTTTGGATCAGCATAATTGATATTAAAAAGCTTGAGCTAGTGAAATAATGTACTACTGTGAGTCTGCATACAAATGTAGCAAAGGCCATGGGTGATATCCAATGTAAGCCCTGCTGTAACTTAAGTCCATTAATTTAAGTGGGTTTAGTCTGAGCATGATTTCATTCTCTATCACCCTATAAGAACAAGTTAGTAAAAATTAAATGAAATGCATATCTGTATTATCTAGCTACACCAGCAAACAAAATGAATTGCATTGTTAATTATTCCAATGTTTATCTGTTTTTATGTTATTTTAGGATTTAGAGAATGATCCAGCTTTTCAACAAGCTGTGAAAACTAGTCATGGTAGAAGACCTCCTGTAAGTAAATATTAAGAATTAAAATATATCAAAGTAAGCATGTGTAAGCACTTCTAGAAGCTGCATTTCTGCTGTAACAAGTTCAGCCTATATGCTTATTAGTCCCACTAAGTTCATCAAGGCTTTCTTCCTGCTGAGTATGCTTAAGATAGCAGCAGCCTTTGCTATTTTCACGCCCAGCAGAAGTAGCATGTGTAGTGCCATAACTTTCCTCAACTATGCTCCTGTACCTTCCTGTACCTTTCATTGTGAAGTTTGCACTTTTCTTACATTTGTGCCCTTGGGACTTCCCAAGTAGTTTTCTTCTGTAATCGGACTCCAAATATGTGACTCTCAGTTGTGCCCCTTGGAATGTTTTGCGCAGAAAGTAATTCTAAGGTTCTGGAGATGCAGTAAGGACAACATATTGTAATCAATCACTGAACATATGCAGTAATTAGCAAGTTATTGGAATTGAACAGAAATGTGCAAAAGGGCAATGAAAGTTTTCCTTGATAACTGCACATAAGTAACCACATGAGTATTCATCTATGTATGTTTCATCATTCTAGTCAAGCACTGTTCATACTGACTAGCAGCACTTCTGAAACCCAGCTCTTCAAAGTCCAGAGCAGAGGTTTGTTTTTATGAGACTAGCTACATGAGATTCCTTAAATGGAGATTCTGGGGGCCATATCTGTGGCCTCATACCCACAAGGCGCATACTTTCTTGCTGAGCAACAGATGATTTTCTCTCAGTGTTGACTTTCTGATCAACCATTTAGTAATATAGCAGGTTGGTAGCCTATTGCTCCAATAGATCTGACATGTGATTTTTGGCCAGTGAGTTCTGAGAGAGATTCACCACTTCTTAGTCTCTTGTCAAAAGGTTGCTCCAAAAACACAACATGATGACATTAAAACAATTTTGTATTTTCTCACTAATAAAGGGGAGAAAAACATTTTTAGAAATTGGTATATAGTTTTACTGTAATTTTCTGTAGTAATTATTTTTTTAATATGCTAGTTTATTTGAATGAATACACCATTCTTGTTTAACCTTTAATCTTTTCTAATAAGCTTACAGCCAAAGTTCCAGGTACATCAGGTTCACGACCCTTAGCTACTGGATATGGGGTAGGTTTTTGTTTTTGTACTGAAATTTACTCAGCTTTTCTTTCTTTGGCTCAGCACTTTCTCCAATTAACCTATACACATTGCTGTTTAATTTCTGATTCTGTATAAGCCTATACAGTTGCATAGCAATGGGTCTCACATTATGCATAGATGTAACAGGGATTGATGCCAGACAGCGACAAGTGAAGTTCTGTAGCTGAAGAATCTCAGGGTGGTCTTCAGGTCACATAGTACAAACCCAGGAACTGGTCCTGGTACTTGTTGGCATTTGTCTTTTTCATGGTTTGTTTCACCGGCCGTTCTTTGAATGAGATTACTTTCCCACTTCAGAGAACATCAGTGTGAAGCTAGTGTTGCTTGTGCAGGGTGGAGAAGACAATTGGAGTTGTATCTTTCTCTGCTGCAGTTTAGAAATCTGGTATCTGCAGTGAGAGTTCCCATCCTTAGTTCTGTAAATTCTGTAATAACAGAGCAGTGTTCCCTTTCCGGTGTTAGAACAGTGTCCTCTGAGATCCAGCCCTGTTCTTCCCTTAGAAGCAGAGCATGCAGTGATTATTGACTTTAAATATTTTCTTACATTGTGCTAGTCAAAGACAACACTATCTTCATCAATGGGCAGACCAATGACAGCAGCTGTACAGGTAATATTGCTACAATTATTTATAGTTTATAGACAAGCATCAGTGTAATGTATAGAGCAAGTCAAGAGATAGGTCATTATGGTGAAGAGTTGAACTTCAAGCAGACAGAAAAAGAGCTGAGGGAGAACAAAACTCAATGAACAAAACATTAAATTTAATCTGTCTTTTTCTAAGCTATCATTATCTGTTTGTTTCTTCATACTTGTCATTTGTCATATTTATCATGGGCTTCTAAAAGCTGAAGGTGTGTCTAAATTAAAACAAGCTTACACCTTTTCACATATCAGCTTATTGCTTGATTTGGTGTATTTCCAAACATAGACCAGTTTCTTTCACATGCTGCAGAAGATGGAGAAATCTGAAGCTAGAAAAAAGTTGCAGGTTGTAAGAAGCTAGAAAAGTTGCAGGTTGTGTTGTGTTGCCACCATGTTGCAGGAGGGGTAAGCTTGGTCAAATTCCTGAAGATGTTTTTTACTCTGCAACATTTGAAAGTATCTCTCTGGCATCAAGTCCTAAATGTGCTTCTTGTCTTGTAATACAGTCAAATGCAGAAGCTCTGCTATCATCACTTAGATTAATCCAAGTGATTAATCAGCCAGTAAAAGCAGGGGTCCAGAGGGCATGTGCTCAGTTGCATCTCTGTGACTATCCTGTCCACCTCATCAGGCTGCATCAACTGGAAATGATCCCGTAACAGTGGGCCAGATGTAGCATTAGAGACTTCAACTGGATTTGGTTTGGTAGCATCCAAGTCACTTTGAAATCAAAATTTTAAAAATCCTTCCAGTAGCACCTTAGAGACCAACTAAGTTTGTTATTGGTATGAGCTTTTGTGTGCATGCACACTTCTTCAGATGAAATCAGATGACTTTGTCCTCAAAGTGTCTTGCAAAGCTCTTACAGCTAGTTACCATGTACTCCAGGAGTCTGTCCCTTGAATCTGGGTTAATAGGTCTCTGGACCTCATGCAACAACCCTGTCAGCTGACTCCTCAAGGATGCAATAGATGCAGTGAAGAATGACTTCTTTGCTGCCTTCACCCATGTGGTAGGCATGATTATGTGTCATAGCATGTGTTCAGTTGGCTTCAGAGCAAGATTTGCATCACTTGCAATCCAGTCTTCATCAACCACAGCTCCTTGGAGTACCAGGGAATAATACAATGTCCACCATTTCTCAGCCTTTTGGCATTGTATCTTTGTTTGTTAGTCTTTCTTTCATTGGAAGCCCCTGAAGAAGGGCTACCAATAATTATTTACCAGCATCCTGAGACAATGTGACATATCATCTAATGGGAGCAATCCATTAGTAAAACCATTGTCTCCTTTCCCCCATTCATTCTACAGGGGTGGGGGGGAAACTTCAACGTATATTGTGCAGCCTTTTGCTATGTCCAAACTTGATCAGTATGGTAAAATTAGATTGTTTAAAGAGAATAGTACAAGATTATTCTGAATACCTCTAAGACTGATGCATTTTAGTAAAGTACATTTAGAAGTAAGGCTCACTGTGTTCAGTGGGGTTTGCTCCAAAGTAAGCGTTTAGAGCAGCAGCAGAGTACTATAAAAGAACAGGCAGCATTTATCATCTGTGATCTTAGCATGGTGGGGCTACAGTACTAAATTCTGAGATAAGCCTCTGCTGCTGCCTTTTTCTATAAAAGAAAGGGTATCTTCCTGCTCTATGACTTCAAGTTTGGATCGCCTGATGCCATATGACATCAGGTGCTTGGTGGGTGGGTGGCTCTGCCCATTTGTCAAAATGGCCTGTGAAGGGTGGGGCAATTTGTTTATTCTGTGAACTGCTGTGAGATCTTTTAACGAAGGGTGGTATATAAAAGTAATGAATAATAACTATGAATAATAATTCTTGGATGTAGTCCTGGCCAGATGCCATTCCCCATCTCTATTGTAGAGTATTGCAGTCTTGACAGGAGTTCAACTAGTGTATTTATTATAGAGTACCTAAAAGGTCATATAATTCAGTGTGATATAATTTATAAAGCCCTGCTTCCTCCGTTATCCATATAAATAAGCTTTTGTTTTTAAAGGATGGTGTTGCTCGACCGATGACAGCAGTTCAGGCAGCAGGTTACACCAAAGCAGTTTCCAGAGGTACAATTTTAGAAGAATCCTTGGCAATAATAGTTTTTTTAAAAGCCCTGGGAAGGCACTTTCTTACAGTTCACACTGATTACTAATCTGCAGGTTCTGCATTTGATCCTCTTGGTCAAGCAAGGGGACCAGCTCCTCCCCTAGAAACAAAGAATGAAGATAGGTATGTAGACAATGTTTGACTTTTGCAGTTAGATACTTCAGATCTGTTTTGTCGTTGTTGTTCAGTAATTTTTCATTAAGATTCCTCCATTTGTGTATCTGGATTCTGAAGAGAAAGAAAATAATTTGATTAGAAGAGGCTTTTTGCTGTGCCTTTATTTTTCTTAGGTTGCTACAATATGGCTTTGATAATGTAGCAGTGGTCCTGGGTTATCTCGCCATATGGTCAGTTGTACAAAGTTTAGCTTGATTTCTGTGGGAAAGTGCTTTGCTGTCACGTTTGGATTTTTTAATATATAAGCTAATAAGTTGCAACAGAGCTGCATTTAGCTACATATCTACTAGCATGAATGAATGCAATAATATATTATTTACATGTTGGTGGATCTGCAGACATAAATCAGAACGAGGTTGGCCAGCTGTGCACATTAACAGCAGAATCTTAAAGCAGCCAAAAATAACAGGGCTTCAGCAGCTTATTTTAATTTCTTATTCCTAGACCGCCAAGTAAGGCATGCCTTTTAACTATCAAATATGTTGTGATTTATCATCATCAATATTTATTAAATTTTGATAGCATTCCATAACAATGTTCCTTGTGAGGCTGATGATACAGAATTAAACAATGACTGCAGTACAAAAATAAGGATCTAAATCAATGTTTATAAAATATTTCCCATGGCAAACAGATGCAAAGTAGTCTGTTGGCTGTGGCTTAGTTAAAAGGCTAAGCACTGAGTTAATTGTAGAAGGGAACTGAATGATTATCCTCAAGGGTTCTGTTTGGATTCAAAATCAGAGTGACATGGTAAAAGTAAAAAAATATTTTTTAATGTAAGGAATAAAGCAGTTTGTAGCAACTGGAAAAGCCCACTGCTAAGGGTCACATCAGTCTTTATATTTTATTTATTCCTTTTTGTATAAGATTATAAAAAACTACAATAATATGATGTATGCAATTGCAAGAATACTGTAATAGCAACTTAAAAAGAAATGGCATCATCAAATGTTGGAAGATTAAAATACAAGTCAGAACAGAGATGAGAATAAAACAATTATTCCAATACCAGAAATCTTTCAGGTGCCAGGTGATTCCCCCCCCCCCAAATCTGTGGGTTGGAACCAGGGAAGTGCAAGCTGATTTCTGTTCATGCAACAGGGTGTTCTCACTGAAATATGCTTTTGAGGATTGGGGGACTCTCCAGAATGGCTTGGGATAGAGCGTAGGGGCCTGCAGTGTGAAGAATCACTGGAATTGAAGGAGGGGCACCTTTCATGGGTGGAAGTGCCTTTCTGCTCATGCAAAGCACATTTGTATCCATCCCTTTGATGGTAGCAGGCAAACTCCTACATCTGAAGAGGGTATTTTATAAATGTACCACCAGAGAGGACTCCCATCACCAGCTAAGTCAGGTTTTTTTTTTAAAGCACACATTACCAATGGTGATTAATTTTTGTCTTGATATTTGTGGATTTTCATGATAATTTGATTCCATTGTGTTCCCTAACTTTAGTCCGGAGGGAAAGATTAAGCAGTTGGAAAAAAAAGTGAATGAGTTAGTTGAAGAAAGCTGTATTGCTCACAGTTGTGGAGACTTAAAGTTGGTAAGTCATAGGCTTTCATTTATGCTGCTGCTTTCAGCTTAATTGGCATACTGATAGCTGAAGCATATGAGACGGCTGCCACAAATAAAGCTTGCCTGTGGAAGCATTCCGTGAACATCCCATAACATAGGAAGTCATTTGCCACACAAATTGGCCCATTCATTTGTTAGAGGTAACACAGTGGTGGTGCACTTGTGCAGAGCCATCAATCACTGACACCCTTGCGTTAAGATACTGATTTATATGCAAGTATATTTATATGTGATGGATTATACATGAAACACTTAACTTGACTAGCACTTCACCACTGGCCTGTCTATTTCAGACACAGTACATTTCCTCCTGGAAGAAATGCAGCGTTTCTGTTCTCAAAATGCAATTCTTAGAACCCAAGCCATGGAAACTCTCCTGGTTATTTAGTGTTCATAAACCATATAGAGACAGATGTAGATTGTTTACTAGCCCCTTGGTGTGTGTGTATTTGCCCCTAAAGAAACACTATTGAATTTAGCCAGAAAGTACAATGAGAACTGCAAATTCTACTATATCTCCAATTTGATCATTCTTTCTATGTGAATATGCTGTTTCTTGTTCTTTTACTGTTCTTCCACTTATTGTCTTTATGTATGCTATAAAAATGTGTTTGTATAAGTGAAAATAAATTGTTTCAGACAATATTTTCTAAAGAAGGGCAGAAGGTGCTACTGAAATGTGATTTATTTCTTTAAGGCTCTTGAAAAGGCGAAGGATGCTGGAAGAAAGGAAAGAGCTTTAGTAAGACAACGTGAACAAACTATGTCTCCTGCCAACATCAACCTAGATCTTACTTACACTGTAAGTACTTGTCTATTTAGCAGATCAGTTTCTGTCCTACCCTTTCTCAAGGACTTGAGGAAGGTAATGACAGTTCAGGAAAAAATATATACAGTATACAAGAATGAACAGTATTCCAGTTTATCAAATAGAGTGCATGTCTAAAATGTGAAGAATGGTGATATTCACATGTGAATGCTGACACCCGGATGATTTTTGTAAATGCCTAAAATTAGAACTATACATTGGCCTGCCTCTACGATGTTAATCTGGCCACCTTGAATCCAGTGGGATCTAGGGGGATTTAGTGAAGGAAGGAAGGGAGGCAATGCATCCCTGAAATACTGTCTTCTCCATAGTGAAGCCAGTTGCTGGTGTTGTCATTCCTTTATGCTGCTGCTGCTTCCGGCTCCTCCAGGGGGCAGCTACTCTCTTGCTGCTGTGCTGACTGATGCATCTTTTGTGATTATGAAATTCAAAGTTGGTTGTTTTTATCATATGATATAAATGTTCTCACTTACTTTCTTTCAGGTGCTCTTTAATTTGGCCAGCCAGTACTCTGCTAATGAAATGTATGCAGAAGCATTAAATACCTATCAAGTCATAGTGAAAAACAAGATGTTTGTTAATGGAGGTAGGTTACATCCACAAAACCCAAACATTCAAATCAGTTATTGGGTACATCCTAGGAGATGGGGACTCTTGGTCAGTGTCTTTAATTTGCATTAAAACGAGTGAGAAGTGAGAATCAGCAGCATCTCCTGATCCAACTCTGAATTCTGATTGCGTTATTTTGATTAGTTTGAAATATGAAGTCATATATATTTGTAAACTTACAAATGCAGATGCCAAATACTGGTTGCTTTCAGCTATTTTTGTTTCCTGCAAAAATAATTTGATAAATTCACAACCTCCCTCTTTTCAAAGTCACATTTATTCCAAACACAAATGCACTTTTGGAGTCAATTCAGATGTTTCCTACTAGGTTAAAGCATGCAGAAAAAGGTATTTGGAACAAGTCCAACCCTACCCCAGCCTGCATGCTCCCCCCTCCACTGCCCCTGCTCCCCGCTTTCCCTTGGTAGAAGCCAGATTAAGAGAGTAGATTTAAGCTAGTTTTGTGCTGGGCAAGAAGTTGCTTTTTATTCGAGGGGAATGGGCAAGGGGAGAGTTTATGCTATCCTAATGCCTGCTACTACACTCCTTAACCGTGCAGAAAATGAACCAGGTTTTTTTATGCCAGTGCTTGTTGCCACCAATAATAGTTTCCCAGTTCAAATCATCACATACCTGTAATCATTTTGCCAGCAGATTGCTCACCCTTGCCTAATAATTTAAAGGCTGCAGATACATCAGTATCCAAGGTATAGATTTTCTGCATGTAACCCGAGTAAAATCCTGTGAGAGTCATGGGATACAGCTGTGTCTCATTCTGTGTATTGTTTAATAGGCATGCTGAAGGTGAACATGGCAAATATTTATTTGAAGCAGAGAAACTATTCAAAAGCTATCAAATTTTACCGAATGGCTCTAGATCAGATTGCAAGTGTCCATAAAGAAATGAGGTGAGTTCCAACGAGAATAACTTTGACATTATTTGCTTATAATAATGTGATAAAAACAGTTAGAATTTTTTTTTATAATAAGTTATAAAAACAAACATTGCCTAAGGAGGTCCACCAGCCTTGGTTTCTTGCTATTTTTTGGAGGCTAGTTCAGACGTTTCTATGTAGACGGGTTTTCAATTGATTTAACTTCTGTCTTTGTTTTATCTTGGGGCCAAAGTTTACATCAGGGGTCAGCAAACTTTTTCAGCAGGGGGCCGGTCCACTGTCCCTCAGACCTTGTGGTGGGCCGGACTATATTTTGAAAGAAAGAAAAATGAACGAATTCCTATGCCCCACAAATAACCCAGAGATGCATTTTAAATAAAAGGACACATTCTACTCATGTAAAAACATGCTGATTCCCAGACCGTCCGTGGGCCGGATTTAGAAGTTGATTGGGCTAGATCCGGCCCCCAGGCCTTAGTTTGCCTACCCCTGGTTTACATGATGGAGGCAGGCATGCTTGTGCATTCACCTATCTGCCCTGTTCATGTATAAAGTTGAGATGAGTGTCTAACATTAACAGTATACAAATTTAGTATTTATTATTACACACAGGGCCGGCGCTTCCATTTAGGCCAACTAGGCAACTGCCTAGGGCGCCAAAATGGAGGGGGCGCTGGCCAGCCTGCCCGCCGCCCCCCGCCGCCGCCCCCTGCCGCCCCAACCAGCAGCGGAGCGAGCAGGTTGGGGCGAAAACCGCAGCGGCGGCGCCAAAATGGAGGGGGCGCTGGCCAGCCTGCCATTCGCCCCCGCCACTGCCCGGTGGCGAAAATCGCGGCGGCGCGGGGCGCCCGGCACGCAGGGGGCGGGGCACCGTACGTCATTGCACATGACGTACGGTGCCCCGCCCCCTCGCCTAGGGCGCCAGAAACCCTGGCACCGGTCCTGATTACACAAATAAGATAAATAACATTAACATCAACATGTGCACATGGATGAGAGCCAGGTTGCACTCTTGTTGCATCTCCATCTTACTTCCCTGTGTTCCATTACTCTAGGCATTTTTCTTCCACTATGCTAGCAGTGAGACAGGCTGGGAAATAAAGTTCCTCAAGGGGAAAGAGTATGGGGAGGTAAAGTGGGGAAGGTTTCATCTCTACTCACAGTCCGCCCCTTTTAATATAAATCATTGTCATTATAATCATCTCCCTACCCTACACCCCTGTTTATGGTTAAATGGGGCTGACACGTGGCTGTTTTTGGCCTGGTTTGGCCCTTGACTAGTTGCTGTTTTATTGTTTATAATATTGATTACATTGTTTAAATTGCATTCATTGCATTTGAACTAAAGTGTAAGCTGAACTACTACTGGTAGTAGTATTTTTAAATCTACTCTTGTATGATAAGATTCTAATGATTATTTACTTATTTAGGATTAAAATAATGCAGAACATTGGAGTCGCATTTATTAAAACTGGCCAATATACAGACGCCATTAGCTCATTTGAGCACATTATGAGCACCTCACCAAACCTAAAAGCAGGCTTCAACTTGATCCTTTGCTATTTTGCTACTGGAGACAGAGAACAAATGAAAAAGGCTTTCCAAAAATTAATTGCGGTCCCACTGGGAATTGATGATGATGACAAATACATTTCACAAGGAGTAAGTAGGAGCAAAGTTATATCTCCAATTCATAGAGCAGATAAACTTGAAATGTTGATTACAGTGGTTCTTTGTTGGTATATTCCAGTGGTAGTGTTGGTTCAAATCCCACATGTGCCATGCTGGGGGGTGGGGATGAGCTGCTTAGCTTAGGGCTGTTGGTCTAGGGCAGGGATGGAGGCCCTTGAGCTGGAGGAGGGAACCACATCTCTTCCCTTTGGGACTTTCCCCTCCCCAGGCCACAACCCTCACTGCCCTTGTTTGAATGCTTTTGGGTGAATGGATTGCAGTTCTGAACTGTGATGGTACCTCTTGCTTGTCTGTGGAAGGGATAACGTGTTTAGAAACTCAAACTTTTGCAAAGTTGGAATGCAGGCTATTGTAGTTCTTTCGGCATTCTGTTTCCAACAGTGACCAGCCAGATGCCACTGAGAAAACCATAAGCATGGCATGCAAGCAACAACTCTTCCCTCTTGTTGTCCCCTTTTTTTTTGGGGGGGGGAAGTAATTATTTTTCTGATGGAAAATATGACATGTACTGTAGTTTACAGTCTGTTCTAATATGTGTATGTGGGTTTGTATACATCCTCATCTGCTGTTGATGTAGCTGTAGTGAATAGAGATTTATTTGCCTTATTTAGGATGATCCACAAACAAACCTACTGATTGAAGCTATTAAAAATGACAGCTTGCGGCAAATGGAGCGTGAAAGGTACAGTTTGAAGTCCTTTCAAAGTTGCCCCATCATAGTGTGTTCTATGAATGTGTTGTATGAACAGCTGAACAGAGGTCTGGTCTAGATTACTGATTAAGCAAATATTGAACTCCCACCACTTTTTCTTTGCCATCCCTGCTTTTCTATGTAGCTTCAAGTACCCATATTCAGTCCTATTTGAGCTTTTTGTTTAGCTTTGCTTTTCTATTTTTATTTTTTACACTTCTGCAAACATATGGTTTCCCCCAAGTCCCTCTTGTGTGTGGATGGTACTCCTTTGGCTACATAAGGATCCAGACTCAAAGAATGAGTTCATTATTATATAGGATGTAGACACTACTACTGTTAATGCATCTGATAAAGTGCTCTATATAATTCACAAAAGCTTATGCCATAATATATCCATTAGTTTTTAAGGTGCCACAAGACTCTTGGTGTTGTGTTCTGCTTCTGTATGTTTGTGATATTTGTTTTGGGTTTCCCCCTCTGAAATAATTTCTTGTGTTTAAAGGAAAGCTACAGCAGAAAAGTATATCATGACGGCTGCTAAACTAATTGCTCCAGCGATTGAAACATCATTTGCTGTAGGCTATGATTGGTAGGTGGCATTTTTTTTTCGGTTGAGTTGCCTTTCTCAGATCACTTATCTCAGAAAACTCACATGTACAGTAAGTCAGTGGTTCACCAATTACAGCCTGCCGTAGTTTGGCCCAAGCCAAGTATACCATTTTCTGCTTGTATTACATTTCGCCAAGGCAACTATCTGTAAACAAACAATAAATGTCCATAAAAATGGGAAAAGTAGTTTCTTTCCCAAATCAGTTTTATCTTAAACAACAGCAAACACAGTAAATAAAGAGTTCACTTGTAATATGTTGTATTACAAGTGACCTCTTTATTTTCTGTGTTTGCTATTGTTTAAGATAAAACTGATTTGGGAAAGAAACTACTTTTGCCAATTATATGGATGTTTATTGTTTGTTTACAGATAGTTGCCTTGGTGGTATTATCTTGTGTCAATTGCAGTAATCATTGTATCACCACCCTGTTCATTTTTTTCTTGTATTGCAGTTCATCATTTTAAAATGTGGCAATTCCTAAAGGTTTAAATGTTAAGCTCTTAATTCAGCAACCACATGGTTTTCTCCCTAGGGTTACAATGAAACAAGTCACAGTTCATTCATAGTATACTTGCCTGTCAGACCTCCAGAGTATAAATCCTAATATGAGAAGTGGTACTATAGGTAGTGGCTCAGAATGAGAACTGTGAGCTAGGAAATCCCTGGTTCAAATAGCACCACAGCCATAAACGTCCTCACTGGCCTTTGGCAAGCAGCTATCTCTCAGTCTCAGTCTGAAGTATAGTAGTATTGCCATAGTAATAATACTGAGCCACCATACAGGGCCGCTGTAAGTCAGACCTGTGGAATTTTTCACTTGCCAAGATAGACTCAGTGCATTAGCCTGTTTATAGACCACCAAGTGTATAATAAGCCCCTGTTGCCTGTTTGCAACTGTAAACAAGCACATAGTTTATTTGGATCCTAAAACCAATATATTGGATTCGCCTGTAACTGATGCTTGGCAAAAACTGTACAGTTGCTTTCTTGTCTCAGAGAGGCTCACTGCAACCAAGAATTTATCTGTTTTTTTATTCTGTTCCAGGTGTGTAGAAATGGTAAAAGCTTCTCAGTATGTGGAGTTAGCCAATGACCTGGAAATCAATAAAGCAATTACATATTTGAGGCAAAAGGACTTTAATCAGGTATGATGGTTGTACATAGCTTCCCCCTTATTTTATCCTTACAACCACCCTGTAATGCAGATTAGGCTGCAAATGTCTGACTACCCCAGCCACCTTGACAATCTGTGTTCTAAGCAGTGGCATTTGCCAACAATCACTACTTGTTTTCTTGGAGATCATAGAATCATAGAATTGTAGTTAGAAGGGATCCCTAGGGTCATCTAGTCCAGCCTCCTACAATGCAATAATCTCATACATGACAAATGGCCATCCAACCTCTGCTTAAAAACCTCCAAGGAAGAAGAATCCACCACCTCTCATGGGAGTCTGTTCCATGGTCGAACAGCTCTTACTGTCAGAAGGTTATTCCTGATGTTTAGTCAGAATCTCCTTTCTTGTAACTCGGATCCTTGCAGTTATTCCAGGTAGCCAGTGGGAATTTTTTTGCTGTGTTCCTAAACTTGCCTCTAACTACTCCAAGGTCCAGGGCAAGCTGCACTCACTCTTGTCCTTGTGAACAAATGATACCATAATGAAATAAAAAGTGTGCCATCTACACACTGATATTATAGGAATACAGTACCGGTACTGTGGTTGACAATGAGATAGTGGGCAAATCAACTGGCTATATTTGACTTGTCCTTTGACCAAAGT
This sequence comes from Darevskia mixta, assembly GCA_034641385.1. Classification (NCBI taxonomy): domain Eukaryota; kingdom Metazoa; phylum Chordata; class Lepidosauria; order Squamata; family Lacertidae; genus Darevskia; species Darevskia mixta. The sequence continues at coordinate 23,858,340 of JAWWNH010000014.1, read as the reverse complement.
GCTAACTCTTTATAGGATTGGTTTGTGTAATGCGTCTGTCCTAAATGTTTCTCTTCTAATTTATTGGTGTTCAGCTCAGTTTATCTCTATGTTTATCAAAATGTTACTTTTCCTTTCCTTTTAATTATTCCTTTCCTTCTTTTGTACTGTCTCTCCCATTTTGTTTGGTATTGTAAGTATGAAGAGGTAGGTACAATACCAATACCTATTACAAGATGAAATTTGCATAGGTTTAGTGTAGTTGGTCAGTCTTTCAAAGAACCGGCAGCACTTACCGGTAATGACTGGGTAAAGATGAATTGTCCCTTGCATTTTCTTCTCCTGCAGCTCAAGCCCAGCTTTCCCCACCTAAATCTGGCATTAACTATCCAGGGAATTGAATATTGATTCAGCAGTCATGTTTATTAGGGTTGCTATACATCCGGAATTTCCAGGACATAGCCGGGATTTGGCCATTGGAAACAGCGTCTGGGTGGAAAGTGGTTAAATGTCTGAGAAAATCTGGATGTATGGCAACTCATGATGGAAGAATAGATTCTGGTGAATGTCCTTAAAAAATAGCTCAAAACTAAAAAAAAGAAAAAGTGTTGCATGTACATTTATTATTTATTTACTTTATAATAATTAAATGTACAGCTATAGCCATACCCATAGAAAGAGCTGGATCTGTTTTTAAATTTGAAAAACTGCTTCAGGGAGGGGGAAGGAAGGTGGACTACTGATGTCACTGGCTTCCAACCAATCAGCACTCTGCACAGCCGTCTTGTGCTGTACACACAAATAAGTGGTTTCCTCTGGGCTCCGTCTGCGAGAAAGGTTGTGCTGCACTTCTAAATCTAAAAGTACTGTGAGCGCGCTTCTGCTGCAGACTCTGTACACATCCTCCTTCCGCTATTAATTCTTATTAAATGCAGGTCCTTGGTTAGGCAAGGTTCCATACGCATTGCCATAGTTTTACTGTAGCTGCATTGTTTTAGTTCTGTCGCTTTATTGGTAGCAATCTAGGTGTGTATCTTCTACAAATCATGCTGTAGTGCATTTGCTCATTATTTATGTTTTCCCATTTTCTTATCCTGAAAGAAATTATATATTTGGGGAGGTTTTCAGAAAGCCACTTGAGCACCAGAGGTGAAGAAACCATGCAAAAATTGTCCTTTGATGGCTTTTGGCTTCACTGCCCACTGGGTTGCCTTTCAAATTATTTCTGACATGGTTGTTTAATTATTGTCAATAAAAGTGAGGGGAGGTGTAGAATAAAAAGCAACCTCCACTTAGCTTCAGGGTTGTTTAACACAATAATTATTAATAATTTTAACACCTCTGTATAGAAAAATGACAAGTACAGCAAATTATAACACATTTTTTATTTTGCTATGTGTACACACAGTTTTTCCTATAAATCATCTGTAGGAAAATATTTTCATGACACCACTGGCTGTATACCAACATAATTATGGGTTAGTGCTACACTCTAGCTAAGAATTACGAACAGATGAGGGCAATGGAAGGAAAATGATGATTACTGATTAGGGGTAAGCCCTGGTATCAACCAGTTTGAAACAAAATATAATAATTGGATAGTATTTCTAGCAAGCAGCATTCATTTTGCAAGATAATCTGTTATTTAGAAGGGAATGTCTGTAGCTAAGTGGTGGAACAGGTTGAAATCACTGGCATTTCCAGGTAGGACTGGGTAAAGTCTCTGTCTCAACCCCTGGAGAGCTGCTGCTGACTTGGGTAGATAATACTGAGCTAAATGGACCAATGGTCTGTCTCGGTATATGGCTGTTTTGCTCAATTTCCCATGTTCTTGCATCTTATTGAGAAATTTGGATAGAGAGAGTGACTTACTGATGATTGGACTTTACTTAGTATGCTAACTATTGCACTATACTTAGTATACTGACTTGTTATGATTACCTAAAATATTTTAACAACGGTTTTATACTCAAGTCCTTATTCCCATTATTTGGACACAAGTCTTGTGACTATAACAGAATTGATTTGGATAGGTGTGTTTAGGATTATAGCCAGATATTCATAGCGATAAACAAAAACCCATGGTTGAGAGCTTCCATAAAACCTAAGCATAAGTCACGCACATCTGAAATGCTTTCCCCCCGCACCTCTGAAATTAATGGTTTCTTTAGATAATTCATTGTAATGAGAAAAATGTTCTGCTATAGTAGAAGTATGGACTTCCTAAGTGGTTTGCTGGGGAGCAATAAACTTGAGCTAGCCCCATGTGTTTTGCATATGCCCTCTTTTGCACCTCATAAATTAAGACAGTAATGCACTTTGTGCTGGAAACTGTAAACCTAAAATATACTTAAATTCTTGGCTTGCTGCTTTAAGGTACATTCACTTTATAGTAAGTAACTGAATTTCTGTGCTCCATAAACTTCTGTGTAGGAGAAAACGGAGCCTGGTGAATTGTAACAAGTATTTTTATATTGTAGGAAAAAAATGAGTCAAACTGAAACTGAAAGAAGTATACCTTTCCAAAGCAGAAATGCGATGGCAGCTGATATGATTAATGATCTACATTTTTCAGGAAAATTTGGAACTTTCTTTTAAAAAGCAATGAATTGCATTTATTTTAATTCCTGTTCCATGCACCAACAAGTTCTAAATGTTTAAAAACAAAGCACTTTGTTAAGAAACATACTTGTGTGTAGTGTAGATCCAGATCCAATAGTACTATATTTTTTCTCCACATAGTAGAAAGTAGAGGAAACTTTGCTAAAGAGGAAGGAAAAGAGTTGTTGTTGGGCAGCTTGTGTTTTTGTTTTTAAAGGAGAGGTGTGCTCTAAAGCACTGGAAAGCTGGTATGTACAGCTCTCGGTTTTTGTTAAATTTAGCAAAATTAAGCACCTGCAAGAACAGCATTATATGTCTGTTGTGGCAGAATTTTACATAATTAATTACCTAATCATTATGTTATTCCACGCCATTCATTTCAGTGCAAAGGAAGCACAATGCAATTGGAAAAGAAGTGATCGATTACATATTATTTGCAGACTAAAAAACAACAACAGCAAATACTGATCGTATGAGCTGGATTGATTTCTTTTTCAGACATGAATAAGCAAACATCAACAATTTTCACTCACATTTCCATCAGAATTCTCTGGCTCCCTAGTTACATCCACACTGTAGTGACATTCTCTGCTGCTGCCGCTGCTGCCGCTACCCACAAATCCCCCACTGGAAATGTTTAGGATCAGGGTGCCAGAAATGCAGCTATGAGCTGGTGTTTTCAAAATCCAATAATTATTTTGAAAACGAATCACTTGAAGAACCTTGCACTTGTAATGCAAAATGCATACAACAAATTAATTTGTTTTAAATTAATGATTCAATGATGTCTACAAATTTATTTATTAAAAATATTTCAGGATGGAAAAATACAGTGTGAATCCAGAATAAAAATGTATCTATCCTGGTCTGCTCATTGACCATAATAATAAATATTTGATTTAATTTGGTTAAAACAACATAAAATAAAAAATACAATAATTCCTAAAGCTATTCGTTGTTAAAGATCTCAGTGCTCCTTATCCTGAGACATATTTATGTTAGATCTGTTTTATAGCTGCTGAACTTACATGGCTTTCCTCAAATCATTCTGGGACTTAACATTTCCAGTGCATAGTTATGCAAGTTTACTCAGAAATCTGTACCTTGCTCCTTCTCCCACTGAACTTCAGGGAAGAGGGCATGACTGTGTAGTATATAGGCCTCTAAATGCATTTACTGGGGGGGAAATGTCGCTTTTTATTTTATTGGTGCATCTTGAATATTAATGAGTTTCTGATTGCAGTCAAATGTATTTTATTCTATGATCTTAAACATGACACATACTATCATGCTTTATGATGTTACACTGACAGATAGACACTATCCTATCCTAAGTGTTTATTTTGCATTGCTTCTCACTACAGAAAAAGTGCCTCAACCCTGGTTTGTTTGAATGGTTTAACAACATGAGTCACTTTATTATTACTTGCTTCTAGGCTGTGGAGACTTTAAAGATGTTTGAAAAAAAAGATAGCAGAGTTAAAAGTGCAGCTGCAACGAACCTTTCGTTTCTTTATTTCTTGGTGAGTGAATGTGTGGTGGTGTACTTCAGTTAATTTACTTAATCCAAGTCTGAGAGCATGTGACCCCTTTGGATTTAATATATTTTGTCTTAAATTCAATTAGTAGTGGTTTCGAAGATAATTGTTGAACACATTTATTTGAATTAGAATGTTAAAACTGCCAGCTCAGCGTCATTTTAATTGTTTCTTATGGTTGTATCAAACAAAGTCGTCCTGCTTCTGCTTGGGCAATGGGACTTTCTTTCCTCCATTCCCTCACTCAAAAAAACCCCTTCTGTTCTGGAAATTTGGGGGGAACCCCAGAACATATTTACTGCAAGAGAGGAGAGGAAGAGGATGTTCCATTGTGCAGGTGGAAGTTCTTGTGTTGATGGAATACATTCATTTGATACAACCCTTAATGTTCCAATACAGGGGTTGGCAAGGTTTACCTTGCCTGGGCTGGTTCACTCCAGCGGAGATCCCTCCGTGGGCTAGATTTCCTGTGTCTGCGTCTGCGCAGATGCGATTTCCAGCATCGGCGTCTGCGCAGATGTGATTTTCAGTGTCTGTGCATGCGCAGACACGATTTCCGGCACTGCGAAAGTGAGTCCCCGCGCCGCTTATTTTAATATCGCCTGCCTGCCTAAGATGTGATCAGTGCATTGTTGAAGCTCATCAGACTAATTGTTATTATAAGAGCAGTAGAGGACAAGGGAAGACACGAGCCAGTGCCTGCTTTTTCCCTCTCCCACATCCAGTGGTGTAGGAAGGGGGGCGGTTTGCCCCGGGTTCCATCGCTGTGGGCAGCACCCTCATTGGGACACTCTTGCGCGGGCGACCTCCACCCCCTTTATGACGCTCGCTCGTGGGCGGCATCCCCATTGGGACGCTCTCACACAGGCGGCGTGACACGCCCCCCACTCCAGGTGCCCAAACCCCTAGCTCCGCCACTTCCCACATCCCCACCCTAAGAAATGATAATGCAGATAACACATCACATATTGGGTGGCTTGTGTAGTTTAGGATGTTGCCCAAGGAGTCGTGGATGCTGGATTTGGAGCACATACCCTGAACAATAGCTCTTTGTCTGGACTTCCTTGATTTGGTTATTGGCATCAAGAACCTTGAGACATAAAGGAAGAGAAAAACCACTAAAGTCCCTTTCCCAAAACTTGCTATAAGGATAGAAGGAAATTTGGAATGCTGATTTTAAGCTTGTTTCACAGGTTTAATATTAAATGGAATTTAATGATATATTTTTAATGAAATTTCAGAAACAGAATCTCTCCCATCTTTGATTTGATCAATGTGCTGCTTGTGCCAGCAAAGTATTTAGGATGCAAAATGGCAACTGCTTAATATATTCTATTTGTATTCTGTGTTTAATTAAGGAAAATGAATTTACACAGGCAAGCCACTATGCAGATTTAGCGGTAAATTCTGATAGATACAACCCATCTGCTCTCACAAATAAAGGAAATACGATCTTTGCAAATGGAGACTATGAGAAGGCAGCAGAGTTCTATAAGGAATCTCTAAGAAATGATTCTTCATGCACTGAAGCACTTTATAACATTGGTAAGTCTAATAAACTTGGATTTATTTAGGATAAAGTTTGTGCTTGACATTCTGGTTATTATATGTATCTTTTTTAGAAGGGATGGAGGTGCTACTTTTGAGCTTCATTATATCTTTCTGATTAAAGCTGTATTAACTAACGAAATAGTAGTGTGTTATATATAATTGCAATTGTCTCTCTTTAGAGTCTGCTGTCCACACCAGTGCTGAGACAGAGGCTCTCTCTGACCAAGTTTCCTTATCTATTTCAACACTTTCATATTGTTGTGCTTTTATATAGTTATTTGGGGTGGGGGGGACACCAGAAGTGCCCCTCCTTTTTTAATGTTTCTGTATTGTTATTGTCATTAGCAGACTAAGGGGGCAATCCTATGGCAAGATCTAGCAGGATGAGTAGCTTTGGATGCAGCGAATCTCTGGCTCAGCTGACATTAAGTCTCCCCCCACCCTGGTTTAGCCAAAGATACGTAAGTGTAACTTGCTCATCCATGGCTCAGCCAACTTAAGTGAAGCTGGCTGAACCAAGGGCAGTGTAAGTTCAAAAAAGGGGGGTGTTCCAGGGGTGTGGTGGGTGTACGACCGGAGAGGGGTCATATGAGCTGGCAAACTAGCATAGAATACTCTTTCTAAGGCCTCCTCCCCCAGCCCCCCCTTTGAACAAGATTTAACTTAACTACTGTGCCTTTACGCCAGCTTCTTGTACATAGGGTTGCTCTCTTATTTCATTTTCCATAATAAATTCCTGCTTCTTCAACTTTATAAATCAATGAGATTTGAATCTTCCCATTTAGATGGCCTTTGTTTTTAGGTTTAACGTATAAAAAGCTGAACAGGTTAGATGAGTCGTTGGATTCTTTTCTGAAGCTTCACGCTATCCTTCGAAACAGTGCCCAGGTTCTCTTCCAAATAGCAAGCATGTATCTTTTCAACAATTATAGAATCAAGCATATTACACACTAAATCCTCTGTGTGTCATTATAATGTAATAAAGATCTTTTTGAAGGAAGGGTGGGATACAGAATTAATTAATAAATAATAGTAGAGTGTATGATTACGTGAAGATTGCAGTTAAATTCCCATGCATCAGACTCACAGCGAGAAGTTCCTTAACTGGTGATACTTCAGATATGAATTAATGGAGGATCCTAATCAGGCCATTGAGTGGCTTATGCAACTCATCAGTGTCGTTCCAACGGACTCACATGCATTAGCAAAGCTTGGAGAACTCTATGACAGCGAAGGAGATAAATCTCAGGCTTTTCAGTATTACTACGAGGTATGTGCTTTTACCTTCTACAATAGGCATACAATGCAAGGGAAAGCATGCTAGCTTAAACTGATGCTTTGAAAAGGAAGCTGCATATAGTAGACATTTTTATATAAAGTAGTAGCTATATAAGTGTTGAATCTAGTTTGATGGTCAGATTCAAGTATACATACGGCATAGGTCCCAATACGACTAATCCAACCCATTGCCTCTGGGTTGGATTCAGAGAACAATAAATAGCAGAGCTCTTGCAGCTTTCCTCTCCCAACATGCTACAGTCCCCTCTGTAAATGTGTAGGGTGGGGTACAGGGGGCTGCAGTGGTATGGGGAAATCAGAGAATTTTGTCGGGGATGTAATTCAGAAGAAGTATCTTTCTGTTTGCACAATACAGTCAAACCTCGATTGTCGAACATAATTCATTCTGGAAGACTGTTTGACTTCCGAAACGTTCAACAACCGAGGTGTGGCTTCCGATTGGTTGCAAGAGCTTCTTGCACTCAAGCGGAAGCCGTGTCGGACGTTCTGTTTCCGAAAAACTGGAGCATTTACTTCCGGGTTTTTGGCGTCCGGAAGTCAAAATGAGCCGTTGAAGAACTGAGGTTTGACTGTAATTTTTTTGGATACATATATGAGCTACATATATATGGATGAAAGAGAACTAGATATAGTTTCCTATGAGCTGCAATATTCAAATAATGGCTCTCTTTTTCATTCCTTGCTTTTAGTTGCAGCATCAACTAAAACTTTCCTACTGCAGCATCAAATAAAACTTCCCTATTTCCCTAAAAACTTCCTTTTAACCACACAGCGGCCCTTTGAATCACCATTCTCATTCTGTTCTTTCTCCTGGCAACGACCTATAGCTGTGTTGTTGTTTTTGCTTGCACAGGGAGCGGCACATTCTGTTGGTTTTTTAAAATCGTAACAAGAATGGATTTGATCTGATATTTTAGCTTTTAGGGCAGCAGTCCTAAACACACTAGGGGAGTAAGCTCCACAGAGCATACTGGAATGTTTTTTCCATGTAGAAGTGCATAGGATTGCAATGTAGATGTAGCTTTGTTGTTGTTGTTGTTGTCTTGACTTAAAAAACAACTAAAAATATTTTTAAATTGCCAATTTTACCTTTCAAAATATAAAATACATTCCTCCAACAGATTGGCAGGAAACCTATCCTGAGTACAGCTTTTTTCAAAATTGTAATGTAAATGAAAAAATAAATTATCTAAGAAAACAAAGGTACTTTGTGGAGTGTATCTTTAGTTTCACAAAATAAAATTGTTTGAAAATAGGGCATGCAGAAACTTACCTCAGCAATGTTTTCTAATTTAAAAAAAATTTTTTTTTTGCTATTTGCAAAACCTGCCACATTTTCTTTAGGGATTAGTTAGTGTATTAGCACACTGCTCTCATTCATAAATTGCATGTTTTCAGCATCTGGAGGATTAAACACATAAATGAGTAAGATATTCCAAAAGCAGAATAAATATGTTGTTTATCACTAATGTTGTATTTCTTCCACCTTCTTTATTTTGTCAGTCCTATCGGTATTTCCCTTCAAACATTGAGGTCATTGAATGGCTTGGAGCCTATTACATTGACACACAGTTTTGTGAAAAAGCCATTCACTACTTTGAAAGAGCAGCACTTATTCAGTAAGCAACCATTCATGATGTTGTTGTTTTTGTTGTTGTTGAGTGTTTAGACCAGTATCATTTGTAAGGGGACTTTCTGCACTACACTTATATTGGACACAGGAGAAGCACATTGATATATATTTATGTAAATTATAAATGTAAATTATGGAATGATTTGCTTGGAGTTTTTAAAGAAGGAATTCTAAGACTTCATCTTAAGCAGAAATGCAGCACTGAGCAAATGCATCTACTTAGGTGGTCTTCATGGGATCAGAAGGTTTAATTACTCTGGATGACTGTTTTCCTAGGACTGCATTCATAAGAAACAGGGAGCAACATCCTTTAACAATCCTAGGGTACCCAAAGATGTTTGCTATATGAGAAAGTTTAGATTTATTTCCACTGTTTGCTGCAAGCCACAGAAGAACAGCAACAGGAATCACAGAGGGCTACGGAGATGCTTCAATCATGTCCCCTCCCCAGCATCTCTCATACCCACCCTCCCAAAGACAAATTAATTGCTTTGATAATTTTAAATCAACAAATGTTTAGTGAGGACAATATACTAGATATAAAAAAGCTATTGGGCCTGGGATTTGCAGCAGCTCATACATAAACCAATATTGAGCTACAATGATCAATGTTCTAACTTAGCCTGCAGCAGCCTCCTTATTTTATTTTTTAAAATTCCCGTAAATGCCTTTAATTCTCACCAGCTGAAATAGTTGGAACTTCAGTGTGCTTAAACGTTGGCTGGGACAATATCTTATATGTAAAAAGAAAAAAAGTTGGGCTCCATCTACTAAGCAAACTGTACAATCTTCAACAACGTCCTTGCCAGATTAAAAACTGGCACGGTAACTTAATCCCAATGAATACCATATTTCACCCTCATGCTGGAATCCATGCAAGGATTCATTTGGGTAAAATTCACTTGGTGAAGAATTTCCTTTACACCCTTGATGTTTAGAGCAAAGATGCATTTATTTAATTAATATCTTGCCACTCTTCCCAAGGGAGCTCAAGGCAGCAAACTAACTAACTAAATAGCAAAACAGTACAAAAAAAAACCCATGTAGAAAAATACATCTTAAAAACATCGAAACATTTTATGAGTAACACTTTGGCATATTTACGTGCAGACCAACTCAGGTGAAGTGGCAATTGATGGTTGCAAGCTGCTTCAGAAGAAGTGGTAAGTCTCCTTTTGTATCTCATGCTGACTTTGATAATAATCTCTCACTGTTTCACAGTGTTTAACCATTGCAGGCAATCTAAGATTGGGAGGGTCTTTTTTTCATCCTGATCTTACACACATTTACTCAGAGATAAGTTCAATGGGACTTACTCCCTGATAAATATGTATAGGATTGCAGCCTTAATATCTAACTGGTTTCATTACGTGTTTTTATTTTGCATTTGAATGCTTAAAGAGCATGCTATAATGTTTGGACTATTAGTAAAGTAGATTATTAAACATCAGGGGTTGTATTCAGCAAAGTTGATCCATTAATGCAAGGACTTCAGCCTGTGCAATGGGATTTCCTCTCCCCGTGCACCCCCAATACATTTTTGTGGGGGGGGGTCTCCAACCCTCCAGAGCAGATAGGGGGCGCAAACAGGAAGAGGAAGTGGGAGAGGATGTCCTGTTGCACAGCTGCAAGTCCTTGTGCTAATGGGACAACTTGGTTGTATACAACCTGTGATCTCATATTCCACATGTTTTTCAGGACAGTGGGTTCGGTCTTTCCTCAATAGCTGTGGCATTGCCAAGGACCCAGTTGCCTGAATAATACTAATCCTGTAATGGGGAGGGACAGCATTATTGCATTATTTTTTTACAAATGGTTAACAATAAAAATGATACGTTTGACTATCTAACATCTTGAATTCTGAAATGACCAAAAGGCAACTGAGATGTAGGAAATCTTTGATCTCTTGGCATATTTTTTTCTTTAGTTAAAATCAGCCATGATAGGGGTAGGATATGGATTAGAGTTGCAATGCTGTGGTGTTTAACCCTTTCCCTCCCCATACAATTTCCTGAAATAAATTGTCCTTCCATAGCTACTCTTAACTGCAGAGGATGAGGAAGACAGGTACCCACATTTTCCCATTCTGGAGCTAATAACAGCTTTGTCAGAGCAGACAGTTTTAAGCAGTGACAGACTTTGGGCTTTAAAATTTTAGCAGTGCCAAAATCCCCATCTCTCATCTTCCATTGTTTGTCATTGTTGCAGCACCCCATTGTTGCAGCACCCTTCTCGGCTCAGAGCCCAGTGCGGGCAAACTGGTTGTGCTCCCCTAAATCTGCTTTTTTTTAAGTTGGGGGAACACTGTGATGGGAAAGAATTAGACTCTCCCTTCCTCAGCCCTGCAAGCCAATCCATCCCTTGCCCAAGCTAAGGGATGCTGGAGAACCTCTGTTTCTCATGCAGAGCTGTAGCTGGGGTGGGGTGGGGGGTCTAGCCAGGGTTTCTGCCCCGGGTGAAGCCTCCAGAGGGACGCCATTGAGGCTCCCAGCCTCCTAGCATATCTGGGCTTCATGTCCTTCCCCTTCCCCATGAAGCAGAAGAAGGCTTATTTACAATGTGATGCAGGGAGGAGAGTTGGAAAATCTGGAGAAGCTGCATGACTCTCCCCAATGAAGAAGATAGGATCGCCTGTGGGTTTGCTACTGTGTGAGAAAGAAATTCTGGAGGGATGGAGGGAGGGGCGGGAAGCTGAGGAAGAGAATCAGTTGGATTAGATGATCCTTGGGGTCCCTTCCAACTCTGATTCTATGATCCCTTCAGAACTTTGAATGTGTTTAAATAGCTACGGTTGAGTCATTTTACAGGCTCTACATGATCTACTACACACAGGAAAGTAAGGGGTGTGTGAGCATTTTTCCTGGCATGCTCTGGTCAGCCCGGCTGCATTAAGAATGTAATGGAAGGGCACTTTCTACTTTAGACTTGCAAAAAGCATTTCTTCACCTTACATGGAACCTAAAATGACTACAGAATTATCATTTCCTAATGATAATTTTGTCTTTGTCTTTGACCCAGGTGACAGAAAACCTAGTTTTGGCCCTGTCTCATGGTAGTGTCTCTATGTGTTTTATATTACTAACAGGTAACTACCAAAAAGCTCTTGATACCTACAAGGCGATTCACAGAAAGTTTCCTGATAACGCGGAATGTAAGTTGTTTTATATGATGCACCTTTTATCCTAAGCATACTTTTTATATTGGATAGTCTTAAGGCAAGGGGAGCCAACAGCATGGCCTCCAGATGCTGTGGATTTCAACTCCCATCATCCCTGACCTACTAACTGGGGAGCTGAAGACTGTGTACACAGCATACATTTAAAGCACTGTCCCCCTCTCCAAAAGAAGGATCTTGGGAATGGTAGTTTACTCCTAACATAGCTACAATTCCCAGCACCCTTAACAAACTACAGTACCCAGGAATCTTTGGATGGTGGGGGGAATATGTTTGAAACGCATGGTGTGTATGCAGTCTTTGTCTACATACAACATCTGGAGGGTACCATGTTGGCTACCCATGTGTATAGTATAATACTTGCCTTAACACAGTGATAATCATGATCCATTTGTGGCAGGTCAATGCCATTTATGTTGCTTCTCAAAATAAACCTACAGCCACCAGTCATGCCCTTTATATGGCTCTGTGGTTAGCGCATAGCTCTTGCATGAGCAGGCTTCCCAGTGCTCTTCAAACAGAGGGAGCCTCTCCATGTGAGAATTCCCTGCTTTGGGGTAAATAGGAAAGATGTGGAGAAAGGATCTCTGGATCTCTCATGTTGAAATCTGAAAGTCCCATTTGCATAAAAATCATTGGATATAGGGCTTCTCTGTAGTGCATTGCATGCACTGGCACAGTGCAGATGGCATTGGTTGGATACACACATGGGACTTCAACAAGTGGCTTGTGCAGATCAACAGGTGCTGATATTCCTGACATGTGTGAACATTAAGTAAATTCAGTTTATGAACAACTAACTTTCAGTCTGCTCATTAAAGATGTTCAGTATTCTGTGTACAAAGGGCCATTGGCACTGGCCCCCTTGGATATATTCAATGCTCCTTCCTCAGTCTTCAGCATTGTAGGTAGCATTCTAGCCATTGCTTGCTCCCATCATCCCATCAACTCATCTAATCAATGAGTTCAAACGCACTGGAAAATTCCGTGCAGCTTTTTCATGCATCTGATGAAATGGACTCTGGCCACAAAAGCTTATGCTAGAATAAATATGTTCAATTCTAAGGTGTCACAAGGCTTGTTGTTGCTTTTGCTACCACAAACTAACATGGTTAGCCCATTAATTTTTTAAAAAACTGATCTAATAAATAACTTTTCAACATATTAGACTGTCTTGTGTTGTTGTTTTCTTTGGGTTACAACTACCACCATGGGCTTCTGCCCACCTCCATTTCTAGCTATGGACCTGTAACCTATTATCGTATTACCATTCTGCATATAGGAAAGTATTTTTACAAAATCCCACCTTGTTTTTCTTTAAATGTATTTCTTTTCACAGCTTCATTACTAGACACTGGAGCAGAAAAATAGCTCTTTTTTACTACACTGCTGTCATGTTTGCTAAATCATATTGCCACTCAATAAATACAGTGGTCACAATTCAACACAGTAAAACTACTTACCTAATCCATTGAAATCACTGGGCTTAATTGCAGTTGGATTGTGGTCATTGTTGCTAGGCTGTGTGCTCTGCTTATTTTTTCAGCTGCTTTTAAGTCCAATAATGGCAACTAATGGTATGACTTTTATACCACTAGGTTTACGCTTTTTGGTCCGACTTTGCACAGACATGGGCTTGAAAGAAATCCAAGAGTATGCAACAAAGCTTAAGAGAGTGGAAAAACTGAAAGAAATAAGGGAACAGGTATGTTGGGTCACTTAAACAACTAAATTTCACTGTTTCTCAAAGATCTGTAAAGAATGTTCTCTTACACTGCAATTTGTATAAGGAGCTGAGGTGAGGCTGATTCTTCCTTTCTTACAAATGATGCGGAGTTCTGCCCCGCCTGCTTAGCGTGCAGGGAGAGGCGCGGGGGGGGGGGGAAGACGCCTCTTCCTGCCCCGCCTGTTCCCCGTGCGCAGGGAGCCAGCGAGAGGCGCACGGGGGGGGGGGAACGCACCTCTTGCACAGTTCTGCGCCACCTGCTCAGCGTGCGCAGGGGGAGGCTGTACCATACCATACTGACGTAATAAAAATAAGACATCCCCCCGAAAATAAGCCACCCTGTGTTTTTTTGAGGAAAAAAAATTATAAGACGGTGTCTTAAAAAGGGGGAAAGACGGTAGAAACATACATTGGAATTAAAAATAAGCCCACCAGCATCTATGCTGTGACGCAAACTGATCTGCATCTGTCACCCATTGTCCATTCCCATAACAGTTGCATACAAAAAGGACCAGCCAATATGCAGTGTGCCAGGAATGGCCACACTTAATGTGAGAGCCGGTGTGGTGCAGTGGTTAGAGTGTCAGACCAAGACCTGGGAAACCAGGGTTCAAATCCCCACTTGCCATTAAACTCACTTGGGCCAGTCCCTGTCTCTCAACCATTGAAAACTCAGATCAATTCACCTGCAAAACTAGTTAAACTGACTTTTTGTTTGTTTCGTTTTTCTGAGTGGCTGTTTGATAAATCTTCAGGGGAAATGCATCGCTGCAGGTTTTCATAATGGAATGCCCTCCCCAGAATACCTCACCTGACAAAAAGTTTGATGCCTTTCCTTTTTATTTGACTAGGCCTTCCAGAATATTTTGTAGCTGTTTTTTTCTGTGTTTTATTTTACAAGCTGTTGTGTTTCTGCAGATTTCACCTTTTGTTTTGTATCTGTATTTTCAGTCTTAAGTGCTACTTGTTAAAGGGGAGGGAGGTGCAGCCCTGAAAATAATAAGCCACACACAGGTTATTGATAAACAACGAAAGGATCTCGTCCACTAGGTGTAGGCTTTGGCTGTAAAGTCCTTTGGCAGTACCTTACACTGCCCTGCTGCTTAGTACCTAGCAACTACTTGGAAGGATTAAGGAAGAGCTTCTAATACATCTCTTGAATACTGCCACTGTCATTCTACGATAGCGTGGATCATACATTCAGAACTGTCGCTTTAGTATGATTGTTTCAGCTGAAAACATTAACTTAATAGTCTGTGCACCTGCACAGATTTTGTAAACTTGTTCATGTATTTAGTCAAAGGTATTTCCATCTGTCTAAAAGTTCATGACCTAAGAGACCTTACAGCCAAAGAAAATTTTCCTGCCTGTTTTTATGCTTCCTACATCAAGCTGACCTAGCAGTTTCTTTACAAGAAGTTGCTGAGGAACAGCTTTTTAAACACCACATATTCTGTGATTTTAGATGAATGCATACCCACACATCTTTTTTTTAAAAAAAAGAGGTTTGCAAAATATGCACTGGCGCTGGGGTGAGATTTGTTTTTCAAGCTAGCAATTAAAGGTTAACCTTGGATCCATGCACCTGTTGATTGCAAATTCAAATGTTGATTTTTGCACCATTGACAAAATCCATATTGTGAAAAGTGGGATTTATAATTAAAATCCCAATCAGTCGTGACATTCAAAAGTGCTTCTTGAGCAAAATTAGCAATTATAAAATTTATGCAGCTGGAAAAAATCTGACCACCTTCCTCATTCCAAGAAAGTGCACTTTCCCAATAAATATTTAACGGTTTTCATTTTAGAATTTACACTTTCCAACAAATAAATTAATGTTTTTAAATTCAGTGCCAAGTATATTAGAAACATAAAACCTGGAGGGTGGCAATTTTTTTAATGTGTTCCCTACAAGTTTGCAATAATAAAATAATTTTGGATTTACAAGATTTTAATATGCAGACGTTTTCTTGAAGTGCTATTGAAGAATATCTTCAGTATTTTTTCAGCTGAACCTTCCAACTGTAATATAAGGCATTTTTCATCATCTGTTTTATATGAACCTGATCTAAAATAGCATAGATTTTATTGAAATCCCTTTGCTGAACCTTCCAAGTCTATGCAAGCATTGTTAGGCTCAAGATTTTTATTACGTGCAACTTTTAACACCGTGTTTTAATTATGCCGTTCAGTGACAACATGCCAAGTCCACTTCACTGCAATTTTTATTATATTTAGAAGTAAATGTACTTGGCAACTAGAAGTGCAATCTTACTGATTTCTTGGATTGGCTTAGAAATAAAGTTGATTCACATATGTATGTTCATCACTTGGTGACTGCTGTGTTCAGTGATGACTTACTATATGTGTGAATAGATCCTGCATAAATAGTAGAGTGTTAGGATCTGAAACATCAACTCTGTCATTGGTGCTTTAGCTGAGTTTCCTACATCAAAGGTGGTTGCACTAGAAAGATGACCCTTGGGGTTTCTTCCAGCTCTATGATTCTGTTTTTCTGCTTCAACAATATTTCATGGTCCTATCATTTTATGTAATTGTATTTTGTATAAATTATAAAAATTATAAATAAAACATGTTCTATTTGCAGTCAAAACATTTAAATAGCTACCTTTCTACCGGTAGGATGGGGGAGGCATAGGCGTAGCCAGGACTTTTGTTAGGGGAGCAGAACCTCAGATTTGTACTGATTTGTATTGCTTTTTACTTATTTGGGGGGCAGCTGCCACCTCAGCTAAGTCGGAGGGGGGCACAGGAAGGAAACACGGTCGGAAGAGGGACATGGTTGGGAAAAGGTTGGGAAACACTGCTGTAGAGGACAGCAAGCATGGAAAAGTTCAAGTAATGTATTGGGAGCACACTCTTAAGTGCACTTCTCATTGTTCCTTTGCAGTACCATTTTGAACTTTCAATGACCATATGAAGTCAGGTCCTCCACAAGTGGCCCTCAGTCCTGTCAAAGCAGCCCTTGTTCAGGATATGCTTCCCTTGCCCGAGGTCAATGCTTGCTTCATTTCCCCCTGAACCATTCCAACAATCTCACTGATGCTGTTTTAGTTTGTCATGTTAATTTTCATGCTTTACAGTACAGTGGTACCTCTGGTTGCGAACGAGATCTGTTCCAGAGCCCCGTTCGCAACATGAGCAGAGCGCAACCTGAAGCGCCGCATCTGCACGGCGCAATTTGACGCTTCTGCGCATGCCCGTGACATCATTTTGCGCGTCTGTGCATGCGCGAATTGCCGAACCCGGAAGTAACCCGTTCCGGTACTTCCGGGTTCAGCATGTTCGTATCCCGTGACGAACGCAACCTGAAGCAAGCGTAACCAGAGGTACGACTGTATTATTTTCTCTTAAAAAAACCAAACTGTTATTATTTCCTACTACTCTGGCAGCCATCCTGGGAACATAATTTATGTCGGTGGGGTTTGATATAAGTGACATAAACGAGTAATAGGTAATCAGAAATCTAATAGCTGCCAATCATTAAGTATACAACAGTCAAGAATGGAGAAATCTAGTGATGTAGGCACAAGGAGACAAAGATGGATGACAAAGGGAAAATTAATTTGAATATAGGAAGCTGCCTTATACTGAGTCAGACCATTGTTCCATCCATCTCAGTATTGCCTACCCTGACTGGCAGCGACTCTCCAGGGTTTCAGGCAGGAGTCTCTCCCAGTCCTACCCGGAGATGCTGGGGACTTGGATCCTTCTGCATGCAAAGCAGATGCCCTACCACTGAGCTGTGGCCCTCCCCAAGGCCACCTTAGGATGGAATAGCCTTGCAGGCCAAATGAGCACAGTAGCACTTCTTGCTTAGGGTTTCAGCCTTAGGATAAGCTTTCCACTGGGAAGTTCTTTTCCACATGCTTCACAGAAACAATTGGGATACTGCAAGATGATGATAGTGCTCTTGTATGATTCTCATTCATTTCACCAAAGTGTTGGACTGGAAAGCTTTCCAGCATGTGGAGCCCATCAGACCCCGAGTAGGAAGCCAGGGAAGTACAGTTGACTGAGTGTTTGATTTGCTTATTTGCATATTTAGCTGTCTTGGTCCAAGATGGTCCGAGTTTAGAATTCGTTCCAGTACACAAAGTAAAAACTGGCATTAGTGTTACACACGAATCTTCTTTGGTGATCACTTGTAGCCGAGTAAGATTGTCTTCCATAAACACAGTTTTAACAATGAGTCTGTAAGTGACTGTGGAAGCTAATTCTGGATCCACACGTCCTTCCACAGCGGGGACATAGGTTTCCAGGCGGGAGTTGATTGTAGTGAGGGTTTGCCAAATGTGCCTTCCTCTTAGTATGTTTTTCCCTTTCGTCCTGAGTTCGAGCGTCTTCAAAGCCCATAACACCTTTGGTAAAGGCTGTTCTCCAATTGGAGCGTTCGCAGGCCAGTGTTTCCCAGTTTTCACGTGTTTATATTACATTTTTAGACACAAATATAGTGTGTTGAACCTGCAGCAAATCCCCACTCAGTCATGATGTTCACCAAATGGCCTTGCTATCCAGCAGAAGTGTGAGGTATACTTTGTATGTTAAAAGTAACAGAAATGATTGGTGATAATATTAAAGAGCACTTTTATCTCTTTCTTTCTCTGCTCCCTAGCGTGTCAAGTCTGGCAGAGATGGCAGTGCCCGGGCACGCAGAGAAGGCAGCGGTGGTGGTGGTAAGTGCTCCTCATATGCTGCCATATTTAAGGTTTCTGAAAGCAAAGAAAATGTGATTCCATTTATTAATCCTGCTGTCTGCATTCTCTCTGTGGAGAGGGAGATGTGGATCAAAGGAGCATTGGAGAATTGCAGGAAATGGGGTAGAACATGTGAAAGGAGGTGATACCTAAATAACTCTACTAAGAATCCTGGTGTACTTTAATTTGTTAAGATAGAGCCAGTGTACTGGAACTAAGACTGACAGTCAGGAAAACCGTGGTCCAACAAGACATGATCAGTACCGAGACCTACTCATGGCGGTGGCTGTAAGGATTTCTGAGTGCACATTTAACAATTGGTATTTGCTTGTGGTTTCATATCCTGGTTCATAAGCGAGGATTAAACCAATAAGTTGGAAACTGATTTAGCAGCCCAAGATGGTTACATCTGAACCATATGTGGAATGCTTTAAATACTGTTTTTATTTTGTTTTATATCGAACAGAAACGCATAATCTTTTGTCTCTCATACGTGCCTTTATGGTGTGATATTTTGTCTAATATTCTCTCCCTTCTGTCAGATCCTGGTAGCATCACTCATAAAGGGGAGCGTCTGAGTGCTAAATTGAAAGCTTTGCCAGGAACATATGAGCCCTATGAAAGCAGTGGTAATAAAGAAATAGGTAACTGATGTTTCTAATAGCTTCCTTTGAAACAAAATACTGTCAGAAGGCACCCTTTTTCTCATGCAATTATTAAAACTTAGAGACTGTGTTGCTTTTCTTTGTAAAAAAAAATGTGTGTTTCTACTTCTTTTTTAAAATTTAGATGCTTCCTATATGGACCCACTTGGACCACAGGCTGAGAGACCAAAAACTGCACTGAGGAAAAAAATAGATGAAGATGAATTTGCTGATGAAGAACTAGGAGATGATTTGCTTCCAGAATAACCTGTAGCCCAGTATAGTAATCTTAAAAGCTTTGAAAGGAAAAAAAAGAGAAATATTTCTTACAGGTTTTGATAAGGTTGTGAAGTTCTTATGTTTAAGCAATGTGTATATGAACTGTGAATTTTGAGTAAATCGTTTTTATAGAGCACGATCTGAATGTTCCTTTGTTACTCATGCAGATTATCCCATGAGGGAGGAAGTCTTTTCTGAGTATTTGGGAAGATTAGATAAAGATCTGGCAGGACAACATATAGTGAGCATTATGGAAATAAGAACAGAAGGACACTTCTAGATTAGAACAAAGGACTATCTACCCAAGCCAACCAGCTACCTTTGGGAAGCCTACATGCAAGGCCTGAATGTAGTAATCTTCTCCTACTCCTGTTCCCCAGCATGCTCTCTCTGACCCTGAAAACAGTATAGAGGCATCTAATTAGTATCCACATGAAATCTCCTAATCCCCCAATTTGATGATTCATTTAATGGGAGCAAATTCCATAGTTTAACTATACGCTCTGTGAAGAAGTACTTCCTTTATCTGCTCTAAAGTTTCAAACACACTCAGCTTTATTGGCCAGCCCAGGCTCTAGTATTATAAGGGAGCAAAATTTTTTATCCACTTTGTCTACATGATGTGCAATTGTATACAGCCAAGTAATTTTTATTTTGAAGGAAAACTTTTTGCCTCTAATACCTTCCTTGCCTTGGGGAATTTTGTAGTGACTGCAGGAAACCAAGTTAATTTCCGCTGTTGTCAATGTGATGGAAGCTGCCACCACTTGCCAGGCTTGCAGCTCTGAGGATCCACTACAAGGGTAGACAACGTGGTGCCCTCCAGAAAGTGTTGGACTACAACTCCCATCAGCCTCAGCCAACATGGCCAACTGTCAGCGATGGTGGAAGTTGTAGTCCAGTAACTTCTGGAGGGCAGTTGGCTTCCCCTCTTCCACTTCATTGTGAGAAGTTTTCAACAATTTATCATCGCCTCCGAAGATCCAATTTACCTTAAAGGTACTTAATTGCATTGTTCATGTCTGGATTTCATGGCACAGTGTATTAGAATCTTAGACTAGAATTCTCTGTTGCAATTCCAATCTGTTATTGAAGCAGAAGGAAAATGAATGTGCCAGATGTTTCCATGCTGGCATCACCTGCTGTTGGGACATTTGTTAATTGACTAAAGTCCAGTATTATCAAATATTCCAAGGTTCAAATCCTTACACAGCTCTGAAAGTTGCTAGGCAATGCTGGGCCTGTCAAAGACTCTCAGCCAAGCTACCTCACAGGTTTATTGGAAAGATAAAATGGAAGGGGGACAATGTCTACTACTCTTACTTCATTAGGAGAAAGGGTGAGGGCCGGGGAAACATAATAAGCAATTCAGTCCATTTTTCAAAACACAATCATTTCACAGTAACAGCTATCTCATTTGTTTTTCAGACAGCTTTTATACGTAACATTTTTGTTCCCCTAACAATACTTTATTTGACAATATTTGATGGGTCAGTTGATTGGTGAATCCTGACACACAGTAAGTTCTTATCTGCTCATTTGCAGATCTCCTGTGTTATTGGCTGAATTTATTTGTGCCATACTAGCTACAACCAAATATTTCCTTTAGACCTAGCGGGCTTCTCCTGATAGTTGCTGGACTGATTTTTCATATACTTTTCCATATCCATCAAGTAGTCTTTGTTTCATAGTTCTCTCAATACCTGTGAGAGTACTACAGAATACTGCATGTCCCCTGTAATAAGGTTGTTATGCCACTCACCAGCACTGAGATAATGGGAATTACTCTAGTTTTAAAGAAATTGAAGTAATTATTATTGCACAAATTTCCATAATAGATTTGAAAAGCATGTTGTTACTGACTCCAAAGGTAGTGTTTCAGCTCTTTGCTTTTTTCCAGTTAACTGAATCATGACTTTTGACATACCATGATGTAAAAACTCCTACACATTTTTCCCTGTGCATAGTAGAGCAGTCCTTTAGCCGTAGCAGAAAAATGTGCTAGAGTCAGATCCAGCTCAAGAAATCTCTGGGGAATCATAAATTATGCGTTTGCTTCTCCTGTAAGCTAACAAAAACCCTTTCAGCTTGCAGAGGCCCCTTGTTTTCCTTTCTGCATTTCTGTCATACTTATTTGTAAAATGCAGAAAGTTAGAAAGATACACTATAGTGGAAACCCCACAAATGCTTTTGTTTAAATAATCTGAGGTTCTTTGTTAGCGAGGGATAACTCACATGTATTGTTTTGAACAAGGAGCAAAATTAGGATAAATTAAACTGCTGTTCTCCAAACTGTCTATATCACTCAATTCATAAATTAATTACCCGTATATTTTATAGACAGGGAATGAAGCATACCCCAAAGCAACACTTATTGTTGTAACCTACCCCGGAAACTTAAGGTAAAGAAATCTAACAATAAGTAACATTAACATAGTCTCTCTAGGTGGTTTTTTCAGTGACAGCACTGGTGCCATTTTGAAAATGATAATGATTTTATTATTTATACCTCGCCCATCTGGCTGGGTTTCCCCAGCCACTCTGGGCGGCTTACAGCGTATATAAATTTGCATATAAAAACAATAATTACATTATTTAGAGACAGAAAGGTGGAATGCTTACTAATGCTTATCTATCAAAACTGGCTTTATTTCCCTTATTTAAGTGAATCAGAAGAACAATAGTTAAATGATGGAATATTTATGTTTCAAGGGCTCTAGTTCAAAATGCCAGGCACCTCTTGAGATCTTGAAAGACCATGCCTTAATATACCCTGTTTCCCCTATTTTAAGACGTAGTCATAAAATAAGCCATAGCAGGATTTTTTCGCATTTACGAAATATAAGCCATACCCCGAAAATAAGCCATAGTGATAGGCGCAGTTCTGGAGGGCGCCAAGGAAAACACAGGGCTGGGCTTACGTAATAAAAATAAGACATCCCCTCAAAATAAGCCATAGTGCGTTTTCTTGAGGGAAAAAATACATAAGACGGTGTCTTAAAATAGGGGAAACACGGTAATTGACATTACCAGACAAGATAGACCAACTTGGTAGAAGTCAGCTTTATGTGTTCAATTCTGAGAAGTTATTGCAATCATGCTCTAGTAAGAAAGGCTTATTGATGCATCTCGAGAGAACATATTTGGCATGAATCTCGAGGATATTTGTAGGGCTCTGCCCATACATACCGGTAGTATTTGAATTATAGAAGGGGAGACCCACCTGGGCCCCATTTTCATTTTCACCAGACCTGCAATTTGGCTAAAATTGGGAGGTGTTGGAGTGGGTTTCATTATGCCCCCACACCCTCATAATTCAAGTGTTGCTTAGGCTCAGCAGTAAGTAATAAGTGGAATTTTGTAAAATTAAAACAGATGGCTCTAGCAAGCTGGATCTAGTAGAATCAAAACACCTTCCAGAATTCACATTCAGGACCTTACTTTTTGTGAACCGCCCACAGAGAAAGATGTTAGTAGCCTGTGTTTCGATGGAGGCTTTGAGAAGGGTATGCCTTGAAAGCCTACGAGGATCCCTTGCCTGGGAATCGTGGGGTTGACATTCTTTTTGCACAGCGTGCTGCATCTTACGATTTTCCCATTGCATTCTCTGCTGATTGGGACACAGAGAAACCATGGTTTCGCACGACAGCTGATTTGCAAGTGCATTGTTGGGTGGGGTCAAAGAAGAGCGACAGTGGGGAGATTAGATCATTGACTTTTGCAGGATTGTTAGGCCTCTGGCCCAGGTGAGCGGACCCCGAGGCCTGCTGCGCGCGCCTGGTTGCCCCTTCTTCCCTCCTCACCAAGCGCGACAAAACTCTTCGCCGGCCAGGAGAACCTCCCCCTGCCTCCCGCCAGCTCAAGTCACACCCCAGCGAAGGAAAAAAAAAAACAACAACCTTCGCGAAGCAGCCCCCCTCGGCCGGGGCTGAAAATGATTTTGGCACCGGCACGCCGGGGCGACGCAGTGCGAAGCGGGGCACTCTTCCAACTTCTCCTCTCGCCGCCGCCCCCCCCCTCCAACCGCGAGAGCCAAGGCCATCATCAAGCTCTTCACGCGCCGACGCTTCCCAGAGGCTCCTCGCGCGCCTGGCCGGGCTCCGGGTCCCGGTGCGCGCGCGTCCCCACGATGCAGGCGGCCAAGGTAAGGAGTGCGCGGGGAGCGGGGAGACGCGCGCGACGCCGCGGACCCTCGGCGCAAGCTTCCCCACCGCTCCAATTCCCTTGCTAAGGCGGCGGCGGCCGCTGCTCCAGCTGCTCCTGCCGACGGGGCTGGAAGGCTTGGCGCGGATTTGGTTAAAACGCGCGCGCTGAGGCGGCGGAGCTCTTCCCCAAGGGGCGCGCGGGGTGCTTTCCCTCAGAGGTCCTTGGGAGCCGGTGGGCGTCACTGGGTTGAGGATTCCCCGGGACAGGGAGAAATGATGATGATGATGATGATATAGATAGATAGATAGATAGATTAGATTCGAAGCAGCTTTTAAATTCGGACCTGGGCAGAGAATTACCTCGTGCCAGCTGAGATGCTCGCCAAAGGGAGCGCGGCTGGGATGCGCGGTTGCGCAGCGGGAGAATCGTTCGCACTGCCGCCCCGCAAACCAGGGCTGAGGACGCTATTGGGGTGGCGCTGTAGAAGCTTAAAACGACCTGCATTGCAAAGGGCGGTTGGACTACATGGCCCTTGGGGGACCTTTCCAATGCCCAAGCTTGCGACTGCGAGGAGTGAGGCTCCCGACCTGTAATTATTTAACAGACGCAAGGATTAGGGGAGCGGGGCGAGTTGTGATATTGTGCAGGTTTACTGGGCGCCGTGGATTTCTATACAGTACTTGGGCATCCTCTGCCAATGACACCTACTTTCTTGCTTAGGAAGTGGATTCCTAATGTGGACTGAACAGTTTTACTCGAGGACCTACCAAAGATTAAATCCTTTTGCTGGATTAGATCCTATTTGCCACATTGATCACTCTGAGGCTGTGCATCTAGGGATCCATGCCCCCCTGTGCTTTCCTCTCATCACCGGTCTGAAGGATGGGTGATCATCACTCTCAAAACTGAATGCTGAATGCTGACTTATCTGTTTGATGAGTTTATATGCACAGATCTAAGTTCCTATCAAAAATGATTTAGCAATGATTTACCAATCATAGGCTAGCTCGTTAAAGTTAATCTTTATATGTTTACCAGCCGGGGGGGGATCAAGTAAATAAATAAAAATACTTAACTAAAAGTAGAAATTGTAGAAAGATTTTGACAGATTTTTCTGAGCACTTGGGGGTCAAAATAAAGCAATTTAAAACAACAGTTGTTGAGACATTTCATTCAAAATCTGCCAGACAGAGGATGATGGCAGGTGGGTGTCCTTCCTCCCTAAATTAAATCCTGGCTATGCCTATGCTTGGATTATGTCCAATTTAACTTGCTAGGGCTTGCTTTTGAATAGATGTGTAGGATTTCGTTGCAAATCTCTCTTGCGAACTAAAACTAGTGTACCTGTTATCCTCCTTCAAATGTGGAAGTGTCGGGGAAGCAAACACCAAGAAAAGCATCTTTTATATGTTTTCCTTTCCTGTGCTTTATAGGTATGGGTGCTTGCCTGCCTTCTCTTGTGTGGGCTCCCTTTCCCTGGATTAGAGACTTTCAAGGTAAGCAAGCGCCCACTGCGTGCTCGAACCTGCGCCGACCGGCCTGAAGAGCTTCTGGAGCAGCTGTATGGGCGACTCACAGCAGGGATGCTCAGCGCCTTCCATCACACCTTGCAGCTGGAGCCTCTGGAAAAAGATCACAATACCAGTTGTCCAGCAGGGGGCAGATCAGCTGCGGACAAGGTATACCGACTCCCTATCAACCTCAACAGCGTCTCTCCTTGGTCCTACAGGTAATGTGAATGCAATTCATCTGCCACTCCCTAGCTTAAAATGTGAAGTAGGGTTGTGTGGTTGTCTTATCTCTCCACCTATGGAGCAGTGGCTATGTGTTGCTGAACTTCAGTTCCCATCAGCCCCAGCCAGCATGGCCAATGGTTAGGGGTGATGGAGGTCATAGTCCCTATAACAGCTGGAGGGCCACAGGTTCCCCATCCCCTGCTTTGTGGCTTGAAGGGAGACTCCACACATGTGACCTGTGTTGAATAGGACCAACCTATTGAGGCCGTTTCTTCATCTCTCTTCTGGTCTCTTAGAACTACTGATTCTTGAATTTGAAGGGGGAAATTAGTCACGAGACAGACCTTGCTTAATGCTGCACTTTTATAAATCAGGGCAGAAGTATGAGAGCTGTGCTTGCAGCTGATTCACTCCCCCCACCCTGACTTAATAGCAGCAGGACAGGTGAGCAGAACAGGGTCTGGGTGTCTTTTTCTGCTCTCTAGTAATTAGGCTGTCACATTTTTAGCTCAACCGCAACATCTGGGAAGCTGCTATTTTAAATGTGCAAACAGGTGTCACAACAGGAAGAATAGAATTCAAAGCAAATGCATCCAAAGTGGGACAGTTTCTAATTTTAAAAACGTGTGTTATTATTATAATGCTCTGAACAAATAGCAGCATTTGCATTTGGTTATGTACCTTTGTGGGAAATACAAATATTGTCCTTTTAATGGCCACTAATAAACATTGGCTTATGCGGTTTGTCTTCTGCCTGGTTTAGCTTTAAAAACAGCTGTTTTCTCAATATGGTATTTTAAAACTAACTTTATGTATTTAGAAACAATGTTTGCAAAGAATACAAACTGAATGCCAGCCCTCTAAACAGAAGCTCTGTATATACTGAAATATCCAAAATAGTACTTCTACTTTGCCTGAGTAGTTAAAAAATGTTATTATACTATTAACACCGAAGGTCACATAAGGTTGACCTACAATATATAGATCTTGGGCAGGAAATAACTCTGGAAGGATCCACTGGTAGATCAGCTGGGTGATTTGCACTAGATCTACAAGGGCTTCTATTTTTCCCATTGTGTAACAACAGCAGGAAGGGAAAAGCTTTCTCACCCCATCCTCCCCCCCCCAAAATATCAGGCTGCTTAAGTGAAGAAAGCTTGGAAGAAGACAAAGTTGATTTTTGTGCAAAAGTACTTTGAGTTCAGCTCTGATATTGAGCACATGTTCAGTTGTATTCTGTTCCTGAATTTACAGGGCTCTATTAGAAAGCAAGGGACGCGGGTGGGGCTGTGGGTTAAACTGTAGAGCCTAGGGCTTGCCAATCAGAAGGTCGGTGGTTCAAATCCCTGAGACGGGGTGAGCTCCTGTTGCTCGGTCCCTGCTCCTGCCAACCTAGCAGTTCGAAAGCACGTCAAAGTGCAAGTAGATAAATAGGTACCACTGCAGCGGGAAGGTAAACGGCGTTTCCGTGCGCTGCTCTGGTTCGCCAGAAGCGGCTTTGTCATGCTGGCCACATGACCTGGAAGCTGTACGCAGGCTCCCTCGGCCAATAATGCGAGATGAGCGCCGCAACCCCAGAGTCGGTCATGACTGGACCTTAATGGTCAGGGGTCCCTTTACCTTTACCTTATTAGAAAGCAAAAGTCGAGTCCACAGTCCTGGTCCCAACTATGCCTAGTCTAAGCAACAGCTTTCAGCCTCCAGTTCTGATTAATCGGGGCAGTCAACAAAACCAGAAATAGGATTAAGCTGTTTTGACCCTGGCTTCTGTTTAGTGGCTCTTCTTTTTCTCCAGCTAAATAGATGCAAGTACCCAAGTACCAGAGAGGAGCGTTCAAAAGTGTTTACGTTTTCTTTCGTGGGTATTGCCTCCCATAAACAAGTTGGAACCTGAGAGGCCAGTTCAAATGCCATCATGCTGTCCAGTGGTTTCCCCCCTAGAAAATAGGTGCTGGTACTCACCATAAAGTTGTTACAGTAAGTGCCACACTTTTTAACAACTAAAAAAAGGGGTGCCAGTACTGCGTACACTTGAGTACCCCCTGGATAAATAGCACTGATGCTGTCTGCCCTTGAGAGAGCTGTGCTGTGCTCCTCTGCACACACACTCTCCCCCATCCAGTTGCACAGATGCTGAGATGTCCTGCTCTCGAATTCGCCTGCCTTTGTTTCCCTTCCGCATGGGCCCCTCCTGATTACTTTTCATCTCCTCGCTGACTTGTTCACCAGCTCCCCCTTGTGATGTCATCTCCAGATGTCATTGACCTGACCGGTTTAGAGTCCAAATTATTATTAATGATGGTGATGGTAAATAAATCCAGGCCTAAAGTCTTTTCCTGCAGCTCTTCCCTGGACACCTAACCCCAGTTTGATATGCTGCCATTTATCACTGCTCCTTCCAGTCCATGTGGCTGCATTCCTAGCTCAGGCAACTGGGTTATTTCACAAAAGAGATAGAAGGCATCTGCTGAAATCCGCATGTAGGATAGTCATGCCAGACAGATCTGGCATAAGCCTTTTTGGATCTGTAGTGCAGAGGTGGGGAACAGGATCTGGCCACTGGGCCGGATCATTCTTCCACTCACTCATGCAAGCCAACTATGACAGGTGGGTGGGGCTACTCATCTGTCAATCACCTAACATCACAGTGACCTCAGGTGGCCCTTTTTTTGCACAGGACTTTGTAGGCAATGCTGGCCGTCTGTTTAGCAGTGCCTGTGCACCCCTATCAGCTGCGCCAGGTCCCATATCTGACGCTTGGTCTAGGACTTGTGGGCTTGACTTGGATGAAATGGTCTGGCAGGCCAAATCAGACCTTTTCTCAACCCTGCTGTAGTGGCATGCACTGCCTTTCCCTATGTGTAATTCAATTCAATTCAGCTCAGCTCATAGTCCTTAGGACTACATCAGCAGGCTGATTTGGAAGCAGTTCAGCATCAGCATCCTTAGAAGATGCAGAGCCACCACACATGTGCAGAGTACCGCAAATGTGTTTCATCAAAGAACACACCTAAGGGATTGTTCAGTTGAAATTGCGCCCTTGCAAGTGGAAAGCTAACACAACACAAGTAGAAGCTCTCCAGCGTTACTGTAGACGAACCAGGTCACGTAGTGCCATTCGCATGCAGAAATGATCATGTGGAGCAATGCAGAGATGTGGAAGCATTTGGAAAGACCTGTAGGTATACATTGGAACAAAGTGCATGTCAAAAATGGCACTGCCATCATAACTCTCATGCTCTGTGCTGAAAATTCCACCTCCTTAAATTGGATGGGCAGCAGCATTTGGGCTCTTTATAACGCACTCAGGGATCTAACTTAATATGTTGATCCTAAACCTTGCTGTTCAGTAGGATGTACCAATAGCTCCAGTGGAAGATGCTTCTGGTAAGCATGCTTAAGACTGTAGCCACTGCCTTCTTTTTTCTTTTCTTTATTTCACTGGATGTTAATTTGACTACAGAAAATGCTCAAAATGTTAGAGGTGCCTGCGTGTAAGGAAACAGTCTACTTAAACTAGTCCGAATGGCTCGAGTAAGTGAGCAAAGTACAAAAGGAAACATAATTATCAGGATTCTAATCTGCAGGAAGAGATCTTCTTTATCCCAAATCAATTAAACTTTAAGCAGAAAGGCCATTATCTCAGTAGTTTTGCATGCAGAAGGTATGGCTGGGAATGTCCCTTGCCTGAAACCCTGGACAGCTGCTGAGTGTGGACAATACTGAGTTAAATAGGCCAATGGTGTGTCTCGCTGTAAGCCCGCTTCCTATATACATTTCAAAGACCTAATTCCAAATAGGCTTCAGTTGCCACTCAAAGAGTTTTAGAAGTGTTAAAGGATTTAGGAGACTGAGCTTAAGACATATATTTTTATTGAGTGTCTCTCAAGGGAGGCACACAAGCATTTTGCAACATTAAACTCCTGACTCTTGGTAACACTTATTTTTGCAGCCTCCATTCTATAGGGCCCAAACTGGCACTACTGCTTTCACGTTCTTCTTCTGTATTTTTAATGACTAATTCCAGACATCCTGAACAGAGTCCAACTTGTAGGAAGATTACGCAGACTACAGTCATCTTGAATCACTATTAATTCACTCCTGACACTGAGCAACAAAACATTTAAGGTTTGAAGCAAATATAATTTTGTTAACAGCAATAGCAAATGCAATTGGATAACCTCTCGGGACTCAGTCCTGTTTGCCTTTAACCAATCCGTACATGCATTTCAAAAATCTAAAAGGTAGTCATTTCTCTTTTACTCTCTAGACTTTTTTTTGTACATTCAGGCACTCCAAATATAAATTCCAGGTGCACAAATATATGTTCTGGTTAGATCAGCGTCAGAGTCGGATAAGAATGGGTCAGTGAGCAACTTGGCCTACCCAAAATGCTAGTTTGCACAGCTTAAGAATGTCTTAGAAAATGTAAACCATGGTAAATAGTGAGCATCGTTCAAGAAATTTGTTTTGACCATTCTCCTATAGCAGGTTAATTTGGTCATATTTATAGGGGGTGGATGTGTTTAAGTAAGTCTGGTGCGTGGAGTTTGAAGCACTAATAGGGTTTTGAGTGGGGGGGGGAGGGCTGCTACTCATTTTTTTAAAAACACCTTGATCTTTTTCTATTCATTCTTTAAATGAAAGTCACAGTGTCACAAATGGAAAAGCCTGTTTTACAATAAAGCACAGTCATACAGTGAAGACCCTGTTTATCCGTCATGGTTGTTTTTTGGGGGGGTTGCATGTAGTCATTTGTGTGTAAAAAGCTGCACTAGTTGATTTACTGACTGTCAGGCAGTCTTTAGGCACCATGGTGCTTACCAGAAGAAGAAAAAACTGGACTGAGAAAACCCTGCTTCACCTTTTTTCCTATTTTCTCATTGGTGTTAGCATGTGAGCCTCTTTCTCAGGGCTTACTATTTCTAGAATGCTATATAAATATTAATATAATTGTATTACAAACTTGTAGACGGGCAGGGATTCCCTACGTGGACAGATAGCTCAAGGCACCAAAGCCTTTCTTTTTAAAAGGGGGCGTTTCTGCACCAAGGCAATGAGGCCTGGTTGTGCAAAAAGTGAGCTTTCTCAGGAAAAATTGCTTCTGCTTCACATATGGACATGAGTTGCAGAAACTTGGATCTAGTTTTGTGTTCCGTTTGAAGCCAGAGGTCATTGTTCATCCTCTTTCCAGAGCATCCATCTATGTGATGCTGGAGCTCTGTGCCAAACATGTCCCCAAGCATGGTTTTGAATTATGCCTAATTTCTTCCATTCCGCATTTGCTAGTGAGCTTCCAAGCAGCAACAGCTTCTGCAAAGGAAAGGTTGTCCGATTTCCCCACCTCTTATTTCAACCTACTTTTGCCTTCTTTGCTTTCACAAATAGGTAGTTATCGCCTGCCTGTGAGTAGACAAAAAAAACCTATTATGACGAAGGGCAGAACATGGCAGCTCTGAGAGTCCTTCAAAAGTGTAACTGGGTCCTGCTAAGTCAAGGAAGGGAAATCAAGGAGTTTTGGCTGTTACATGGCACTTCTCCCCTCTCCTCTGCTCCTGCCATGTGCCCCCTGTGTAAATATGCTCCAGAGGGGTTTTTTGGGGGGAGGGGGACCCTGGAAGAGTTTTAGGGGGCACACAAAGGGTGCAGAGGTTAGGGGATCACAGCTAAAACATTGTGCATCTAAAACACATTGCATTAGCAGGACTGTTTCGTTGGAGACCCACTTTTCCCGAACTGCTTTTTTGGGGGGCAAAGAGCAATAAGGGAATAACTTTGGGCCTGCTGTTAAAAACGAGCAGGAGCAAGGCCAGAAAAAAAGGGGTCCAACTCTGTCCACAACAAAGGCACTGGGTTAGTGCTAAGGATGTGTGGAAGAACAGAGGCGACATACCCTCTACAGCTAAGAGTCCCCAGAAGGAATACAGGCAAACTACTGACTCTATGAGAGAGTTGAGCCGAATGAATCCACCTTACCATTGCATGAAACGAGGAAATTGAGCATGCCATTGTTTCAGATGCTGATCCGTTTAGGGAGCTGTCCAAAGGGTTTCTCTCTCCAAGTTTTCAAATAAGCAGGCCGTGTTTAAGAGCTGCAGCTGTTCCCTTCCTCCCCTCTCCTTGGCATAATAACGAAAACATTATTTAATGCAGTGCAAAGCAACTGTCAACATTTTGCCGTAATCTTTTCCAGCTGGGATAAAACAAGGAGCTGGGAGACGGTAGAGGACGCACGAACTGAGTCCCTTTTCTTTTCCTTTGGCACAGAATCTCCTATGACCCGGCAAGGTATCCAAAGTACATCCCCGAAGCCTATTGCCTATGCAAGGGCTGCCTGACTGGTGTTTACGGGGAGGAGAACTTCCACTTCCGGAGTGTCCCAGTGCTAATGCCAGCAGTCATCTTGCGCAGAACCACGACATGTACCGGAGGACGCTATGTCTACACAGAGGACTATGTCACTATCCCAGTGGGCTGCACCTGTGTACCACAGGTACATGAAAAAGAAGTAGAGGGTGTAAATTCCAGCATAGACAAGCAAGGGGTAAAGTTGCTCGTGGAATCGTAACAGGCAAGCCACCATCAGAATGAAAGCCCCAAAAGAAACCTGATGGCAAAGGTTGCTTTGCATGTCCTTTTAGTTTCGCCATTCCCTGGTTCTGGGAGTTCTAGAGCCCGCTCATAAACACACACACACACACACACACACACACACACACACACCCCCCTGCATGATGATGTGGGCTGCAGCCTGCATCCATGAATGAGCCATCGGAGAACAGTCCATATGCACAGGATGTTTGTGCCAGCTCAAATACAGTCCCCTTCAGTGCAGTCAGTTCAATGTACACGGCTGCGAGGCCCTTGTTTTTGAGAGGCCAGGTGATCCTTGTGCATATATAGGGCCCACCCATGGAAGCAGCGTGCTTTGAAAATATCATTTCAAACGTTGTGAAGACAGAAGCTGGAGGTGCAGTGGGACACAGTCCAGTGCCATGGAGCCATGATGGGATTTGAAGAATCATAATGGGAATGAGTTGCACAAATTAAGAAATCACGCCTGGAAAGTAGCTCTGGGGATGCAGTAGTGGTCCAGGAAATATGAGGCTTGTACCACCTAATAGCTGCTATAGATAAAGGTAGAGGTCCACAAATGTTGGCTTTGCTCTGAAGCAGAGCCATTATGTGTCATCATCACTGATCCCCTTCTGAGACTCACAAATGCTGATGCCTTGGAGTCTGTCATGTCATACTGAACCTTAAAGGGGTAGAAGTAGTGCAAGCAACTCATTTTTTATCTGCCCCGAAAGTCAAACGATAGGGGACCCCCCCTTTTGTCAAATCTCCCAAATCCTTATTGTAGTGGTCGCTGAAAGAGCTGTGTCTTTAAGATGTGACCCTGATGTTGGGATTCTGATGTTAGGGTTCTAACAGTGCAATGTCCTGGACTCCTGATTATTTTTGTTTCAGCTTTAATTATTACTTCTGTGTTCAAAGGAAGAAAACATTTCACAAAATATTTCAAAAGCAGCATCAGCAGACTCGCTGAAAAGGTAGCATCCTCACAATGCAAAGGAGTATCAGTCTATGAATAGTTTACTCAAGGGGCAGTGCGAAATGTAGAGAAGTGAAGAACTTTACTGCTGGCGTTAACGAGGAGTAAAGTACTGGTGTTTTTCCACTTTACAGCTCAGATGTTGATCAGGGCAGTATTGTATATGCCGCAAATGCACACCAACCCTATACAATATACTCTTGCTCACATAACATCATGGAAAGAGACGTCTCGGCTTGAAAAATAGTCTGGTTTATGACCCCTTTCAAAAGTGTGGAAACATGCCAGTTGCCTTTTTAAGCTGTTCTTAGCTTTCAGCTTACAAGCTAGTTATCAGTTTTAGATTTTTCAGGCTGCAGAAGCCTTTGGGAATAACAAGGATGATGAGAGATCAGATAAATGAAACCAAACTGCTTGGCCAAGGGGGGAGTAAATGTGCCTTGGCTTCCATCGGTGAGAGAGCAGAGCATCTGCCAAATTTAATGAATGTATGAGCCAAAAGCTCAAAACAGCAAAGGGTTCAGCAAACTGTGTAAGCTGGAGGCAGCTGCCTCTTTAAACTCCCAATGATAGACAAAGCTGTTGGTTCAATTTACAGGGTTAATTCTGTCTATAACTCCTTTCTCTGCAACTTCCTACATTGCAAGCACCATCCTTGGATATGGATATTCTGTGACTTTCCTCATTTCCCAAGTCACCCATTCCACTTGGTGAGTAAGCCATGGTTTTCTAATGTATAATGGTAAAGGTAAAGGTACCCCTGACCGTTAGGTCCAGTCGCAGACGACTCGGGGGTTGCGCACTCACCTTGCTCTATAGGCCGAGGGAGCCGGCGTTTGTCTGCAGACAGCTTCCGGGTCATGTGGCCAGCATGACTAAGCCACTTCTGGCAAACCAGAGCAGCGCACGGAAACGCCGTTTACCTTCCCGCTGGAGTGGTACCTATTTATCTACTTGCACTTGACGTGCTTTTGAACTGCTAGGTGGGCAGGAGCTAGGACCGAACAACGGGAGCTCATCCCGTCGCAGGGATTCAAACTGCCGACCTTCCGATCGGCAAGCCCTAGGCTCTGTGGTTTAGACCACAGCGCCACCCGCGTCCCTCCAATGTGTAACGTTAGCAAACATCAATAGGTTACCAAATTGCTTTACCTTTATTCATGTATCTTTCTAGCTATCAGGTAGATGGTTGCTAATCTATCTCCAAATTGCACATGACACAGCAGTTACTATTTGGCCTTTGTTTGGGGTGACCAGAATGACACCATTGGACCTTCAGTAGTTGTGTAGAAGGGGTGGCAAATTTTTGGGATGAAGATTTCCCTTCAATTTAAGGAAGACACAAACTGAGAATAGCAACTAGTATGATGACCTGAGAAGGGTGACTAGGAGGAAGAATCTGTAAACCAAATCCTATAAGGAACAATTAAAGAATACCTGGGTGTATCTAGCCTGGAAAAGATTAAGGAGAGACATTCCAGCCGTCTTCAAATATCTGAAGTGCTTTCATGTAGCAAATGGAAGAATTTTGTGTTCTGTTGCTCCCGAGGGTAAGTCTAGAACAAATAGGTGGAAATGGTGGGAAAGCCAATTTTGGCTAAACCTTACGAGAAACTTCCTAAGAGTACAAGCCACTCAACAGCGGAACTGCCTGCCTCAGGAGGCAGCAAGCTCTCTTTTCTTCATTGGAGATTTTTAAGCAGAGGCTGAACAAATGTCACCAACCCGGAGGCCCATCTGTGCATGAAAAGGCGTATCTGCCAGAAGCCTTTCTTTTTCATAATGGACTCTGGGGATGAGAGGATTTATTCCATTCTATTATTTCCTCTGATGTGCTCTGCCCAGAGTTAACTCCTGATCTCTAGTTTAACTACTTTTTTTATTTTTAAAAAATTACAACTAGTTTTTTTTCCACCATCTAGCTCTGATTTCTAAGTTTCTGAAATTACAGCATGTACAGTTTGCAAATGAGCTGAAAGCTGAGGCATCTCCCTCCCCACTGCTTTCTTAATGCACCTTTGTACTGATAAAACAGTTCAAAAAGATCCATAACAATGTGAACCTATTTTTGGACGGTTTTACTAATGTGCACACTTGTTTTGGCACGCTGGTAAATACCACCCAAAAAGAATCATCACACAATTGTGTAGAATCGCATACTGTTTTTTTACAATATTACCACACACATGTTCACGAACACACTGGTAAAATGGTAGAAAAGGGATTGCATCAAGTCTTGATCAAGTTTGTTCCCCCCTCCCCACTGTTTTATCAACACGTGGGGAGGAGTGACAGACACCCTGAAAAGACACTGCTAATCAGAACAGGCAGCGCTGGGCAAAAACTGATCTGCTATAAGGCAGCTTCCTATGTTCCTCCGTAAAAATGAAAAAGAAGAAAAGAACTCAAATACAGAACAATTGTGAATTTCTAATCCAATTGGAAACAAGAGATCAGCTAATTCAGATTTCCCAAAATCCAGGCAGAAACTTCTGAAATATGCCTAATAGAGCCTGGCTAACCTTTGCATCCATAACATGTCCTCCTTCTAGAAAACTTCCCCAATGATGAATTTAATTTCTCTCTCCATCGCTGCGCTACACTGCACTATGCTGTGGCTCTTCCAACCAAACATTCCTTTGAGATTACTTCACAGCCCTGAGTCCATGGACCCCTAACAGAATCTCTGCATTCTATACTGGGGTGGTGGGGAGGGGAGGGGGAAGGAAGGCAGATTTAAAAGGAAAGAAATGCTTGTTGAATGCAGTCCAGACATAATTTGTGAGCACAATTCAAAGGAAACACTGGCAGCTGTACATAATTTGATATAACTTTTATGGCAGGAGCCCATCCCTGCAACTTTTATTGGAAATTCAGAGGTGCAAATTGTGGTAGTCATTCACTTTAGTATCGAAATCAACCGACACAAG
The DNA here is from genome assembly GCA_034641385.1 of Darevskia mixta. NCBI lineage: Eukaryota > Metazoa > Chordata > Lepidosauria > Squamata > Lacertidae > Darevskia > Darevskia mixta. The sequence continues at coordinate 23,822,830 of JAWWNH010000014.1, read as the reverse complement.
AGGATTTTCCTTGCATCTGCCTTGTATTTTACAATACAACCAGCAGCATCTCACCATAATTTCCAGCATCAAACTATTCAGGCATCTGTGACTACTATATGGCAACTCACTGGCGTGCACTATCAGAGAACAGCTAATTTTAATGCACCCATTTGACCACAGTTCATATGCTAAACTGGGTGTATTATGTGTATCTGCAAGTGTCTAACACTAAAGTTGTGGCTTTCAATCTTTTCCACACTGGCAAACTAGTTAATGACCTCTGCACATTTTGGTTGGAGGCAATTATTCATAATGGGAAGGAATAAGAATTTGCATGGGGAATGCAACTATTATTGTAGAGGAAACTGTTCCAATCAAAGTGCAGAGTACTTGGCGGCTTAAGTAAGGGCAAGATTTCAAAGTACAGGCAATATACAGGCTTAGCCTGGAGTTCTGAGATAATGAATACAAACCAGACTCAAACTATTGAAGGTTTTGTGCCAAGGCATATGTATCCAATGTTCCCTTTTGCTCTTATTTCAGAATTTAGTTCATATTAAAACAAAAATTTAAAACCTTTGGTGGATAAGTTAAAGCACAGATGGCTGTAGAATGCACCCTGCAGGGATGCTGGGCAAGTGAGAGGTGCTATGGCCGTGGGAACTGCTGAAATGCAGGGTTGTATGAAGATGCCAACTTCATAAGAACATAAAAGAAGCCGTGCTGGATCAGGTCAATGGCCCATCTAGTCCAGGCAGCCTGTTCCCACTGTGGCCAACCAGATGTCTATGGGAAGCTTTCCTCTACCCAAAATATTAGGGGGGAAGAAGGAGCAGATGTGTAAACACAAGGACCAGCGCATGGAAAGCTGGAAACCCCATGGGAAATGTTAACATCACACTTAACATGGATATCAGCAAGCTCTTCAAAGCTAAATGGAGAAATGGGAGACTTGTAAAAATGGGAAGACTGACTTAAAAGGGAAATAAGTACCGTATTTTTGCGCGTAGTTCACGTTTCGTATGCTAAAATGCTGTGAGATACACCTTGAGTGTTTGATGTGGGTCACGCTCTTCTGAATTAGGAAATAATTGGGAAATAAGTATTTTGCAACCCAACCACGTGATAAAGTCAGGTTCACAATACATCTGGAAAGATAATATGGCAGCCTAATAACATAAAATGCCCTTTAAAAAAAACTTCTGACATAGTATAGTCTCCCATTTCTGTGCAACATTTTAATAAAATGTTTTCCCTTCCTCTCTAAGAAAGCAAGAATTTATCACAGATCAAATATACAAGGTGGCAATTCATAATGAAAAATACGGAGCTTGTTACCAGTGCTGGAGTTCAGATTTATGCTTACCAGGGACTCATGAAGAGGAACTGAGTTACATCACTTGTTCTCAGCTTCAGTTGCCCACAGAATTATAAAGACCAATAGGAAAGGGAGAAAGACCTGTCAGTTGGGTTGGCAGAGTATAAGAATTGTTTTGGTGGGAGAAAGGTTATCCAATGTTACTGTTACCTGTCCCATGTCCACTTGCTCCAGCCTCGCCTCTCATCACCACCTCCCTCCTATTAGCACAAATACTGCTGAATGCTAAAAACAAAAGCAAGTTACAAATGTTCACACCTCCAGAGAAGAAAAAAAGCCCCAGACTGAAATATTTGGTTAATTCTTTATGAGCCTTGTCAAGAAACAGAATCAGAATCTAGTCCAGAATCATAGTTCACGTAACATCTAAATTCATTGGCTAGGTTTCGAGTATGTTTTGGAATAAACTTGCTCATCTTCACACCAAGATACTTAGCAGCATATTCCTCCATAACAGCACCTGCAGCAGAAAATGAACAAAAGATCATGTCTTAATGGAACAAAAAGAGTAAGAACTTTATTGTTGGCCCATCCCATTTCAAACAGTGGCCAACCTCAGACTTCTCAGAAGCAGGGCATGAAGGCAAACAGATTTTCTCTATAGCAAAGCAATGGCATATTTAAATTATCTTTTTTTAAATTACTCCTGTTTCCCCCAACTATCCTATATCTCCTCACAACAGCTTTCTGTGAGAGCTGACTTTTTCCCAAATCAAGATGCTGTACAAAGTCATGAGCATTATCCTTTTAAATGAATGCAGACACTATAATTATAGATACCGTAATAAGATGTTAGATGTTGCAATGCTTATACCTGTACAAAGCAGAACCTTTCCTTTAGTTAAGTATTTTATGGTTTCTGCAGTTTTTCTGAGACACTCTTCAGACAGGTAGGGTGGATCTGCTACGACAATGTCAAAACTGTGTGCTGTGAGGTTGGCCGGAAGGTTCAAGGGATTGTTGTAATCATAGAAAACATATTCAGCTCCATAAACAGAAAATCTTTGGTCATATTCCAATAAACAGGTTGAAAAATCTTTGTTGTCCCGTTCTTTCAATTTCTGATAAACACTGGGTGCACTAACACATGCTATTCTGAAAAGATAAAGAAATAAAGAAAAAGGTTCAGATAGTTAATCCAGAACTTGTGCTAAATAGCGTGTGTGTGGCAACTTGAAGTTCGAATTGGCATAGCAATTACCCAAAAAAGAAGGATTTATTTTTTCGAGTGGAAATGTTAACTTAGAATCACTGAATTTAAGAAACTTTACAAGCAACTGCAAACAAAACTCTCACACACCAAGTGAATTGTACCTTATTAAGAAAGGAGAACACTCCCAACTATCTGCTCCTTCAGATATGACAAGGTTAAACAATGCATTTTTATTACCCACATATTTCCAATGATATCTCTACTGACTGCATTGTGTATATTCAACCATTACAGTTTTCATGCTTCAAGAAATGCAGTCCCCACCACATGCAGGAGCCAAGGGCTGAGGTTCTGTACTGCAAAAACAGTTGATCATACAGAGGCAATGTGCACAATTAGGAGTGTGGCATGTCACAGGAACCAGAAAACATTGGTCCTCCAAACAGTTCTGGAATGCCATCTTAGTCAAATTCACAATAAATATAAAAGAGGTCTTAGAGATGGACAGGAGTTCTTAGCATCATTTTGCAAAGTTCCCTTGGACCTCAGAAGTGAGGCTTGAAATCCTTGCACAAATTAATATATGGCCTCAAGTCTCAGTCTCAATTAATCTGTAAAATGGAAATGTTGGTTTCTTCGTCACAGGTAGGTGTTAAGGAGAGCTTTGCATGTTATATGCAATGTAGAAATTATAAACACCAACATCTCACAGTCCTGAGCTTTAATGATCAAAGTTGTCTCACTATCAAAGCTGTTTTACAGTGATGTACTACAGAAAGGTTGGCACATTAACATACTACGGAAAAAACCAGAAAACAGTATTACAATATTTTCAAAAAGACAAAAACACACTGCTAGATTTATAGAACTCACCTGCCACCACTTCCAACTGCTCTTGCAGCCTCGTTAGCTAAATGGACCGCAGTTTCAGCATCATACCAAAACTGGCTCAGTTGCTGGGGGCAATAAAGCAAAAATATCAGTGATACACTTTTCTTGTACAATATATGTCTACTTTGCTTCTGCTGAGTCAACAGAATGCGGGGGGGGGGACACAGACATCTGACTAAGCAAAATGGGGCTCAGGATTGTATATGGCCTCCACTACAGATATCCAATAGTTGTGTCCTTTTCACTTTCCATTTCATTGTCCCCAAGGTAAAAAGGGCACACAAGGAGACACAACATGTCAATGATCATGGTAGAGAGCTGAAAGGTCAGACTGGAAGGATCACATAGATACAATGGACTGAGCAGAAAATGCTGAGTGTGGAGCCTGCAGTGGGGAGGGAGCCAGAGAAGCATCTGCAGCAACAGGGCTTAAGGATTGGCTGTTGGGTGCAGACAGTGGACATACACTCCTGAATCACATTCATGTTAACAATTCATAATTCGTTACAGTATTTAAAATACGTATGTGCATTTGTGTGGCCCAGGCTTATGAGACACACCAGGAACTAGATGCCTAGAGAAGTGGGCAGGGAAACTAGAATGGGAAACAAGCAGGGTGGGTAAGGACCACATGCTTGATGCTTGGAAGAAATAATGATGAGAGCTCTGTGTCCCAAACTGGGATCAAGAATACAAGTAAGATTTTCCTGGCTCCAGTCTTGGTTCCCTGCACCCTCCAAATATCCAGTTCATATCCATTTCTTTGCTATGAGGAAAACTGGAAAGTACAGGTTAGGTAGAAAGAACTGAGCCAATGATAACTTTGTTTCTTAGTATTAAATTGGATCTTCGGTTCCACTTAATTTTTCACTGAAGGAAAAGATAATCTCTCTTCCACTTTCCCAAACTGCAAGTTTCCCATGAGAAGCAAGCTAATGAGTGGAAATAGTGCAATTATACTAATGCAGTCAATGTCTAACAAACAGAGGAACACACACCACTATAGACAATTTGCTTGCCCAGAGTTTACATTCTCTGAATTGTTTCTCAATACAGCAAGCTGACTTAAATACCAAACACAAGTAAAAAATTTCATCTGAGCTGTAACAATAATGGTGGATCCCAATGTCATTTAGCATTCCAACTATTGATAGTCTTGTTGGGTGCCTCTCTTCTCATTATTTTGTCCTGTATATCTGTGATCCTGTACCATTCTATAGAAGGGCTACCACAGACTGTATTTTAGTCAAAATGCACCTGCTTACCCAGTTCTCTTCTATTGAGCCAAGATAATTGTTATCAAATCTTTCTGTTGCCTTAATGTCTTCTCTTTGCTGTTGCTCAATATAGAACTCCTGCAGAGCAGATAAGGCTTCAGATGAAAGCTGAGGGACATCATCGTCACTGTCACTCATTTTCTAGACACAAAGCAAAGCAAAATAAAACAAGCCTTTTGTGAATTAACAAAAATCTTCAAAAGATACAGACTAGCTGTAAAATTATATCTCTTTGCCGTAAGAGGCAGAGATGAGAGTGTTTTCTCATTTCTGGCAACAACAAAAATAGGAATCAAGGCAATATTTCAGAAATATTTCAAATTTCATACATTTTGACTACCCATACATCATAGGAAGCATCTCTAGGAAGCCTTATAAGAAACGAGTTCTCAAATACTGTGGATGTTTGCAGATGATATTCCAGATTAATTCCCTTCCTATGTTATTTTCATGTTGAAGTTACATTTTAATTGGTGGGGAGGTGGGGAGCAAGAGAACTAGAAACACTCTTTAGTTTCACTTTTAAGGTGTCAAGCAAAATTATTGTGTTTAAACTGCATATTTTATTATTCTCTTCTGAGCCAATACCAGCACAGCTGTCAACTTCCAAAGAAACATGTTTTCATGTCTACAAACTTCCAGCTGTGTATATTTACGGTATGTTAAACATGGTTCATAATTAAAAGTCTTGTATGGATTAAGATGATATTTGACAAATGTATGCCTAAAGCAATTTAGTTGTAGTAGTAGTAGTGGTGATAATAATTTTTATACCCCACCCATCTGGCTGGGTTTCCTCAGCCACTTTGGGCAGCTTACAGTACATATAAAAAAATTGTAAAACATAAGACATTTAATTTTCCCCAATACAGATACCTTCAGATATCTTCTAAAAGTCGGACAGTTGTTTATTTCCTTGACATCTGATGGGAGGGTGTTCCACAGGACAGGTGCCACTACTAGGAAGGCCCTCTGCCCGGTTCCCTGTAACCTCACTTCTTGCAGTGGGGGAACCGCCAGAAGGCCTTTGGAGCTGGACCTCAGCGTCCGGGCTGAACAACTCTGGGAAGACAGTCCGCAGGCAGGTAGGGTCTCAGCCTGCGTACCAGATGGAGCTGGTAGACAGCAGCCCTGTACACAGAACTGACCTGCGCCTCCATGGACAGCTGTGAGTCCAAAATGACTCCCAGGCCGCGCACCTGGTCCTTCAGGGGCACACTTACCCCATTCAGGACCAGGTAGTCCCCCACACCTGTCCCCCCATCTCCCTAAAACAGTACTTCTGTCTTGTCAGGATTCAACCTCAATCTGTTAGCCGCCATCTATCTTCCAACTGCCTCCAGACACTCACACAGGTCATTTACCGCCTTCACTGGTTCCAATTTAAGAGAGGTAGAGCTGGATATCATCTGCATACTGATGAACACCCAGCCTAAACCCCCCAATGATCTCTCCCAGTGGCTCCATATAGATGTTTAAAAACATCTCACTAGTGCATTACAGAAATGCTTCTTAAAAAATTATTGCCTAGTTCACCACCACTCGGGCTTACGTCACTGTATATCAGAAACATACAGGTATAACCGATCAAGACACAATTTCTTTATATCACTTTGTATAGTGGTTGGCGTGTGGTTTGGAAATAGACTCAAGCCCCACTCCATCATAAAGCTCACGATGCGTCAGAAGTCGCTTGACCTACATTGTGTTATTGGTTTTGATTTTTATCTAATCAGAGATGAGGAGCCTGCGTCCTGCCAGACGTTGTTGGATTACAAATCCTACCATCCCAGACTACGGACTGTGCTGAGATTGCCACAGGTTCTCCATCCCCAACCCAAGTAGTTCAAGGAAGCCACCACACCTTAAGACCCTATTTGCCCAATTCATATTTGCAAGCGCTGGAAGGCATACCAAGGCCTTCCTTGACTTCTGCTCAGCTGCAAACTCAGCAGGGAACTTTGGGTCCAGCATAGGGGCCAGGGAGAGTTTTACACTATTCCTGAAGCATTTTGGGCTCGCTGCCTCTTCTCAATACCACCCACTTGTGCAACCTTTTATACGTTCCCTCTTCCTGTCCTTTCAAAAAGAAAAGGGGGCACTTGGGCTAGCGACTTCGAGAGCGCCCCAAATTGCTATGCATGCAACCCTGGAAGGCGGCGTGAGGAAATCTCAGCTAAATAGAACAAGTTTGCCACACTGACTGCCCCCCCAAAAAAAGTTTTTAAAGGAAGTGCGTGGGGAACTGCGGCGTCGAGGAACTCTGCAAACACATGCAGACACACCTGACCTTCACAAGGAAATAAACATAAAATAAATAAACCCAGAGCGCTATTTGCGGGAACATGCTGCACCACACGCCACTTTTGCCCCTGTCGCTAATCTGTTCCATGATGCTGCGAGCCCAGCCTAATGCAAACCTTCTCTCCCCACCCACCCCGTCCCACGGCACGTCCTCTTCGTCCAACGTATTCCCCCCATAGGCACAACACTAAGAGCTGCCGGGCCTCCCCATCTCTTCTTTCGGGACTCCGCTCCTTCCCCCCTGCGCCGGCAGCCATTTCCCCTTCCCCGCCACTCACCGCAGCGCGGCCTCTCCGCCCGCGGCCTCCCTTCGCCAGGCTCCGCCCGCCTCCCCTCGCGAGTAGCGAAGCCGCCCGGCCGGGAAGCTTCTCTCTTGCGCCCTCTAGCGCAGGGAAAGCGGCTCCTTTGCTCGCCCTGTTTATCCCTCAGAGTGAGCCTGATTTTTTTTTACTATTTTCTTTAATCTTGCCACCTACGTTTATGACACACCTCATCTTTATCATTTTATTTTATATTATTTTATATTAACGGAGTGTTATATAAACCAGTTAAGGAAAACCGACTTGGAGGCATGAGAATAAAAATAAAGAGGGGAGGGAGGCGTTTAAACAAAAGGAGGAGGGAGCTACCGGTATTTGAAGGGACTAAACAGAACTCGGAGGGAAAGAGAAATGGGAAACGGAGGGAAGGGTTTAAAAATGCTGTTAGAGAGAACAACATTCATTAGTTCTGTAGTATAATTAAGTTCAGCTACATTACCCTGCCAATTATTGCAAAAGACCTGAGGGGGCTTCAGCCACTCGGACTACCAGATTTATTTAGATTTATTTAGGATTTGCAGCCTCCCAGGAAGTAAGACCCATTGAGTTGAATGGGGCTTGCTCCCAAGTTTAGGAATTGAGTCTTCGTTCTGAGCTTTTTCTCTCTCTCCAGTTTGTACATTGGTGTAACATATCAGTTACTGTTAAGTAGTGCTGTTCCAAATGGTCACTGAATATATAAAATTGGTATCTGAAGAAGTGTGCATGCACATGAAAGCTCATACCAATAACAAACTTAGTTGGTCTCTAAGTCTGTGGGTTAAACCACAGAGCCTAGGGCTTGCCGGAGAGGTTGGGGTTGGCTTAGGGTGTGGTTGTTTGTGATTGGCTGTGGTGATATTTGTTTTCCTGTGTGAGTGGGGTGGGTGGGTGTTTTGGATCAGCTTAGCCATATTGATTTGTATGCTGTTGGTGGATTTTTGTCATTGTCTTGTCAGGCTGTGTATGTGATAAAGGGGAGTCATACAGGGATGAAGGCGTCTTTTTCTATTTGTCCCCATGTCAGCTTCATTTTAATGGGCCATTAATTGGCTAATTTTTCTAGTAAGGCTGTTTCCTATACTATTTGGTACCATTGGTCCATGCTACTCCTGACAGGTCTCTCCAGTGTCTGGTTATGATGTTTCTGGCTGCTGAAAGTAGGTGGGTTATGAGTTATTTGTGGTGTAAATGGGCATTATTGTCTTGGAAGATGTTTAGTAGGGCCAATTCTGGGGTGATTTCTAATACCCCAGTATTATTATATATTTTACATATTTTACATATTTCTCGTGTGGCTGTTGTCCAGAATAGTTGGATTTTGGGGAACTCCCACCACATGTGGAGGTATGTGCCTGTGGAGGTGCACCCTCTCCAGCATTTTGGTGAGGTTCCTGGGCATATTAGCGCTAGTTTTCTTGGTGTTAGGTGCCACCTGTAGGTGAGTTTCAGAGTTCTTTTCTTTCCGTTGATATGGATTTAAAGGGGGGTTTAGACCACATTCTGGTCCATTGAGTGGGGTTAATCTCATAGCCTATGTCATCCCATTGTTTTTTATTGCGTCTAGGGGGGATTGAGGGATTTTGGAGTAGCATTTTGTATATTGCGGATACCATCCCTTTACTGTATCCCTTTGTTGTTAGGAGGAGGTTTTCGAAGGTTGTCAGCAGGACCGGTGCTGACAATTTTGGCGCCCTAGGTGAGGGGGCAGGCCACGTGACGTCATTGCGTATGACGCACGTTGCGGAGCGGTGCCCCACCCCCTGCCGGGCCGGGCGCCCCCCGCCACCACGGTTTGCTTGCTCCGCCGCTGGTTGGGGCGGCGGCGGGCGGCAGGCTGGCCAGCGCCCCCTCCATTTTGGCGCCCTAGGCAATTGCCTAGTTCGCCTAAATGGACGCGCCAGCCCTGGTTGTCAGGGGCCTAGTTGCTGCTGATTTTACTGTTGGATTGTTTAAGAGGACATGTAATTGGTGTTGTGCTAGCCAGGGCATTTGGGTGTCTTCTAGTTTGTCCTGTATTTCTTGTGTTGACAAAGGTTTGTTATTTTTATAGAAGTCTATTAGGCGATATAAGCCTTTGGTTTGCCAGGCTTTTATCTGGAGGTTTTGTGTTGCATGGTGGAATGATGGGTGATAGGCCAGGGGAATTAGTGGGGATAGGGTTGGGGATAGTTTGCCTATACAGTGGTACCTCGGGTTAAGTACTTAATTCGTTCCGGAGGTCCATTCTTAATCTTAAGCGTACTTAACCTGAAGCACCACTTTAGCTAATGGGACCTCCTGCTGCTGCTGCGCCGCCAGAGCATGATTTCTGTTCTTAGCGGAGTTCTTAACCTGAAGCGTACTTAACCTGAGGTACCACGGTATCTGTTTTCCATGCTTTGAACATGGTCTGTGTGTACCTGTTATGTGGGAATTTTCCTTAGTTTGTTTGGGAGGAGTGGGTATGCTGTGGTGCAGATATTTTCAATTGTGTCCCTCTCTAGGTGTATCCATTGTTTTGTCTCATCTTCTAGTATATATGGGATTATATGGCGTATTTTGTTGGCAATGTAATATGCTTCTATGTTGGGGATTCCCCATCCTCCTTCTGAGGTGGGGAGGTGCAGGTATTTGGGTCTTATTGTTTTTTTATGTGAGAAGATAAAAAAATGTAGTTTTCTCTGCCATCTGCGGAGTTGGGGGAATCCAGATTGGGAGGGTTTGGAATAGGTAGGTTAGTTTTGGGAGGGTGATCATTTTGATCATGGCTATTTTGTCTGAGAGAGTGAAATTCATGTTGTTCCATCTCTTTAGGTTCTTCTTCTAATGTTAATTGGAACTAGTTTGTTGTGGTGAAGAGCCTATGGCTGTTGATAGCTGGACATCACTCAGGTGTGTTAATACATTGCTTTTTCCGTCTTGGTACTGTTATGCCCTGGGATATGGAGAGGGGCTCTTTTCCTTGTAGAGAAAGAGAGTCTCTATGAATTGCATCCCCCTTGTCTACTAATAGAACAAATGGGAAGAGCAACCCATCTGATCCTATGTACTTATGTCTTTGTATAGCACCTAAGCAAGGCACATCATCATGATCATGGATGCAATCCTAAGCATGCTTCTCTGCAAGGAAAAGAGCCCCTTCCTTGAAAGTTAATCAAAATCAACAGGACATGCATCAGAGAAATTATGTCTAGGGGTGAGTGTTAAGATGAAACACTCTCTTATTCCTTTTTCAGAAATCTAACCTGTGGAACAAAGTTCACCTCCCTCCCAAATGCGCTATTCCCTTTCTGTGCCCCTCTAGATTATTTTTATTTTTCATGCCACCAGCGGCTGCTATAGTTTACACACTGTATTTGGGGCCAAGACTGGAATACATCCACAAACGTGGGTGAAAACATCATACAAAAATGCTGAATAGATGATGCAATGCATATATAATATGCACGAACGTGTTTTTCAGTTTTACTTTTGAGTCTCAGAGTTCTAAAGCAAGCTGGTGCACATTGTACAGGAGTCTCCCCACCACCTACAAATAGCAAACTGGCCGGCTGTATTACAAATCCTCTTAGTCTGCTTTGCTATGGGCAATGGAGATACATAAGCCCAATGGCTCTATGTTATTAACAAGTGCTTAAGAGTCCAGCCTGTGTTCAAGCCAATATTTCAGCCCACCCCTAACTCCTCAGGTGATGCTTTGATGCAGTACAATTTCAAACCATAGGAGTGTGGCAACAAAAATTTACACAATGAGTAAGAGACAAGGAAATATTAATATTTAAATATCTGCTCCAAAGTACACCACTGCAATAAAATAGAATTAATGAACTGCTCAAATCCTAACAAAATAAAATAAAAAAAATTCCTTCCAGTAGCACCTTAGAGACCAACTAAGTTTGTTCTTGGTATGAGCTTTCGTGTGCATGCACACTTCTTCAGATACACTGAAACAGAAGTCACCAGACCCTTTCCTTCCAGTAGCACCTTAGAGACCAACTAAGTTTGTTCTTGGTATGAGCTTTCGTGTGCATGCACACTTCTTCAGATACACTGAAACAGGGTCTGGTGACTTCTGTTTCAGTGTATCTGAAGAAGTGTGCATGCACACGAAAGCTCATACCAAGAACAAACTTAGTTGGTCTCTAAGGTGCTACTGGAAGGAATTTTTTTTATTTTATTTTGTTTTGACTATGACAGACCAACACGGCTATCTACCTTTCACTGCTCAAATCCTACTTTGTCTTCACTCCAAAGGGAAGCAGTGTCCAACCTAGTGATAACAGAATAAACAATACAGGGAGCTGCAGCCCAATATAGGAAAAAAGGCAGTAAGGGAACACCTAGCTACGGTTCTTTAAATGAATTAAAATCTCCAGGGCTTGATGAGCAGCACCTGAGAGTATTAAAGGATCTTGTGGATGTAATCTCAGTCTCAGTCTATAATTTTTGAAGAATAGGTGAGATCCCTACAGATTGGAGACACTGTGATTACAAAGACCCAACAGGAGTTTCTCAATAAACAAGTCATAACAGACAAATCTTGTTTCTTTTTTTCTTTGATAGTTACAGGCTTGGTGGATCAGGGGAATGTTGTGGAAATAGTGTATCTTGATTTCAGTAAGGCTTTTGGCAAGCTGGAATGTGTGCAGAGGAGGGCAACCATTGATGATCAAGGGCCTGGAAACCAAGCCTTATGAGGAACAGTTGATAGAGTTGGTTATGTTAAGCCTGGTAAAGAGGAGACTGAGGAGATATCATAGTCATCTTCAAATATCTAAAGGGCTATCATATGCAGGGTGGAGCATATATGCAGGGGTTTCTCCTGCTCTAGAAGCTAGGACTCAGACAAATGGTTTCAAGTTATAAGAAAAGAGATTCCAACGTAACACCAGGAAGAACTTTCTGACAGTATGAGCTGTTCGACAATAGAACAGACTCCCTTGGGAGGTTGTGGACTCGCCTTCCTTGGCAGTTTTAAAGCAGAGGTTGAATGGCCTTCTGTCAAGTATGAGCTAGTTGAGTTTCCTGCATTGCAGGAGGTTGGAATGAATGACCCTCAGGGTCCCTTCCAACTCTATGAATCCATACTCAACTACAGTACATTCTGCTGATCAGTAGGTTTTAATTCTATGCAACTTCTCTCTAGTCTACAGTACTCATGTCCATCCTTTTTATTACAAGGGCACTGAATTTAGGACCCAACAGCATAAGCATAATCCCCCACCCCACAGCATGTGGCTTTGCCTCAATAGCTATTCTGATACGCAATCAATATAAGAACATACATTTTAAAGTGAGTGGGTGGGTAACCAATGAATAATTTCAGGCATTTCTCCAGCAACAATACCACCTAATCCACAAATTAAAGAGTGTTTTTTTGTTGAAGCAGCACTTGAAAATCCAGGGTTTGGGAGATAACTTCACTAGTTTTGAACAACAGCTGCTGCTCTCTCTCATGCCAATTTTTATAGCTTTCTGGTTTGTAAGCACCTAGCTTGTTGAATGTACTGGTCATCCATATGAGCAGCAGAATTTCCTGAGAAAACTAGTGTCTGGGATTGGACTGCTGAATATGAAATACTAGGCAATAAAAACATTCCCATATATTGAACATTATAACTGTTCCAAGAAAAGTTCAAGAGGCTCGTCTTCCACTAAATTAACCCCACTTCCACTGACTATGACAAATACCATTCTGACATATTTGTAAAGATGGCAGAACAGCTTCCCTTCCTATACATTTGTAGTAGTCAGGCTGCTATCAGAAAAAGCAGGAAGAAAAATAAGTTGTATTTTAGCAAAAACCAGTATAATTAGAAAAAAAATGAATTCAATAGCAAAACAATATGTACAGTTTGTTACAGGTAGGTAGCCAGCCGTGTTGGTCTGCCATAAAGGTAAAGGGACCCCTGACCATTAGGTCCAGTCGTGACCGACTCTGGGGTTGCGGCGCTCATCTCGCATTATTGGTTGAGGGAGCCGGCGTACAGCTTCCAGGTCATGTGGCCAGCATGACAAAGCCACTTCTGGAGAACCAGAGCAGCGCACGGAAACGCCGTTTACCTTCCCGCTGCAGCGGTACCTATTTATCTACTTGCACTTTGACATGCTTTCAAACTGCTAGGTTGGCAGGAGCGGGGACCGAGCAACGGGAGCTCACCCTGTCGCGGGGATTCGAACCGCTGACCTTCTGATCGGCAAGCCCTAGGCTCTGTGGTTTAACGCACAGCCATAGCCGAAACAAAATAAAAAAATTCCTTCCAGTAGCACCTTCGAGACCAACTAAGTTTGTTCTTGGTATGAGCTTTCGTGTGCATGCACACTTCTTCAGATACACTTCTGTTTCAGTATATCTGAAGAAGTGTGCATGCACACGAAAGCTCATACCAAGAACAAACTTAGTTGGTCTCGAAGGTGCTACTGGAAGGAATTTTTCAATATGTACAGTGACAGATTTTCCCAAGGGAAATGGATAACCTATACACACCTACAGTATGATTTGTTCATACCTCATTCTTATGCTCTGTTCTAAAAGTATGAAAGGAACCAAATATAGAAATCAACATTATGGGGGGAGGGGGGTAATATTTAAATGTGAACAAGGTTTTGCTTTACCAGGTTAAACTAATAATCAGTGTTGATGGTTCCCCCCCCCCCCCAAGTTAAAGTTCTCGTCTCTAAACATGATGCGCCTATTTTAAAGACTGTAGATGGATATATATATATATTTCAGTTAAAATAAGAGACAGGTACCTATTTGTAACTTGCTTTCCTGAGGCAATTTGGTTTTGTTTGTTTTTAATACATAGGCATTTATCAAAATATTTGCAAGACAATTCATTTCAACGGCCGTAGAGTCACAAAAGTGCATAAAAGCCTGAAGGCAGTCCAAGAGAACTTCAGCAGAACAGTCTTTCATTAGGATGGTAGAAGAGAAATAAGCATTCACCGCAGTTAAGTGTTGATCTTGTGAGAAGAGATCTTCCTAAAATTCTCTGGTAAATACAGCAATAGTTCAAAAGTAGCAAAATGCTGTTTTAAAAGCATTGGAGCAGATCAAGAAAAATGAATCATAGACACAACAGTTAAGAGCAGGTGTGACGAACAATGGATATTGGTTCCCCCGCCCCAGCTATTTTGCAGTGTTGACGTTGACTTACTAAGTTTACCGAAATAAACCAGACAAAAATATTTGTACTGTAGTCTTGCTTGCAGCAACCACCTCCTGCTTCAGTACAGATAGAAGACACGCAAGCCTGTTATATAATCCCACTTTTTGGTAAAAGGCAATACAATGAATTTTAGAGTTGAAGACAGAAGCTCAGATAGTCAAACATTCATGTAGAAGCAAGCATTATTAGGTGTAATAAAGAAAAAGTTGCAATCTATACTTCCAAGACTTCTGCAATAAAACATTTTACTAGTCACCCAGCCAAGAATACCAAACCCAAATACTGAACGACACACATTGAAGCACCAAGATTGTGGTGGTACATTTATGGGTGTTTTTCTTTAAAAAAAAAACCCATTGTCAATTGAACGAAAGCTCTGATGTTTCAATATCCAGGCAGGATTAAAAGAATGTTTCTCCTTTTCCTTCCACTCAAATGCTGTTCTAGAGAGAATTCATTTGCTGAACAAGGCAGGTTGGTAAAAATCCTACAGCAATAGTTCTTCATTAATGAGATATACAATCAAAGCATTAAGCTGAAAAATATAGTGTGAGGGGAGTGACGGGTAAATCTAAGGGTTTCCAAGTTGATGATGCTCATCTGTGAAAAGAAACAATCATTTCTGAAACAGGCTAGCATTATTCAGTCAACGGCAAGCTTCAATAATTTGAAGATAAACTGTTAGTTGCCCAAGATTAACATGTTTTCCCAGCTCCTAAAATTGGCGGCGTAAGAGACGAGAAAACAAAACAGCATCTGAGGTGTTGGGAAGGCAATCGTGATTTTGCAATGTTAATTGCACCCTGGTTGCCTCTTCCCAATACTGAATGCTCATTTCACTGCATTACCAAGAGCAAGTGACCCAGATTCTACTCAGATTTTGGTGGCACACAGAGGTAGAAAGCTGAGTAACTCCCAAACTGGGTTGAAAATGTGCTACTATAAACTTATCTTGAGTAGAAACATTTGGAAAACAGTATTTCAGAATTCAGAGCAAAGGGAAGATTGTAGTGGAAAAAGCAAGAACATGAACACAAAAATAAGTGTTTCATAAGGAACCCTTTGCCACCAGTATTCTGGCTTCTTAGGTGATTATAACCTATGGCTTTTTAATGTCATCTTCCTCTTTATCATGGGATATTTCAATTAACTCTGATGTGCAGTGGGATTCAGGAACTCTTATGCAATTTCAGAACTGCCATTCCATTTTTTTGTTTAGATGAGACCAGGCTGAGAACTGAAAGGGTTTCATGTTCTACTTCAGTCTTATGGTGAATTATGTTTAAATGTACAAAATTTACAGTGCAATACTCCACATATCTACTCAGAAAAAAGTCCCATTGAATTCAATGGAGCTCACTCCTAGGGTGTGTAGGATTGCAACCTTCATGACCTACATCTTACAGAAACTCAGGATCTTTAGCATTATGGCATTAAATTGTGTTCTGCTTCATGAAAAAAAATATGATTTTGCATATTTGCCAAATTTTGCATAGCATGAAAGTCCAAAAAGAACATGTTCTACTTAGAGGACTTCTCAAAATAGTGAAGAAACTCAAGTTAGAGATGACTCCACAAACATCAGCTGGCCAACTCAACAAAATGCATACCCTTCCAATCAGCTCAGTCAGGAAAAGCAAGTTTCTCTGAGTTAGCAATGATTTCAGATGGCGCTTTTCCACACATAACCAATTTCTGGCATAGAAGTAGTTCACATAACCCAACCCATTTCCAAATTAAATATCATCCTTGATTTCGCCCTATTGCAAGACTGGAAAAACCCTACCACACTACTGCAACCAATTTTAGAATTATTATACAAATGTGGACTATTAGTGTGAAACATTGCTTTGTTTGTATGTTTCTGTGATCACAGGGCTTTCTTTCAGTTTACATTGTAGTCAATTAACTGTCAAATAGTAGATGTTATAGTTAGCATATGGAGCTAGATTCTAAACACTTCACAATAATATACAATTGTTTAATTGCTTGACAAGCATTATACCCAGTATTTGTGAATACAGGAAGAATAACTTTCACTTTGCTAAAGGTCATGGAGGACAGAACTGCTATTAGAATTTAGGGTTCTTTTTCACTGAAATGTAAACTCACTTACCGCCCGCCCCGCCTGCTATATTTCGTTTCAACAATAATTTGTGATAATACATTTTGCTAGGAGGTATGCCTTTAAAACTTATGAACTTAGATTACAATTGTTTACAGATTTTTAGCTCTGTTGTAAATTGAGACCATTAAATATCTATCCACACTTTTAATATACCGGTATTTGTTTTATGTACAAAAAATTCTTCAGGAACCAGACGGAAGAACAAATCAGAATTCCTGTTAAGTTCTTTTGGCTATAAATATGCTAACACTTCTATTGACTCCCATGATGATTTCAAAGTTAACTTCCCCATGCTCATCTAGTTTACTCTAGATGTATTAAACTGTCAGTCAGATTCATATGCTTTGAACAATCTAGCAATTAGCAGGGTGGAATTTTAAAAAGCTATCCCCAATACTAATTAATGTTTTGGAAAGGCTGACTTTAACCTTGGGGGGAGCAGGATTGGTATGTTATCATGAGAACAGACATCCCATGGAAGCGTCCAAGCACCACATTCAATATTTTTATATGTTAGAATTGTACAACTGTGGTTTGCATAACAGATTCTTGCATAAATCAAATTTTTAAAGCATTTTCTATAATTTCTCACTGTGTGTCAAAACAAAGTGCTCTTATGTTAATGAACCAATTTCTTTTAAAAAGTCACATGGCTCAAATTAACAGCCAACTGAAATGCATCATTATTTTTTATTGACTTCCATGAGCTTTGTTTGTGCCCCCACTAATAGAAGTACATATTACCTCATTAAAGATTGCTTTCTTTTAAAGACATGGACATAGTCAAGTAATAAAAGAGCTCTCCAGTGTGGTGAAGGTGCATATGCACCAAGTCAGGTTTCCAGAGCTATTATAAATCTCTGAAATTGTTAAAATGCTAACATTCAGAATCTGGAGATACATATTGTGACATCTGGAAACATGTCGGATGGGGAAAGACAAGATTGAACGTAATTTATACTTTTAAAAAAATACAAAAAAACAGAACAGATAGTCAGCCTTCTTAGATATTACTAACAGTTACAAAAATCTCAGGTAAAAATGTACTGGACAGTGTCCCTTTAATATAACATACATTTAAAATGAGGAAGAAAAGTTTAAGATTACAAATAATCCATGACAACTCTTAATTTTAGAACCAGTCTGCCAAGCATTGTTGTTGACAAGTTCCATTCATTTTGCACTGGCATGTACAGAAGCCCGTAGCACATGCCCTGGAAAAAAATGGAGGCTGCAAAGCAGCAGTGTTTGGTAGATCTTTCCCCAAGCCAGCCAAGAAGGTAGAATTCTTGGGCAAGTTTCACTATTGCCTTGCAAGTATTTTACACTTTAAAAGGAATCTTGCAGAGCCGCTTATCCTCAAAGCTTCTAGAGATAACCCTCTTATCTCATATTTCCAGAAATTAGAGGTTCACATGGCACCAATTTTAATCACTAGTTATATAAACTAGAGCAGTTATACACAATAACTGAAAAAAATGCAATTGAGTTACACCCCAATTTGCTATGTAGTTGCCATCTGTGAAACCTAGGCTACACATTTGCCTATTTTGTTAACCGTTAACAGCCTTCAACACAACCGGTCATGTTTTGAAAGCTGTTGTTTTAGAAACCCCCCCCCCCCCGGAATTATCAAATCATTTAAAAGGACACACTCAGAATCTGTCATAATTAGAGTGAGAATGGCTTTGGTGGAGCCACAGGAACTAAATTTTCAAACAAACAGGCACCAAAGAAATTTCCTCATTCTACAAAACAACACTAACACTAGCTTAGAAACAGGTGAAACAATATTAACCGAGAAGGAAGAGACTTGGGCTCAGTTCAGATGTCACAGCCAAACCATGGTCCTCAAACGAGTAGGTTTTAGTTTGGATAAAAATTATGGCTAGTAGAAACCATCATTTGCACCGTTCAGCCATCACTGCAAAATACGGCACATTGGAACATGGGGGGAATGCATGAGCCTGCGAGGGGAGAAGGAAATGCATGAGCCCAGGGTGTGTTCTTGAAGGCAAAGCCATGGTTTAGTAGTGGTATCTCAATTGAGCCCTACTCTAGTATTTCAGAACTTATCTTATTCAAGGAAACAACTTGCTCCTGCCTGTCTTCATTCTATGAAAAGGTTTTGCAGAAACAGTGACAAATCCCTCTCTTGATTTCTGGGTTCATGGCTTACCAAGAAGGAATTAAAGAAGTTGTGTTTTGGACCCTTACAAAAATCCACAACGTGTGTGTGTGCGCGTGTGTGTGCATGTATACACTCATGCATCAGGTAGTGTGATTAAATTTTGAGATGAACAGCTCAAGGGTGGCAAAGAATTGAAAACATGATGCTTATACAGAGGCGAGTGTTTTTTACATCCATATAAAATGTAAAAAATTACTACTTGGAAATATCCAATGGGGGGGGGGGATCTTGCAGAGGATGAAGCACAAGGCCTTGGAGACAAATTATCCCCTTCCTTCATCAAAACAGTTCGTTTTAACCAGCAGCATATGCATTAGCATTGGTTTAGTTTGGCTTGCAACTATTCAAAAATTCCCTGCTTCCATATTATTGAGTTCCTGCCACTTCGTTCCCATGGCAACCTCCTATTTGGTGGGTGCAGGATGAAACCATAAAGATAATCTTACATATTTTTTTTAAAGTGCCAACACATTAAATGAGTGGGATCAGAGCAGCAGAAGACAAGCACCGCGGAATCTGACAGTGGTGGCAAGACATCAGACCATAGTTCAGTATTCTGAATCTTGAAGATCAAGCGTTCACGGCTTATGGCTAGATGAGTTTGACACTCGCGGAGACTAGCCATCGAATCTAATGCCCCAACATAAAAAATAGTTTGTAGAAATTAATAATTTACACCATTTGAAACATTATTGCTTCAACAAATTCAGTCTAGTTCAGTCTAAAAATACACTGTAGTTGTGTACAACCTGGGCATGAGTCAATAGATATTGAAAGTAAAATTACACATGAACTTCTCTCTTTACACTCACACGGACATAATACTCTCAACACAGGAGGGCTGCAAACAGGTACAATGGCAGCTTAATGCCAACATTCTAAAACAGTTCTGAAGACCCAAACTTGCCTTAGATTTCTCACCTAACTTACATCAGCTATTTTTATTATTATTATTATTTCTTTTAAATTAAGGCAATGAGATGGCTACAGTTCCTAAAGTTCATTTCAGGGGAAACAAAAATATACACCTTTCTTCTTTCTGAACTTTAGGGCAGCAGCATATAATGTAGAAACTTGTATTACACAAACATGCAACGCCAGGTTGATGTAAAAAAGAACAAAAAAAAACCAACCCCCAAAACAAGAAACCCCCCCAAACCCTAAATCCACGTTAAAAAATATCATTTGGTGTTTTCTCTTCTTCTTCTTCTTCTTCTTCTTCTTCTTCTTCTTCTTCACTTACATTATACACACAGTTTTCAGAGGGGAAAAAATAAAGCTTAAAATTGTTTTACAGTTCTGTATGTGTCTAAATCACACACTAAAAGGGTTTATAGTAACAGCAACAAAATTAGGAATCTGAATCGTCACTATTTGAGGCCATTTGGGACAAGGCACTGGTTCTTATTTTGACTGTGCCCACATCTGTATGCACTTGTGGAATTCTTCTCTCTTTCTCTCTCTCTCTTTTTTTTGAAGATTTCAGTTTTTCTGTTTATTCTGTACAACATAAAAAGGTATGACAGACTGTGGCTAACAGACATTAGCAGAAGCTGATTTTAGAGTTGACATCTCCTATTCCACTGCACTATATAAAAACTTCCAGGCTCTCTAAAATCTTGGATGGCTGCAAAAAACCCAGAAACAGACGTTAAAATTAAGTCAGCTTTCAGCATTTTTCAGTGCATTTTGCAGAAAGGGTCAAGGTTAGGCATACAGTTCTGGTGTTTATTTTACACAGAGGAGACCACCGACATTTGACATAAAGTCTTCCAAACTTTTGAGGAAGGCCATCTTCTGCTTACGGTCCAAAGTTGGTGGAGTGCTGCTTGCGGTAAGCTTGTTGAAGGCATCTGCTAATCGCTGGTAAATTATAGGATCTTGTTGACTTGTCAATAACGTTTCAACTAATTCAGAATATTCCGCCTGTGAAGAAGAGAGTCTTCGTTACACGATAGAACACTGTAATTGATGTCCTTTTCATTTCATTATATATCATTTCCCAGTAAGCTTTAACCTTACAACAAGACCACCACATATGATAAAAAGAACCTTTTTTAAAGGATGTTTAAAATAACCTTTGTAAAAAAAACTCCAGAATCTTTTCTTTTGGGAATTATAGGGACAGAACTACCTACAATGTACCGAAACTTATTCATGTATGCTACTACAGCAGCTAGAATGTTTCTCGCCCAAAAATGGAAAGAAGCGGAAGTCCCAGCAAAGGAAGAATGGATACAAAAAGTTATGGAATACGCAGAAATGGCGAAACTTACCAGAAGAATACGAAATCAAGGTAACAATTTTTTTATAAAATAATGGAAATGGTTTTTTGAATATTTACAGATAAATTGTAAACAGATAAGATCATTGGCAGGATTATTGTAATAACCTGCAGTTTTATAACAGTAGATATTTAAAGAAGATGAATAAATGAGCAAATTAAGTTAATTTGGATATGCAGAGGATACTAAAAATAAATTTAAGGAACGGCAGAAAGAGGGGGAAGGAAGTCAAGTTTTGAAATGTTAAAATGATTGTAAAATTAGTGAAATGTATAAACTTGAAAAGAACAAATAAAATTTGAAAAACTGGGGGGGGGGCCATTGTAATTGATGAAGTATCAACACTTATATCGTGTAATTCCAAGGATTTCACATAGATCCTAGTAGTATTAATAACAGCCATTTGAGGTAGGTCAATATTTAATTATTGCAGATCTGGGATTGTGTGTGTGTGTGTGTGTGTGTGTGTGTGCGCGCGTGCGTGCGCGTGCCAAGGCTTAGGAAGAGGGTCATGTCTCAGTCCACCAGATGATTTAAGGCTGAGGGTAAGGTGTGACTGACTTCCATGCATGCAAGACGGAGCTTCAACCTCCCAGACACCTTTTACTTCTTCATACATGCACAGGCCTCTTAAGATTCCTATGCATTACGGTATTAGAATTATTCTGCATGGAAATTAGGTGCTGAACATTAGTGGTGAAAATAAATGTAGGATCCAAAGTTACTTATTGTTAACTTCCTAGAGGTAGTTTTTTTCTTGACTCTTGACGTAAGCTGCTTGACATTTTGAGAACTATCACAGCTGTGATCATTGGAAGTGAAGAGAATAATAAAAATGCAGAAGCTCATACCTGATGCAAACATACCAACGTGTAAAACGCTTCACCCGCTGCAGCTGTCATTTCTGTATTGTGCTTTTGCAGTACCAGCATATCAAAAACCATCTAAATTGTAATAAAATGAAGTAACTTAATAACATTGAAATCAGTTTTGTATACATGTTGACAGCAGAAAATCAGAACCTGTACTATAGAAGTCATGAGATGTCATAGCTATTCAAGACAGCCACAATAAATAAACTTTAAAATTGCACAGAGATCTGTGAGGTGGAGGAAGGGAGCTGTTGAAA
Organism: Darevskia mixta; assembly: GCA_034641385.1. Lineage (NCBI taxonomy): Eukaryota > Metazoa > Chordata > Lepidosauria > Squamata > Lacertidae > Darevskia > Darevskia mixta. Next base: position 23,800,659 of record JAWWNH010000014.1, on the reverse strand, counting down.
TCAGCTTCTGTGAATGATTCAATGCATATTCATTGAACTACTCCTTTATTTATTTTTATTCTGCCCTTCATATAACTATCCCAGAGAGTTTTACAATAAAACTGGCTCCTTGAATAGATATGACCACTTTCTTGTTTGGTTGCAAACATTATTCTACATTAAATATCAGAAGAATGAATATTACATAGTGTGTATCCTAGCTAGCAGGACCAGCGGTCCGGGATGGTGGGAGCTGTAATCCAATGGCAGCTGGAGACCCAACTTTGAAAAACAATGCCTTTTAGCAGAAGTGTTGTGCAAGGCAACTCCCAATCCAGTTTTTGCACATGCTCTCATTAAAACCTTTGCACAAGCTCATTTTAAGAACTTGGCATGGCTCACCAGTTTATAGCCCACACCTTGTATTCTCCTTATTTGCCATTTCTTCTACTGCAGTGCAACCTTTGATACATTGAGATACTGCACTGCGAAGCATGTGCCTGTGTGGCAATAGTTTGAGGAACAGCACTAACACACTTTCTCTTTCCACTCATGTTTCTTTGGATTCAAGTTTCAGTTCACTTCTGATTCAGAACATGGATACTGACTTTGCTTTCTGGGGAAATAAAACGAATAGGTCCACGCCTGCAACTCACAAGACAGTTAAGAAACGGAACACTCCTCTTACCTTAAGAAAGTGCCTTGTTGCTAAAAAGAGGGATGAATCCGTCTCCTGTGCTTTTGCACACTGTTCTGCTAATGGTGTCAGAGCTTCCAAGCAGAGCTGGCAAACGTCTGAACTCATTCTGATTAATCAAAGTCAAGGAATCAAAAAGCATTTGCTACTGAAAACAGGAATGTGGCACCAGGAAAATATTAACAATCAGACCTTGTAACTTGCCAACTAGCTTTAAAGAACACAAGACCATCATAGAGAAATTTGTTAAAAAATTGCCACCATTCCCTTACAGGCACGAGTCCAGACTTAACGTGGACCAACTGAAATCAAAGGGACAAGTTATCACAACTAAGTTAAGTCAGCTTGATTTCAATAGGTCCACTCTAAGAATGATTATATATTGGTACAACCCTACAAAATGTTTCCAGAAAAGGTTTCTTAATTTTTCTCATGGCTCAACTCAAATGCAATTAAAGAAAGGGAAGAGAGAGTTTAGCGCTCAAACATGTACATGTAAGGTGGTCAGTAGAGAGATACATTGGCTAAAGACAAAGGGAGGCACACAAGTTCACCAAAAGGATACGAAGTCATCCCTAATTCTAAGGAATACATAAGGCTTTTAAACAAGTCTTCTGGAAGCTGAGGAATTTTCTCAGGGAATATTTCACAAATAAAAGTAATTAGTTTGTAGTACTGATTACACAGCGACGGAAACTATGGGAAGGAATAGAGAAATATTTTGTTATTTAGGCTTCTTGAAATACAAACCTGTATTCTAACACCAGATTATAAACACCAGATTAGTGAAAAACAAAATACTATAGATGTCTTCAGTTTACACATAGTCCAGATCCTGCAGGCTATTTCCAAATTGTTAATTCAAAACACACAGATGACGCTAAGAAAATTAATTTTAAAAGCTATGGTTTAAGAATACAAATTGCCGAACGGCAGGTAGAAGTCAATTTGATGTACAGTGGTACCTCGGGTTAAGTACGCTTCAGAGGTTAAGAACTCCGCTAAGAATAGAAATCGTGCTCTGGCGGCGCAGCGGCAGCGGGAGGCCCCATTAGCTAAAGTGGTGCTTCAGGTTAAGTACGCTTCAGGTTAAGAACGGACCTCCGGAACGAATTGAGTACTTAACCCGAGGTACCACTGTAAAAATATTCATTTGCATTTACAGTGGTACCTTGGAAGCCGAACGCCTTGGCTCCCGAACAAATCGGCTCCCGAATGATCGAAACCCGGAAGTGAGTGTTCCGGTTTTCAAACCATTTTCGGAAGCCCAACATCCGGCGTGGCTTCCGATTGGCTGCAGGACGCTCCTGCAGCCAATCAGAAGCCGCACTTTGGTTTTCAAATGGTTCCGGGAGTCAAACAGACTCCTGGAACGCATTTTGTTCGAGAACCAAGGCATGACTGTATATCCAACATTTCCTCCAATGAATTCAAGGTAGTGTACACAGCCCCCCACCCCAAATTTTTATTTAAAGGCATTTCTGAAAAATTACAACTGGCTTCACCAAGCCAGTCCACTGAAACTCTGGGTGAGCAGAACTACCACTGGTGGGCTTCCCAGTAGCTTCAGTCTGTGGTAGGCCCCAAATGGGGTGTTCTGAAGGGGTGGTAAGAGGCTGAGGCAGCTGAATGTTGAGCCTGCTCCATTGGCATTGGTCCAAATCAAAGCCTGATTGCTATGCCAGTTCCAGGCTGCCTAGAAAAATTTGATTGTTCTGAAATCCTCAGGCTAACATACACACATATATATGCTGTACAAAGCTCAGAAAAAGGAGAAAGTTTCCAGGACTGGGTTGGCATTCCCACCCATGAACACAAGCGCAGGCAGCAGTGGGAAATGTACTGTTCTATTTAATGGCTTGGTGTATCTAGACTTGCGGGGCTAAAAGTTTTCAGTTGCTTTGTAAACCACCACCCTCTCTGCAATGTTGCATTCAACTGTACTTACTTTTAGCAAGTCTTGGGACATTAAAGGCAGAATTAGATTCACCCCATATAAGACAACGTCGGCGGCTGACACGGATCTACTTGTTGCTTGCCCAGGCTCATGTCCCCTAAATACTTCATCTAAAAGGAGAGGGGGATACAACAGCACATCTGAAATATGCCTCATTAAGGCAAATACACATTCCCTTCCTGACAAGTCTGATATATAATGAGCACACACTCTGCTTAAAAATTATTATGCAGAAGCAACTGGAGTTCTGAACAGGCATTCTAGTAAGTCCATCTTGAACTTGACTCTGGCCACTGTAGCTGGTCTTAATTTTCTTTTCAGAGGCACTAAGAAGCAGAATGTTGCATACATACCAGTTCTGCATGTTCTGTATCCACGACTTGGTACAGATGTATTTTTAAAGACTCACTATACGCAATGATGCAAAGAATAAATTGTGTAAAGTTACAGATGGTGGATCAGATTCTTCTTTGGACTCCACAATGGACAAAAGGAATCTGAAACCCAACTAGGAAAGGAAGGGAGGCAACTCTAAAATAGAGAGCTGCCATCAATTCCAGCTAGGGGATATTGAGCAATCCACTGCATCCCAGACTTAAGTTTGTGAGTTTCAAAAAAATTGTATTTACTCTTCAATTTAAAGTTGTCTAGAAACAGATGCTTCGAATATATTTCAGAGCCTCCTAATAATTTGGCTATAAATCTACCTTGTGGTACCATGAATCTCTTTAGTTCTAAGTAGAGGAAGTACAAAATCTAGGCATTACATAAATTAGCCACGACAGTTTTCTGTAAAGTTCAGCATTATGAAGTTAAAATCTATCTCTAGGAAAGCTAGAAAATTTCTGCTAGAAAATTCTCTGGAGAATATTCTCCACAAACTGTAAATTCTAATGTAAGAACCAGTTTTACAACCCACATTTAAAAATCTAGTAAATAATAAGTCAAGCTGTGATATTGCCAGTGTAAGTAATGAAAAATGATTTTTTTTAAAAATCCAGTTACATTACTGGGCATTGTGTCATTCACCATTGGCAGTTCTGAAATGTGAGCTACAGAAAACAAAGAATGTGAATTCACTGCATTGCCCCATTGAATAAAATTATCTGTACAGCTTTTCGTTGCCATCTGAACAAGTTTACCCATGAATAAACATGCATATTAACTAATTATATCATTTCCAATGCATTAAATTATATCATTTTCAATGCATTAAAATGAATATCCTCCTGTTTTAAATGAAAATTCCCTAATATTCTCATTAATCGAGAATATTCTCGGGAATATTCTCCAAAAGATTATTCTCGAGAATTTAACATCACTACTTACACATAACACTTCCATTTAAGAGATTCACGCCCTGCCTTCCAGTTTATCAGAATTCCAAGCTGACATCCAAAATTACACAATATTAAAGCATGAAACTTTAAAATACAAAAGGAGCAAGGAATGTAAAAAAAGAAAAAGCAGGAGGGCAGCTTAAAAAGAGGGGGGGGGGGGAGAGAAAGAATAGCAGGAAGTTCCATAACTGAGGTATCACTGGAGAAAGGACCCTGTTAACTTGGTTGCCACATGCCCAACGTTTAGAGGGACACTGAGATCTTGGGGGGGGGGAATGATCTCAGTGGTCAAGTTTGTTCATATCAAAGCAGGTGGTTCATACTGAAGAAGAGATGGGGAACACACTGGCCTCCGGGAACTGCCATTTATGTTGAGAGTTCAACAACATCTAAGGGCCACAGGTTCCCCACCTGAGCTTTAGATCAGGCATAGGCAAACTCGGCCCTCCAGATGTTTTGGGACTACAACTCCCATCATCCCTAGCTAACAGGACCAGTGGTCAGGGATGATGGGAATTGTAGTCTCAAAACATCTAGAGGGCCGAGTTTGCCTATGCCTGCTTTAGATACTCAAATGCCAAGAGGTAAAGTGCCTTTTAGGTGTGAAGAGGCCCAATGCTTCCCACCCCCACTCTGAATTCTCTCTTACCTGTATCACTGAAATCTATAAATTCTTTTGAAAGTAAATTGGTAAGGAGTTCCATGATGAGAAGAAGATCCTGGTATTGGTCCTCTTCTGCTGTAACATCTATCCGCTGCCTACCTAAATTATTTTTGGAATACACTTGAAGTAGGGTCAGACAAGCTTCGTATAAATTCATGGCTTTAGACTACAAAGAAAAGAAGAGGGGGCTTAGTGGGAAATGTACGTTTGTTTCAGTAAGGACAGCCGCAAGCTTAAGAAACAGTTTCCATTACTACTTATGTTGTTCTAACAGCCTCTAGGATACCGTCCTTTTATTATTATTTATTGCAGTTGTCACTTTATAGAAAAAAAACCAAATTTCCTGCAAGTGCACATCCAACAATACAATAAGGAAGTCAAATCCTAGCCAATCCCATTCGAAGATGAGCACCACAGGGTTTGAAATCACAGCCAAATATAACCCCAAAACCTAACCACCGAAAGCCTAGATAAAAGAAAACAACTTAGCCTGGTGCCTAAAAACTGAGTGATGGCACGAGGTGTGTTTCCCCAGGGAGAGCATTCCACAAACAATTCCTCATTCTTCAAGAGCCATTTTCAAGTTCCTATGGGTGTTAACTATCTGCCACTTATTAATAAAGTATTCATAAATACTGTATGTGTTGTCAAGAACCAAATGCCTACTTTTCTACTCATGTAAGGATTTAGCATTATGAGTCTAGTTTATGCTCTTTCAACCTCCTCTCTTCTTCTCAAGTGCAGCTGCAACGTCAGAATCTTCAACCATTTTAGATTATCTGCAGTTTATAGTGTATTGTGTGAATCCCTAATGTAAAAAGCCAGCTTCATAAACTATGGCTTAAAAAATCCACTAATCATAGTTAAGGTTAACCACATTTTGTTTGAGGTTGGACAATATGGCAAACTGCAGTAAGTCACAAATGGATGCAGAAGCATGGTGTTTGCGGTGGCCACTCTTCACGGTGACACACTCCATTGTTTCTTGAGACAGACAGATGCCAACAACAACACGAGAGGGAAGCATGTGAGTCTGGGAGGAAGGCTAGTCTTGTTCTTGTAATGTTAAACTATGTCAGTGCTACGTCCAAAACAGCCCATCCTGCAGGAATTTTGATTGACTGAACCAATTCCAGAGCGGTAAATATATTAAGTTTGTTGCAGCAAAAACCACAAACCTAACATTGGTACCTTGAAGGCATAACAAATTAATTGTGCCGCACTCCTTCATGGGCTAGAGACCACTTCATCAGATGCATGAAACACAGATGCTGTATGTTTATGTGTTATATGCACACACATGTGCACACAGACTAGCAATGCAAGAGATAGGGCTGTTCTGTTGTTCCGTAGAGGACAAATGCTTGATGAGTTCAAGCCAAAACCATTCCAAATGGGCAACAGAACAGCACAGAAAAACACCTAAAAATGGGCAAATACTTCTGCTAGTTAGCCAGCAACTTCCAGTCTCTAGTCAGCCCATCTGCTAACATCAAATCTGTATGTGAACTCCATCTCAGCAGCTTCACTGTCTGTGCTTCCCTATGGAAATTTTCTGCTGCTGTATGGCCAGCTGTCCAGGAATAGATTTACTGGAAAGAGAATACAAGGCAGTTCTTAAGTTTGAAAGGTAGTGGGCAGGTAGGGTCTGGAATAGCCTGAAACACAAACCTCAAGTACTAAGAGAAATTAAAAGGGCTGAGCATTGCCCAAGTGCTCCAGTCTTCAGAAACCTGCACCCCACACCCAAATTGTGTATTTGTGCAGTTATTTACCTCTCCAAGATAGCATATTTGTTTATGTGCAACTTCAACAAAAACTTCTATAATGAGGTTAACAGTCTCTGGTGTATTCTTGTACACCTCCATGAGTCCAATGCAATTGGTGAGGAAGTCCATTAGAAAATTAAAGAGAATTGCTACATTGTCTATCTGTGTAGCCTCAGCAATGCCGCAAAGTGCCTCTAAGGTGGCAGTGATTTCCTGTTTCACCTCCTCCTCTTGACAAATCTGCTGGAAGTTTTCTTGGTTTATCACATTCAAGAACCGCTGCTGAAGTGGTTGAAGGACCTACGGAGGAAGAAGCAAAACAGAATGCGTTGCAGTTTCAAGCAGTAACAACAACCTCAGCTGTGGGTGTGAAATTTCTGACCTCTAACACTTAGCGAGAGCAGCTCTTACGTTAGAGAGGCAGTATGTCTCTGAATACCAATGGATGGGAATCACCAGTGGGGAGAGGGCTGCTGTGCTCAGATCCTGCTGGTGTGCTTCCTATAGGCCTCTGGTTGGCCATTGTGAGAACAGGATGCTGGACTAGATGGGCCACTAACCTGTTTCAGCAGGGCTTCTCTTATGTCCTTAGAGAGCCATGCCCTTCCATAGAAGACAATCTGAAGATTAGCCACTGAAACCCTGTTCACTCTCCAACTTATTTGGAAGCCAGCCTGGCCTCAAGGAGAATTAGGGGTCTTTTGACTATAGCTCAGGAATGCCCTTTGTCAGGCTTACAGTGGTACTTTGGTTGTTGAACTTAATCCGTTCCAGGAGTCTGTTCGACTCTCGGAATGGTTCAAAAACCAAGGCGCGGCTTCCAATTGGATGCAGGAGCTTCCTGCACTCAATCGGAAGCCACAGACACCGCATTGGACGTTCGACTTCCAAAAAACATTCGCAAACCAGAACACTCACTTCCAGGTTTGCGGCATTGGGGGGCCGATTTGTTCGACAACTAAGCCATTTCATTGTACTCTTTAGAAATGTGTCCCCATTCAACAACCAAGGTACCACTGTATTTCCCTTTTTAGTGCCATTCTGCGAATCTGCGAAGACCATTATACCTTTAGGAGCTAGTGCTCTTGCCATTCTTACTTATTTTTGCTGGTGGTTTTGTACTTATTATTGCTCTGCAGTAGAAAAGGCTTCCAGAGCAGCTTACGGAAGATAAAAAAAAAACCAAGGCAGTTCCTGCCCACAAGTTTACAATCTGATTCTTTCACCTACACTATCATACAAACATTTGTCCATCACAACTTAATTCTGATAGTATTATATGATGTCACTGGGACAAAAAACTAACACTTGGTTCTATGCGGCTAAGAGGCTCCAGTAATTATGTCTGCAGTTCTAACGTCAACTACATGATACACTAAGACTAATGTTAAAATAAGCTGGCATTTAAAGAAAATAAAATAAAAAAATTCCTTCCAGTAGCACCTTAGAGACCAACTAAGTTTGTTTTTGGTATGAGCTTTCGTGTGCATGCACACTTCTTCAGATACACTAGATAGCCGTGTTGGTCTGTCATAGTCAAAACAAAATAAAATAAAAAAATTCCTTCCAGTAGCACCTTAGAGACCAACTAAGTTTGTTCTTGGTATGAGCTTTCGTGTGCATGCACACTTCTTCAGATACACTGTATCTTCAGTGTATCTGAAGAAGTGTGCATGCACACGAAAGCTCATACCAAGAACAAACTTAGTTGGTCTCTAAGGTGCTACTGGAAGGAATTTTTTTATTTTATTTTGTTTTGACTATGACAGACCAACACGGCTATCTACCTTTAACTGGCATTTAAAGGTTTGCTTGAATTTTGTCACATGCAAAGGGAGATGGGAAGCCTGTGGTCTTCAAGGTGGTGTTGGGACTCCCAACTCTTACCTCCGTCCAGTACTGCTGTTTGGTATCTGTGTCCATGTGAGCAAAACCTCCGAGAACTAAGGCTTTCATTAACGTTCGTTGCACAGAGCTAGACAAAAAGTGAAGAGGTGGGTTCCGCCGGGCAAACTGCTTTGCTAAGTTCCACCAGTTCTCACACTGAATCACTAAATTTGCCCTAAGAGCAGAAGGAGATTTAGACAATGTAGCTCAAAAGCACACAGCAGTGACACAAATAAAGATTTTAAAGCCCTAAATGAGCAAGGTATATGGAGGACCCGTTTTCATCCATGCCGTGTTTGTAATTTTTAAGCAGGTTTCAATGGCAGCCTAACTCCACGTGCCTCAGCCTTTCTAGATTAGGGGAGTAACCAGAGAGGTATTTTCCGCCTGGATACACACATACAATAGCTTTATTTCCTTAAAAAACAACCCCTAAAATTATGGTAAGGATTAAAAAACAACAGTAATCTAAATCAGCCTTGACCATACTGGTGCCATCCAGGTGTTTAGGACTACAGCTCCCATTAGGCCCAGCCAGCTGATGTTCATAACATCTGGAGGGCACCAGGTGAATGAAGACTGATCGATGTACTGGGGATTCTTTAGAAAAATGACAACTATTTTCAGCAGTAGATGTGCAAAAGTGAATGCAGAGCCAGCAGTGAGATTTTTTTTTTGCAGGGGGCACATCTATTTCTGTGGTCATTCTTGTTCCTCTTGTGCTCCCAAATTGAGGTTTTAAAAAAATGCTGATGAAACAAGCTGTGGAACTCCCTCACTAGGCCTATTTGCCTGGCATCTTCCTAACTACATCTTATAGTGTAATCCTACTTACGTCCACTATGTATAGGATTGCAGCCTTAAGCACAAGGTGACGTCTATCCTGTTTCCTTGGGCTTTTTAACGATATCCAGTTGCATTTTACGATGCTATTTATTATCTATTAATTTGTGAACTGCCTTCCACATATATGCCCCAAGGCCTTAAAAACAACTAAAATAATTGTTACAAGCTGTACCGGAACATAAAAAATTAACATCTAGGGCACAGACTTTTTCATCTAGCTGGGAAAGCTTGTGGAAACGAAAATGTCTTCAACTGTTGTCTTGCTGTTACGACTCCTTTGGGCTGCTTTATACATACTTGCAGGCTCATCACTTGGTAACAGTGCACCCTGAAAGCCCTGAACATACAGAAACCTGCGTGCTCTGAACTCACCTTGGATTTTGTTCTCAGAATGAACAATGTAATTAAATGAGTGGCTGAATATTTCTAGCAAACACTGGTTATCCTTATTACCATCAGCTTTGACGAGGCCAAGCCAGAGGGAGGCTTTACAAATAGCAATTTGCAAGAGAGTGGGGTGTTTTTTTGGCTGGTTGGATGGGACCTAAACTTTCCCTCCGTATCTACAATGAACCTAACCTTTCTCAGGCACCTTGCAGCTGCTATTTATATAAACGGAAAACATCAACTGCATTCCTGCAAGTAGCGAACATCAGAATATCAACTAAGAATGCTGGGGAAAGGCCAATTTTCTTCTTTCAGCTTGTAATATTTAGGCTTACCTCTCTCTCCTTTCTACCAACGTTACGAGCAACTGCACAGTGTCATTTGCAAGGTCCTGCTCAGAACTCCACACTGCAAGGTTGCTGATTACTTTTTCTAAGAGGTAACCCACAATCCATTGAGCGCCCTCTGTGTCAGCACCAAATGCAGTATTGAATGGCAGACTTATCTAGAAAAAAAGGGAGAGAAATGCAATCCATATTGTACCTTGACGAGCAGCACAGAAAGCACTCTCCCATGGAAATATGCCGACAATTTTGAGTAGGCTAAGGAAGGGTTGGGTAACCTGTGCTCCTCCATATTTTGCCCAAATATTATTCCCATAACCACTGGCCATTTTAGCTGGACCTGATACGAGTCCAACAACATCTCGAGAACCAGAGATTCCCTTTCCCTAGGCGAAGGCAAATCTTTTGAGATGCGTAAGTTGTACAGTAATTTGATAAGAAAATTCTCAAGTTCATTCCCTAATGCTGCCATGTTCACGTCACAGCAGATTATGTTCCAAACACTTACGTTTTCTGTCTTGCCTAATAATTTATTTAACAAATTTTATATATCCCTTGACAGTAAGAAAACCTCTCGGTGGTTTTCAAAAATATAAAACAAAACACTGGATTTCTCCGTAAGAATGGGTTAACCACAATTTAAGGATGCTGTAATTGTAACTGGAGGCACAGGATCCCTGGCGGTGCTGCATGCATATGTTACATGCAACAGAATGATGTAGTAAAGGAAAGTAGGAAACTGCAGCATTTCAGGCCAAAGGTGGGGTACGCCATTTTAGGAATTTCCCCCCATATACAAACTCCCTGTGAGTAAAATGTTAGCACACCAGACAGAAAGATTCTGTAATACTCACTGTTATACAGTCGTATCTTGGATCTCGAACGCCTTGGGACTCAAACGTTTTGGCACCTGAACGCCAAGTGAGTGTTCCGGTTTGCGAACGTTCTTTGGAAGCCAAACATCTGGCGTGGCTTCTAATTGAGTGCAGGAAGCTCCTGCAGCCAATCGGAAGCCGTACCTTGGTTGTCGAATGTTTTTGGAAGTCGAACTGACTTCTGGAACGGATTCCGTTCAACAACCAAGGTACGACTGTACTAGCTTTCTGTTTGCAGGCAGGTTTTTGTTTTTAGATAGAATTCAATCCCTTGCCTGCTGGTGGTCCGGTCTAATTGGATCACCTCAGAGTTCTAGCACCTCATCCCCAAGTCATGCTGTTGTATTTACTCTATTTAGAAAGAAGTAGTGAGCAAGACTAGTAATGCAAGGTAGAAGCCTAGGCCTTCCCTAGCAAATTCATCACCTGATTCACCTGGTACATCTAAATAGAAAAGGGGGGGGGGGAGAGAGAAATGCTTTTAGATTAAAATAGTTTTACCTGGTCATACAGTTTTTCATCTACTAGGAGATAGGTTTTTGCCCACCGCTTAAGGAACCATACAATGTCTTTTCCCATTTGCGGGCTCAGGAGGTGTGTTAAATCTGCTCTTATTGCTCGAGATTCCACTTCTGACACTCTTAGAATAGAAGACAATAACCTGAGGAAAATTAAAGACACCATGATTCTCCCCCAGTGTTCTCCTGTTTATCTATTTCCTCACCACACACACAGGCTTGAAATCTTCAAAATAAGGGGTGGGGCAGACTGAGTGACATGATCAGTACTGGGATTTCTTAAGGGCTGGGTGTAATTGTTCCTGTTTGGAAGAGTATGTTCTCAAAGGATTCTCTTAGCTCCTTCATGCTCTAAGTGACAGCTATGCTGCCTGCCTTGGAGCCTAGTATGTGCTGAAGAGTCATCTACATTTGACCTGGGACTCAGGTTACTAGAGAAGAATTATTTCCCCAAGACCCTGATAGTGCTGGGAACACTGTCTAAAGTTCTTGAAGCGTCTGTTGAAAGACGTGCCAATTTTAATGTCTCAAATTGGTCCAAAGCCACACAGGGCTGAAATTTTGTAATTACTTCAATGGTAAAGTATGCAAGCCGGTGAGTTAGACTAATAATAATAATAATTGTCATTGCTCAATGGTACAGCACGTATTTCACTGCATAATGTCCTAAGTTCAGCTCTCAGCACCCAGAATACAGGTTCTTGTGTAGCAAAACTGGGACAGATTCCTGATCTTAGAAAGCTTCTTCTGCCAGGCAGAAGACAGTGCTGGGCTAATGGTCTAGATGAGTATAAGGCGACTCTTTAGAACTCTATTTTTGTCCACAAGGTGTCTCTGCAGTGGCAACTGTACTATTTAAAGGGGAAACTGTGCTCATGGATATGTAATGAACGAACACCTAGGAAGTAACTGCAAACCCAAATGTGTTTACCGTGTATTATGTGAAGTGGTTCTTAAGTATGCTTATAATATTATTATTTTTTAGGGCTCTGGAAAGCCATTATCAATTTATTCTCAATTTTGTCTTCCAAAATACTGGAACATGGTTAATATTATTTCTGTTGCCACTTCTATACCCATCTTCCCTTACATTTATTGACCAGTGCCGTGATCCCAAGACTTGCAGTGCTTCTAAGAAAATACTCAGCCACTGCAACATCAAAATCCTGCAAATCACATTCAGTCTCACGGCACAATATTTCCCCCCAGCATGTATAAATATTGTCAACTTAAGGGTCACATGCGCAGCAATTAAAACATTTCATATAGTTTCTTGAAGAACATTAGCTGTCAAAAAGACCACAATTTTAACATTAATTTGAACTGAAACAGGGGGTGCTGTAAATTCAGTAGAGTACACTATCACTTCCTCAAGATGAGATTTGGGAAACTGGCACTGCTCTTGTAAGAGAGAGGAAACCCTTCAAGTATTCCCCTTAAAAGTCAATTGAACTCCACATCTAAAATCCGTTTTGGAAGCACACAATTGGTTCTGTGAACTGCAACCCTAACAGCCAATAGCTTGCAGTTGGAAAAATCTACCCCTTTCAACGACTAGAATGCATTTTGAAAACCTCGTACTGACTTAAGACAGTGTACGTTTGGGCCCCTGCTAAAGATATAATTTTTATTAATTGTTATGATATATAAATATATACTTCAGTGGATAACCTGCAGGTGGCATGCCCACAACTCACTTCACTTTCCATTATGAACTACTTACTTGTCTGTTCAGACACTTAGCCCCCTCCAGACTTGGTGCTTGTGTCCAGTCATAGCTGCTCTTGCGGTGAAAACTGATTTTAAATTGCAATGCAGCACTAACCTCTCCTCAAAGCAGAGCAATCTTTACAGATTTACTTCCTCTAGGTCACTATGGCAACTTGCCATGAAGCCTATTTAACACTTTTTCACCATTAGTGACATTCACAATGCTCACGTGGATTAAATAATCTACGGTGTTAGCCCTATCTACCTCTGATTTGTTTTCAATATTTGGCATTAAAATACTAAATAAGTTACCTAATAACAGAATCGGTTCTGTTGTACCCTGGAATGGAAGAGGCCTTTTCTCCTGGAGATCCAAGAATTTGAAGCGTTGTATTGATGTCAACCTCAGTTGAATGCTTAATGGAATACTCCATTATTTCTGGAGGTATTAGCGGAGTCTCTCCCTGAGTATCATTAGCTAAGAGGTAGCCTTAAAATTAAAAGCAAACAAACAAAAAAAAGAAAGTAGTGACCTCAGGTTACCTGACCTAAATTAAGTACTGCTTTAAGGGCCATCAGAAGAGATGTTGAGAGCACTGGCATCAACATTTGACTATATTCTATCAGATGCTTAAGCTGTAACTTGCATTTACGTTACCATATTTCAGTTTTCTGCATGTGGGGACACATTCTGAAGAGTACAATGAAATATAATCACTGGGGTGGAAAGCAGCAGGCAATTAAAAAAAAAAAACTTATCACTGTAAACTACCACAGCAAATGTAAACTAACTTTTTAAATAAATGCACAATGCAAATAACCTTCACAAATGCCAATTCGACCCTTTTTCACGTTCACTGTGCCTGCAGCAAACCTGAAACATTTCAGAAGTTCTACAATATTGGTAGTCCAAAGAAACTGACTTTCATTTCAGAGGGAATACAAAAAGGCTAGGAGTACTTCATTAGGAAGATGTGATAGAAACAACTGTAGCCCTATGGAGGAAGAACTTATATATTATGAGGAATATATAGCATGTGAATCATGCCATTCCACCTGTCCTTGAACCTGATGGATGATTGCAAATCTACGCCTCCTGCAGCATTAAACTCCATTTGAATGTGATACCCAGCATGTGGCCGTCTGGCAGATTTGAGGGGGCAGGCAAGAGCCTGATTGGCTGGTGTGGGTCCAATCTCAAAACTTAGGAGGCCCTACAATTAAGTCCTTGTTCAACAAACCTTGCTTTGCCATCTGGTGAAAAGTTTTAGCCTTTCAAGAAGGAAGGTTCGACAAATGGCACACCAGCGAAATTTCGCTGTAAGGAGTTGGAAGCAGACATTCAGTTCTACAAATACCCTGATGGGAAGTCATTATCCATTCGTATGTTACGTACCAATACTGTTTCTCTAAAACAGGACTATTAATTCTTCAAGCGTCAGCCTGAACTTATCGGGGGGGGGGGAATGGCGATACCCTGGAGGTAAATGTGATGTTCCGTTCATGCTTATTAAGGGGAAAGTAGTTTGCACTGCGATGAAGCTCTCGTCTCTGGAAGATCTTTCCTGTGCTGCCCCTAGCTTGGCCGCCCAGAGTGGCTGGGGAGACCCGGCCAGATGGGCGGGGTACAAATAAAAAATATTATTATTATTATTATTATTAATGGGTGAGGGTCTGGGATTGACATTAAGGGGAGCTGCTAGTGAAAAGTGGGCAACGAGGCTTATTTGCTGAGGGAGAACGTGTAGAAGATGCTGCTGCTGCTACATAAATTCTGGCTCCTTCAGTAGCAGCACTTTTGTCTGCCACCTTTGCATTCCCTTCCTCTTTTCAAGCTGTGGCTCTGGCCTCTGGACCACTTGCTTTAAGTAAAGCAAGAAAGCTAAATCTGGGTGGAATGAATCTCTGCCTGGGATGGTGGTGGTGGAACATGGGAAGCAGCTATGCTACGGAGTCATACAATTGGCCCATCTACCTCAGTAATGGTAGGCAGCAGCTCCCCAGGATATCAGGCAGGACTCTCTCCCAATCCTACCTGCGGATGCTAGGGATTAAACCTGGGACTTTCTGCATACAAAACAGATGCAAACTGGCCTTGGCAGTGGCAGCTATCACCTCCACTAGGGTTATTTTGTTAAGCTTTCTGTGCTTAAGTTTCATTGTCTCAGTGCTACTGGGACTAAGTGGTGAGGTTTTCTGAACTCTGAAGGAACAGACTCCTTTTAAGATTCCTTGAATATTTAGGGTCATCGAAAGAAGGGGGGGGGAGAAACTTAAGGTTGGAGGGTTGATAGCCTGTTGAGCTGAGTTTCTACTGGAAAAGCTCAGGCCATTGTTGCTAGTCAGCACCATTAGGCAGGGAGAAGAAGAGAAACTGCCTTTCCATTTCCTGCTTCCTGGCTTACAACTGTATGGGCAAGCGGGGGAGAGTAGCAGCGTGAAGAAGTTTGGTGAACAACAGGACGAGAAGATGGCGATGGTCGGAATGTGGCATTTGGAATTAAGAAGATCGACCTCATCCACACAGAGACATTGTTTATTATAATTTAGCCTGCTTGCTGGCATATATCAGCGGCTGTGGAAATATTGGAAAGAATTTTGAAAAGCAATTGATGGAGGTGATCAGGGAAGCCCCGGTGTCTGAGGCATGGGAAGTCCATATATAAAAAATTTATTATAATAATTAGGGATAATTGGAATGTTTCTTTTAATTGGGATTTGTATAATTAATTTGGATTGTAATTTGAAATGTAATTGGGAATAATTTCAATGTGATTTGCTGTGATTTGTATTGGAAAATTCAATAAATAGATTATTTTTTCAAAAAAACCCTGTATGAGCAGCTTCATCCCAATGTAAACTGTTCTCCCTCAGCAACAGATAATTAATGTGTTGTTTAATGGTGCTATCCTTTACTCAAACCTCTTCTTCAACAGATGCACACCAGAGGCACTAAGAAACTTTTGCAAATGGAGTTATTCATCTTTGATCATTCTTTATTTTATTTTATTTTATTTTACGGCCGGGGGCGGGCTATGATGAGCTTCTGTCACACTTACAGAAAGCACAGCATGGCCTCTTCCTGCTCCCTTGAGGGCGCACCCTCGTGTGTGAACAGCATACACGCAACTTCTGCTGTTAAGCAAAAGCTACCAAAACTTCGGTCAAAGCAGCACCTGCTTCCAACGGTGCAACATCGGTGGCACTGTGTTCCAAGATTTTCTACTCACCTGTGACTAGGATGAGCCAATGAATGTCCTCGTATAGGTCATCAAGCGCTTTATTGTCAATAGAGGCTGACCCGGCTGAGCCAATTAACTGCTGATGCCTTTGCAACTGGCCATGAAGCCTCGTTACTCTGTCTTCTAATAAGCTGAGGGAAAGTATTGAGAAAACTTGATCGTAATCGCATTCACCCTGGGGAAAACCCCTGCAAGCACATTTACAAAGGACTGCCACAGTCCAGAAATGACTGAAGGCCATACCTTGTAAGAAGAGGTATACAGTGTTCGGCAGCAATTCTTCCTAACATGCCTACGCTGGCCAGCTGGTCACAGAACTGCTCTCTGTCATCCTCCTGCAGCTCACTTATTTCTTCCTCTTCTCTGGAGGCAACACCATTGGCAGTCTGACATTGAAATGAGTTAAGCAGACTTTGAAAAGGATGTTCCTTCACTTGTACACGGAAAGATACAACTCCCTGGCCTGCTTGTTAACTGTTATTTTCCCCACCTCACATCACCACCACCCCTGGTAATATCACCTCAAAAACAACAAAACAAAACAAAACAAAACATAGATTGAAGAAAGTCTGGCTGATTTCCCCACTTTCTCTCCCCACAGGTAGAGGAACTAGAAACACCATTTAAAATTGCTGAAGACACCACAGTAAGGATGCAAGGCGTGACTTCTTCCTGAGGGCCTCTTTCAGCCCTCTTTCATTTATGCAAACCGTCAAATAATGCTCTTAAACTTCAAAGCCTCAGCTGTTTCCTGAAGAGTGCCTCTCTACTTGAAAATCCTAGCTGCTACTTTGATATCGAACAAGCCAGCCTCTGCCATGCCAGCTGTAGATTTTAAATGGTTACTCATGGGAGGAGTGCCTCATCACGCAGAAATCTATGAATTAACCTGTATAAACAAATTACGCTAAAATTGCCAAATTATAAATTCAATGGCTTCATTTACTAAGTATTTCTTGTACTGGCACTTATAAGCTTCTAATAGTGCTACAGTGAGCATTAACCATGCTTTGTACAACACGTGTAGAAACACTGAGGCACTTCAATATACAGTACTTTAAAAGGGCAACAATTGGCATTCCCTAAAACAAAAGGAATACAGTTTCTGATAGGTACTCACTCACAAGCAATCTGCATCAAAAACTGGAAACTAAGCAAAAATTATATCCATTTTGTCCTTTAAAACACCGCAGAAGCTTGCTCTCTCTTCCTGGCTTGATAACACCCTACACTTTGAATTGTCAAAACGTAAAACCTTAATAATTCTGCAGTAGATTATATTTGAGATATGGGGGGGAAAACCTAGATTCTGACTCTTCAGAACTTTAAATGGAAGACTAAGAAAGCTGGAGGAGGCTTAAGTCATACCGACAAGCAAAGGACTGCCCTGTTGTTGTTGTTGTTGTTGTTGTTGTTGTTGTTGTTGTTGTTGTTGTTATTTGGTTGGGCTTTTTGCTTCCGATAGGTTTAGAACTTGTTTAAATTGGGAATTTTTAAAATCCATTTTTGTTGTAAGATGCCTTGGAAACAGTTACAGTGGTATATAACTTTAGGGATCAGCTCACACTGCAGCAGCCTCCCCCAATCAGGTGCCCTCTTGATATTTTGGACTATAATCCCGTAAGCGCCAGCCAGCATCAAGGAAAGATCCCTTTTGTTTGTGGAGTTACCATTCTGGATCCAACCCATAGTCAATAGGTAAAATTACTTCTGCTATTTAGTGTGTGGTTTGTCATGGGCAGGAGACAACTGGAGCTAAACAGCAGGAAGAAAAAGCTCAGTCAAGTGCCTTTCCTTTCTTGTAAATATGATTTCAGCCTCCTCTGTTAATTTTAATATTTATTTTATTGTAGGCAAACCAAAGCTTTTTAATTACTCTGCAATCCTACACCTTCACTGCCAGCTCAAGAACTTACCAAATTCCTTGTACCATCAGGAGCAGCTAAGTGGCACTGGATGTAAGAATTAAAAACCTGAACAGCATGTTGGGTAAAGAAGCCTTTATGGAAATGTTTGTCATCTTGTACCAAAGTAAGCCAGGATTCCAAGAGCTTGTCATATGCCTCCATGTATACCATGTCGTCTTTGTCAAGCTAAGGAAAAAGAAAAAGACCTGTTACCCCCCAAAATAGTTGCCCAAGCTTTCTTCAAGTTACACTACTATGCCTATTAAGAACACAAGGACAAAGTGTTTTCAATAACACACACTCACAGATTATCAACGCATGTAACCACTCATACTTATTCCGAAAACAGTTCATAGTTGGCATGTTCTGGAGAAATATACTTTTGAGTGGATCCAAGCATCTAAAACCGCAGACAGGCTGGATCCAAACAGCTGGTTGCAAAATCAACCAAGACACACCACCACCAGATGTAGCCACCTGTGCCACCTCAAATGCCATTACAGAGGGTCCCTCAAGTCTCAGAGTTGGCTTCTCAGAGATGCGGGGGGGGGGGGGGTGTTGCAGCACAAATGAGGCTGCAAAAACCTGTTTCGGGAGCAGAACTCAACTTGCAGTTCTTAGCGTCTAACCCATTTAGACTGTAACAAAGTGGGTAAATGTATTTTGATGAATATGACATCTTTTTGTTAATTTGCTTACCTTTTTAAAAACAAAACAAAAACAAAAAAACCCCACCAATATATATTTGCCCCTGAAAAACATCTTTAACATTCTGAGAATAAGGAATCATTGAACACAATGCCTCCAGTCACTCAGTCAGTCAGTCTTCCATAGTAATAAGTGCTCTCTCTTGCGGGCTCTCTCTTTTTTGCAAGTTATGAGGTCTCAAAGCTCAAGGAAGCGTTTTAGCTACCTAACAAAAACTTAAAAAACCCAGCAGCAGCTCAGAGATAAGCTTACCAAAAAGTTGCCTTATAATAATAAAAATTATTCTTCCTTCTGAATTTCTTTAAAGATGATTAGAAAATCCAACCAGCTTCTTCACTGCATGGACAATGGAATTAGAATAGACTCATAGCCCTTTTCACATATTGGTAAAACTGGATATAAGCAACATGCAGTGAGATTGTCCCAGTTCAGTTCTTATGCCAAGTATACTCACTGGGCCGGCCTCACATACATATCATGGAGTCCCAGTGCATTTACGCCTTACTGAGAAAAGATGTCCTCACAGGTTATTGAGCTTACATACAGCGGATTTCACACACAAAGGGAACCAGAACACTCTGCATCCAATGCATGGAGTCAACATGGGCAGCAAGACATATTTCTATTGTCCAGTTGCACACTGTTTATATCATGTTTTGCTGCTTTAGTCTATTGGTATATTGTTAAAATAATGAATGAACTCATTTTTAGGCTATGCTCCATATCCTTTAAAGTGTGCATGCACACGAAAGCTCATACCAAGAAAATATTAGTTGGTCTCTAAGGTGCTACTGGAAGGAATTTTTTATTTTGTTTTTTCTCCAGATTAAATCATTGTTGTACTACAATAAAATATGACGACCGAAGCTGCCTATTAAATTGAATAGCCCCTCCCCTAAATGAAACTGGAAGGCCTTGTTTCCATTTCCCAATCTCAAAATTCTTTTTTACACCCAGCTACTCCTTCCACTTCCTCACAACCACACAGATGAGAAAAGTCCAATGAAAAGAACTTGTTTACTTATGTACCCCACCCCCAACCAAAGCACATAGCGATTTTCGAGAGATGTAACGCTTTTCCTAACTGAATTATTTCAAATGTGCTTTGTGCTAGGTGCTGATCAATGTTATCAACTTCATTCATATGGCGCCACAACTTTTGGCTTTCTGCTGATCTTTGCTCTTCTCTGCACATATCAGGAGGGACTTCAGGAGTGCCTTGCACAGTGGTACCTCGGACGTCGAACAGAATCTGTTCCGGAAGTCCATTCAACTTCTAAAACACTCGAAAACCAAGGCACAGCTTCCGATTGGCTGTAGGAAGATCCTGCAGCCAATTGGAAGCCACAGAAGCCGCGTCGGACGTTCAGGTTCCAAAGAACTTTCGCAAACCAGAACACTCAGTTCCGGGTTTGCGACGTTTGGGAGCCAAAACGTTCGAGTCGCAAGGCGTTCAGGATCCGAAGTACGACTGTATTGCACTTGGTTTTTGGAGTAAACACTCAGGGGCTGCTTCTGCCTACACCAAACTTCAACACAGCATAACTGCTCCCCAAATCCTCCTCTAAGAACAAGAGAAAGGGACGCGGGTGGCACTGTGGGTTAAACCACAGAGCCTAGGGCTTGCCAATCAGAAGGTCGGCGGTTCGAATCCCCGCGACGGGGTGAGCTCCCGTTGCTCGGTCCCTGCTCCTGCCAACCTAGCAGTTCGAAAGCACGTCAAAGTGCAAGTAGATAAATAGGTACCACTCCGGCGGGAAGGTAAATGGCGTTTCCGTGCGCTGCTCTGGTTTCGCCACAAGCGGCTTAGTCATGCTGGCCACATGACCCGGAAGTTGTATGCCGGCTCCCTCGGCCAATAAAGTGAGATGAGCACAGCAACCCCAGAGTCGTCCGCGACTGGACCTAATGGTCAGGGGTCCATTTACATTTAAGAACAAGAGAATGGAAGCGCTCATGTCAGACTGAGCTTTTACACTCCTGGTTCTGTGCAAGAACCTCTCTCCCTACTGTGTGCGGAGAACATTGGGAGGGACACATGAGCATCTGGCCCGCCAAGTGGGTCAGGGATACTTCTTAAGCAAACAGCGTGGAGGAGGCCTGTTAAAGATTACGAAGGAAACCTGACAGCACAACTCACACTTTTTCCCATATGGAGATCTATCATTCCATTCTACTGGAATGTTGTAAATACAAAGCAAAAATTAGCTTTGTGAGCCAAAAATACATGTTCTGTTAAGTGAAACCAGACCACATGCAAAAACCGGGTTGTTCTAGTAATTCCACTATTTAAAATATCTTTAAAGGATGAGGAAACCTGAGCCACTTGAGCCTAACGCCCTGACAGCCCATAGGCTGGTCTTCCTGAAAATTTGGCCAACCCATGAAAAGGCAAACATCAACAAACAGAGCAGTTCATGGGAAATTGTCCCTTGTAATTTGTTTCCAGTCAATCAACTGCATTTAGAAAAGTTCTGAAGGATATTAGTTTGTTTGATATCCGTGTTGCGTCCCTCCCTGGTCATTTAATTAGAACACACGTTTAAAGACTCTTTGGGCACAAGGACATGCTGTACCAATACGAACCTACAAGGTATTAAGAACTGTCAGTGCAGAATCCTCTGCAGGAAATCTAATACCCATCTGGTGTTTGAAATATAGCCATCTGTGCCAAAAGAAACACCATAATCAAGAAAGCTAAATGCCACTATGACATTGCATCCAAAATTAAGCAAAAGAGAATAAATTATTCCGCTAGTTGCATTCAGGATTGTGGTGACAAGATGGCTTCAGAGCCTTCGGGGAGGATGCATTGTGAAAACTGGAAGAATGCAAGTGGTGGGTGAACTGTTTGTGTAAGGCAGAAGATCCATTCAGCGCAAATGAACTGCAAGCAGATTCAATGATCTTCCGTCACTTCTTTCAAGCTAGGACAAAATGCACTAGACTGCAATCAGGAGTGGCAAGGCCTACCTACACTGGACATTACAAGAAAACTTTATTACTAGATGAAAAGGGATTGTATATGAAGCAGAATAAAGGCTATAAAGGGAGAGAGTTTGCACTAAGTAAGACCCAGAACAGAGTCTTAACCCAATTTATTAAGAGTTGGTCTGTCTGTCTTTGATATTAATAGTTACAGGTAGATAGCCGTGTTGGTCTGTCATAGTCAAAACAAAATAAAAAATAAAAAAATTCCTTCCAGTAGCACCTTAGAGACCAACTAAGTTTGTTCTTGGTATGAGCTTTCGTGTGCATGCTTTCATGTGTATCTGAAGAAGTGTGCATGCACACGAAAGCTCATACCAAGAACAAACTTAGTTGGTCTCTAAGGTGCTACTGGAAGGAATTTTTTTATTTTTTATTTTGTTTTGATATTAATATTATTATTAGCCGCCCTTCACCCTACAGGCCCAGAGCAGCTAACGACAATTAAAACACAATGTCAAAAACAGTTTAAAGCAAATTACAATCAAAGTGTGTCCTAAATATATACATCTCAAATGCATAGCTGCCAACCTTTCCCTTTTCTCGCGAGGAATCCTATTCGGAATAAGGGAATTTCCCGCAAAAAAGGGGAAAGTTGACAGCTATGCTCAAATGTCAAAAGCCATGCTAAAGAGATGTTTCTTCAGCATTCACCAAAAGCTGCATAATCAAGATGCCCTTTTGTGGGGAGGAAGTTCTACAGGTTAGGTGCTGCCAGGGAGCATGTCCTCTCCCAAATCACCACCCCCTGGGTTTCTGACCATATCTCCTGTGCACAAGCTGGTTTTTTTTTACTAATACAAACATTATTTTTGCCTGGCAATATGTCTTTACATAGCTATGAAGCACCACATTCTGCCCCGACAAATTCTACAGCCCCTGAAGTCAACTCTTCCATGAATGGCAGGGGCTATGCATAATGTGTGCATCTTACTTGATTATAAACTAACTGGAATCAGCTGCGGAAGTGGTGTGTCTTTCCTAGGTTATGCCAAGTGTGAAGCTTTGCAGTGAAAATAGTAAAATGGTGGGGCAGTTGCAAGAAGAACCCAGGAGGGAAGAATGGTGTGAAGTTCATGGGATGTGAAAAGAAGTCCTGCCATATCAGTTGGGTATCCTTCACAAGAATAGTTAAAAAAGAGTCGCGACAGTTACTCATTTCCATGCTTCAGGCACAGTATTGGTGCTCAAGCTGTACTTTCCTGTAGGTGTGTCAAACTACACACAAAAGCATGAAGCGTATTGGAGGGAGACGTTTATCTGCTTAGGATTTATTGAGCTTCCTTTTCAACTACCGGTTAGTAAAAGGCACAGCAGTGAACAAAGCTGTTCATGTAACAAAAGTGTCCAATTCAATCCTGCTGTTCCCAATAAAAGGTAATGATTTCATGGATGGGCATTAAAGGGATAATTCAGCAAGAACTAGATTTGGTATGGTGTCATAGCAAGAAAAACAACCCAAAGCAGCCTCATTTGTTCACTCTGTGGTTCCTGTTTCCCCACGTTAAAAGTAATTTTTTAATTAAAAAAACAAAACCAGTTAAACTCTCAAGCAAAATTCAAAAGCTGCTATACTGAGGCAGGTACCTAACACACTATTTTAAAATGTGAATTCACTGCTGAAGTGCCAACATTTGAACTAGTACTAACTTCTCGCCTAATACTGTCTCAAAAACTGCTCTCCAATTACCCCGTTTGCACACAAAATGCAAATAGTACACTAACGCAACTCATTAGAACTATTACAAATATATTTAGCATTTGTGGGGTGGGGGTGGAGGATGCGTGGCAAGATCAGCATTAACATGAACTAAAAACTAAAGATAAACATTTTGAAGTAAAGCCTTTAGGAATTCAAAGATCTGTACTCACCACTTCCTCCAAGGCAGCACTTCTCCCAAAAGAGCAAGTGAGGTGTGTGAGGCAGTTAACGAACGAAGAAAAAAGTTCATTTGGAATGGCTGTTAATATATTGCGAGGAAATACAGTGATCAAGTTGCTGATTATACTTGATATTCCCACTGCTTCAGAGTCCTCTATCTCAATTCTATTAAGACAAAACATTTTTTTTTAAAAAAGAGAAAAGAGTAAATAACTCTACCGGCATAGTCAAATCAAGACCCACTGTCAAGAATCTTTTAAGTATTCCACGCCACTGTTCAAGCTACAAAGAACTACAGGAAGCAAGTCCCTCCCTCCTCAATTCTAGGAAGCAAACCTATTACATACCCATTGATAGTGTTGAGCAATCCCTCAATGAAGTGAGCTAAGTAATCGACTTGAGAACTTTCGTCTGGAAACACTGGCCCGTGGAGAGAGGCTAGCTGAGCTAGGCACTGCAGCGAGTCTTGTGCCATATCTGTGTCTTCTCTAATTTTTCGATGCACCTTTTTGGAAGCAAGAGGGTTAACACCACATGAGAGGCGGGGGTAGGAAATTAGACATTCTTCTACCATAGTCACATGGCTCGCAGTCCTAAAGAGCATATTGCAAGTCCATGCACACTCAACACACACTCAGAGCTTTCTCTACTGAATTTGAAATCAAGAGTCTTATTATTTCTAGGCATTTAAACCTTCCAAGCTGCCCTCTCAATATGCCAACTTCATAAGCCATATTTAATTAGTCGAAGGCAATGTTTCGCTGGGACCTACCTACATGTTGAACTGTCTATGCATGTTGAGACTTAGAGAGAAACAGATGCCAGCCAGTCAGACATGCTGCTACTTCTAAAAACAGCAATAATGACAGCCATCTGTATTATGCTAACTATGCCTGGGCTACAGTGTCTTGCTAAAGTTAGTCGACAAGTTCAATCAAGATTATATAGATGCTTCTTTAGCAGAGGTAAACACAGAACCCGCAAGAAACCAAATATATTTTGCTTGCAGCAAAATCTTTTGATTCCGTTTTGATCCCCTCATTTCTGCGAGCAGGATCATGCCACTCTTCCTCAGGAGGTCTTCAGTGAGAAGAAATCATCTCAACAAAGTGAGCATCCATTTATTGACTGAATTTTTATGACAAAATAAGGATGTAAAGGGAACTTACTTTACATAAATTCTTGGATGCAAATTAGAGCATCTAGAATCCGACATCAAGAAATAGTCATCCAATAATAAATATAATACTAGTAATTGAAATCTATGGATATAAATTAAATGAATGCCCATCTCAAAGTACTAATTTTTTTTAGAAGCAATGATAAATTATTCTCTTCGATTAAAGGAACACATTGAATTTTTAATATAATGAGATTCACTGTAGTGCTATGTTTTCTAGTTTAATCAAAGCTCCTACTGAAACACAAGCATGGCAAATAAACACTGCAAATCAGGAATTAGCCAGCACAGCAGAGATTCTGCTTTTTAAATACTTAGTAAGCCATAAAAAAGCTAATAAATGTTTTAGTTACCATTTCATTTGTATGAATTTGATATCTAAAATAAATCTAAGTGTGTCTGGTAAAAAGAGTGATATACTTTGAAAAGAAGTTCTTTTACCAATAAAAGTGAGCCTTTGAGCCAGAGACCTCGTAACAGAGAATTACATTAGAAAGGGTTAACCTGTAAACTCAAAAACTATTTGCTTGTGGAGGT
This sequence comes from Darevskia mixta, assembly GCA_034641385.1. Taxonomy (NCBI): domain Eukaryota; kingdom Metazoa; phylum Chordata; class Lepidosauria; order Squamata; family Lacertidae; genus Darevskia; species Darevskia mixta. Next base: position 23,775,242 of record JAWWNH010000014.1, on the reverse strand, counting down.
TCCCAGCTGACAGTAGCAACTGTCTGGGTTGTCTAGACAGCTGTTCACATTGTGTGCAGCTGTTAAATGGTCTGCCAGCAAGTTTTTCACCTTTTTGAAAATGCTTGAGCAAGATAAAAAACTCACAAGTAACTATGTACACACAACAGCTAAAATTGTCAAGCAAATTAATACACTATACAAAATATTTACTAAACGCTATTTGACATCTAGACAAGAGTTTTAAATATTTCTTAGCTTTGAAACCAATACCCGCACATTCCAGCAATACACAATTTTATTCCTGGAGATAAACCTAAACTGGTTTCTTCCATGTATTTTTTTCAGGATGGCAATCTATATTCTTAAAGCATTCTCCTTTTCTCCATTAACGTGCAATGATTTGGAGCCTTTAGGTAACCAATGCTGCAATCCTACAGCTACCCATTTGGGAGGAAAAGCACCACTGAACATGTCTAGATGGCTGCAGATTTCCTGAACAGAGTGCTCAAGGCACCAAAGACTGCCTCACATGCAATGCCATGATTTCTTATATGGCAGTAAGATCTATGTAGAAGACATACATGTGCACTGTTCACATGCGGCAAACATGCAAGACAAAATAGACGCATGTGTCCCTTGTTGCCTGTGACAGCGACGCACATCTTTCCTGCACGGAAACATCATCCAAGTAGGAAGTTGCCTACATGGGAAAACAGCCCTTAAGCTGCATTAAGTTCTGCTATACCAAATGAGAATAGGGCCTTCCGAGACAGCAGGCAAAGATTTGTCTGCTTTTTATAATCGACTGGGAATTTTTAATTAAGTGCCGTTATTAGGGAATTGACTAACTTCACACTGCAACACCACTTCTTAGGTCTAAATGACACCCAGATTAAACACTATTAAAATTCATTGAAAACTTAAATACAGTGCCTTCATTTCTGTTCACCAAGCAAGATCTTAAAGCAACAACATCAGCGTGCAACTAGGCTCACATAGGCAGAATTTTCGTTAACCTCTAACAAACCCACAAAACCAGTGTGACCTTTAGAAATATAACTGTTTGGCAAGTAAGAGAATTTCATTTATGCAACCCTCACCTGAATTCAGAGAAGGGAGCACCAGCTTCTTTCCTATTAAGCTAGCAACAGCAGAATGGGACTTACCGTAAAGAAAAGCTCCATAACTCTGCTGTCCAGGAGGGTCTCGCGCCAGGACTCTGTTGGCTTTAGCATCACATTTTGTGAGGATTCAAACATAGCTATATAATGTCTGCCTAGTTATCGGGTGTCAAGGTCAACAACAACATTCCGACTTGGCTTTAAAGAAAGAGGAAAAAAAAGAAAAAAGAATCCTAGATACAACAGGTCCCATTCAGAAAGAATGCAATGGAAACAAGCTTTAAGCCCCTTCACATACACAGCATAATTCATGCATGAGGGCAAGGAATAAAAGGTATTAAGGATTGGAAAAAAAGAATGCCCTAGGAATGCCAGATAACAGTTTGATCACAATGACGAGACATTCCATAGTGGCACAATCACTTTAATAATCATCCCGTTGTGACAGGAGAAAGGGAAACAAAAACGATACCACACTTGGCAGGTATGCAAACTTGAGCAAAATATTTTTCTTAAACCATTCTGAAATGTCATTGGCTGGCTTTATCACAAATTTAAAACGAGCCCTTTGAAATCTGTTGATCCTGATCTTTATAACTGTCTAACAGGCTTCACAGAATTAAACGGAGTTCATCTTTAAGCTATGCAGAAGAACAAATGAAAATCCTAATATATACAGGACTGGGGCAGAGCCATCCTGCCAGGGTGGGATGGAGAGAATCCAAGAAAGAAAGAAAGAAAGAAAGAAAGAAAGAAAGAAAGAAAGAAAGAGAGAAAGAGAGGAAGGAAGGAAGGAAGGAAGGAAGGAAGGAAGGAAGGAAGGAAGGAAGGAAGGAAGGAAGGAAGGAAGAAAGAAAGAACTACCACTAATTTCAGTGGGTTTTATTTCCAAGTTAAATGAGCTAAGGATTTCAAGGGACATCCAATGAGTTCTATGGGGCTAGAGCATCAAAATGGGATACAGTCTTCTAAAATAAACATGGTTGAACAACCCTATCACAGAAAACTATTACGAGATTTATTTCGGCAATAAAAATATGCATGTAATAAAGATGTGAACATTTGAACTCAATGTTAAATCAAAGTTATAACAAACTATGAATGTTTTAAGATATCTGCCAGTTATCCGATTTACTGTGGTTCAATTTATCGTATTTTGTCAAGCACAGAAAAATATTCCATTCATTTTAAAGTTCCACACATAAAGCAGGAAGAGGGCATTGGTCTGAAGGGCTAAACCGCTTAACACATATTTCTTCCTAAAGATGCATTGCACAGCTTTTGGAGCCCCCCCCCCACAAAAAATATGCATAGTTGGTTAATTTCAAAACTGGAATGGTAAATTACATTGCACATCATTCACTACCCTATCAAACAACTGGTAGGCTTTTTTGGGGGGGGGTTGCTGCTGAAAATTGGGGGGGGGGGAGAACCAAAGGAACCATTTCAGTGCTGTCAGAATGCAATGCCTTTGACAATTATTCGATTTAAATAAAAACCATTTGCAATAAGGGTAGGCCTTAATGTAATTCAAGAGGGTGCACACTTGTTTTTAAAGATAAAGATTTGAAAAATTCTCGCAACATATTAAGTATGTATTATTATTACAAAGTGTAAATGCAGCAGTTGCTATGATCAGAACGGCAGGTCTTGTCTTCTGTATGGGCCCTTTGGCCTCCAGCACCTCCCCACTCCTTTTTTAACCTCTTATTTTTAACTTTGCTTAGGGGCGGGGGTGGGGGTGTGCTGCAAAGTGCAATGTCAGTAGGACCCCAGCCTCCTGCCATCTTAATTTGCCCAGAGGCAGATTTCTGCCATAGGCCTGTGCCCCAAAGTCTTTTAAGAACCTAGCAACGCCCATGTAAATAAATAAAAACACCCAGATAAATACAAAAATATAAATAGCAGCTTCAGCATAAGTATATGTCTAACTGTATAACCACATATATTAATAAACCCTCAATTCGGTATCCTCTTGACCCGGGAGTCTAATTCCGGCTCCTATCTAGCTTGGGTTTTGTTGTGCTGCTAACTGTTGTCTTTCTGCAGATGCTTAGTCAAATATTTTGATGCATTTGCAACAGCGAACTATGAGTGATTAGCAAAGAACGCAGCAACATAGCAAACGTAGCAGCCCGTTGGGAATAAAATTAGAATTCTGAAGCTTACATTTCCTCAAGACAGTTTGTCAAGATCAGGCGATTACTTCCCACATGTAATAAATGATCTTCAAAAGGATATAATTTGGAGGGAGAAAATTCCAGCTTAAGACCTGATTGGCTAGTGCAAGGTAACGCTGAAAGACTGAAGACATCTGAGCATTAAGGTTTTCACGCCGGCTGAATTCCTGTAGTACCTCTACTGTGAGCATGAATATCTGTCGGAGGTCGTCCTCCTGTGCAGGATAAGCAAAAACGTTTTAATTTCTTAAACTATCAGAATTTAAAAAATAAATAAAAAGACATGCTCCTTAGTGTGTGTTCTATGCAATCTGAAGATTGCCTTGCACCAAGTCAGATCACTGGTCTATCTAGGGCAGGGGTGCTAACTGGATCCTAGACTGGCTGGCAGTGAGAAGACCTTTAACCAGCGTTACCTGGTAATGCTAAGCAGTGGCGTGCAATCAGTGGACTAGGGGGACTGGGCTAGACCCCTCTGATGGAGTGCAAGAGCCCTCCCACCACATTCCCAAAGCCCACCGCTGATGCCTAGAACTGAAGTGCATGCAAAGCACTCAGCTATGGTCCAAGTTAACAGACAGCTCTTTTCAGATGACAGGTGATCTAACGCAATGCGTGTGTGTGAAGAGGCTCATGGAGATAAGTCTTGTCTATTACCTACAAGCTCATCTACTGTGCTTATAGATACTCTGTTTACTTTTGCGTACCTACGTGTAAGTAAAATAGGGATTTCCTTTATTCTATATTTCTAAGAAGAAATGTGAACCATGCGTCCTTTGTTTACCTGAAATATCCGCTTGCAGTTGCCGTGGAACTCCATGCTTAGTCCAATGTTGCTGGTTTTACTTGAACTTGAGAACTCGCTCAACAGCGCCGTTAAAATGGAGCAGGCCAGTGTTTGCTGCAAGGATACAGGGGAATTATTATTATTATTATTATTAGTAGTAGTAGTAGTAGTAGTAGTAGTATTACTAAACTAAGTGTATGATGAAGTAAACCTCAACAATATCTTAACACAACACATCTGTAATATTACTTATTTTAAGAAAACCAGCGTTAGAAACTCGGATATATAAGCTAGGGGCCAAATGGCTCCTTAAACCAAGGTTACAGTCGCCAAAATGGAATGTCTAGTTGCCATTTGGGGGCAACACAGCTCTAAAGTCTTATTTTCCAAATGATGGACTGACTGTGATTGATTCTCAGTTCAGATGACAACCTTGAGCTAGGTTAAGAACTTTGAGAACTTAAAGAAGAAAAGTCACATGATCCAGAGACAGTCCACATATATATTTGCCTATTCCTACTCTTTTTTGTAATGGTAACTGCTTCTGCTCAGGCTTCCCACCCTCCTGGTGAGCAGTTTAAGGAAGCCCCGGTTGCCCTTCCAGTTCATGCGAGCCGGAGTGGTATGGGGGCTTGCTCAGTAGGGCTGGGTGGTGTATCTCGGTTGCTTCTTCATCCCCTAAGGTGCGGAGGAAGAAGCAGCCAAGATACATGCCATACATTGTGATATATCAATCATATCCACATTGGAAAGTCAGGCAATAAATGCATAGTTATATGGTCCAAGTCACTTACAGGGGCCACCAATATGGTACCCAGGACGCTAGTGAAAAAATTGTCAGTATTTTTTTAAAAATTAATTTATTAATCACCTTTCACATGTGTCTCAAGGTGAACATACCATACCTACCTACCCACCATAAAACAGCTAAAATAGTTTTAAAAGGTCAAATGGTTTTAAAGGTCTAAAAACAACAAAAAATGAACACCAAAGGCAGCTGGAAAAGCTTGTCGAAACAAAAATGTCTTCATTTAGTTCTGGAAAGAACAGGTAGTGGGTGCCATATCTCAACAGGGGTGCAGTTCCATAGAACTGCGGCAGCTACACAGAAAGTCCTGCTACAGGTTACTGTAGAGTGGGCTTCTGCTATTTTGGGGGGTTTTAAGGAGAAACTGTCTTGCAGAATACAGTGACCTGGTGGGTATATAAGGGATAAGGTGATCTCTCAAGTAACCTGGTCCTGAGTTATAAAAGGGCTTATATGTTATTACCTTGAACTTGCCCTAGTAGCAGATTGGAAGCCAGTGCAAATCCTCCAAATAAGGTGTTATATTCTGGCAGTAGTTTCATAGAATCATAGAGCTGGAAGGGACCCCGAGCTGCAGCCTCCAGACCAACTTCAACAGTAGACCCACATAGAGGACTTTGCAGTAATACAACCTTTAGTTGAATCCAGCCTTAAGGGTTTACTCTGCGTACAATTTAGGAACATGATGTAAGAAGAGCCTCCTGGATCAGGCTAATGGCCCATCTAGTCCAGCATCCTGTTCTCACACAGGGGCCATCCAAATGCCTGTGGGAAACCTGGAAGCAGGGCCTGAGCACAGCAGTACTCTCGCCTCTAGCGCCTGGTATTCAGAAGCACATTGCCTCTGACCATGGAGGCAGAACATAGTTGTATACCACCCTCTATTTGAAAATGGGGGGGGGGTGCAAAAAAAGAAAAAAAATTCTAACAGCTGAGATTCCTAAATCAATAAATAAAATGCAGAATCTGGCTTTATAGAACATTTCAGCTACCTTTATACTCAAAAGAGCTACATATTGTCGTGGGTCAGTCATAATCTTGCCAGGTTACAACATCTGGGGCTTTAAAGGTTTTTTGGGGGGGGGGAGTTAAGGTTGGACATATATAAATTACACATGAGAAAGTGGATAGAGAGAAGTTTCTCTCTCTCAAAAGGCTAGAACTCCGGGTTATTTAATGAAGCCGAATAGTAGAAAATTCAGGAAAGACAAGATCTTTTCACACAGCACACGATGGAACGATCACAATGTGTAGTGGCGGCTATCCATATAGACACCTTTAAAAGGGAATTAGACAAACTCATAGATGATTAGGTTATCACTACACATGATGGTGGTGTACTCCAAAACCAGGGGCAGCAAGAGGAGGGCTACTTCATTCATACCCTGCTAGTGGGCTTCATCCAGGAATCTAGTTAGCCACAGATATATGCTTGACTGGATGACCCTTTGGTCTCACCCAGCAGAGCTCTTCTTATGTTCTTATTGCAAGGTTCCGAAGCCCCTCTAAAAGCTAGAAGCTTTAAATATTGCAAGCTCATATTAGTAGTATTTGTATTTTCCAGACAAAGGTCTGCTGCTGTTTTATCTTGGTAGCTAAACAGGTCTTGACCAGGCCAGTACCTGGATAGGAAAACCCTACCTGTGTCAATGAATTCCTCTAAAATCTGTAGTAGTGAACCTTGTTCAGTTCATCATCAAAATTTTCAGATGCATTGAAGTTCATAGATCTTCCAGACTCCATTAAAGGTGCATACTCTTGTTCCAAATGGGTCAAGATTTAGGTTTAAGGTGAACTTTCAAATACCAAATGGTACCTTTGGCGATAGTGTCACAATACCTATAATACCTATTTCTGCAAGGGAGAGCGATTTATAGGTCCTCTATATCATACATGAAATGTCCCGTATTCCATTGTTTCGCTCTTCAAAATGGTTGTGTGCACAATAGATATCTACAACTACTGGCTTTATTCCTAGACTATTTGGAGCCAAGGTGCCAAGGATGGACAGAGGAACAGGAATTGTTAAAGGGTCATGCATGCCGGCAAGTGTCCAGGGGTTAAACGGAAATATGCACACTACCTCTGAACACCCGAAAGATTAAAGTCGTGATGATACTATTTATGCGAGGTCACGCAACAGCTGACAGTAGTGCCATCCACCCACCAACTGCAACATCTTTGTTCAGAAATGCCTCTGATGTCAGTACCTTGACCCCACAGAGAGCTAGTTATCTCAGCTAGTATACACAAAATTAACATTCTTCTTAGCTATATAAATCCCAGAGAATCCAAGAAAAAAAAGGGGGGGAAAGGAAAAGATACTTTTAGATTAAATATGCATTTAAGTGGAATTCAGTGGAAAATTACAATACTGAGTTTGGACTCCACAGCCAAAACAAACAAGCAAAAAACTTTGTTTTATTGTCTGGAAATACTTATTATTGTCTACTGCTGCAGTGCATGCAGGTTATGGCTTTGGCCCATTCATACACTGTTCTGAATTCTGGTCTGCTTGCTTCCTGATAGTCTAATACAAAAACAAATTTCAACAAATTTAACTGCTGGGCAGCAGGTCTCTATCCTTTCCTTACATCCTCATATACTGTACTTCAAACAACACCTTATGATTTCAGTCCTTTATTTTTTTGTTAAGTCTCCAAAGTAGTATTTTACATCACTATAACAGACCAAAGCAGAGGTAATATTCCTGATCTACTAACCATGGTTAGCAGATCAGTGTGCTGTGAACTCACATGTTCTCTCCTTTCCCTCCCCAAATTCTCTCTCCCTTCTATGATTTGCTTTAACCATGTTGTGTAGCTTGGTCAGCATTGGCCCAAACAATGGCTAAAACTGGCTAGAATTGCCTGCTAACCAAAGTTTGCAAATCCACTTCGAACCCTGGTTAAGAAGATCTAATGTGTGTAACTGGAGACAGTACATTAGCTTCATACCAGTAAAGATTGCACCTCATGAAACTAGTTTGTCTCACCCACCAGAAATTTCATTAGTTCCACCACATGAACAAACTACATACCCAAACAATAACCCCATCTGACAAAATAAAATAGTTCTCTTGTTTGCAGAGTGAATTGTCTCTTAGAATAGCCTGGCACTTACCCCAGTTGGGCTTTACTACCAGGAATATACTTTATAAAAGTTTGCCATGCTTAAAAGAGACTTTCAGCTGCTCTAACAGAAGATCAATGAGAATGTGCTAAGAGAGATTAACTGGGCAATCAGACACCCAGTGGAAGAAAAGTGGTCCCAGACAATTATGATTGTTGTTTAAATTTAGGATCTAATGAACCCAACAATGCTGCTTTGCACAATATATATATATATATATATATATATATATATATATATATATATATATATATTCTTTTATTGTAAGAGAAATAGTATGAATTATTTCTGCATGCTGCCGTGCTCTTACCAAAAGTGTGACTCGTGCCTTCAAAAAAGAATGTCACTTAAACTGAATGATAAAGCCAGAATGAATGTTTGAAGGGATTTCACACTTGTGTCTGGGACTGTCAATGGCATACGCGCACCGTTTTATTTGAGAGTGGTTAGGTTACAGAGGATGAAAGGGATAAGAGTTCAAAGACTGTTTAGGAAAATAGAGGGGAGAGTGCACACCTGTCCAAAACACAGAATCTGATCAGAGAATTAATTTCGGCAGCTAAAACTGTTGTGTCTCCATCAGACATGTGCATCCTAGTCAGCAGCAGGCAAAGAAGGATCGCTTTGCTTTGACCAGTTGCCTTTGCTAGTGCTTCTCAAAACAGAAAACAGTGAAATCCCTTTGGAGAACGCCTGTGTGCATGTGTGTTTTCCTCTTTATAGCTAAAGCAAAGAGAGTGCTGCACTTAGGACCAAGAGGCTTCACAGTTGTGTTATCGCAGCATCTGAAGCTAATCCTGCTGTCTTAAATCATTTTCAGACACCGCCGAGATGATTTATAGGGTGGCTGTTCTTCTGAAATGCTTCTGTGAAATCCATATTGTCATTGTTAACTGATGTCTAAGAACGCAGGAAGTATTTGATAACACCACTCAAGAATCACTTGCAACTAATACAGCGGGAGGAAGCAGACACAGTGAAACAAGGAAGCTCTGGAAGTAACATGGGCGTTCTGGAAGCAAACCGTTTTCTAGAACAGCAACTTCAACAAGCAGCTTTTTGTTTTAAGTCCTTGTCCTTATGCAACCTTCCTCAGATGAAAAAGCGGTAAATATAGCTTCTCTTTTTCAGTCAATCCTGAATCATATGTACTGTTTAGATCTTCTGGGGTTAAATCCAGCTACTCAAGTCAACAAGAACCCTCACACACTTTGACAAAGCTGGAGCCAACGCTCTCTTGTGCTAGCTGGGTGTTGCATGGGTGCTTTTCAGAAAAGAAGGATCTCCCCAATAAATCCTGCACACAGAGTAAATGTAACTCGAATTGCATTTCATTACAACTGAATTATGCATTCAGTGATAATTTTTTTTAAAAAAAACATTAGCTAAGAGTTTGAGTTAGCATGACAACAAGTAGTTAACAATAGACCAAACAAAAAATCAACACACAAATTCAGGTTCATAAACTAGGGTGTATGTATGTATGTAGCTGCATGAAAACATGAGGTAACTGGCTAACAGGAGACAGGGGACGTTTCTCCCCTTTCAGTTACGGGCATCATGTCTAGACAACCATCTCTCAGTTTAGGGTGCTCGGATATCATTGCCCAAATAATTCCAGTCCATATCCTTACTGAATTTAGAATTGTTCTTACATGTGAAATTGTTTTTACTGTGAGATAAATAAAAATGGTAACTGGCTACCAGTTAAGCTGGCTACCAAAGAAAAAACCCCACTATAAACATTTGTGGCTTTATATAGGTTAGTGTAATATAACAACAAAGCATTCACCTTTATTTTCTTTTTCTAGTATTTATTACTACATTTATATCTCACTTTTCCTTCAAGGGGTGACGAGGTCCAGCTCATCAAGATGCGAAAGAAAATCAGTCTCACACTGGTCTCGGTAATAAAAAGCAGTGAATTCCCCCACAAAGGGGGAGTTTTCCCTCACAACAACCCTGTGAGGGAGGCTACACTAAGAGGTGCTGGCCAGCCCAGGGTCATCCACTGGGCTTTGTGGCTGAGTAGGGATTTGAATCTCGTCTCCTAGGCCCTAGTCCAACACTCTAGTTGCTACAGTACACTGGCCTATCAATCAGCACCCACCTGCTCCCCAGCTTCCCTTGCTTAAGGACCTAACTACACAAAACTGGTCCATTAACAGACTTCTGCATTTATCTTGTCTTGATGTTATTTTCATTTTCCTTCAAAACACTATTAGTAACAGGAGCACAGATGCCTGAAGAGGGCTACATTTGGCAACACTTCTTGAAATTGCATTGGGTTATCTATTTTTATACAGTTGACACGTATTCGTATTTATATAGGTTTCTTACTGAACCATGACTTGTTTATTTATCTTTTCTACTATATTACCTGCTTTTAACACATGAGGTTTCGTTGTGCCATCTGTCTGTGGGCTATGCAATTTTGCTTCCCCTTCCTTTCCCCTTGCAAGTTGTGGGTGGAAAGCACCAACATTACTAATCTGGGGCCTAGAGAAGAAGGGTAAGCATGAAGAAGCCCCTTGGGCTTTCGTTTGCTGTTGTACTATTTCCAGCTCCAATTTATAAAACACAGGTTGTTTTATTTTATGTTTTCATTTACTAAATTTATATACCGCCCATCGCCTGAAGATCACAGGGCGGTTTACAACGTAAAAACATGCACCAAAAAGACCCCCCTCAAAAATGCGTAGCATAATAATAATTAAAAACAACACACCCACACCCCACGTACGTTTAAAAGGACATAGATTTCAACAGCAAAGGCCTGGTTGAAGAGGAATGTTTTTGCCTGGCATCTTTTACAACTGGAGTGAAGGGACAGGACCTTTCTAGATCATAAAACTTAAGATCTGTGTGCCCTGAGAGAAGGAATAAGAGCTCCTATGGGCCGCATACCACTGCTCCTTAAGCAACTATCAGGTCTCTTGAGCCCCTTCCCCCGCTTGGTACTTCAGATCTGTGTGCCCCGAAGGAAGGCAGATGAGAGGAGGGCCCAGACCAGGGAGATCATGCCAACTGGTCCCCAAAGGACCATCAGTCAGCCTGGAAGGACTCTGCTCTATCGTTCAGTATCATTTGCTTTGATATTTTAAGATTGTAAACCATCTTGGGTGACTTGGCAACAAGGTCATGTATAAATGCAATAAATAAAATGTTTCAAGAATCCACTTCTGCTTTTCCTTTACAGTGGTACCTCAGGTTACATACGCTTCAGGTTACAGACTCTGCTAACCCAGAAATATTACCTCAGGTTAAGAACTTTGCTTCAGGATGAGAACACAAATCGGGCAGCGGCGGCACAAGGCCCCATTAGCTAAAGTGGTACTTCAGGTTAAGAACATTTTCAGGTTAAGAACGGACCTCCGGAACAAATTAAATACGTAAGCAGAGGTACCATTGTACAGTATAGAGAAAAAGGATCGGTACAAAGCCTTAGGGGTTCCATTGCTTCATAGTAGAACTGTTATCAAGGGTTGGGGGGTGGGGTGGGCTTATCAGTTCCAATAAGGCCGAACTGTCCTATGTGTACTGAACTATATTCAAGACTACAATGTGATGTCCTTACTATCAGTGGCTGCTACCACGTTTTGATGTCAACCTGTGTTAAAGTTAGCAGAGCTGGAATCAAGAAGTGTTTGCCAGCATTCACTGTGCAGCCAGTTCCACAAATTTACAAGGTACTTCATGGACAAAATTGCCCCGAGTGATAGCCTGCCTTCTTGCCTGCTTCAGTGACGGGAACAATATATTCCCACTGGCAAGATTTCTAACTGTCATCCATTCCACTTTGTTCTGTCTATAACAAATGAGATAGTTTTGCGTGGTGATGCTGCTGCAATTTTCCTCTGAAACTGTTTGGTCTGGTTCTCAATACATAAAGAAGCAGCTTGCTTGCATGTTCTCAGATCCTCTATACATTTGCTAGTAGGTTAGGGTTTTGAAGCTTTTAAATTTCCAAAATCCGAGCTTCCTCTGTGCAAGTTCAGATCCCACGAGTAACTTCCTTTGCCCATTTCCACAAAACATTGCATCCAAACGGACATACTATGGCTGTGCTACCGTTCCAAAGCAGAACACAAACCAGCTTCAAACAGTGGGTTGCAATCCTGGTTTGGAGGGCAGGCACAAACCATAGTTTAATGTTCAAATGCAACAATAAAAGTAGCAACTTGATCTGCAAAGTGCATTGAGGGGGGGGGAAGGAACATGAGGCGGGTTCATGTAGCAGCAAACCACAGGTTGGTGTTATAGCTGAATGGAGCTGCTATCTCTCATGCTATTAATAAGGCACCCCATAGGACATAAAGTGTAACAGCTGGCTCAGAATTTTTCACTGAAACTTTTGCTTCATGATTGTACTTAAATAAATTCAATATTTTAAAAACAAAACTGGGATGAGATTTTGTTTAATTACAAAGTGTTTTTAAAAAATCGCTTCCTTAGAACACATTTTATGCGGGAGGGGAATAAATTTTTAGTTCCAGTTTATAGCAATACTTTACCGAAATGCTGATTTCAACCAGTTCCAAAGTTTTCCACAGCCCATCATGAACACCTTTACCCTCCTCATCTGGTTTGAAACTTTCCAAGAGTACACAGCTCACTCAACACATTAGAAGCAGTGTTTGACATATTGAACAGACTATTTTTATGTATTAATATGAGGCAGCTCCCCAGGCAGCTAGAAGCAAGCAAGCAAGCAAGCAAGCAAACAAAAACACACACACACGAGAGAGAGAGAGAGAGAGAGAGAGAGAGAGAGAGAGAGAGAGAGAGAGAGAGAGAATGATGCATTTGCACTTTAGGTCTCAGAAAGGGGAATCCTTCAAATAGCAAAAGCAGAAGGAGTACCAAGGTCCAGGGCCAAGGAACTGCAGGCATCTGTGGTTAAGAGGAGTCTCTCCCACATACATTTCCTCAGCATCTTGGAATCAGTGATGGAAAGCATGAATTAAGCTGACTAAAATTAGTCACTGGCTTTTTAGCAGAAGCTCTGTCCATCAGAGACTGAAGCAGGCTGTAGTGCAACAGATTACAAGAGGTAGAAACTTCCATGATGGGTGCTTCCAGCTATATAGGCAGTTTGGTCCACCCTCCTCAACTCATAGAACAAGTGAATGGTGTTTTAGACGCCTCTGTATAAGATGTATTTTGCAGTTCGTCAAGGGGTTTTTGAATAACCAGAAATGTATAAACCTCTTCATCAATGATGGTCAATGAGCAGGATTAGGCCTCTGAATCAATTCTATGAGGCGCCTGGTAGTCCTATGAATTAATGGCTCCAAAAAACATATTGGCCAATTTTACTTGTAAGGAATAGAAAAATGTTTTCCAGTTATAAAGCAGAAATAATCAACACATGCAATATTGCATCTCTTTCCAATTTGGTACGCAAGATCCATGTAATTAAAAATGCATGTGTTTGCATAGAATGGTACACTTGAGTACACTTGCTCTGTAAAAGTGAGAAGCATTTTCTGTTCGATAAAACTCACTTTATTGTGGAGACGGACTAATTCACAAGTGGCTCAATTTGTGTGGCAAGATACACACTTCCAACCCCTGAGCAACGATCCGGAGAAGATCTGTCTCCAAGAATTGCTCCTGAAAAAACAGAGCTGATCCAGCACTGCTCTACATCACATGCAGGACTTTGTCGGCTTCTTTGGAAAAACTCAAAGTGCTCTTTGATCTGGCTGTTATTGCGTGATGCAGATCTGCGGCCTCTTCAGTTGTTACCCCAATTGCTCCCACGCTGGTCTAATGGCTTCCCGCAAAGCTTCTCTCCCGAAAACAAGGACGGGGAACCCTTCTCAGTCCAAGGGTCTTATTCCACTGTGTACAACATTCTAGGGGCCACATGCCAGCAGTGGTCAGGGCCAGAGGGAAAGTGGGGAGAGCCAGAGTCCTTTTGTATAGTGGGCTACATTCCAACCATTCAAAAGCCAGCAGTTCCTATACAGTCGAACCTTGGAAGTCGAACGGAATCCGTTTCAGAAGTCGTTCCGACTTCCAAAACGTTCAGAAACCAAAGTGCGGCTTCTGATTGGCTGCAGGAAGCCAATCAGAAGCTGCGGAAGCCCTGTCGGATATTCGGGTTCCAAAAGAACGTTTGCAAACCGGAACACTCCAGTTTCCAGCGTTCAGGAGCCGAAATGTCCGAGTACCAAGGCGTTCGGGATCCAAGGCACGACTGTACACGTACACACACCCACACACCCCTTCAGGCAATGATTTGGGTTTTTATACATATTTGTGCTTTTTGTAGCACTGCAATAGGAGTTGCATTATTCCCACTACACCCCCCTCAGTATTTTTTGTTAGTCGGCTCACAGAACCTGTAGCACAGATTTCATCTGGGGAAAACAAACATACAAATCTTATCTTTCGACAAGCGTTAGTCGCAGATAAGCGTTTCAACTTATTTGGCTTTAACTATGAAAGGTTTCAGTTTGAAATCTAGAGGGCTTATTTCCACAACGGAACTTTTTAAACCTTATCTTCTGGCTTAGTGTGTGGAATTGAACTCTAAAGGCACACAAGTGGAAATAAGGTACTGGAAATCTATTTAGAGCTTCAGAGAGGGTGGAGGGTATTTCCTCATTGGATTCTAAGAATGTAACACGAGTAAATTTTGTATTGCCATTTTCAGTTCTGTGCCGGCACACACACACCCCTTCGGCCCAACCACACCACTTCCCCAGGGAATGGAAAAGGTCTTTCCTCAGACAATTCCAACAGCTGAATCATAGACAGGACACAGCAAGGGACAGATGCAAATTGAACTGAGTGCAAGGGAAACAATGCTTGCCAATGGAAAATCCACTTTGATATCAAACTGTTGTGGCTCTTCAAACAAGTTCGGTGCTTCAGCGTTAACATTCAAATGAAGTTGTCACATTAATAATTTGAATGAGAGCTCTACAATGAATCATTGGGAGAATAACATGTCACTTGTGTTGTATTTAAGTGTCAAATTTGAATCAAAGCATAATGATCTCACTTCATGGCAGAGTACTGGGATTTAACTTATTACCATACCATATCTAAATTCATTTCACAATTGCTACCGGTAGTTCATTTTTCCCACTTAATGGCAAACTTCTACTCAAGCAACAACTTCGGCCTGGCAGACAGATGCAGCAGGATGAAGTGGTCAAGTGGGCTGTAACTCTGCAAACTACAGGTTTTAACAATCCTTGCCAAGTAAAGCTCCAGAATATCAGAAAAAAGGGTATTCCATCCCACTCCACTCTCTGCTGTGCTAGCTTTCTACTTGCAGGAAAATCACAAGTATATGATTTCTCAGGTGCAGGCTGAAGAGACATAGTGCACTCTGCAACCACATTCTGCTGCATGTGTAGACCAGGCCTCAGTGCAACTCACCGGATTCAGGTTTTAAGTGTCTTAAGTTTGTGAGGAAAGGTTTGTGCAGATGGGTTGAAATACAATTTAAAAAGCAGGAACTTACCACTGTGGGGTTGCCGCTGCTTATCAACTGGCTGACTTCATGGAAAATGCTCTTGCATTCAATTGATTTGTCTAAGGACCCTCGTTTCACTATTACCGCTACAGCTAACAATATCTGCTCCCGCACATACTTCTGGAGGCTGCAAATAAAATTAATTAATATTCAGAATCAAGGCAACCATTCTAAGACTTATAAAGTAAAATCCTTAGCTGTACTGCTCTTGGAGTAGAGCAGGGATAGGAACCTTTGGTCCTCTAGATGTTGCTGAACTACAACCCATCATCCTTGGCCATTGAAAATGCTTGCTGGGGCTGATGGGAGTTGTAGTTCAGTAACATCTAGTGGACCAAAGGTTCCCCCCACCCCTGGAACTGAATTGTTTGGTCTGCTGCTGCTTTGAGCCTGGTTCTCTTGTGCATTAATTGTTGCACGCTATCTAGAACATTAGCTGCAATCTCTGAGAGATGTTTCTTTTAAGTTACTGCAAACTTCTTTAGCCCCTATGGTATATAATTCTATGGTATATATACCCTATGGTATATATAACCCTATGGTTATAATATAAGTAGCACAGACAGCATCCATCTGACTGAATAGAATTCCAATGATTTTACAATCTCATACAATTGTAGAGCTGGAAGGAAACCAGAGGATCATCTAGTCCAGGGGTGGTCAACTCACAAAAGACTGCAATCTACTCAGGTCAAAGTTGGGGGGCTTCAGGTCAAAGTTGTTGAGCTTTTTTTAGGAAGAAAAGACCTGTTTTTTAGGGGTTCAGGTCAAATTGCGGGCTGCAGGGCTAGAATGTTGAGCTTTTTTTTAGGGGAGCCAAAGTTCTTGGGCTTCTTTGGGGGGAGCCAGTGATCTACCAGTAGATCACAATCTGCCTGTTGGACATGCCTGATCTAGTCCAACCCTGATCTAGTCCAGCAGGAATATACAGCTGTCCCGTACAGGGATCGAACCTGCAAGCCTGGCATTATCAGTGCCATACTCTAAACCAGTGTTTCCCAACCAGTGTGCCTCTAGATGTTTTGGGACTACAACTCCCATCATCCCTCGCTAGCAATACCAGTGGTCAGGGATGATGGGAATTGTAGTCCCAAAACATCTGGAGGCACACTGGTTGGGAAACACTGCTCTAAACGGCTGGGCAATGTCAGCTGATGGGCAGGAGTACTGAGTTCAATCCTGCTGTGCTCAGTTTTGGCAGATTGCTTCCTGTGGGGAATGTGCTGGCAAAGCAGAAAACCCTGCGGACAACAGAAGTGGTTCAACAGCCAATTCCTCTTTCCAGGGAACTCTGGGAACTGTAGCTCTGTGAGGGGAATAGGGGTCTCCTAACAACTCTCAGGAGGCTTAAAATACTACAGTTCCCAGGATTCTTTGGGGGAAGCTGCGACTGTTGAAAGTGGCATGCTACTGTTTTATATGTATATGCAGATAGGGACTCAAATCATTGGTCCATCTAGCCAAATCTTGTCTACTCTGGTTGGGAGCAGCTCTCTACAGTCTCTGGCAGGGAGTTTTCCCTGTCACCTGCTACCTGAAACCCATGGCTTTCTGCATGCAAACCACATAATCTTATCAATAAACTATGCTCCTCCCCATGAAAACAGAAGGCATTTTCTCATTGACTGAGATACATATTTTTTAACACGAACTCTTACAATATTTTTTTAGAACTGGCATCCTTACAGAAGTTTTTTTTAGCAGTACCATACTTTGTACTTACTTAGGCCTTTGTAAGACATATGTTAAAAGGAATGTTCGTAGGGACTCGATGCTACTTTTTTCCAACAGAATCCATTCTCGTACAACTGCTTCCATTATCGCCGTGGCAGCTTGAAAAAGGACATAGTCCACTTTACTAGTTTCTGCCGGAGAGATCCAAAATGGTAAGTTTGCAATCCACAGGAACTAACCTAGAAGGCACTGGTTACACAAACCCGCCATGATTAAAAACAGTTAGCACAAACAGAGCACGTTAAAAGGGTTCCCCAATCAGAATTAAGTGGCAACTGGCAATTCATAATGTTTTTTCATTGAAAGCAGGCTTCCCCAACCTGGTGCCCTAGATGCTCCCATCAGACACAGCCAGCACTGCATGGAGGGTGCCAGGTTAGAGAAGGGGTGATTTAGAGCATCATTTTTGGGTGCCCTTGCTTTTTCAAGCCAGGTGGATGCTGACTAGAGACAAAAGGCAGGGTCTACTCTGTGTATGGCTGTGTTGGACACTACCCAGAGCCTTTTCTGTACTGGCATCATGTCTTTGAAATGCCTTCCCCAGAGAAAACTGCTTGGTGCGTACATCACTGTAATTTAGATGTCATGTAACTCAGTTTTTTGTTCAATTCGGCTGTTTTATGTTTGTAAGCTGCTCTTTTAATTAAACAGCAATTTTTTAAAATGTCACTTTTTGTTTCGTTTTGTTTTAGTATCTGCCAATTACTGTAAGCTACTTTGAGCACCACTGGTGGAAAAAAGCAAGACAAACAAATTTAAAAACTCAAAACCATCACACCAAAAGCAACTAATTCATAACAAAATGACACCACAGGGTGCCAGGGCAGTGACAATGATTTACAGAGAATTACATAAATTGGCTTGTTACAGCTGGAAAAAGTAGACTTGCTGGTCCCAAACTCAATTCCCCCCATTTCAGTGAATATTGACCTTTAAATCAGGGGCTGTGGAGCCCCACTGATATCTGGGGCAACTTACTCCTTGGTTAAGTGTGCAAAGGACTGCAGTGTGAAAACCCCAGGTCCAATCTGGCATGCAGACAGCAGCATTTCTCAAACACACCAAACCCACAAGGAGGCAAGTGATGTAATGGGCCGATGAATCTGTCTTAGTGATACACTTTGAATATTCAGCTGAATACACACATAAGGACTTACCTAAAATATGCTTGCAAACAGCAAATGGCGATTTTGATTTTCTAAATGATAAGAATATGTGCTCAGCATGCTGACGTTGTTCATTATTGACCATGGAAGGTGGTGCCTAAAGAGAAAATAGATAGTTTGCTTTAATATATTGGGGGGGGGACCTTCTGTTACCAGTGAAAACCCATGTTAAGAATAACCACAAGTCTCTATTTTCATGTTTGTTGTTTTGACTACACTTAACTGAAGGCTATTTTGGTGTGTTTTTCTTTAAAACAATAATATAAAAGATTATGATGCTGATCATATTTTTTAAATATATATTTATAGCACTTTTTCACATTCATGACCCCAGGAAAGGCTACAAAACAACAAACATTAATCAGCATTCAAATATAATTACAAAAATTCCCTAAAACAGATTCACAGACAGCCTGTGATTCAGATCCATCCCAAGCAATACAGTAGCAGCAGTCTTTATTAGTCCACAGAACTCCCAGTAAAAGCCAATGCACTACTTCTTCAGTTCCTTCATTCTTGCCAAGAGCATAGCAAATAGGTTACTAAGCTGAATAGCCGAGAGAACTTCAAATACTGGTAAAATAATTTAGTATCAAAAATACTGGTGTTAAAAGGAGTTAGCTAAGACTTCTGGGTTCCAGCTATAAGCTGCCATTTAGTATCCTTGCTACCTACAAACTGATTCTTGTTGATCAGCCATAATTAACTTCTGCACTGAAGACATATTTGGTCCTCGACTGGGAGAACCTGAATATGGTAGTATCATATTTCCTAGAGCACGTTTGTTTTAAAAAGAGGGGAAAGAACAGCAATGTTGCAAACTGAAGATTCGTTAGACCTGAACTTTCAAGAAGCCAACACCAAGGTATTTAGCAGTAAAATACTGCCCTCTAGTGCAGTGGCTCCCAAACATTTCCCCCACAGACCACTTGAAAATTGTTGATGGTATTGGAGGACCACTTGATGGCTGTTTTCCTGTCCGCAGCTGCAACTGTAATGTGCTGCACTGAATGCCGTATTGTTTATAATTGTATGTGTATCGCTTCTTTTCTTTCTTTCTTGCATTTTATTGCAGTGCAATTTGAATTCGATAGAATTTAAATTTTACTTGTTCTTCACAGACACACTGTAGAGGGATAGCTCAGACAGTAGAGCAAGAGACTCTTAATCTCAGGGTTGTGGGTTCGAGTCCCACATTGAGTGAAAGATTCCCGCATTGCAGGGGGTTGGACTATAATATGATCCTTGTGGCCCCTTCCAACTCTATAATTCTATGTACATGTAACAGGTCACCTGACTGAAGCTCGCAGGGCACTGGTGGTCCACACATACCAGGGTTTTGGAACTCCTGCTCTAGTGTAAAGTCAGCATATGCCATGTGAAAACACACAACACAATGCAACTTCCCAACAAAGTCTGGTCAGCTCACGGTTTTGATGTTCTACAGATCATTCTGATAACAATAATTATTTTTTATTAATAATAATAATTCCATTTCTTCACCAAAAGAACCCCCGTTTGCTTACAGCGATTTAAAAACACCTTATTAATAAGAGTTTAAAACTGTGACAAGAATTGTGGGGGGGTGAGGATCCTGAAATTAAATACAGTCGTACCTTGGAAGTTGAACAGAATCCGTTCCAGAAGTCCATTCAACTTCCAAAACATTCGAAAACCAAAGCATGGCTTCTGATTGCTTGCAAACCACACTGATTGCTTGCAAACAAAATTTGCTATTGTACTGTTATGAGTCATTGGCTACAGAGAAATAATTCTTTTACCCGAGTTCCAGCTTGCTCATGATTATAAAGAATATATTTCTTAGGAGTGGAGACTGAATGAGGAAATAAGAATGTCTTCACTGGCAAAAAAGCAGGCAGGTATATTTTTATTGGTGCAAAATATAACAAGTGCTCTGTAATTTTATTAAAAAGACAGGTCAATGAGAAGATAGCCTATTCAAACACTCTGCAATAAGCAGAAAGGAGGATATTTGAAAGCAAACCAATATATAGAAAAGAATAGGCAAAGATGCCATAACAGGACAGAAGAACAATATTTTTTTAAAAAAAAAACAAGTCCACTTTGAACTTTGGAAAACTTTACCTAGACTAGATCTCTACACAGCCAGGCTACTGCCAATAGTGACACACACGACTGTGATGTTGCAAGGATTCATGAGAAGGACTACAAACAACATACAGTGGAACCTCGACTTGCGAATTTTATGCGTTCCGAAAGCACACTCGTAAGTCGAAAATTTCGTAAGTCGAAAAACGGCATTCCCATAGTAAACCGGCATTCCCTATGTAAACCTTCGTAAGTCGAGTAAACCCCATCTAAAACTTCGTAAGTCGAGTAAACCGCATCTAAAATCCAAGCGGATTTCCTTTCGGAAGTTGAAAAATTCGTAGGCGCGCGGCCGCTTTTTCCCTTTCATAAGTCAAAAAATACGTAAGTCGAGTACTTCGTAAGTCGAGGTTCCACTGTACAAGTAATGAATAGTGATCATGCAACCCAAAGGGCATCCTCTACAACAGGGATGGGGAAGCCTGCATGCCTCCAGAGATTGCTTCTTGGCCGTTTGGCTAATATCAAGCATCTTATAATGGCAATGGTGCCCACCTGAGAGATGACGGAACTGAGTTCCGGCGAGTTCCAGCTGAAAAAAAGCCCTGACTACTCCCATAAATCCAAGCCAACATGGTCAATGGTCAATCCCTAGCACAGTTATTATATGCAAGTACCTAAGGCAATTTTTTTCTGTTCCATCCTGTGTTCCAAATGTCCCATTGCACTAGGAGGTTAATCTCCCCTCTGTTGAATTACATATTTGGTATAGGTAGGACATTTAATTATTTGCTTCGGCTAAATTTAAACCCCACCGGTCTACTACCCTTAGTATCGCAAGATTGTCATAAGAGTGCTTGGACTAAAATGGTCAACCAAAAGCTTTACTTTTCTGGTTTATCACCACAACAGTTATTAACACTGGGCTTCAGTAAAGCAAACAATTTAATTAGACAGCGCCTATATGATATTGAGCGACAGAATAATTTGGCCACAATAAGGAAATTTTGTCCATGGTATGATTATTTTCCACCTAGCCATTTTGATATGTTAGCACCCTATTTGCAAAATTTAACTTTTCCAAAATACAGGCACACTTTTACTTATGCAAGATTAAATATACTGCCTTCAGCTGTACTTGAGGGTCGATTTCAAAAAGTTCTGCTGAAAAAACGCTTATAATAATAATAATATTAATAATTTATTATTTATACCCCGCCCATCTGGCTGGGTTTTCCCAGCCACTCTGGGCGGCTTCCAACAAAATATTAAAAACACAATAAAACGCCAGACAGTATTGAATCAGAACCTCATGTGCTTCTGGCTTGCACTCTTTAAAAAGATTTGAGGTTATTACTCCTCTACTGCTATCCATGCCAGGTCCACTCAACCATTGCTCTTCTAGCTGATCAAGATAACAAGGTGACAGCAAAAACTGCAAAAAAAATAAAATAATAATAATAGCAGGGGCAATTAGAATAAGATCTATTATTTGATTATTGATGTGAACCTCCAGAATGCATTTTGTATAGTTAAGTTTTTACCTCTATCTTCAGTATATTGTCTTTTATTTTATTGCTATGGGTAGTGGCTGATGCAAATAAAAATTCTTCTGATTCTGGTCAATGGTCAGTGTAGTCCAATAGCATCTGAAAGGTCAGAGTTCCCAGTCCAATAACACAAACTGAACAGAGGAACAGGTTAAAATAATCTTGTAAAATAATCACATGCAGAACCCTCCTAAGGAATCTATGCGGCTCCAGATCAGCAACAGTCCCAGACAAGAACAGCCAATTGAATTTTCTGCAGTGCCCTTCTGCAACAGGCCATTAAACATACACTCACATATTAAGTTTCCAAGGAATCTTGAAGGGCAGCCCCATGCATAATGCAATGCAGTAGTCTTATCTCTCGTGGACACGAGAGAATGCATCACTTTGGCAAGGCTCTCTGGGTCCAGGAGGGGTCATAGCTGGGGTGCATCACTTCTTCACTTTATCACCAAATAGAACGTCATCACTTCTATTTGGGATAAGAGGTTTTCAACAGATAGAAAGACTGGACCACAAATTACCGTACAAGGACTGAAGTGGGATACCATCCCTGTTCTGCAAACACAGGTGTGAACTTGCTCGACTCTGGTGTGCTTCCTTTCCATACCCCTCTATGCACATGTTAAATGGTTCGGAAGAAGCTGAAAGTTATTCAGTTCTCGTGCATCAGGAATGAGAAGCCTGTGATCCTGCAGGTTTTTGTTGGCTAGGGCTGATGGGAGTTTCAGTCCTACAACATCTGGAAGGTCACAGGTTCCCCACTCTTCGAGAGCTTATTTGACAAGTGAGGATTTTTAGTAGTGTTCCTAATAGTAAGCTTAAATTTAACATTGAACTTAATGTAAATGAACTAAGTCATACTCCAACTAAAATCAATGGGTTTGACTAATGTAAGTCCACTGATATCAGCTGGTCTACTCTGAGCATGACTTATGAGTCAAAGAACCAGAATTATAGAGTGTGAAGGGACCACAAGAGCCATCTAGTCCAACCCCCTGCAATGCAGGAATCTCTTGTCCAATGTGGGGCTCGGACCCATGACCCTGAGATTAAGAGTTTCATGCTCTACCGACTGAGCCATGACTTAGCTGGATACAACTTACAGCAACAGCCAATATACAAGAGCAAATATATCCACTTAACAAAAAAGATATCAATAAGGACTTAAGTCACATGCAAGGCAGAAGATAGCAGCCACCAGTGGGAAAGGAGAAGCCAGAGAAGACAACAATTAAATCCAACACATGATAAAAGTCTATATCAATTCTGTGTTAAAACTTCGTCCATTACCCTCTAGTCAACCCAACTGAGTTAAAGTGTCTCTCTCTATGCAAAACATCAAGTTACTGGGTAAAAATAAGAGGCATGTCTAAACATGATCACTTTGATGTAACTTGGTTTCCATCTATTAGTTATGTAAACGGGTACAGAGATGCTTATCGTACATGCAACTTTATGGTGGATGTTTTTCCTTGAAGTAGCTGTGTTAAGTAATACCTAAGTAATTTGACGCTGTACTCATACTCTCCATGAACGAAAGTTGTTTTGGTTCTTATGTTTTTCTTTATATTTATAGAAATTGATAAAAAAATATATTTAAAATGTTACTAGGTAAAATACACCCTTTCGGGCAAGCATCACAAATGTCAAAGAAGGTCTACTTTGGTGGCAAATTATGGAAAGTTTGGGCACCGAGGCAAGAATCTAAAGAGCAACAGGCTCAGACAAGAGGCCTGTACTAGCCCAGATGAATATTTTCATCAAACAGATCACACATACACAAAAAACATACATATCATACCCAAGTGCTTTTCAAACTTTCCTCAGTTTGGAGGCTGCTGTTCAATAAAAAATAAGCTGAAAGAATTTCATGGTTCTTTTGACCCTGGCCTTAATCTTCAAGTAAATTATTTTGTTTGGTATTCTTGCATATGTACAGGAGAGTTAGACAAATCTATCAGCCTCCCTCCCACTTGTCTCTAAGCACTGCAAGGGGCACAAGGAAATGTCCTGATTGTGCTCCTAAGTTGCATACAAGCTCCATTTGGTGGCAAACCAGTGTTTTAATCAACTATAATAATAACTATACAATATGCCAATTATAAAATGAAAAATGAGTTTCAATCAATATTGCTTTCCCCCTTTGCCAGCACCATAAAGCCAATGTTGAAGTTTTATTCCTGATGTTTAAAATTTGTTTTGAATTCAACTGATCCACCTGGGATCATAATAAAAATACATGGTTAAGTATTAAACTTTTGGAAAGACAGTACAAGCACGTGTTTTATTTTACCACAGGAAAGTGTAATACATTCACTGAAAGTTTAACACATGGCATGATATTTATTTTGTCAGGACAAGTTATGTGCTGTTTACTGTTGCAACAATTGTTTTCTCAAAATTTATCTTCTGTACCATGAAAATAAATAAAAACGTTGTTTTAAAAAATAGAAACAGGGAAACAAAAAGGGAAGGAGAGGCACATGGAGACATGTTAAACAAGGAAGCAGAATGCAGTTGCTTCCGTCAGGTGCATTTAAGTTTAGCTGCAGACTATAATAATAATAATAAAAATAATAAATTTTATTTATACCCTGCCCTTCCCAGCCAAAACCGGGCTCAGGGCGGCTAACATCAATAAAATTACAATAAAATATAAAAGAAAGAAAAAATGCTGATTAAAATACAGATTAAAATTTAAAAAGCCGCTTCATTTATCGCCCATAATCAAAACCATAAGAGGAGGAAACATCAGACTGAGTCCAACCCGAAGGCCAGGCAGAACAACTCTGTCTTGCAGGCCCTGCGGAAAGATGTCAAATCCCACAGGGCCCTAGTCTCTTGTGACAGAGTGTTCCACCAAGTTGGGGCCAGTACTGAAAAGGCCCAGGCCCTGGTTGAAACCAGTCTAACAACTTTGTGGCTCGGGACCTCCAAAGTGTTATTTGTGGACCTTAAGGTCCTCTGCGGGGCATACCAGGAGAGGCAGTCCCATAGGTACGAGGGTCCTAGGCCGCATAGGGCTTTAAAGGTCAAAACCAGCACCTTAAACCTGATCCTGTACTCCACCGGGAGCCAGTGCAGCTGGTACAGCACTGGATGAATGTGGTACAGTAGCTAGCATGAGAACTAAGGAGTTGTGCCAAGCCAGAGATTTGAAGAGAGATGGGAGTCATCATGCAGAAGGTCTGTGAGGTGGTTCCAAACACACAGGGTGGCAAAGGAGAAGAAGTGATGCCTTTTGAGGGAGGAGGAGACCTTTGGAACAGCCGACCAGAGAAGGAGGGAAGTGAAGGTCACAGACAGGGATGAAGAGAGATACAAGAACAGACAGCCAAAGGAGGAGAGCAAGGCCATGGAGGTCTTTGAAGGCAAGGGCAGGCTTGTGCTGGATCTGGGAGAAAACAGGAAGCCAGCACTGTAAGTTAAAGATCCTCTGTCTAAACATGTCAGCGGCAAATGATAGCCAGATAACAATAATGCCTGTTAAAGGAATATTTCAGATAGCCGGTGTTTCTGCATGTGAGCAAATTTGATTTTAGTGTGTAAATTGGCATCCAAGGCTCCACTTTAAAGACACGTATCCAAGAAAGAATGTTGCAGCTGAGGACAGCAGACCTTTCTCAAATGCTTAATCATGCTTGCTTTTATTTTGCATGATGATTACATACAAATCCACTGTGTGCCGTCCCTACTCTTGTCAGGTACTTCCAACACCTTCAAATATCCAGCAAGTATCATTTCATATTGGAAGCAGGGTTCTGCCTATAATGAATGGCTGGGCTAGGTTTTGAATTTTTTGTTTCTAACAGCCAGCTGCAAAGCCCAGTCCCACCATGATAACACCAACAAATTATAAAGATTGGTTCAAAATTGCAATGCGTTTCCTCCTTCATTAGCCTCTATCTATGTTAAATGATCTGACCAATGATGGTATCATGGTACCTAATGGCATGATATGAAGCTTACTTCTGAAAGTTCAAACACTGAATTAAGGTCTCTATTCAAAAGGGTTGTGCATGTGTAGACAGCTGTGAGAAATCTGCTACATTCCAGGTACAAAATACTACCTGTCGTCCAACTGTTGCTAACACTATACTGTAATTCTAGGACTTCAATCCTTTGTAAATTTACCTGGGAAGAAGATCCACAGAACTCAGTGGTTCCTGCTTCTGCGTAAACATACGTAGGTTCAACTTTGAGAAACATAATAAGCATTTGTTTAACAAAGGCTTCAGCCAGATGAAATTTAGATTTCATAGAAATGCAAATCACCTTACACAGAACTTTTACCATTCTGCTTACATAAACCTCATCAAAGAGAAAAGGTACAAGCTCCACCCTATACTCTCCCAGCCTTGTTTTTAAGCTGAAATCTCTTGCATCAATCAATTAGCATAGATAACTAAACAAGAATTCTCCTGTCTACAGAGTGCCTGGCTTCCTCAGTCTTCACACCTTTTCAATTTCAGCCGATCAACGATAAAACGTAAAAGTCTTCATTCACCATAGCAGGGAGGCCCAAAAAAAGCTGCCCAAGCAAATACTGGGAAACTTTAGTAGTTAAACTGTCAGGTCTTTAAGAGACAGACATGTTTCGTTAAAAAACTCTCATGAAAGTGCTACAGCAGGCACCCCCAAACTCAGCCCTCCAGCTGTTTTGGGACTACAATTCCCATCATCCCTGACTACTGGTCCTCTTAGCTAGGGATGATGGGAGTTGTAGTCCCAAAACATCTGGAGGGCCGAGTTTGGGGATGCCTGTGCTACAGCAACATTGGGGATCCTTCAGACTGCCAAGCCATCCCATTTGGCCTTCTAAAGTGGTTTGGCCCAAACTACACACATCTTTCCCTCACTTGGCATCATATAAGGTTAGGCACGGGATTTGTAAACCAGCAGAACCAAATAGAAATGGAAATTCCTTTTCAGCCAGCCTTCACCCATTATTCCATTGAGATGCCCAAAATACTTATGCATTATGTAGGTATCTTATTAGTAAATAGGATTTGCTCCTTTAAAACAGGGGTGGCTAACTCGTGGCCCTCCAACAACTCCCATCAGCCCCAATTAGCATCCAATGGCCAGGAATTATGAGTTTTAGCTGAATTGCAGGTAAGAGGGTCTACAACAGGCTTCCTCAAACTCAGCCCTCCAGATGTTTTGAGACTACAACTCCCATCATCCCTGGCCACTGGTCCTGCTAGCTAGGAATCATGGGAGTTGTAGGCCAAAAACATCTGGAGGGCAGAGTTTGAGGAAGCCTGGTCTACAAATTAGGCTTCCTTGGATTAATAGAAGCTTTCAGCTGCTTTTGCAGCCCACTTTTACTGTTGTATTCTGAATGCTGTGTTTCTGAATGTTTCTGCATATTGAAAGAGATGGGAGATTTTTCAAAACTCTAAAAAAAAACAAACCTCTGGTGTGTGATTTTCACAACCTCAAGGAACTACTGGCAAAGGTTGAAATTCTAAAGCCATTTATTCCCCAGGTTGGGCAATATGCCCCCTAAGAATTGTGTCCACAGAGAAATCAGGAATGGGCCTCAGGCTATCATGCCCCTCCCATCTCTTTCAACTCTATCACAGCAGGAAAAAACAAACAACTGAACTGGAAAATCCCATGTGCTCTCACTGGTCCTGATTACCATAAGCTCCTTCCCATATTTACCCACATAAAATGTCTATGTGGGGAAGAAGGGGTTAATTGCAGGTAAATTCCACCATTGTTGGTTAGCTTTGCTACCAAACTGACTTGCTAATAACTGAGGTGTAAAACACATACCTAAGCCTTAACAACAAATACTTTTACAGAAGCAATTATGGAATTGTTTTGATACATGTAAAATAGCCATTTTCAATCATATAATAATAATAATAATAATAATTTATTTATACCCCGTCCATCTGGCTGGGTTTCCCCAGCCACTCTGGGCGGCTTCCAACAAAATATTAAAAATACAGTAAGTCATGCAGACTTTCTGGAAAGATATTAGCATAAAAAGAAAGAAAGAAAGAAAGAAAGAAAGAAAGAAAGAACAACAAACACTTCTAAAATCATAGAATTGTAGTGTTTACAGGATTCTAAGGGTCACCTAGTCCAACCCCCCAAAATGCAAAACTGTACTTTGTTGTTACATTAAAAACCCGTTCCCTTGTTAACAAATGTAGAAATGAAGCATAAAGAAGAATGGACCCATATGCACAACTTTCCTTTTGTCAGCTATGGAGAAGGTACCAAAAAATCAGGGAAATTTGTTCATCAAGAACAAGCAATGGGAAACTTGTGAACTTCTGAACTGCAATCAAGGAATGCACTTTGGCATCAAAGAAAGTTGCTATTAACTCAAAAGTACAGAAGGCATGGGAAGAATGCCAAGGTATATATTAAAAACACTCCTTTTCTAATGTTTTGCTATCAAAGTTTTGTAAATTATTTTAGCCTTCCAGTCTGTAATGTTGTAGTCTAATTAGAAAACTAGGCATAGCTGTCATAAAAGTAACCTCCCACATACACATCCCACAATCATGAAGACTGCTTTAAAAATAGTACTTTCCCATCAGGCAAGGCTTTTGTCTGTACAACTTTGTTGTGATCTGCATTTGTAAGAGATTGGGAGCATCTGCATAAACAGAGCACACCTGGCGTGTTCTGCTGATATGAATACCGTGTTTCTCATAATATAAGACATGCCTAAAATATAAGGCATAGAAGGATTATAACGGGGTCGCAAAATATAAGGCATACCCCGAAAATAAGACGTACCGGGTTCCGGTAGTGATATCGGGTACCTGGTGAGGTGCAGCCCCTCCTAAACACCCAGCAGCGCGCACCACGTGGGGCCCCAATCCAGCTCCCGCCAGCTCTCTCCCCCAGCACAGCCAGCAGCAGCAGCGGGCACCGCTTGGATCCGATCCAGCGGGACTCAGCCGCAGCGCGCCAGTGGATCCCCGATCCACCGGGCGCAGCAGCAGCGCGCTGAGTGAAGCCCTGAGTGGCCGGGACCCGGACCCAGCCGCAACCGCTGGAAGCCGCTAGAGGAAGTAGCAGCATCCTCGCTAGCTCCTCCACCAAACCCCGCGCAGCCCGCAGATCCCAAAAGCAGGCTTCTGCTGCTGCCCGCCTCGCAAGAGCAGTGATCGGAGGCGGGCGGGGGGGGGGGACAAGCGGGAGAGGCGGCGGCAACAACAGCAGCAGCAGCCCCTCCAAGCCCTCCTCCTCCTCGCCACCCCTAGCCTCGCCTTCGCCCTCACCGCCCTAAGGGGCCCTCACGCAGCCCTCGCCCTCCAGCGTCCTCCTCCTCCTGGACGCTGCCACTTAGGCACGCAGGAGGGAGAGCCGGCAGACGGACGGCACCTCCTCAATCCTGCACACTTCACCTCAGGGCGTTTCCCGCCCTCGCAGAGAGAGGGGCTTCCCCCTCCCTCAGTCGGGTGTGTAAGGGCTGTCTCCTCCCCCCCCCACCTCTCCGTTTCATTCGGCTCCTTCATTGCTCTCCTGCTGCAATCCAAACCTGATTGTGGCTTTTCTCTTTCTCTCTCTCTCTCTCCCCCTCCCTCCCTCTCCCTCTCCTCAACTTTCCCCATGCTTTCCTCTTTCTTTTCGTGTCTTCTTCGGCCATGGACTATTATTTTCTTCCCCTATCCGTGCACTTGCAATTCTCTCCACCACCACCCTCCTCTCCCCAAATTCCTTTTAGGATTTTCAGTTTTCTCCTCACTGGTTCTTCCTTTTCTTCTCTCCCCCCATCCTCATTGCATCCTTTTTCTCTCTGCCCTCCTTTGCTACACACACACACACGGGGGGGGGGGGAGAGAGAGAGAGAGAGAGAGAGAGAGAGAGAGAGAGAGAGAGAGGAGTGTTGACTTTGCTTGTCCCCCGCCACCCGCCACCCCTTCCCAGCTCCGTGAAGCATCTCCGCTGTTCCCCGCCGTGGCAGCTTCCAAAAGCCTGCTTTTAAAAAGCCTCGGTGGGGGGGGGGGGAGATGTTGCACAGAGCAGGTGGCAGCAACGTGAAGCATCTCCATTGTCCCCCGTCGTCCTTGCAAAAGCCTTCCTTCCTTCTCCCTCTTTCTTTCACTCTTTCTCACTCCTTCTCTCTCTCTCTCTCTCTCACCTTTTCCTTTCTTCCTTCCTTCTCTCTCTCTCACCCCTTCTGTCTTCCTTCCTTCCTTCCTTCCCTCTCTCTCTTCCCTCCCTCCTTCACTCTCTCTTCCTCTCTCTCTCTCTCTCTCTCTCTCTCTCCTTCCTTCCTTGTCTCTCTCTCTTCCTTTCTTTCTTTCTCTCTCTCTCTCTCTCTCTCTCTCATCCCTTCCTTCCTTCTCCCTCTTTCTTTCTTTCACTCTCTCTCACTCACCAACCCCGTTCGCCAAAGCAGGCTTGTTTTTGCGATCTTGGCGGGGAAGAACCAGCAGCACCCCTCTGCTGCCCCTCCCAGCCTTTTAGAGGAGGAAAACCAGAAAAAAAAATTTTTTTCTTGTTTTCCTCCTCTAAAAACAAGGTGCGCCCTATGGAGCATCCTATGGAGCAAAAAATACGGTAATTATAATGGAATATATGTAGATTGCTGTACCACACTTAATAAAAATAAGACATCCCCCGAAAATAAGCCATACTGTGTTTTTTGGAGGATAAAAAGATTATAAGACGGTGTCTTATTTTAGGAGAAACACGGTAGCTGCACACAATGAAAATTTCTGTCAATAATACCATTAATGGGCTTTTGTGTCTTGCCTCCTCTTGAAGTACTCTGGACTTGTTGCGTCACACTCTTAATGGCACTGGCAAAGGGGTACAAATTAATTCATAGCTCACTTTATACTCAATCACCCAACACAGAATCTACAGCCCTCTGCAAATATCTGAGTCTCAATTATTAAGCAGATTTCTTCCACAGTTCCTCAGAAGGATTCAGAGTGTAGCTCATTTAGTGCAAAAGTTCCTCCATTTTCCTGCTTTGTGAAGACATTCAAATCTGATGTTCTATTTAAGTTTAGAGTTTGGGAAGTATTTACAATATCATAATACCTTTAAGATCTATGCACATTTCCAGTAAAACATGAACCAATACAGTGTATTGTTCAAACGCATGTCTTGCACAGAGAAATATATGTGTGCTTAGTAGTGAAATATAGAGTGCATTCCCATATAAGCAGGCATAAATCACTCCTAAACCAAAGTCTGTGCTAAATAATTTATCCAGTGTACTATTAACTCTTGGCAAAAGATAATAACCCAGACTTTTCACTCAGATTTCCTTATCTATAGTAAATCCTAGGAAAGGTATCCACAGATTTTAAACCTGCAGTGTAGAAACAGCCTAGCCATAAAGACTGTTCTCTACCACAAGAAAGTACACAAACTACCGACCTTTTAAGTGAAAGATATGCACCAAGAGAATTGTGTTTACATTTGAGACATGCCTGAATTGGAAGTGAAACCCTGTTTGCCTCTAGTGCTTCATTGTTTCTAACTACAGTATACAGAAGTCCTCTCCCCTCCACAAGCCGCCTTCTCTCTTCCAATAATTGCTAACCCACCCATTAAAAATCACAGGTACTGTCAGATATTTAAATAGTTCAAAGAAAAAAATTACCATCAGCAAGTCTACAACAAAGCTGAAATATTAACAATAAAGCAATCCAATACTTCCTTCAAGCACAGATTTTCTACATATCACCACATGTTCACCAGTGCAGTGGGTTAAACCAGAGATACCTGGGTTGAAATTTCCTCTTGTACATCAAACTTGCTAGGTGATCTTATTTTTTTTGCTTTAAAACATTTCATAAAATTTATATGCTGCTTGTTTGCAAACTGCTTTGAGGTTTTTTAACAAAAAGAATAAAACTATCAGTAAAAACAATAAAACTATTCATTCAAAATATAAAGTCAACTATACACTAAAATCAGATTAAAGCATACATCCACATTCTATACCAGGGGTCAGCAACCTTTTTCAGCTGTGGGCTGGTCTACCGTCCCTCAGACCATGTGGTGGGCCAGACTATATTTTTTGGGGGGAAATGAACAAATTCCTATGCCCCACAAATAACCCAGAGATGAATTTTAAATAAAAGCAGACATTCTACTCATGTAAAAACACCAGGCAGCCCCCACAAATAACCCAGAGATGCATTTTAAGTAAAAGGACACATTCTACTCATGTAAAAACACGCTGATTCCTGGACCGTCTGCGGGCCGGATTGAGAAGGCGATTGGGCCGCATCCGGCCCACGGGCCTTAGGTTGCCTACCCCTGTTCTACACCTTAGATCCAATGGGAGCCTAATCTACCTCAAAGGATTGTAATGAGGAACAGGAAAGATAACCACAGACATACCAGCCTGTTTAAAGAAAGAACAGGACACAAAACACACACATACTAGGTAAGGTTTTCATCCATGCTATGCATTAATGTATAATTGTTAAGCAATTGCTCAATATCTACTGCTTGCAGGGTAGTACGGCAGATTGTGTGATGCTTGCGTGGTAAACTTATGCTTACATAAAAACTGCTCACATAGAAGACTATGAGCAAATATAAATTGCCAATTCAGAGCACCAGTTTCCCACTTGTATAGTGAAATACCAATGACTCGCCTTCTTGTATTTTGGGAGAATAAGCAATAACTTTTTGACATTTTGGCAATATTATTATGGTATAGTTCTTTGGTTGGAGGATACTTTTAGCTGACGGATTTATCTATTTCTCTAGTATTTTATTGTTTTGTCAATAACCACAGAAATGTTACTAGCCCGCAAAACAATTTTTAGCAGCCTGCTATATAGCCTGCATTTTCATGGCTGCTCATGAGGACAAGCCTCACCCTTAAAGGCCTACATGAAAACCTATTGAAAGGCTTGGTTTGTGTTGTGTTTTTTAAAAAAAGACTTCTATAAAGCAGACTGGCACAGAAATGATGGAGATTTTAAAGCATAGGTTGTGTGGACATTTGCACTGGACCCCATACCTCCTGTGCCTTCCTCCTGTTTTTAAACATCAACTTTAAGAAAATTCTTACAAAGTAGTTTCTCTCTCCCCCCCCCCCAAAGTTTGCCTAAGATTTCATCTAAACAAATAAATTAGCATACACCAACATGTGTCATGGGTGTAAGTCCTTTTAAGGATCTAGCTATGCTCTAGGAAGGAGAGAACCAGCACTTTTCTGCTAGCCCTTTGCATTTCTATGCAGCTCTGGCTTCTTCAGAGTCAGGCACAGAAAACAAGTGAGCTATTCAGTCAACTCACACGCATCTATGGCATTCCTGGACACCTATGGCTACCAGAAACCTATGAAATACAAGGCTGGTTGCAAGTGTTTTGGGTGTGTGTGCAGAAGATGCAACAAGTTACACTGCAAAGCACTTTCCACAAAAAAATATATTAAAAAAATTAATGGTCACAATCCCACAAAGCCCAAACCATCAAAACAAGTGTACTTGGGTGGAGGTGGGGGCATTGGTAGCTTCAATGCTAACAACAGACTGACAAAGTGATTCTGACTGCCTTGTTTCACACAAAGCTTTTAAACACTGATTGAAGGAACAGTTTTGCATAGACAATACTAATAGTTGGAAAGGTTTTGCTATTCAAGCCCAGATTTTCCAGGTGCCTTGACTGTTGAAGAGAACAAGCAAATGGAACAAGCATCTTAAGATTTATGTAACCCAGACACATGAAGGTTGGCTTGCAGAGACAGAGGCGGGAAGGGGGGAAGAGGGGGGCATGGGAGCATTCACTAGTTGGCAAAAAAAAAGGAAGGAAAATGTCATTTTATACTGATTGTAGCATAGGCGCAGCAGGAAAAAATGTTTCTAACATGAAAAAGGAGCAGAGCAAAGAGTGGTGGAGCAGCCGAGATTAAGGATCTGAGCACGTGGGTGCAGGAGTGAAATGGAGAGGATTTGGGAAGCAGAGGCTATGATGGTGCAGAAAGGAGCAGGAGCCCGAAGCAATGATAAAGGAAGCGAAAGGGTTGTGGAGGGTGAAGGGGCCCCAAAGTCGAGAGGCACTAGCAGCCCCATCCTACGCCCGTTTGCTCGGAAGCAAGTCCCCCCCTCGGGAGGGGGGTCTATGGGACTTGCTCCCATAGCCAGCGCGCACGGGGCTGCAGCTTCGGAGGGAAAATAAAGGGCAGCGGCGAGATTTCCGCGGCACCGTGCGGAAGGAGGCGCAGCCCCGCGGAGTCCCTCCCCGAGGAAGGAGCCTGCAAGGGAGCCTTCCCCTAGGGAAGAAGGAGGCTCTCCGCCCAGAGGGATAAACTTGGGGGCAGAGGCGCCGTCCCGCTCCCCGCCGCGCCCTGGGCCCCCCAGCCTGCCCGCTCCGCTCGCCGCCGCGCCGCCCTCACCATCAGCACTTTGGCCGCGTTCTCCAGCTGGGCGATCACCTCGGGGGCTCCCCCCGCCGCCGCGGCCGCCGCCATCATGGTCTCTCTTCAATGACGCGCCATGCACTGCATTCTGGGACGAGGCGGCCGCCCAGCCAATCCCCGGCGCGGGCGCGGAAGGAGAGAGGGGAGGGAGGGGCCAGCGGGCCGCGCCGGGAGAGCCTCGCGAAGCGGCGCCTCAGTCGGGCGGCGATTCCCGCCCCGGCCGGGAGGGTCGCGGAGGTGCGCGTGCGTGGGGGGGGGAAGGGGGGTCTCCCGCGCCAGAACGGCCATGAGGAAAAGCTGGACAATCGTAGCCCTGGTCGAGGGGGGGCGGAATACGAAGAAGACCCCTCCGGCTCTGGGTCGAGTGTGCCCCGCCGGAGCTCAGCATGCATGCGGACGAAACGTTTGTGTGTGTAACCGTGAACACGGGGAAATCGCCTTTGAACACGTGCAGAGTGTTCGTCACTCAGCGCGGAGTAAGCGCAGCCCGGGAGTTTACCTGGGAAAGGGCTTCCACGTCAAAGGGTGGTGCACGCGCTTTCCAAGTAGGCTCAAAAGTGGCGGAGACGATCCTGGACTATTTTGGTATTTTAATATCGCGCCTCAGGGCTTACAGAAAAAGTAAATTCCTTCCAGTACCATGGAGAGACCTGGTCTGAACAAAGACATTGGATTCTTATCTCATTATACATGACAAAGCTTTTTTAACCTTCTCACCCCTTGCTTTTTCCTGTAAGAAAAAGTAAATAAGCAATGGGCGTCCTTGCAAGCGCGCACGGAGAATAAAGTCGGGCTAGTATGCTAGCAGCTCTTATTTAGCCCCGAGAGCATCATTTATTTTTATTATTATTTATTGATTAGTAAAGCAGTTTCACTGAGCCCAGATTTTGAACTTTTTTGGCTTGCTTTTGTAACAGGCAGCAATTCAGTAGATGTGCTTGCTGAACTTGTACATGTCATTCACTATCAAAGGCACTGTGGCCCTGACAGAATTGGAGATACCCTGTTCTGTGCAAAGTTCATTTTTTTAAACAGGGGAAGGAAGGACTGTAGCCATAGAGCTGGTGCTTTGCCCCAGGTTCAGTCCCTGGAATTACAGTTTTAAAAATTATCTGATAATGGGGGAAACATATGCTTGAGATCATGCGGACCCACTCCCTATCATACAAGACAATACAGATGGACAAATAGTTTGAACTGGTCTCTTAGATCTGTATTTACCAAATGCAGCTGTCTCTCTTGTACTTCACACAATAATAGGCTAATCTTCCCATGCATATATGGCCACTCACAGAAATGAGACACAATGCTACACCTTTTAAAAATTGCTGATACAAAACATGCAGCTTCCTAAATGTGTGCCTGTATGCCTGTTTTCAGCCTGAACAGTCTGCTTTTTGTTGAGAGTCACATTCCCTCAGGGGAACCGGTCAGGGACTATATGCCAGTGCTGAGCAGAGCCAGAGCTACATGGTGGGGGAATAAAGATCTGGCCTACCTAGCCAAAAAAGGTTCACCCATGGTGTGTGTTTTGAAACTGATGCCGCACATGATTTCACATAGGTCCATACCAAAAACTGAATTTGCAACATATACTTACATCTTCTAGATTCATTGCACTTTATATCTTCACTCATAGGGAATCATACTTGGACCTTTCTTATATCAGTTTTTCCACCATAGCTACTCTTCACACGTAAGTTTAATAACTATAGTGGGATCTGAAGAGCTACTTCAGGGAATGCTATGGTTTATTTTTCTTTTAAGAGCAAATATTAGAAACCGTTTTTGAAAGTCCTTTAATTTTGCTGTGTTGCAAGTGGGGTTTCAGTCCTTAGCTCCTTTAGATCTTGCCCTATACATTTTATGACTCCTAGGCAAAATAGATTTTAATAAATGGTTCAAAATTTCTAGCATTAAGCTTATAGTATACTATGGCAGCATATGTACTATCAAAAATTACTTAGTTGCTTGGAATAACACAGAATTCACTTGTTAAGTAAGAAAACGGGTAATGGTAAGAGGAGGGGAGCAAGAACAAATTTTCCAGATACTTAACGGTACTGAGAGCCGTTATGGATAAATTTCAAAGTGAGAACTGTAAGCAAACTGAATTACTCCACCATCTGCAACTCCTGAAGATAAGGCTGAAGGTCAACATTTCTAAAGCTAATTATGATCTCATTGCACTTCTCCTTTGTCCATATAGATTAATAGTCACTAAAATAGAACCATACAGAAATTAATCATAGGGAATATGATACAGTGAGAAATTGAAATGTGGCTTTCTACATATTACCAGCTTAACATGCAGCTACGTTGTTCTTTTTCTCAATTTGGATCAAAGCTGCCTTGGGGGGAATACATAAAAATGTGATATTTCATAAGAAATTATAGGAATGATATAGGACAGATGTGGATACCAGGAAAGGTCCTAGAACAGATAATTAAACAGTCGGTCTGTGGACACTTAGAAAAGAATGCAGTGATTACTAAGACCCAGTATGAATTAAAAAAAAAAAAAGTCACGCCAGACTAATCTAATTTCTTTTTTTGATAGAGCTACAAGCCTGGTGGATCGGGAATACTGCAGACCTGGAGTATCTTGGTTTCAGTAAGGCTTCTGGCAAACTTCCACATGCAAGGAAACTGGCAAGATGTGGACTGGATGAGGTAACTGAAAGGTGGATTTGTAGCTGGTTGACTGAACCAAAGAGTTCTCGTCAATGATTCCTCAATATCCTGGAAAAAAGTGACAAGTGAGGTGTTATGGGCCCGTTGTTCAACATCTTTACAAATGACTTGGATTTAGGTATTGAAGGGACGCTCATCAAATTTGCAGATGACTCCAAATTGGAAGGGGTAGCCAATGCAACAGAAGACAGAATTGAGATTCAAAATGACCTTATCAGATTGGAGAACTGGGCACAAAGTGAAACTAACAGAATGAAATTCGTTAAGTGTAAGGTTCTACACTTAGGCAAGAATAACAAGCTGCACCAATATAATACGGGGGACACCTGCCTTGCCAGTAGTATACGTAAAAAGAATCTAGGGGTCTACTGACTACAAGCTTAACATGAGTCAACAGTTCCAGTTACAGGTAGGTAGCCGTGTTGGTCTGCCATAGTCAAAACAAAATAAAAAAATTCCTTCCAGTAGCACCTTAGAGACCAACTAAGTTTGTTCTTGGTATGAGCTTTCGTGTGCATGCACACTTCTTCAGATACACTTCAGTGTATTATTTTGTTATGAGTCAACAGTGTGATGCAGCAGCAAATAAGGTTTCAGCCTGCAGCAACAAGTATAGTCCCGATCAATGGAAGTAATAGTACCACTCTATTTTGCCTTGGTCAGACCACACCTGGAGATTGGATAGGAAGTACTGGAGTTTCCCTGATGGAACAAAACTTAGCTTGAACTACCAGGTTTTCTCCAGTTCCATTGTAGGGACACAACACTCATTGCTAAAGAAAAGCCAATCTAAACACAGTCTTGGGGCATGTGTAGAGTTCCAGTTCCAGCTTCTGATCATCATCTTTCCCAGCCCTACCTGGAGATGGCAGGGCTTTTAACCTGGGGCTTTCTGCATGTAAAACATGCTAGTATTGGAGTAGAGGCTATTATTAAATAAACCACTTGCTCTACAAACCATTGGCCCATGGCTGGAATGAAATCTTTTAATTGTGTGATGATTAATTGTACGGATATGCCGAATAATGTAGAATGTCACCCGCATATACTGCATCCTTTATTCTTAAATGAGAAGTGTCCTTCATGCTTTGCAATTGGCTGAATGCCAGCTGCAGCAGAGAGGCTCCCTGAAAAACAGTGTTATAATATATATAAAGGGCACCCTTGTCTTTGCTAGCAGACAAACCCTTAGTTAATTAATGGCTCTGCTTGTATGGATGCATGGTTTCTGAGCTTCCTTTGGTTCTAACAGAGTCATTGTTCACGAAATGTGCTTATTAAAACGAGTTAATATGTTATTTTACTGGCTGCAGCAATGTAACATTAATTTTATCTTTGTAGAACTATCTCTGTATAACTCCCCACCCCAACAAAAATACAAACAAACACCCAGGATCAGGGTCATGCTACAAGGCAATAGCTTTTTAACCCAGGTGTGGGATTCCTGTGACCCTCCAAATGCTGCTCAACTTCAATTCTCATCAGCCTCATCAAGCATGGCCAAAGGTCAGGAATTATGCGAGTTGTGGTTCAATAACACCCAACTCCTGCATAACCCTTTATCACCACACCATAACTGTTGTTTATTCATTCAGTCATTCCAGGATGGATGTTTACAATCATGCTATTTCAAATGCTGTTTGCAACCACTAAGACTCAGACAGAAGTGTATATTGCCGCATGCCATCCCAATCTCTGAGCGGTGTGAGATTCCAGGGGGTTCCAGGTTGCTTACCTAGAGTTCGGTTTCCTTGGAATGAAGGAGACAGTGGAGAATGTGTTGTCTTGGTGATACATGGTTTATTTACACATCTATACAACGTGAACCTAAGATGGAGTGGCTCACAACATTAACATCTTCCGGACCTCTCGTGGAGGAGGCACACGAAGAAGGATCTCAATGAGCTCAAGGTCCGTGTAGGTTCATATGGAGAGAAGTGGACCTTTGAGGTATTGAGGTCCTGAGCCGTTTAAGCCTTTAAAGGTCAAACCAGCACGTTGAATTGGGCCCGGAAACTACCTGGAAGCCAGTGCAGTTGGGTCAAGATCGGTGTAATATGTTCAAACCGTCTTGTCCTGGTTATTATAGTTCTGGGAGGGGAATAGGGTCTCCTTACAACTCTCAGCACCAACAAACTACGTACAACTCCCACAATTCCTTGGAGGAAGCCCATGCTGTTTAAAGTGGCATGATACAGCTTTAAAAGATGAGTTGGACGCATTTGTATATTTCACATACTGTCTTCACTTTGTTCCTCAGGAACGCAGTGTGTGTTAATGTTCTTTTGAGACAGTACTTTTAAGGATCTTTTTAATAGTATTGGACAAAGTGTTCATATTGAATGTACATCATTAATCTAATCTTCCTGACAGATCAGGTCCTAACACTTTAGAGAAAACCAGCCTGCCACACCATATATTAAAAGCACTCCTGTGTCACTTAACAGTCATGCTTTCACCAAAGAATTCTGGCAACTATGGTTTGGTAAGGGTGCTGAAAGTTATTAGGAGACCGCCCCCCTCACAGAGCTACAGTTCCCAGCACAGTTAATAAACTACAGTTCCCATAATTCTTTAGTCAGGACTGTTAAAGTGCTTTAAATTAATTATATGGATATGATTGAATCACTAATATCATTTTAGTTACACATAGACAGGATTATTTTCTTCCGTCTCAAGCACTAGATAAAATATTACAGCTCAGTGGTACTTTAATATCCAGAAGATCGTTAAAGATGATCTTTTTAGATTCCAATCCTATAACACTTACCTGGGAGTAAGTCCCACTGGACTCAGTGGGAATGACATTGTTATAAATTCCACTCATATTGATCCAGGGCAGAACTCCAACGTATAGTTAGCAGAGTAAAAACTTGAAACATGTTGCAAGATTCCCCCCAAAATAGACCAGAGGCAACTATATTTCATCCACCAGAATTTACTATTGCTAAGGTAAATGAGCATAATGGTCACAAATCCAATACATTCAGGATTGGCACTGTCCATAAGAAATCAGTTTGCAGCAGAATTAACCTAAACTTACAATAACTTAACAATAAGACTAAAACCTTAACACTAAGTGTACTATGTACAGAACACCTCACCAGAAGACAGAAACTCAGGCTCCTTCTGGCCTATTATTATAGTCAGCATGACCTTGAGTGAAAGAGATAACAGAAGCAGTCCAAACCAGCTGTTCAGCTTCTCCAAAGGAATAACCCAAACATCAGGAACCTTCTGCCTGTTTTTTTAGGCAAAATAGAGAATTCTTTGTCAGCTAGAAACCTCCGTCTTGCACTAGCTTGTATCACACAGAGAAGCTTCCAGAACCCTCTTGAATCAATTAGAATAGGAAAGATCTCTCTACACATCAGATCAATACTTTCTTCACCAAAAAAATGCATACTGACAGACACTTCTAAAATCAGAAATAAGAACTTTTGTTCACAGTCATATAGCATTTGAATTCTTCATTAAAATAAAATAATAAATTATATCCCTTACACATATATGCAATAATCAACAACAAAGAGATGGACAAAAGGTACCGTACACATTCATATGATGTTTCTCCACTAAACTAACATGCCGCACAGGGTGGAATTGGAAACAACCGAAGAACAATATCATCTAGTACTGTATGTGTGTCAAGACTCAATTGCTGAGGTCTTCTCATGGGACACTGTTGATGTTAGCACCTGCCCCTGAGGTTCAGCTGATCTTTACCAGGGTCTGAGCCCTTAATGTTGCTGGCCTTGCCCTGCGGAACTCCTTGCAAATAGAAGTTCAGCAGGAGTCATCCCTGCTTGTTTTCAGATG
The DNA here is from genome assembly GCA_034641385.1 of Darevskia mixta. Classification (NCBI taxonomy): domain Eukaryota; kingdom Metazoa; phylum Chordata; class Lepidosauria; order Squamata; family Lacertidae; genus Darevskia; species Darevskia mixta. The sequence goes on along the minus strand of JAWWNH010000014.1, from coordinate 23,734,328 downwards.
CCTTCTAAAAAACTTCTATACAAGATCTCAAAGTAGCTGTCTTATTGCAAAGGAATTTCAGAAATAGACTGGAAAGAGAAGTTGCTGAATTGCAACTCATTACCAAACTTAAAACCATGGAGAGACCTGGTCTGAATAAAGACATTGGATTCTTATCTCATTATACATGACAAAGCTATTTTTAACCTTCTCACCCCTTGCTTTTTCCTGTAAGACTAATTGCAGTCGTTAACAGTCGTCAACAGGTTTACCACAGCTATCAGCCTATCACCCATTCCCACCACCCTTCTGAGTAATACCCCCCCTCTCACTATATATAAGGGTCTGGTGACTTCTGTTTCAGTGTATCTGAAGGGTGCATGCACACGAAAGCTCATACCAAGAACAAACTTAGTTTTTTTTTTGTTTTTTTTTTGTTTTTTTTCTAAAATAACTGTAATTCAGGCAAGCCTTTCCTATCTGGAATTCTTTGCCAAATAGCTCCTATTGGTGTGTTTGATGTTTTTTGTTGTTTTCATTGTAATAGTGTGTTTTCAGTCTGTATACCACCTCATTATATTCTAGATGAAAGTGCAGTTTATAAATAAATAAATATGTAAAGGTATAACACAGTGACCTGAATGGTGCCTGCTATGGGAACTTATCACTAACATCTCTTTGCTGACTAAGCTACAGCATACTCTTTTCATTATGTAAACAACTCTGGAACAAATTTTAATGAAGGGTGAAATATAAATATTTTAAACAAACAAACAAATCTATGTAGCAGTTTACAGGCTGATTGCAGAGCAACATACCAAGCCATTTCTCAAAATTGGCATGGTTGCAATGAAAATCCGTATTATTCATTTGCTGCATGGCCATATGATTTATTCCATGTGTTTTCAACCCAAAATTGAATTTAGGTTCATACTCCTCATAGATGAACAATTAATCCAGCCATGCATACTAGAGCAACCAGAAGATTATCCGTGTTGACGCACAGATAATCTTCTGATTTCTGTAAAGCATGCATAGCAAGATTAATTTTTAGTCTACGGTATGAGGAGCAGCACAAGGTGAACTAACAGAAAGGTTAGAGCTAACGTTGTCTGTTGTCTTATGAATGGAGTGGGCAACCTGTTACCAGGATTATTCGGGGGAATAATATATAGTTACCAGGATTATTTGGGGGAAGCCATGTTTGCTGAAGTGGTATCATAGGGCTTCATGCTACTTACATGTAGCACATGCCCTTCCTGTACCACTAGATGGCTCTTTCCAACCATAACTTTAAATTGTATATTGAAATACATTTATATTCGTCATTATACACATATAATTCATGGTACTCAGCCCATAGTACAGCACCTCACACAATCAACGCAGCTTCATGGATCACTCCAAATATTGAAAATTATCCGCCTAGAACACCTTATTCATTCTGCAGGATTTGTACAACAGCCAATAGCACCATGGAGTTTTAACCTTCAGAGCCTGGGGGCTGGAGGAAGCTAGTAATGGCTTATGTAAGGCCTACAAAGCTTGTGAGCCATAAAGCAAAATGCAGTTCATTGGCCATATATAAGCCGGTCCACTCAGTGTTCTGTTTTTGTGGTCTGCCCGGGATTTTAAGAACTGTGGGAAATTGCAGTCAAACATAACTAAGTGTAAGTGCATGAAGGGGTTAAGACCAGAGAGGTTTGTTCCTAGACTCAGGTGATCATGCCCTCCTACCTCTGTGAGGGAGGATGTGAAGCTGCTTCTCTTCCTTTGTCTCTCTTCTCAGCATGTAACCCACCAGATGGGTCTGGACTTGCTCAAAGTTCAGATTGCATGTTTGAAACTATATTGTGAATTTTGCACCCAATAGTAATCTACCTGGCTTCTCCTTGCTGCTGCGTGGGACAACTCATGAATCACACCTTTGAATTTAGTGAGTAAATATTTTAAACTTACTTAACAGTGTGTGGTCTGTTCATTGCTAGAGAGGGAGAGGGTGGGGCAAGTGCTTTAAGACAGAGTAAACAGGGTATGCAAAAAGGTTGAACAACCTATATTCCAGGCTGTGCTGCAGGTTAACTCTGAAAGTGTTGTCAACTCTGCTGGGGGCTCTCTCCAACTGGAGAGTGTGCTAAGCCCCATGTTTTAAATCTAAGTGCTCAGCTGATTCTGTGGGTCAGATCTATTTTCCAATTCCACAAAAACGGGGATTGTCAAGCACTCCCAAGGCTTGACCTTTGTTTGAATCACAAGGCAGTCGTACTTCCTTTTGTGATGGCCCCTGAAGAACATGATTTGGCTTGCTACCTCTGTTTGTTGCCCTCTGTAGCCTCCCTGCTTTTATCTTGGTTTGGTCATACATTTCATCTGTTGGTAAAATAAGGCATTGTGCTTCATATTAGTATTATGCCACATCCTAACTACGTATTTAAAGCACCTCCAAAAGGATCAGGGCTTCAAGGCAAGAACTCCAGCAAGTGAATGACAAAGAGAGTTAGCTGGGAGTCCAACTCAAAGAGCCACTAGGAACCACACAGAAGAGAAATGAAAACCCTATTACTGTGATCAAAGAACAGGGAGGTAGAAGTCACAGGGGGCACAGCCCCTTTTCCTTTGACAGTCTGTGTGTCAGGGGATGGGGCTTGTAGATTTCACAATAAGCTTTATTACCTCCCCGTTCCCCACAATCTGTGCACTAGGTTCGACAAGCTAGCTGGTGAACTTCATTTGGCTCAATGAGTCACGAGCCTAGATTAAAGGTTGCCCACAAAGCTGGAGTCATATTCGGGCATCCTGACTGTTGCTTTAGTTTTGCGATTGCTACAGGAATTATTTAGTATGATTCTTGAGAGACTTTTGTGTGTTTTGCATGAACCAGCAGGTGCTGTCGTGGCAGGCATTTTAGCTTGACCGTAAGTTCAGACTGCGAGATATTTAAGACTAAGTATGGTAAAAGAGAAAAATGGAATAATAATAGAGGATTAGCACAGATTATGTGGCAACGACAGAATTCCCCGCTATGAAAATCAATCCATAAAATGCACTGCAAATGCTCAGTATCCCAGCAGGAGTGTCCTATATGTTGATTCTGCTGCTGTTCTGAAAAACAGTGTCTTCTCATTTTTTTAAATTAAAGAGTCTGATCTGTGCCAACCAGAGATAGAAGAATTGCCAGCAGCATCCAGTCTGTTCAAGGGGGGTGGGGTGGGGAATGGTGGCATGAAGGGAATTGCCATGCTATTTCAAGTCTTGGAAAACAGAATTTACAAGCAGGTACTGGAGAGCGTGCATGAATGTGCTTTGACGGTTTGGCTTGATAGTGCATGTTCTTTGGTTATTGTTTCCTAGATTATAGGCTAAGTTTTGAACTGCTAAAAAACTATAGGCAACAATGCTGCACGCTCAAACCTCACTGATTTCAAAGAGAGCTACCTGCATGTAAATCGGGGCAGGGGGCAGGATTTATGCCAAGCATCCCGATTCAACGGTTCTGCTGCAATGCATCTACATGTAGAGATCTGCAAGCGGTGCATGGCTGGCAGGCACTCTGAAAAAGTGGCCCTCCACCATAATGCAACATTTTGTCATGACTAATAGCCACTTGTAGGCTTACCTTCCATTCACTTTTGTGAAAAGCTTTTTCCAGTATTTTTAGACAATGTGCTTTTCATTCATTGTATGATATTTTTCTGCTTTTGTATGATGTAAGCCAGGCATAGGCAAACTTGGCCCTCCAGATGTTTTGGGACTACAACTCCCATCATCCCTGACCACTGGTCCTGTTAGCTAGGCATGATGGGAGTTGTAGTCCCAAAACATCTGGAGGGCCGAGTTTGCCTATGCCTGATGTAAGCTACGTTGGGCTGCATTATACGGTCAGACCATTGGTTCACCAGGCTGCGTACTGTCACCCGTGACGGGTAGTGGTTTCAGAAAGCATCTTTCCTAGTGCTTATCTGGAGATGCCAGGGATGTTGCATGCAGGTGACCCCAGGTTCAATCCCCACTCTCTCTCGGGAAGGGGGCGAGTGATCTGGAGAGCTGCTGGTGGTCAGTGTTGACAGTGCTAGGCAGACCAGTGGTCTGACTCAGTAGAAACCAGCTTCATAGGCTGCTTGTTTGAGTTTATGTATATGTTAAAGAAGCAGCACACGTATTGTTAAAATAATACTTTTGTTTGTCTCATTTGCAAACCCTCAAACTCTGAATATATTTTAACAGGCTAATTCTGAGTATGTAACATTTTCTTCTGCTCACTCTTAATTAGGAAAATGGTGTATAAGGCAGATGGCGGAAATCTTGCCAGTGAACAAACCCAGAATCCTTTCCACCACATGCCACCATTCACTGCTTTCACACATTTCTCTGCCAGAAAAAACATTCCGAGTCCCTGTCCCCCCCCCCCCGAATTTAGCATTTGCTATTTATGTCATATGCATGTCTAAATCTATTATTGCCTGCAAGGAGAAATTCAGTACAAGTATGTTTGGAATTACATGTTTGATGATCTGCCAATAACATTGCATTTTTCTATTATTATTTTAAGCTTACAGATCTGTTTTTGCTTTGTACGAAAACAATGGCTTGGATCGCAAGATGAATTAACTTAGGCCACAACCCTAGCGCCACTTACCTGGAAGTAAGCCCCAAGTCAATTTGATAGGAATTGCTGCTGAGTAGACATGGTTAGAATCGCACCGTAAGGCTGCAATCGAGCTGGGAGCCAGAGTCGTAGAACTCAATGGGACTTGCTTCTGAGGAGACATGTATAGGATTGTGTGGATAAGGAGCTTTGGCTCTCCAGAGGTTTAGGGAGCCGTCCTGAACATCCGGGGATGGACCTAAGATAGCTCACAGGTAGTAGTGCATTGACAGCCGTGCCCCTTCTAAGATTATACAATAACCTTATAATTATACAACAGTAATAATTTGGGATGCTTTGCAACAATCTTCATGTGTTGCCTATCGGTGAGTTCTGCCGTTTTCTGCACACGTAATTGGGAAATGATTAGTAGTGTTCCAGTATCGTCTTTCAGAGCGGTTTTCAGAACTCCTTCCACTTTGGCAAGTGCTGTGATGCTGCAACTACTACAGTTGACTTCAATTTAGTTATAGACTTCGACACCAGATTGGGTTTTAGCAAAATCCGGCAAAACACCCTTCCCCGCTCCCACAACAACTACAATAGTCTTATTGAAAGTTCTGCTGACTTCCTCCACATTTTTGTCAGTTGCTTCACCTGAAGAGGAACCTCCATATTTGCTTCATATTTATATTTTAGGCAATAAAAGATTCCTGCATTGCAGGGGGTTGGACTAGATGACCCCCAGGACCCCTTCCATCTCTGCAGTTCTATGATTCCATATGGTGACCACGAGGGAGTAAGTATACCGATCCCTATCTTATTCAAAATTCATAAATCTGATCAAAACTCTTTTGACTTCCTATGAAATTCCTTAAAAGCCGTTTGCCTGAGGAGAAACTACCAAATTCAGCTTTGAACTTCACTTTAGGTGATGTGGTTTTTTTGGCAATTCTCACACTAGGTTTGCAAACACCCGCTTGAGTTTCTGTGCGAAGAATAATTTTCTCCAGGGCCTACAAGGGACAGACGTATGGATATTTAGGGAAGCAAAATTGTTGTGAGCTAATCGACATGTATGGCAGAGCTTTCCAAACTGTGTGTTGCAACATGTTAGTGTGTCGGCTGCAGTGTATTAAGTGTGTTGCATGAACACTCCCTGAGTTCCTCCCGGGGCTGGAAAAAGTTAGTTTAACCTCTGGTTTGCTAGTAAAACTGAATTCCCGTGTTGCAAAAGAAGCGGGTCCATGGCTTGGCTTTTAAAAAAAGGGTGTTTGCAGTACTTCGCTAATTAAGAACCACTATAATACGCCATAAGAACACACACAAGTTACATGCTGGGATTTTGATTCGGTATTTTTTTTTTTAATAATAATAAATTGTGCCAGCGGAAGCTTTCGAAAGGCAAATGATAAATAAATAACAGTTAAACTGAGTTCCTGAGGAAGAACCTACCACATGAAAGAATGTCAGATAGTTGTAAATATATATAAAAAAACATGGCATTATTATATAAAAAGTAGTAATACTGAAATCTTTCATAAACTGCCACAACACAAGCACTGCATACCTCAGAACACTCCTTTCATACAAATGTAAACAAATACACAATCATTTTGTTTAGTTTAGCCTGATGGATTTACAGGTGCTGTTGCTTTAGATATCTAGACAATGGGTAGGATATGATAGGCTAAAATGATAACGAAGAATATTTGGAATAACATGGGCGGGGAATGCAGCTTCAGATTCAAAAGCTTAACATAAAAAGCAAGAACACAGTGGAATATTGCCCTCAAATGTTATTGCAATGAATTATTTTAAAATAGGACTGTTAAACTAATCTGATTTAGGTATATATATATAATATAAATGAAGATATTTATGGCTTAATTATTTTTAGTATTCCATTATCATTTTGAATAATCCTTATGTTAACATAACTAATAAAATGCATTATTTTAAACAATTTTTAGAAAATATTTTAATGTACGCTTGCATTTTGATAGAGATGCAGGATTAGTATAGTCCATCATAGATATATAACAATATAACAGACCAGGTATAATCGGGGCCAGCATTTGGGAACGTCACTTAAGACAACTAAGGCTGCTACCCCAAATATATTCATTTCTGTGTATACGTGGTTAGAATAGGCCTATTTAAATAGGAAAGAAGAGTTCACAATTCCTGGCAGCTCTGGAAGTGCCAGCCATTGTTGCCTCAATGCGATGTTGATAAAGGACTGCACGCTTTCATCATGTAAGCCATTTCTGGTCCTCCAAGTGACCACAGAGAAGCAGCTAGAGAGGCCAATGTGTATCTATGGTTTCGGGGATTGCTATATATACTGTAGATCGGTTTTCCACCGTAAGATATAGCTTCAACACAGAAAAGATGCACATGGGAAGGGTGTACATCTCAATGGCAAAATATCTGTTTTACATGTATATAGTCCCACGTTAAATCCCCAGCGCCTCCCAGTGAAATGGTCTCAGGTTAACTGGGCTTGGAAGAATTCTGCCTGAGAGACTGTCTGCCAGAGGAGACAATACTGGCTAGGGTGTCGAGGAAACAACTTGGTTATAAAGGCAGCTCCATAGATTCAACACATCCCAGAAAGAAAGGCATTGTCACGGAATTACCTTTAACATTACTGCTCTGAAGAGTCCTATCAGTTTTAAGGATGAGGAAGTAAGGCCCACAAATCAAATTTAAGGCACAAGGAATTCTCCTCTATATATCTCCCCCCATATAGACACCAAATGATAAGATTAATGAATACTATATGGCAAGTTTCAAACAACTGAACACTGCATACCATGTGGCAGGTGAGTGGGCCATCAAACAGATTTTGGCCACAAATTTATTTCCAAAGCAATTGTTTTGCTAGTTACCCATCTTTGGGAGGAATTTTAAGAAACAAGATAATCAACTGCTACTAACCTCTCTCTCTCTTCCCCTGTACACACCACCAACCCATAACCTGAATTAGAGCTTTGTAATTTGTTTTTACAGAACACACAGTCATAATAAAGAGTCAAAACCATCCACACAATACAATATCAGCACACAAGTCCTGAGGGTCGCTGAGATCCTCAGTACAAGTACACGCACAGGACCTGCCTGTGAATGGCAAGAAATAGGTCATTTCAAAACAGAAGAAACAACATAATCACAGCTCCATGCAACATTCTACACAAATCCAGTCACTGAAACCACTCTTCGATTGCCACTTGCTCACACTTTGATTACACTAAATAAAAATTTTAAAAAATAAAAAAAAAGGGAAATAAAGCAGCTTCAAAAATGATGTCAGGATATTGAAAGTACATATAGATTATTATGGTGTGAATAAAAATGGCACTGGTAAATTTAGGACGACAGCGGACTTTTTCTTCTCTTACTAAAACATTATTGCACAGAGACCTTTAATCACACGTTCTTCAGTCTTACTTATTTTCCTAAAAATGTGACATAAGTGCGATGGACATAAAAAAAAAATGTAGAAAAGAAGAACAGCAGCATGATTTGTCTGAATTAATCCCTATAATTTAGTAGGATAAACAGGACCCTGCTATAAACAAAAATAAGTGCTCTCTGCTCACTTGAAAATAAAATAAAACAGCACAACACTGTGGAAGCTTGTAAATGCTCAGAGTGGGCAATGCTGACCCAGAAGGAAAACTTGGCTTAAGAACACGCCTGTCCTTGGAAATCGATGCTGAAAATCTGGATTTCAAGTGCACTCATTAACATAGCTATTTACAGTCCTAAGCAGCCTAAACTCAAAACCAGCTTGCATTTAGGACCTGGTCTGCAAGTCCTTCTGTCTGCAGGCTCAGATGGAAGTTATGGATAAATGGGTTAATTCTGTAGAACTCTGTACAATAATTTACACATATACGGGTTGACAGGCTCCTGCCTGATCCAGCCCATCTTTGCTTTCTGCATCAGAATTCTCCGACTGGCTCACTTCTATTCCAGAAGGCTTTGGGTATCTGAATGGGTATCCATTGTCGTCAAAGAACCTTCGGAAAGTGAACTCGTAGAAGGCATGTTCCGTGTGTTTGCCGCTGGAGGAAGTCTGCGGGTCCCATGCCCTGGTGCTGTCCTCACTAGCGTCATCCCAAGGGCCTTCTTCCTCAACGGGATCAAAATTCGAGGTGTCCATTGGATGGCTGATCTTTGGGACGTAGGGAGCTGCCTGCCTGCGGATATCGGTGGAGAAGTCCATGGAGTCAAAGAAAGGGTGAACCTTGAGGTCATCTGCTCCATTTCTTCCAAGCCTCTCTTCGGCAGCACAGCACAGTTTTGTGATAAGGTCACTTGCTTCAGGGCTCAGCTTGATCTGGGAGGGGATGTGCAGTGTATTCTCCCAATTTATCACCTGAAGAGTAGTTAATATATATGGTTAGCATCCAATAGCATTCCTCCTGAAAGACAAGCCTTCTAGACATAAAACAGGACAGAGGTTAGGCTACCCTGGTCCAGATAGAGGCGCAACTGGGCCACCAGTTGAAGCTGATGGAAGGCACTCCATGCCACTGAGGCCACCTGAGCCTCAATCCAGAAGTATCCTCAAGCTACAAAACATGTTCTGAGGTAAAAAAAAAAAATTCCCCAAAGATTCCACCCACCCCCTCAAGAATTCTTAAATAACTGGATATCACTTGGTTAGATGCTAAGGAGTGGCAATATGAAGTAGGAAATTATTTAACAAATTCATTTAATTTAGAAGGAAATGTGATCAATGTTATTTACAGATAACCCTCAAATGAACTTTATATTAGAAATACAAAGTCTGACTTCCTTCTAATAATGATTTTTAGTACTGGCTCTGTTAGGAATTTTGTATATCTGTGGCCTTTTTTATTATAGTATTACTATTGTCCTATAGATTTGATTGTATGACAGATAAAGGGCCTCTCGCCTCTTCAGACTGTCAATATTTTGCAGGCGGCATTCTAGAGCATACTAGAAGTTTAGTTTTGTGCAATTAAAGGGGGTTAAAGTGCTCTGTTGCCTGGCACAACAAATCCACTAAAAAAACAAACCACCCCAGACTTTTTGCAATTAGGAAAATGGTGGTAAAATGTATGGACACGATAACTGCTATGCAAGTAACTCAGGTTGAATGCTCATTGCCATGTAACCTCTTTGTATAACTTCCTCCACCTATCTGCCCACCCTGTTCCTGGTTGCCCTGCTAGCCAAGACATGTTTGCTAATTCCAGAGGAAGAGAGGAGTGGAAGCATACTTGGGGAATATACTTGTCTCCTGAAAGGTTTTGTGCAAGCAAATCAGGATGAATGCTTAATAAACATGCTTATTGTCTAGAGCAGCCCATGGCCCCATTTTGTACAAAATATAATTAGAACTAGAAGGGTCATTGGCCCGATCCAGCAGGCTCATCTCATGTTGTGGACAGCTCAGTCAGGAAAGCATGAGACTCTTAATCTCGGGATCATGGGTTCGAGCCCCATGTGGAGCAAAATATTTCTACATTGCAGGAGGCAAGGGTAGATGACCCTCGTGGTCCCTTCCAACTCTGTGATTCTACAATTCTATAAAAAGGCCTTTGCTTAGGTCAGGCATCCCCAAACTCGGCCCTCCAGGTGTTTTGGGACTACAATTCTCATCATCCTTGATGCCTGGTCCTGTTAGCTAGGGATGATGGGAGTTGTAGTCCCAAAACACCTGGAGGGCCAAGTTTGGGGATGCCTGGCTTAGGTGTTCATTCCGTGTTTTTTTAAACCTATCCTTGGTTGTTATATTATTATTAAAATTAGTTTTATATGATTTTGAGGATATATTTAACTGCCTGTGTGTGTGTAGAATATTCACAAATAAATAAATAATAACATCCATGCCTTACCCAAATTGGATTGTTGCCTAACAAAAAAATCCAGGATTGATTTATTATTTGAAGAAAATTGAGAAAAAGAGGGAGGAAACTCCATAGAGCTGCACCATTAATTTTTAACAATATTAATTGGGAGTGAATTTACCTTCAGCTGGGTTTCTGTGGGAGAGGCAGCCAGAAACGGAGGCTGCCCAACCAACATCTCAAAGAGAATCACACCAACACTCCACCAGTCACAAAGCTGAGTGTATCCTGAAAGGCAATCAGGAAAAAAATGTGTTACCTGCTGTGTTTTCAAAGACGCAAGTCAGATTTTATTTTAATTTTTATCAATAACCTTGCCCCTTATAGCTTTGTAACTTCATCTGTGGCCAAAAACCTAAATTACTGAAAAATCTGCTTTATGTGCCTTGTGACCTTGATCCTGCCTCTGAAAGCAAAGTGGATATTCAAAAGTGCTCAGAGTATTTTATTCACTGCACTATGAAGACTATAGCAAGCCTCAGAGAATATGGAATTCTGTACTGAGATGCCTGAACTTTTTGTATAAAACGTATATACAGTCAAACCTTGGTTGTCGAACGCAATCTGTTCCAGAAGCCCGTTTGGCTTCCGAAGTGTTCAACAACCAAGGCACGGCTTCCGATTGGTCGCAGGAGCTCCTGCACTCAAGCGGAAGCTGTGTCGGACATTCGGCTTCTGAAAAACGTTCGGAAACCGGAGCATTTACTTCCGGGTTTTCGTTGTTCGGGAGCCGAAATGTTCCAAAACGGAGGCGTTCGGGATCCGAGGTTTGACTGTACTGCAGTATAGAATACTGAGCGCTTGTGATGAGCTAGAAACATTTTAAACAAATAAACCACCTACCTTTACGAAGGAGAACTTCAGGTGCAATATAATTGGGTGTTCCAACTAATGAATGGGCTAAACATCTCTGATGTTGCTTTTTAGCTCTCTGCTCCAAGGTCTTCAGCCTGTCTCCACATCTACAGTTGGACACATCATCCCAAAGGTCGCTTGGCTCCATGCTGTCCTGCCTGATGTGGCTCCCTTTCAAAAGATGGGAAAAGAAAATAGGAAATTACATGGAAAGATCAACAAAAGCTCTCCCAAGAAACAAAATAAGCACAATTCACTGTTTTCCTCTGAACTGCAAGCTTTGCAATTTAATTTTGACTGCAATTTTTGTTTGCATTTCACCCTTTCCCCTAACATGTAACATCTTAAAAATGAATAGAGTGTTTAAAAAAGGTTCAGGAGACAAAACTCAGAAGCAGCCACAAACAGTGACTACATTCACCTCTGGGTTGTCAGTATTTTTCTTCAATTTTCTTCAATTAAAGCAGGCTCTTTTGCCCTGACACAACAAATCCAATGAAAAACAACAAACTAGACTGTTTGCAATTTTAGAAGTAACAGGGAAATGTAGTGAAAAGTGTGGGATGAACATCTGAAAAACAGGAAGACATATAACTGCTATCCAAGTAAATCAGGATGAATGCTCATTGTTGTTTAACAGCCTCACAAACAAACTGGAATGAATGCTCAATAGAGACTGGACAGTGTTGTATTCCATGTAGCACTAAGTCACTGGTTCTGTCAGTGCAGTGCAGGATTTTCTCCTTGTGCAACAGAACCTTTCTGCTCCTCCCCTCCCTCCATGTGCCCCCAATTCTGTTCCGCTGGCTCAACTTTTCAGAGCACAAATCCCACTGTGCTAGCAGTAATATTTGCACTGATGGGAATATTTAGCTGAATGCCACCTGTATTCTCCAGGTTGTCTGGAGGAGCCCTATATGTTATGTGAATCATATGTCTATTGTGCATTTATTAAAAACACCCGTGTTTGTAAATAGGCTGGCGTCGGCTACTGCTACCATCTGCCAGTGTGGTGTAGTGGTTAAGAGTGGTAGACTCGTAATCTGGGGAACCGGGTTCGCGTCTCCGCTCCTCCACATGCAGCTGCTGGGTGACCTTGGGCTAGTCCCACGTCTTTGAAGTCTCTCAGCCCCACTCACCTCACAGAGTGTTTGTTGTGGGGGAGGAAGAGAAGGAGAATGTTAGCCGCTTTGAGACTCCTTCGGGTAGTGATAAAGCGGGATATCAAATCCAAATCACACCTTGGCCCCCTCATCTCCATCCAAAAATCTGCCACCAAAGTCATTCACTTTTTTCTCTTTCTGCTCCTGGTCCAGTACAAACTCCTTGTCCTCCCCCTTTAAAGCTCTCCTTAGACTTGCCTGCCTTTATCTCTGCTCTTATATCCCCCATGCATCCCCTGCCCATGACCGTCACTCCTCCAGCCTCTGCTCCATTTCCCTTATTGCCCCTTATCTTTGGAGCTGCCTCTTAGAACAAATGGGTGACATCACCTCTCTCACATTCTTCAAACACCTCCTCAACCCCCACCTTTCTCATGGTTTTTTTTTAATGTGTTTATTGTATTTTTGAGTTTGTGCTATAAGCCACTCGTATTTCTAGAGGGGAGGATACATATGCGGAAGTCATAGTAACAACAACTACGACACATTTTGAAGCTATCTCCTTGCCCCCAAGCCCATTACCTTTCTGGTAATATTTCGAGTTGTGCGTCCACCTGAATCCAGTGCAGAGGCCAAAGTCGGTCAGTTTGATGTGTCCATCGAGATCAATCAGAATGTTATCAGGCTTGATGTCTCTATGGATAAACCCCATTTTGTGCACGCTCTCTATGGCCAGTGTGAGTTCAGCAATGTAAAACCGAGCCAGCTTTTCTGGAAAGACTTCCATCCGGATGAGCAGGCTCATCATGTCTCCGCCGGGGATGTAGTCCATCACAAAATACAGGTTCTCCTTGTCCTGGAAGGAGTAGTAGAGCTTAACCACCCATTCATTGTCTGCCTCTGCAAGGATATCCCTTTCGGCCTTGACATGGGCAACTTGGTTACGGTTCAGCACGTCTTTCTTCCGCAGGGTTTTCATGGCGTACAGGGCGTGGGTGTCCACTTTGCAGGCAAGGCAGACTTCCCCAAAAGCACCGATACCCAGAGTCTTGATTTTTACAAACATGGATTTGTCCATTTTGGCTCTCTTGAGCCTGTTGTAGTTGGACTCCTTTTGGTAGAGAATTTTCCTCATCTGCTCTTGTTCTGTTTCACAAAGGCCAGCCTGGGTTAAGATTATGAGGTGGGGAGAGAAAAATCAAGGGAGTCAGGATCATCACATACAGACACAAAAATTGCCAGAAAAGCTGCACAATCACATCAGTTACGAAGAATGTGCAAGAAAAGCTCAGTCTGTTTTTGTTCCATCTCACCCTCTAAATATTTAAAAGCAGTACATGCAGGTTGCATTCATTCTATTACTTTAATTGGTTAGAGCCATTTTCATTTCATGCTTCTAAGCATAAAATCTGGCTCAAAACCCATCACAGCATCTATCTAATTCCTCACTGCATTTCACTAGCCCACATGGCAAGGAAGGTAACCTTGAAAAATCTGAGGGAAATCCCTGATAAAATTTCGTAGGTCAGAGGGATTCCACTGATCATTAAACCATAAGAGGACCCATAAGCAGTGGCATAGCTAGCCGCTCAGGCGTGTCCTGCAACCGGGGGTGGGGTGATCCACTGGGTAGTTGATCCACTGGGGCATCCATGATCACTGGGGTGATCTGCCCATGGGGGCGGGGTGAGCCTTTTTGATGCCTGAAGCCTCTCCGCCGCCTCCCCCTCAGCTGTAGGGCAGCTGAGGGAAAGGCAGTAGGCAGACGCAAGTCCCACACTGCCGTTTTAGGCAGCGCGGAACCTACAGGTGCCTAAGTCACCATGTCACTCCTAAAAAGTTTCATGAGCCCATTTTTTTTAAAAAAAATCTTATTTTGTCACCCCCCTTCAGTGATGACACCCAGGGCGAACCACACACCCCGTACCCCACTTCCTCCACCACTGCCCATAAGAGGAATCAAGCCAAAGGCATAAGAATTCTAGCATCCTAGTTTCAACACTGGCCAACCAGATGCCTATGGGAAGACTACAAGCAGAATATTACAACAGCCCTCTCCCACTGCTATACTCCAACCACAGGAATTTAGAGGTCTGCTGCCTTTGATAACACAGCTTCCATAGAGCCAACATGAAGAGGAGTCTACCAGTTCTATGAGTCATTGACAGCCTTATCTTCCATGTGTTGTTTGTCTATTCCCCTTTATATCAGGGGCAGCGTGGCTTGGCTTTCTGCTCCTTCCTCTGTATTGGGGGGAAAAACCGGGTGGGGAAGAAGCACAAATGACACCCAGCACTGAATCAATGGTCCCGAATGTCAGAAAATATCTCTGTATTTCTGTGGGGGGTTGGATTAAATAGTGATGCGGTATCAGGAAGTGTGAGAGACTTGCATATCTATGCTGTATTGAATACAGAGGTCTGCTACATTATCCCAGAAAAACAAAAGCACAAATACACAAGTTACCTTGGCCATTTCTTGCTCCAACTGCAGCCGGCGATTAATTTTCTGCTGGTAGGTCTTTATGACGTTCTCCACATGCTGCTCCATGTAGAATTTAAAGGCAAACGGCGAGTAGCTTTTAATACGTGACTCTCTTTTCTCTTCGTCTTTGCCGTTCTTCCGCACCGGCACTGGGGACGTCTGGATCTGTTTCTTATCCTTGCCTGGCTTTTCCGCTTTGGCCGACTTGATTTTGTCGTTCCTTTCCCCGTTTTCCTCAGCTTTGTTTCCTGATGAGCTGGGGACTCCCCGAAGGGTCTGCTCGATCCCTGTACGTAAGCAGTTCATATCAAACTGCTCGGAACTACTAGGCAGCAGTAAATGCTTCGGATAAGGAGGCGGAGGGCACCTCAGCTCCTGATTGCTATAGTCCACATCTAGCTGATAGGCATTAGCTCCTCCAACAGGAAGGGGGTGCTGTTCGGCCATCCCTAAGCCATCCACAGCCGAAGACTGCGCAGCCAGCCAGCCAGGATGAGCAGGGCCTACTGCAGTCTGAGGCTCAGGCCTCATCACCCTTGTGCTCTTCACTGGCTGTAGAATATGAGCAGATGTGACGGCAGTGATGGTGTTTGGAGAAGTAATGGACGCCTCAGCTTTGCCTGGAGAAGTCTGCCTCATGGATATCGGCATCTGTTGCTGGTGGCTGTTGAAAGAATTGGTTCTGCTTGGGACGCAGCCCTCAGGCCTGAAGGGCACATGCTGCCGGACCGATGCTTCCAGGGCTGGGTTCTGTAACGAGTCGCGGCGTGATGAGGACGACGACGACGATGAAGAGGTCGTCTGCCACTGCTGAACTTGAGGGTTGTTCATATCATACAGGTCCATGTTCAGGCTGTTTCTGGATGGTGTCAGCAGGCCCTGCGGTGGGCTGTCTGAAAATTCGTTCGTATACGCTGGGCCTCCTCTGGAGATCACGTGCATTGGGTGGGAGGAGGGGATCGGTTGCTTGTGATGGGAGTGTGGCATATACAGGCCGCCTGGCGCTTGCTGGAACCCGTGGCCGGAGTTACTTTGAACAACCGTTCCTTTGTTCGGAAGGCTTGGATACCCTCCCTCCTGCTGCAACTTGTTCTGGAAAGAATGGCTCCTCTGAATCCCATAGCCGAGAGCCTGAGCCTCCCCTTGCACCATCATGGGCTGCCTGCCATAATGAGGGCTGTTGTGGCCAGCCACCGGGTAGTTGATCACTGGGGCATCCATGTTTGCAGGATAGGCTTTCTGCTGGTGACTGCCAGGAGTGTTGTGGGAGCCTAAGCTGGCAGGCCTTTGTACTGGAGAGTTCATGGTTGCAGACTGAGAAGCAGAGAGCAAGTAGTCCATATATGGCCTGGGAACGTCACCCAGCATGTTAGCAGCTTCTGCCCCAAAGCCTGCACCTTCATAGCCCGGGTTGCTAACCTGGTGGTAGGGTGGGAAAGATTCGCTGGACCCTTCAAAACTTGGCCTGCGGCTTATGTTGTTTGGCATAATACCCTTTCCTGTAGTGGGGAGAGAAAGATAATGGGTTGGGTAGTGTTAGGAAACCATTCAGGTGAATAGACTTATTCCTGCGTATGCACATAGCACTTAATTCATCATTTCATAGAATTTCTAAGACTACTTCTCACAAAAAGGTTTCAGATCTGTGAAGAAGGACAACCCCCTCAAACTGTCATTGGTTAAAACATCACTGTTAAACTCGGCTCCGTGCAACACTGCAATGCAAATGATAAAACAGTTTTGAAACTAAAAGGTCAAACTGTTCTTCGTAGTAAATTCAAGTGTGTTTCTTGGCTAAGTTTACCTTTGCATTTGCACTGAACCAGAAATAAGGAAATGGAAGGTGGAGTAAGAATGAAATGCTACATGATTCTTCAGGATGAGGATACGAGTGGATCCACACTTAGGGTAAAATACAATTTCTTTTCTTTCTGTATGGACAACAAGGCAAAATTCTCACATTTAATATTTTCTTGCAAACTCCCATTTCAAACCCTTCAGCAGCAAAATGCAATGAAATTGTTGCAAGGCTTCTATCTGGTTGCATCAAACTTTAGCACATTAGGAATGAAACTTGAAGTATATATTGCCACACAGTTCATAGGTCAATGATATTTTATCCCTTGAGAAACCACACTTAACAGCGTCAAGACAGCTACCAAGTTGCTTTCATATTCCACACAGCATCAAACCAGGCGAAAGCTTAGGAATGAGATGGAAAGAGCACCCACACTTACCCGAAGATGTCTGTTTAATTACCCGGACTATTTGTTCATTTCTGGGATCCAAGTATCCCATCTTGCTAATGTATTCCAAAGCTGCTTCAATGCTTCTACTGCCAGTTTGTTTCAGGGCTCTCACAGCCATCTCCTAGACAAAACAGATATACAGAAACACAAATGAAGGCCCAAGTGAACAATCCGATGGCGTAACACCGTTGAAGCTAAACAGCCGTATGAATTTCAGTCCATTTACTGATTAAATCATCGATGTAACTACAGAACTATGGTTTTGAAGGAAAAACAAACACCCTACTTGAGGAACATTTGGAATGGTGGTCCATTTAGGTCAGTATTGTCTCCAGGGTTTCAGGCAGGAGGTTTTCATAGGTCGAGAGACAACAGGGACCAAACCTTAGACCAGAGTTAGGCAACCTAAGGCCCATGGGCCAGATGCGGCCCAATTGCCTTCTCAATTCGGCCCGTGGACAGTCCATGAATCAGTGTATTTTTACATGAGTAGAATGTGTCCTTTTATTTAAAATGCATCTCTGGGTTATTTGTGGGGCATAGGAATTCATTCATTTATAGTCCGGCCCTCCACAAGGTCTGAGGGACGGTGAACCAGCCCACAGCTGAAAAAGGTTGCTGACTCCTAGCTTAGACCGTCTGCTGGCAAATCTTATGCTCTACTGCTAAGCTGTGGGCTTTCCCCAGTTTCAGAAGCATTAACATGTTGCAACAGACACTGCAGGGTGACCTTTTCTAAGAGTGTGTCACCTTTCTATAAGTACTTGCATGAAAAATAATATTTTTAAAAATCCTTAAGGTTTGAAGTGCGTTAACCAAAACTGGGCTGAGTATTCGGCCCCAAAGCACTGAAGGTTTTGCTATCAGGGTTGGATTAGATCAGGCATAGGCAACCTTGGCTCTCCAGATGTTTTGGGACTACAACTCCCATCATCCCTAGCTAACAGGACCAGTGGTCAGGGATGATGGGAGTTGTAGTCCCAAAACATCTGGAGAGCCAAGGTTGCCTATGCCTGGATTAGATGAACCCCGGGGTCCCTTCCAACTCTACGATTCTAGATTAGCAACATCAGACACCTTAGAAATAATAAAACGTTTCGGCACTCTAGAAACAATCAGCACATGGGATGCACGGCACGGGGCAAGTGGACAGAGAAAAGTTCTTCTCCCTCTTTCTTAACTCTAGCGCTTGTGGAAATCCAGTTGAACCTGAAGGTTGGGAGATTTAGGACTGATAAAAGAAAGCACTGCTTCATGCAGCAAACGATCAAACTATGGAGCTCGCTTCTCCCCAGGAGGCAGTGACCAACTTGGACAAGCTTGGAAATAGGATTAGACAAATTCGTGCAGGACAGGACTATCAATGGCTGCTAGCCGTGAAAGCTATGCTCTGGCACCACAGTTGGAGGCCAGCAATGCTGCTGAACACCAGTTGCTGAAAACCACAGGAGGGGAGAGTGCTATTGTCCTCATGTCCTGCTCCCTGGTTTCCCAGAGGCATCTGGTTGTCCACCATGAAAACAGGATGCTGGACTAGATGGGCCATTGATCTGATAGATAAACAACTATCTGACATTCAGAAAATACCTGAAGGCAGCCCTATTTAGGGAAGTTTTTAACCTGTGATACTTTAATGTATTTTAATACATTTTTATTCATTTAATTCCTATCCTCCCTTTCTGTCATAGTGTTCTAAGCAGTATGTACACCTCAAAAACATGTTTGATCATTCCATATGGGAAAGCAAACATTACATAATCCAACAGACGTCTTTGATGCCAGTTGGACTCTTCTGTTTGGACTCTTCTGTTTGGACTGTGGCAGCTTGGGATGGAGGGAATATGTGTCAGCAGTTTGCTTCCTGGCTAACCAACCCGCCGTACACACAAAACATGACTCCCCCACCCTAAAAATAACCTCCACTCCATTACGGAGAGCCTTCTTTCGTACTCTGAACTTCATGGCTCTAGTGTAAACACAAGGTGAATTCAGACACAGCAATAAAGCTGAACTAGGACAAAACATGCTATTTGCTCTGAACTGGTCCAACATTAGTGCTTATTCTGTAAGGGAGTCATGAGTCAAAGGAATCTAGTTGCCTCAAGTTAGAAGGCCTTTAGGAAATACTTAATGTTTCCACTTGCACACAATTGAAAATATTTGCCACAATAGAGAAACGCGGCGATAAAAATCTTGCTAGTTACTGAGAGGTGCTTAAATGTTTTAGTGTGAACGATCTTGTAACCAGCCACAAGTCAAAATGAATTTTTAAAAAACTTGGTACCATAGGCATCGGAGCAAATTTGCAAATTTACCAGAGTGGGGGAGGGAAGGGGGAGACATTTTCATAAGAGTATTTCACTACACGCAAGTTGAAAAGCCAGTTTTGTTGATAAGTCCTATAAGTGGATGTAAGACAACAATGCAGGATTTAGTTTTTCCAGTTAAGTAAGGTATGCATAAAATGAAGCTCAAGCAAGGAGCACATAAGGTATTTTGTATGTGTGAGCTTTTGAAATAAAACAGCAATTTCTGATACTTTCTTTTTTTGAAGTCTCAGATATAATGATGTACTATTAAAAGCAGTCATTTTTATAGGTCTTAGCGATGTCCTACTTGTTCTCATCTAGAGACATTCTTCATGTGCTCAGCTGTTAAGACTGTAATAGTACCGTATCACAAATAGAAGCCATTTATTAATTAAAAGCATTGTTATCCCGTTCTTCAACTAAAAAAAGATTATCAGAGTAGCTTACAAATGTCAGTGACGAGGCAGCCATACACTAAGGTTTAAAGGATACAGCACAAAAGGAAATGGGATTAGGAGGGAAGAGAAATAAAAAGGCACCATTACAGAATCCTTATAATGATCACCTGGAATTAAAACATTTTAAGGAAATGTTGCTGGCCTTTCAAGTAGAGCTGATGGAGATACCCTGCCAGACCCATCTGTCTGTCTGTCTGTCTGTCTCTCTCTCTCTCACACACACACACACTGAGTCTCACACACTTTCAATAGCAACTCCTTGACCTCAATGTTCAGGGCAAGTAATCTGTCCGGATGGCACTTTCAATGAACTGCGGCAATGAGGTTATTCCCTTCATTAGCATCAGTGATGCATTTTGCTAATTTTACCACACGCACGCGTTAGCCAAACATTCATTTGGCTGACATTACATTTATAAAAAGTACCACCCAATATGCCAACTATTTCAGTACCGCAGGCACTAATTTAGAAGTGACTAGGTTCTACTCATTCCCTTCCTGTTGCTTCCAAGAAAAATCTGGGGTATGTGCAGAAAAAAGCAAAACAAAACAAAAAAAACCCTATGCTGTTTACAAATCCTCCCAGGATTCAAGGAGAATAATTCTGTCAAGCTGGGTGTAAAGAAATCCCTCAGCTGTGAGTACAGATCAAAAGTTACAAGTCACTGGACTAACTGCCCTCAGAAAAACAAGCACGTTTAAGAATTGCAGGCCTGCCTTCTGGCGTCAGTTACAGCCCTTATACAAATATAGTATGGCAAATAACTCCCCGCACTTGTGACATACTGTACTTTACATTAATAATGCAGCTACATTTTACGCACAAAAAGGAACAGTGTTCTACTCATTTATATATGCTTGCATCCAACCACCTTTTCAAGGAGGCCAGAGAGATTTATGGGGGTTCTGAGACAAGTTTCCCATCCGTGTCTGGGCCAAGCCTAAATTGGGCTTTGCTTCAGAAAAGGAATGGAAACGCACCTGGTACCTTCAAACGATTTCAAGTTACAAAGCAGTGAAGTCTTCCAGTTCATCACACCATTGTGTATAATAGCACCTTTGGGCAAAGCAATAATAAGCACCTTAAATAGGAAATTTCTATCTTTAATATTTCCTCTAGGAATATTTTAAACAGGGCTGTACACCCTTCAGGATAGCTGACCTGAATGCATTATAATTGATCCATGTTCTACTTAAGATATTCCTATCACTGTGAGCTGCTTACCCAGGTCATGTTGTAATTAATGTGTGCTGGCTTTAAAGACAGAACTGCAATGGGGCAAGTAACAGATACAACCATTTGGAGTTCTGGATTTTAGAAAGTAATTTTGTACTACAGTGGCAGTGTGGTGTAGTTGTTAGTCTACGACACCAGGGTCCAAATCACAGCAATGCCATGAAGCACATTGGGGTGACCTTGGCCCAGTCACAGTCCATTATTATTATTATTATTATTATTATTATTATTATTATTATTATTATTATTATTCCCTTCATCCGAAGATCACAGGGTGCTTTACAATATAGAAAACACAAAAATACAAACCATAATAATAAAAACAAAACCCTGCACATAGTGATAATTATTTATAATTTTCTATAATAAATAGTCTATCCTACCTCACATAATTGTTGAGAGGATAAAAAGGGGGGAGCAAATTTTTTTGGGGGGAGGAGTGAGATATAAATAAATAATACTGAAAAGACACCTGAATGTCACCCTAACTATTCCCATATTTTTAAAAACCAGGAGAAACTGTTCCTTTCATTGTTCAAATAATATTCTGTAGTAGAATATACTAATACAAATATTTACACATGTATACTGTACTTAGCAATAATGAGCATATCAGAATGTTCTACATACATTATCTCAGTAATATTTATACTAATCGTGGTCTCTATTATTATCGCCACATTGCAGAGAAAAAGAAGTAAGACAGGCCCAATTTCCATTGAATGTTAAACCATGGTTCAGCAACCTATGAGAACAAGACTCCACAAGTAACAGTGGAGTGTACACATTCCCTCCTTCCTTTTCCCCATGCGGCCAGGACTTATGTTGAATTTACTTCCACCTTCCAAGGGTCTCACAGTTTAGCACTACCTATAAACTGGGGGTTGCAGTTTACAATGCTAGCTTCATAACCCGTGGTTTGAAGTTGGCTTGTTTAGCAATTAGCCATTGTTTATTGTAAACCAAATTGCCCAGTTGGCATGCAAGGATAAGCTGAGACTTCTTCAAAAGCAATACCCAATTCAGCAGAAGTCCTCTGCCTGACCATGCAAGAAAATGAGAGGGGATGGGAGACCATACAAGTCTAATGTGTTGCTTAGACTAACAGAGGGTCACCTACATAGTCCTAAATCATGGGTTAGGATTACGTGTGAGTGCTTCCAATTTCTTGCCTCCAGATCCCTAGTGAGTTTGTGGCTGAGGCTGCTCACAGCTCACACCCTTAATCATTACCCTACACCAGGTGTGGTCAGCTTTTGTCCCTCCAGATGTTGCTGAGCTACAAGTCCCACCATCCTTGGTCATTGGCCACGCTTGCTAGGGCTGGTGGGAGTTGCAGTTCAGCAACATCCAGAGAGCCAAAGGTTACTCACGCCTGAACCACATAATCTCTTAAATGTACTATCAGCGGGAGAAAGAGGACCAGCGGCCGAGGATGTTTCATAGCTGTTATCGTCAACAAGTCTTGTCTCGATAAAGACTGAAAGCAAAATTGACTAGGGGAATGAAAGGTTTGCAGCCAACAAATGAATTCCGGAAACTGTACATGGGCAAACGAAGGCAGCAGATGGTGGATGGAACAGCAAAGCGTGGGAGGTGATGTAAAGGATATATCCAGGCAGGAGCAGGAGACTGGAGCGGGGAGATAATGAGAAGAGTGCACACAGGACTAAGACGATTAGCGGAATCTAGGCAGGAGCAGGCAGCCAAGGAAATAGGGGCAGACATGGAAAAAAAATCTCTGTGGATACATCCTTAGGAGTATGTTGCACAAACTAGGAGTTGTTGAGTCACAGTTCGATTCATATGAGGCAGGGTCAGTAAGACAGTCCATTACTGCTACCAAATCTTCGCCCATAATTCCTTAAACTAAGCAATACAGAAGAACTCAAAGCAGATCTTGAGCAGCAAATTATCTGTGCCCAAGAACGAGTGGCAAATCCCCTGCAATGAACCATATGGTATCCTTGTTTGAAGCACAACCCCTGCGACAACAAAAAGTGGCTGCCTTCATATTTACCCCAATATTATGCATTTCTCCTTGCAATTTGTAACCCAGGAAAGAAGTATGCCAGCGAAATGATAATATCCAGGAATGGCGTGATCAGCTTACTATAAAACTTAACATTCCATTTATATTTGCGTGCTACTCAAGTCTAGTTGCACTTACTACATGTAAAATGCAGAAGACAGAATCAGAATTCAAAATGGCCATAAGAGATTGGAGAACTTGGTGCAAGCTAACAAGATGAATTTCAGTAGGGACAAATGTAAGGGTCTGCACTTAGACAGGAAGAATCAGATGCACAAATATAGGATGGCTTACTGGCAGTACATGTGAAAAGGGTCTAGGGGTCTTGATGGACCACAAGCTTCATGTGAGTCAACAGTGGGATGCAGCAGCAAAAATAGCTAATACTATTCTAGGCTGCATCAACAGAAGTATAGTGTCCAGAAGTAATAGTACCACTCTATTCTGCCTTGGTCAGACCACAGCTGGAACACTGCATCCAGTTCTGGGCGCTGCAATTTAAGAAGGATGTTGACAAGCTGGAACGTGTGTAGAGAAGGGCAACCATGATGATCAAGGATCTGGAAGCCAAGCCTTATGAAGAGCGGTTGAAGGAGATGGGTATGTTTAGCCTGGAAAAGAGGAGACTGAGAGGAGATATGATAGCCATCTTCAAATATCTTAAGGGATGTCACATGAAGGAGGGAGCATGCTCGTTTTCTCCTGTTCTGGAGGGTAGGACTCGAATCAATGGGTTCAAGTTACAAGAAGGGAGATTCCGACTAAACATTCAGAAAAACTTTCTGACAGTAAGAGATGTTCAACAGTGGAACAGACGCCCACGAGAGGTAGTGGACTCTCCTTCCTTGGAGGTTTTTAAACAGAGGTTGGAAGGCCACCTATCATGGATGCTTTAGAGGAGATCATTGCATTGCAGGGGGTTGGACTAGAAGACGCTTGGGGTCCCTTCCAACTCTACAATTCTATGAAAAACACTTTGAAAAACAACTAACGAATAGGTATGCTGACCACATTCCCAAGTGGCAACTCCATTTGCTTTTCTTTGTGTGTTTCCCAATACACACGTTTCATGTTTGCTCCATTTTGCACAATCAGTCATTGGAAATAGCATAAGGACCTATCCACATTAATCTCAGCAACCTTAGTGGCAAATAGCAGCCAGAGTGAATGTTTTCAGCAGGAAACCTGAGCCCCACTGGCTGCTCTTTCTTCAAAACAACAGATTCAGCTTTTTTTTAAACCTTCATGTGTAGTTTGGTGATCTCCTCCCACATTTCTCTCACAGTGGTGCCCCTCCCCAATACTGGTAATTGTTCTAGCCTGCCTTTCTCATTGTTGAAGAGTTTTTGAACCAATTTTGCATGCACTGACTCATTCACTATAGCTACTTTGCAAATTTATTTCATTTATCTTTTATGAATTGGAGGAGGGATCTGTATTTCCTTCACCTGGACTTGCTTCACAATCAAAAAGAATTTCCCCCCAACACAGTTACTGCAGTCAATACTCACAATTTTGTGCAATAAATTTGCTGTGTTGTATTTTTAATTTTTGTATGCCACTTTGGGCATTTTCTTTTAAATGGAAAAACAGGTTTAAAGCACCTGAAGGTTTATTTTATTTTATTTATTAAATCTGTCCTTCATCTGAAGATCTCAGAGCGGTTCACAGCATAAAAATACAAGATTAAAAACACAAAATGCATCACATAGAAAGAGAAGAGAGTAAAAAAAAGGTAAGAGAGAAAGCCCGAAATGCTGAAAAGCAGCAGCGCATACCTAAAGCAAATGCTGAATAGAAATGAAGTGTAAGAGCCAGTGTGATTACAATATATAAGAAACACAAAAAGAAAAAAAGGTGTTTTTTTCAGGAGTGGAACTTGATGCAGAGATGTGGGTTCAAATCCTTCTTCGGAGCAAGGAAAGCTACAAATGCGATAAGGAATTTGAAACCAGAACAAGAGCCAAATGGAAATGGAATCAACAGACAACATGAAACACTGGTGCAAGACAAACACATACTATTATATATTTTGCTGATGTGCCTGCGGGAACCTTGTTTGAATCGAGTAACTCCACTGTGCAGCCACTTCAGAAACAGACTCTGTCCTCCAAAAGATCACACTTGATCCTGTTCCGTCTCTCTGATGAAACCACCATGAGATGCTACAGTGAGTTCCAAGGGGGGGGGGACAGGGACTAGACTGCAGAAGGCAAGATGCAATATGGAGGACACGGCAAATGGCAGAAATATGAGGGAACATTCTAGCACAAAAGAAACGGGTGACAAGAGCTAATCCTTTTATTGAATTTGTTCTCATCGTACAGTCGGAACAGCTGCAAGCTCCACTTGGAATTCAGACTCTTATATCAGCATAGAAGTCCATTACAAAGGAGGATTGTTAATTAATACACTGCCAATTTGCTCTGCTTTCCAAAACCGTAGGGTACAATTTCTGAATAGCTCAGCGACTGCTGGAGGCAAAACCATCAGCAGAATAAAATGTCCAAGAGGTCAGACGTTTTTGCATAAAGCAGCTGCAGCAATATTACTGAAGTTCTTGTGTGTCTACAGCTGACCAAGAATAAGGTTGCACGAGAAGGCTAGCACCTCAAGAGAACAGCTGCAGGTCCTTCATCTCAGAAAGCAAGGAGGGAAGGAATCCATTCATATTGCATGACTATTGAGCTTGATCTACTTTGTTCTTCTACGACCAAACTAGATGCTACAAATAATGGTTTCTGTCATCCCTCCTCTCCCTGGTCCTTTCACCTTCTCTTCTTTCTTCCACGGCAGCTTTCCTCTCCCCATCCCCATCCCCTTCCTTTCTATTCCTAGTTTACGTATTAATAGATAACAATGGCAATAAAAATCACTGCTTTAACTTGCTAATTTCCCTCAACATCTCCTCCTCCTCCTCCTCCTCTCATGAACTTCTCTGTCACTTGGCCACTCTTTACTCAGCTTACTCAGTAAGTTGATGGTATTGGTCCAGCCCAATGGCTATGGCAGGGCAGGCAGGTGAGGAGGCACTGAGGCCCCCAAGACCACTGTTTGGTGTCTGAGAAAACACTGCTCTGCACTACAGCATCCAGTCCTGGGCTAGGTGTGGTTGGCGGATGCAAAAACACAGCTCTAAGTCACTGTATTCCTTAAGAAGGAATCACTCTCTGGGGTGGTTTCTATTCTATATTTCATGCTTTTTTCTTCATAGGCAGAACCAGCACAAACCCATGAATACTTCTCTCTCCTCATAGATCCAACAGCCTTTGGATTTTTCCAAAGTTTTTTCCATGACCAGATAAATCACATAAATCATGACCATGATAAATCAATCATATATGCTGATGTTTGTATGTTTTCCTTGCAACAGAAAACCACCATTAAGTGATCCAACCATTCTTGGCATGGAGTCCGATGTGCTATACAAGGCAAGGTGAGGCATCAATGCTTGCCTCAGATTGTGTATTTGGGGTCTGAAGGGTGGCAGATTTTACATTCTGTTTATTTCACTCGGTTGACAATTTGCTCCCTATGAAACATCTTGAAGCGATTTTACAGCAATAACAACAATTTCCAATCCAATACAGAACAGACTGGGGCAAAATAAATAAAAAAGTCTCCACTTAAAAAGGCTTGTTGGAAAAGGAAGGTCTTCAATTGGCACCAGAAAGGTAACAGAGACAACACCTACCTGATGTGTAACAGGAAGAACTTCCCAAATGTAGGTGTTGCAACACTCAAGGTCTGATTTCTACATCACATAGAAAAGACCTTCCCAATCTACTAGGAAGTTCCTGTTTGGGCAGCACCTATTAATTTCCATCATGTGTAGAACTTCCCAGTGCATTGCATTATTTGTGGATTAATTGAACAGGGTATTTTTTTTCCCTGCCCTCAGGCACTAACTTGATCCCTACAAGGACTCTTGAGAAGTATGCTTCATAATGAAAATCAACATCTTTCACAGGTGTCTAACATGCTCCTTTACAGATTCCACAAACTGTTCCTGGAAGACTGAATGAAGGCAAGTCAACCCAACGTGGTTTGTGCATGTAATCGTGGTTAAGTGTCATTGATATTTTATATTGTTCTGGTTGTACTTCTGTTGCTGTCGTTCTTTGGCATTAATATGCTGTTCACTGTTTTTGGAGGGGGAGGGTCTTTGGGCCCCAAAGTGGTACAGTATAAACAAACTGCATCATAAATAATGTGGAAGGCTTGGAGGGCACACCAGCCCAGAAGCTAGAGAAGAACTTTATTGTCTCTTTCTAACAAGCAGAGCAAGAAGGGGAAACCTTGGATTCCACCCAGACACAATTAAGTCCAGCGCCACCTAATGACTAAACTATGCAATAGAACTATTGACACATCCAGCGTCCCTGTTGCCCTCTTTGAAAGGTTTTTAGAGCACTGCAGTAATAGCTCAGCTCTGGAGGCTTCTGCTGGTCTGCTGCATGCTTTCAGGAGGACTGAAAGACTACAGCAAACATAATAGAAGAAAATAGTGAAAGAAAAAACCAGTAGCATGAAGAGAAATGAGGTTGCTGCATAGGCTTTTCTTTTTGTTTAGTCCTTCATTTTCAAATTTTCCTTGAGGGTAATTGGCTACTTGTTTCCAATATAAACTGCTTTGGGTGCTGCCATGTTGCAGAGGGGTATAAACTTTTTCCTTAAAAAAAAGTGCATTTTTTTTAAATCAAAAAACTCCGCTAGGTTTAAATGAGATGCACCTGTCAGTCAAAACATGAGTGATTAGGAGGCTGCAGCTGCCAGAGAGGCTGAATCAAAGGCTTCCATGTAGCATCTGCTTCACCTGACAGCACACACCTTGTTTGTATAAGAGCATTAAATTTTAAAGGCTTTCAAGGGCCTCATGTATAGTAGTCGTGATGCTAGAAAACATTGTGGTCTACATGGAACAGTTGTCTGCCTTATGGTGAAGTTTAAAAATTACTGTGGTGATTTAAGGCATGCATCTGATGAAACATGCATATAAATCACAGCTAAAAAGTAACCGTGACACAGATTTGTTCAGCCAGGGATATGTCTCTTTTTAAACAGAACTTCTCCCATTTCCCCTCTTCTGTCTGAACATGCAAACAACTTCAAGTAGGTACACAAGCTGAACAATCCTTTGATATCCTGTCTGCCAGGAAAAGATCAAGGAATCTCCTTTAAATATTATTGGTTTTAACAATGCAGGGATCCGCAACTGAAAAAGTGATGGCTGTAAAGAAACACCACCAGCCACAACGGGCTTCTTGATCACCCACTAGATGCTCCCAACAGTCTGCACAAACTACCTGGCTACAAAGACCATGGGTGAAATTCTGCTAGCCATTGCTCAGAGTAGACATACTGAAATTAATGGCCATGACTAACTTAGGCCCATTGTCTTTGTCTATGGGGTTTTCTTGGCAGGGATACTGGAGAGGCTTGCCAGTTCCTTCTCCAGGTGGATCATGTTTAGTCAAAACTCTCCACTATGACCTGTCCATCTTGGGTGCCCTGCACGGCAGAGCTCATAGCTTAGCTCCTCTGAGTTATTCAAGCCCCTTCGCCACAACAAGGCAGTGATCCATGAAGGCTGATTGCCGAAGAATTGATGCTTTTGAATTATGGTGCTGGAGGAGACTCTTGAGAGTCCCATGGACTGCAAGAAGATCAAACATATCCATTCTGAAGGAATGAGTGCTCACTGGAAGGACAGATCCTGAAGCTGAGGCTCCAATACTTTGGCCACCTCATGAGAAGAGAAGACTCCCTGGAAAAGACCCTGATGTTGGGAAATATTGAGGGCACAAGGAGAAGGGGACGACAGAGGACAAGATGGTTGGACAGTGTTCTCGAAGCTACCAACATGAGTCTGACCAAACTGCGGAAGGCAGTGGAAGACGAGTGCCTGGCGTGCTCTGGTCCATGGGGTCACGAAGAGTTGGACACGACTAAATGACTAAACAACAACTTAGGCCCATTAATCTCAACGGGTCTACTCCTGAGTAAAGGTTAGTTGAATACAACCACATAAATATAAAATACGGTGCCTATCTATACCTTTGTCTCCTGGTTGTTGTTTTTTTCCACCTTTGACCATCCAAGGACACTGTTTGCTCATGATTTCAGAGGCTGAAGCATACATTTGCTTCCTCCTCTTCAAGGTGCAGAAGAGACAGGAACGAGGTCTTGCACAGTACATTACCAGCGGAAAGGTTAAAAGATGCAAAAACCTAAACCACAAACAATGGCTTTCTCATGGTCAAAACGCCACAAATATATATTAGCAGTGTTCCACACCAACATCTTCCACACAGGAACAGGAGTTTCTTAATCACCATTCCAAATGGTCAGTTCCAAACAGAAAACTTGCACTTAAACTAAAAAATGAAAATAAAACTTCTGTTTTGCTTCTTTTGCCAGCTCGAAACTCCCCCCCCCCCGCCCTTTTACAGATGGACAGTGAAAGCATTTCACTGGCACAAGTTGGAAGAGGAGGAAAAGATGGTGTGGAGGAAGGGAAGCTATCCATGAAAACATGCATGTTCCTCTGCCATCTGCACTTTCCGGCTTTTGAATGCCATTGCATTTTTAATTAAAATCTTTGTCACATCCTTAAACTCAAGCCTTTTGCCCAATCGAGCCACCTTAATTTAGATATTTATTGTGCTTGATGTTTGTAGTGAGCATGAAGGGTGGCGTTCAACAAAGCACTGGAATCACTCCTTTTGTGAGGGGAATGACTTGCCCTTGTGCAGTGGGGCTTCTCCCTTTCCACCTGTCCCCCGAGATCTGTTCTGGCACTGTTATATGGATAAAACACTAGCAGTCAGGTCCTTCTCCCCCAGGACCTTCTTTATTGACCTTCCTAGTCACACTTTAACCCCCGAAGAACCCATAGTGTCTCACACCATGCAGGTAGCTTCCCCAACCTTCTGGAGAAGATCTGGGGATGGCTCAAGCTGTATGCAGGAAGAGAAGACTCAAATGGATGTCCTTCCACTTGCGTAATTATTTGGTTGAACACTGCTTTAAGTTTCTAGGGCTGCTATTAAATAAATGAAAATGAGAAGTATTGTTATGTCCTATCCTCCTTGAGGGGGACCCAGGTGGCGCTGTGGGTTAAACCACAGAACCTAGGGCTTGCTGATCAGAAGGTCGGCGGTTTGAATCCCTGAGACGGGGTGAGCTCCCGTTGCTCGGTCCCAGCTCCTGCCCACCTAGCAGTTCGAAAGCACATCAAAGTACAAGTAGATAAATAAGTACCGCTCCGGCGTGAAGGTAAACACAGTTTCCGTGCGCTGCTCTGGTTTGCCAGAAGCGGCTTTGTCATGCTGGCCACATGACCCAGAAGCTGTACGCCGGCTCTCGGCCAATAAAGCGAGATGAGCGCCGCAACCCCAGAGTCGGACACGACTGGACCTAATGGTCAGGGGTCCCTTTACCTTTATCCTCCTTGAAGGCATGCTTGGAAGCATCTATGGTCTGACAGTAAGAGCTGTTTGGCAGTGGAAAGGACTCCCTAGGGCAGGGATCAGCAAACTTTTTCCTCAGGGGGCTGGTCCACTGTCCCTCAGACCTTGTGGGGCGGGGGGCAGACTATATTTTGGAAAGAAAAAAAAAGAATGATTTTCGCCCGCCCGCAAAAAGGCCTGAAGATGCTTCACTTTACCTGTCCCAGTTGTTGTCCCGATAGCTGCATTTGGGCTTCTCCAGCCAGCCAAGCACCATGGCAGGGTAGGAGGCTGCGTTGGCCGACGAAGACAGAAGCAGAAGCCCCGGCGGAGAAGCCATGGACGGAGGTAGGGGAACCAGGGCATCACCGGAGCTTTTACCCACCACCTGCTGCTGCTGCTTCCCGAGAGGCACCACGGAGAAGACAGAGCCGCCCATCAACCCACAAGTGGCGGCCGCAGCCACTGCAACGACCTGCCTGAACGCCATGGGAGGAATGAAGGAGGGAGGGAGGCAGGCAGGCGACGACGAAGAAAGCGCGCGAGGAAGCGGCATGGAAAAGGGGCGCGGAGAAGGAAGGGTGGACTGAGGGAGAGGGAGCAGGAACAGGAGGAAAATGCAGCCGGCGTCACATGCCCCCTTCACAGCGCCGCCCTGTTGAGGCGGGCGAGCCGACTCCCGCCGTTGACGGCGCCGAGCGTGGGACAAGATTGCTCCGTCCCTGAGGAGAAAAGCGCTGCTGTGTGAGGGAGAGGGAGGGAGAGGGAAAGAATGCGCACGTTGGTGATTCACGTGGCGATCCCCGGACCGGATCTAGAAGGCAATTGGGCCTGATCTGACCCATGCCCTAGGGATTGTAGACTCCCCTTCCTTGAAGATTTTTAAGCAGAGGTTGGATGGCCACCTGTCTTGGCTGCTATAGTTGAGATTCCTGCATTGCAGGGGGTTGGACAGGATGGCCCTTAGGGTCCCTTCCAACTCCACAATTCTATGATAACCTACCCCACTTTTTCTTCCCTGCAACTACCCTGTAGTGAGGGAACCACCAGAAGGCCCTAGGAGCTGGACCTCAGTGACCAGGCTGAACGATGGGGGTGGAGATGCTCCTTCAGGTATACTGGGCCAAGGCTGTTTAGGGCTTTAAAGGTCAGCACCAACACTTTGAATTGTGCTCAGAAACGTAGTGGGAGCCAATGTAGGTCTCGACCACTCCCAGTAGCATGTGAGGGAAGGCCTTTAAAGGGAGCCTTCCAGAATGTAAATAAAACCCAATGTCTGTTTGAAGGAGGATTTACTCTACCTTACCCATGACACCCGGACTCTGCCCAGATTCCTTCGTGCTTAGCCTCAAGCAGCTAGAGCAAAGATTAGGTTCATAACTATCCGCCTGCTAGGCAATGAACTAGAAAACTATGGGAACATGCACAACTTTCTGCAAGAAACATCCTACATACGCTGCTTTGAAGCGATACTCCACTACAAACTGGCACGTAGCCTGCGCATTCCAGAGCACCGTGTCATGCTTCTCTGACCTACAACATGCTGAAAATTACTGGCATTAAAAGTCCTCTGGCGCAGGATGTCTTTTGCAACACTGAAAACAAAGTAGTTTTTTAAGATTGGTGAAAACTGGCTTATCTCTTCGGCGACTGGATTTGTTTCCTGAGCCGTGCAACTCTACTGCTTTACACATACCCACACACAAAATATTTGTACTAGTCCATCGTCAAGCTGTCAACAGACAGCACAGGCTCCAGTGTGAGGTAACCACCGGAGACAGGCAGGCAGCAGGGCAAGCAAGCAGGGCGGCGAGCTGGGCTGGCAGTGGCAGAGTTAACAAGAGGGGCGAGAAAGTGGGGCGGGGGACGAATGAGCTGGGGTTTGAAGCAGGCCAGTGAGCTTTTGGCCTGAGCGAGAGGGGTGTGTCCTCTCCTCTCATGGCCACTGCTCAGGCAGGATACCACCTTCACAACTAGCAGCTTTAAGTATGTGGTTCTAGTTTGCTTTCCTTGCAAGAGAGGTGGTTGCTCAGTAAAACTGCCTTCCCACTTCAGCAGGCCTAGGGGACCCCCTCCCCCCGTTAGTGGACCCTTTGCTGGGGTGTGGGGTGGGCCTACCCTTGACGCTAGCCCTGGACATGGATTCAGGCAAAGGCTGTATCTCAAAGATTCTATTACAGCACTTTTCCATCCTTCAGTTTTATACATGTGCCAAATATATTGTTTGGGGGGGGGGGAGAGAAGCCTCCTGAGAAACTTTTATAGAGGGTAGTCTTTATTATAAAACGAGAGTTGTCATCCCTGGTGAAATGAATTCTTAAGATAAAATTTCCATGTCAGTGAGATGATATGGGAAGAAGAGGAGATCACTATCATCCCATGTTGATTACAAATCTCACCTCACATGGCCTGCAGTCAAACTGGGTGCACGTGAATTGTTAGTAAGTTAAGCAGGCATGGATCTAGTCAAGCCCCTTGGATGGGAGATCACTGGAAATTTATTATATACAGAAACTGGCTGTAATAAAGATATATTTTTAAAAGAAGTCTCAATCCACTGGGGCGGCGGCGGCGGCGGCGGGACTTTTCTGCCCTAACCCAAGCCGCTTGGGGGCCTGTCAAGTCTAAACTATCAAGAAGTGTGGTTTTGACTAAGCATAAAAACCTTCCAAGAGGAACTATTACACCCTGATTCTATTGTGATACCACTTCCTGCTGCATTAGTAGTTCTCTCAACCCTTTTGGACTCAGAAGTGACTTTGAGCACAGGAATGAACAAACGCTCAACGTTTTCAATGACCTGCTGAAGCAATCGTTTCCTCTTTTCCTAGCAAGACTCTGCTCTCACAATACTACACATTCCTTTGTGACTTTTACTGCTCCCTTTATGCAGCCAAAAACAGAGGACAAAAATCCGGTGTCAAGTGGGTGAAGGATTTTTGTTGTTTGTTCTGCAGAGACACAAAAATCCCAATTCCATTCCAAGGAAACACAAGCTCCATGCTCAGAATTAAGCCATTATAATATATGAATTATTCTGATTAGAGCATTAAAAAAAAAGCTGGGCTTGTTTGCATGTCACAATAAGCCATAATTGCATTAGTCGTGGTTTCATTGTGAACATGCCTCCCCTTGTGGCCTAAGCAATCCATAGTGTGGCTCACTATGTTTGGGGAAATGCTGCAGCGCAATTGCATGGAGCTCTTTTTTTAAAAAAGCAACTCATGGATGTGATCAGCCAGTACATTTGGTTATAATGGAAGCAACTTTAAAATGGGCAGAAATATACTTTTGTGAAGGACAAGGGACTGCTGGAGAAATGTTAGGGGTTTTTTGGCTGGAGATTGGGGTGGAGTGGGGTGATGGATCTGTCGGTTTTGGTTCTCTACATTTCTCATTCTTCCCCAGTTCTCCACATTTTGCAGCAACTTGTCATTTAACCCTCTTGAAAACTCACCAGCATTTTACTGCAAAACACATTTCCATGTGCAGTTTTGACTAACGTACACGTATTTTAAGCAATTTCCCGTAATGTGCATTTTTGTATGTTATTTTCGCTAATCCCTTTATTTTTTATGTACACTTTCCCTTAATATATGCATTTATTTTTTTAAAAAAAACACTGGCTGTAGAGCTACATTTCAAAATGAAGATACGTGTGGATTTCAAAAGGTAGCTGTGTTTCAGTTCAAATAATGGTTTGGAAAGGCCGGATTTGATAGATGCAACTTTAAATGCGTGCTGAATCAAATTTGTCCTCCAACCCTACCTAGAGACAGACATATAAAGAAGGGTACATGATGTATTTTTTCAGCTTTTCAGCAAACTCTTCACATCTGAAAGCTCAGATGAGTATATTAGCAAACTAAACACCCACCTGTCTTCTCCTTCCTAACCATTCCCTCCCACCTTAGGGTGAGAGCCCTATAAGGCTGTACAACCAATGCAACCTTCTCCCCTTTCAGGCTCCCAATTGGAGGACCTTTGCTAACTTTCTCCAAGCTACAGGTGGCAATGACAGGCAAGCCAAAAAAGCAAACAGAATCATGGCTGGCAAGCTTGAACGACAATGTGATTTGCTGGTATGTTCGCCTGATGCTTTGGCACTGTGGGTTAAACCACAGAGCCTAGGGCTTGCTGATCACAAGGTCGGCGGTTCGAATCCCTGCGACGGGGTGAGCTCCCGTTGCTTGGTCCAAGCTCCTGCCAACCTAGCAGTTCGAAAGCACGTCAAAGTGCAAGTAGATAAATAGGTACCGCTCCGGCGGGAAGGTAAACGCCGTTTCCGTGCGCCGATCTGGTTCGCCAGAAGCGGCCTTGTCATGCTGGCCACATGACCTGGAAGCCGTATGCCGGCTCCCTCGGCCAATAAAGCGAGATGAGCGCGGCAACCCCAGAGTCGGACACGACTGGACCTAATGGTCAGGGGTCCCTTTACCTTTACCTTCGCCTGATGCTTCAGATGTAAAAGCAGGCTTACAGCCCATACACACACACACACAAACATTATTTTATTTGTATGCTGCCTTTCCACAGGTCAAACCACACTCATGGCTTTTAACAAAGGGGGAGCAGAACTGCAACATAGCAAAAGCAGTCATGAACAATAAACAAAACAGTTTAAAAAATACAAAACCAAACTGAACCAATTCCACATGGATGACACCTAAATCTAAAATAAAGATACAAAAAAACCCAATAGCAACCCCCTCAATAACCCCAAACAACACCCCAGCCCCTTAAAGACTAAGGAATTTATTGTGGCACCATATTTCTTGGACTAGAGTCGAATTTGTCAGATGCCCTTGGCCCATGAAAGCCGAAGCCACAATACATTTGTTTATTCTTTAAGAGACCACAATACACTTTTTGTTGTATTTGCTCTTTTCATCTCACTATCGGTCTTTGGTTTCTCAATGTGTTTTCCATCCCAGCAAGATGAAAGGATGTTGGAATGCAATCAAGACTGCTGCCTGAACAGACAAGATTCCAAGCCTTTGACTTCAACACAGGGGACAGGTAGATGTTCTCCGGCACATTACAATATTCACAAATAACTCTTAACTTCCCAGGTCATGGAAAGGCATCATAAATAGTCTCAGGTATTAGCAGAGATGCTACTCTCCTTAGTTGGGCCTGAGCACAGAGTCTAGCAGCATGTCCAGAATCCAGCAGTCTGACAACTGCAGCTGGTAAAGTCCTAGACGCTAGAGAAGGGGTTACCGGTATTTGTTTTAATTTGCACATTGCCAAAAGAACTCGTTATGGTGTGGCTGATAAAAGAAAATAGCGAATATTGAAGGTGGAGGGAACTGGCTTGCCTTCCAGTGGGACCTTATCTGGGCTCAAGCTTCATGGACACAGATGGGACAAGCATGAATTATACTCTCACCCTCCCCTTGAATAAACGGTCCCTAGGTGGGCTAGGTGCAAAACAGTGTAAGTTAAAACAGGTTTTAAAACAAAAACATAAAACAACGCTCAGACTGACCATATCTCAGTTTATAAAACCTGACACACCACACCACCCAACCCCGTAATCCTCATGGGGCTGTCTACCACAGATCATAGAATCATAGAGTTGGAAGAGACCACAAGGGCCATCCAGTCCAACCCCCTGCCAAGCAGGAAACACCATCAAAGCATTCCTGACAGGTGGCTGTCAAGCCTCTGCTTAAAGACCTCCAAAGAAGGAGACTCCACCACACTCCTTGGCAGCAAATTCCACTGTCGAACAGCTCTTACTGTCAGGAAGTTCTTCCTAATGTTTAGGTGGAATCTTCTTTCTTGTAGTTTGAATCCATTGCTCCGTGTCCGCTTCTCTGGAGCAGCAGAAAACAACCTTTCTCCCTCCTCTATATGACATCCTTTTATATATTTGAACATGGCTATCATATCACCCCTTAACCTTCTTCTTCTCCAGGCTAAACATACCCAGCTCCCTAAGCCGTTCCTCATAAGGCATCGTTTCCAGGCCTTTGACCATTTTGGTTGCCCTCCTCTGGACACGTTCCAGCTTGTCAGTATCCTTCTTGAACTGTGGTGCCCAGAACTGGACACAGTATTCCAGGTGAGGTCTGACCAGAGTGGAATACAGATCTCTTAGCTTAGCTTAACTCACTAAGTCCTGTTACCTCTTCAGCTTCCAACACCTCTTCCCAGTCATCTCCCTCTAACCACTCATTGTCTGAGCCTTCTTCCGGTGAAAGTTCCCCAGCAGGTTCCTTCCACCATTCCTTTGCATCCAGACAGTCCTATGACACAACCCTCCCCATGACTAGCCAAGTATATTTTGCCTAATTTGCATAACTTATGAAAATTCAGATTTTAAGCTCACACAGTTCCTGGTATTACCGGTAGTATAAATAGCAATGTGTGTGCACGTGGTTCTTCTCCTCCCCCCTCAAAAAAATTGGGAAGCCCCTGAGCTGAAATACGTCTGATCACAAACATTTTGCCGCTTCATGCCAAACTTTGCTAAATGTATTAAGGCACAACCAGATCCATATTGCTGAAAAACAGTTTCCCGCACTGCAGCTGTTCCACAATTCACATCAGCACATATCATTTTGCAGCAGAAGCAACAACCCTGTCAACATTTCCGCTCCGAGAAAGAATGAAAAAGAGAGAGCAAGCTGGAACCCAAAACTTCTCCAAGTTGATGAACAAATCCAATCATATGCTCAATTGCATCTATTCAGGGCAATTAAAATATTTAAAAAGCTACTATCTACAACTTCATGCAACATTCCACATCGAATTGCCTGGGGTGCTTCCAAGTGGATTAATGATCAGCAAGGAGGACAGCTACAGTCCTGCCACCAGTATTTCTTGAAGTCTGAAAGGTGCACTTTCAGGCCCTGCAAGTTTTGTTTACCAGCCGATGGGCAATAGCAGCATTTCTGGCTTCATGTTTTCATGCTGAGTAAGGCTGTGCCTTTTTGCTGTCTAGTCCTACAACTCCTGAAACTGTCTGAGCTTTTTTTTTAAAAAAAATCATAATATCACATGCTATTTGGTTTAGTCATCTCTGAATGAATAAGTAGTTATACATCCAGCTGTTGGGGAAAGGTAAAGCCCATATTTTTGTTGCTGTTGTTCTTAAGGCCACTTCTGGACACCAATGACTTGGAATATTTGGGACCTCTAAAAGCCCCCAGCAGATGTAGATCAAAAGCACCCACTTCTGCTTTTAAACCAAAAGTGGTGTGTCGTGTTAGTTGTTGATTTAGGCAGTGAACAAGCCAGAATCATAAACTAAGGTTCGTTAAAGCTAGGCTTGCTTGAACTAGCCATAGTTTAAACAAATCAGAGTGCCCCCACCCCAATTCAAACTCCCTCAACAGGGAACTATGGTTAGGTTATGTGACAACTTCCTCATGGATTGTAGCACACAGCCACGTTAACAGTCCTTTACAAAACTACTAATATTATTACATTTCTTACTTGCCCTTCACCAAATCAAATCAAAATTTATTATACGGTCACAGACCAGGTTAACACATACAGGTAGTCAAGAAAACATAACACAGGAATAACAAGGATAGGTTCAAAACGGTTTGTGCATGACGGCGATTTAAAATTGAGAACATAGTGAAGTCAGATATTTGCCTTTGCCTGCATATTGGCTTTGGGAGACTCTCGTTTCCTGCGTATCATGGCGGAAACACAGAATTTGGCAACGTTGCTCGTAATTTCAGGAACCTTGTCTTCTAGCAAGGCTCTCATCTGTTGGAGATCTGGTTCATTTTTAAACTTTTGTAGGACAGGGGCAATAAAGGTCAAGCGTAGGTCCTCATAATAGCTACAATGCAGCAATACATGCAGGTTTGTTTCCACTTCCGATGAGCCACATGGGCAGACACGTGACTCATACGGTTTGCCCTCGTACCTGCCTAACAGCAAGGCAGAGGGTAGTACGTTAAATCTGGCCAGGGTAAAGGAATGTCTGTACTAAGGTATTTGTAAATTGACCAGATAATTTGCAGGTGAAAACCCTCTCCCAAGGTCTCTTATTGTGGCATGTTTGTCCATTTTGCCCATGTGACATTGCAGCTCTACATCCCTAATGCGTTGGAGCACTAGACTTGTGGCTCTCTCGTATCCTGCTGCTATCAGGTACAACTACTAATATTATTACATTTCTTACTTGCCCTTCACCATTAGGTCCCAAGGGCAGATCACAACCATTTAAAAATACAATTATTAAAGCCAGTTAAAGCAAATTACAGCCAAAATAATACTACCGTGGAGCTTAAAATATGTATCTCAAGTGTCAAAGGTCACAGTAAAGAGATGTGTCTTCAGCAAAAAGGACAAAGCTAAGAAGGTTTTATTTCATCTTTTTAAGCCGGAGAACATTTAGTTCTCTTTATAAACACATTTAGAGGCACATTTATGGGAAGCCTGTGCCTGTTCGCAGCTTCTTTGGAACATTTAAAGCAGAACCTAACCCAGGGGTCAGCAACCTTTTCCAGCCGTGGGCAGGTCCACCGTCCCTCAGACCATGTGGTGGGCCAGACTATATTTTTTGGGGGGAAATGAATGAATTCCTATGCCCCACAAACAACCCAGAGATGCATTTTAAATAAAAGCACACATTCCACTCATGTAAAAACATGCTGATTCCCGGACCATCCGCGGGCCGGATTGAGAAGGCGATTGGGCCGCATCCAGCCCCCGGACCTTAGGTTGCCTAACCCTGACCTAGACTCTCTTGGTGATAGACGGTGCCCCCTGCTGGTCTAGTACTCATGCCCCAAAGGACAAATCCATGCCTCACTGAATTCTTATCTGTAAAACTATTTCCATACCAGCGTATCACAAAATAACAGAGCGGTGCACAACGTCAAGAATATAAAACGCCATTTAAAAACCAAGCTTATGATGTTTCACATTTGATGTAAACATTATTCTATTTTAAAGCTCATTTCTAGCCCCAACGGGTCTAGAAAAGTCGTGGGTTCAATTTACACGGCCACTCTGTGACGCCTTACAGCCTTTGGCTTTCTTGGACACAAGAGGCAGGAAGTAGGGGAATGTCTAGAAACAGAATGAGCTGCCAGGGGCATCCAGCCACAGGCCGCTCTATATTTTCTTCAGTCTTGATACTCAGTGGCACCATTTTTGCCTTGCAGGCAGTGCAGCTAAGAGCAGAAGTAAAACAGAGTAATAAATTCCTTTTAACCGATGCTTAAATTCCGAAACCAGAGATGTCAGGGCTTGGGACTCTCTAGAAGTTACACCCCTGGCACAGAAAGGATGCTTAGTACCAGCTGTATATGGGTTGGTCGCCATTATTTAAGGAGAGAGAAAGAGAAAGGCACTCTATACGTTTTACTTTATATGTCCTGGAGAGGAAATGTGCCATTAAAATATGCCCAGGGGCCACGTCCTGGGGCTTGTCCACATTGGAGTATTATTGAGCTGTCAGTCCACTTCCCCCCCATTCAAATTAGACCACAGCAGTCCACACCCACATGTAACTGGATGTGTATGAGGAGCTGCTTTGATTTCCCCCCATTCATACCAGGAGTTCCCTTTTGTGTTTGCCCCCGCCTTCTAATTTGTTGATTCTGTTATGCCTATTAAGTACCAGCAGGGCATGTGGGCAGAGAAATGTGTGAGCACACCTTGTTTTGAAAAAGATTTCCCTGCCCAGAAAGTGTGCAAGAATGCACAGTCAGGGAATTGTTTTAAATTCTCAGCACACACCTTGGCAGTTTTCTGGTTGGGTGCAAATCTACACTCCTCCTTTAAGGAGCGTGCTGTAAATTGTTATGAATGTAACTGGAAATGGAAGCAGTGAGCATGCAAAGGGGAACAGCAGAAAGTGACGACTGATCCACTCCCAAAACAATGCAACAAATAGTCTGTGACCCCAGGTGGAACAGTTTGGCGCCTAATCTCCCTCAACATTCAGATTATTCCTGTATCAGGTAAACCCAAATTTACTGGGGGAGATTGGTGTTGTTTGAAGGTAATGTCATGTGGACTATGCAAATTAAACATGAATGCAAACATGCAGCAAACTCCAGTGTAGACAAGCCCCGGCGAGTCCTGGGACTCATCTACACACCTGCAAATAAAACGTTTTAAATGTATTGTAAAGTGCAATATACAAATGTGGCACTAGATGGAAAAAGCGAGCTATGCAAAATTCAATGTATTTTTCAAAACGTTTTTTTAAAAAAGCATTTTCACTGTGCTTTTTAAATGTGTGTGTAGATTCCACCCTGGTTCAAACTAAAAACTAGATTTTTTTTGTGGGTAGCCCTCAAAAGTTAAATTTATGGTTCAACTCTTGCTTTGGTTTCCCAGCACTCCATGGTCCAACTATACACAAGTCCCCACCTGGACACAGAAGACTTAATTCCAGGTTTTTAGTCATTTGCAATCACAAGATTTACAATTCAACTGTGAGGGCTAAAGGCTAGGCAAATAGAGAATGCCACATTTGTCCCGTGCATGTTTGTCAGCACAGTTCTACTGCAACAATATAGGCTGTATTTTCCTTTAGCTCATGTCTTCTTACAAAGCACAAGGTAGACCGCTTGCCCTAATCACTGTTGTTCACATATAGATTGTGGGCTGAGAGAGGCTGTGGCTGCTTTGCTTCCCTGGTCATTCTGCTGTGGCGCCGAGCTAAGTCATGGCTTGGGCTTGGGGCATTGTTCAAACCCTGGCTTGTGGTTTAGCTCTCTTCAGACTAACTACAAGCTATAGGCATGGTTTGGCCTTTGGTTAAAGGCTTAGCTCAATGCAGTTCAAGCGGTATTACAACAGGAGAGAACCAAGAGGCTGCAGTCTCCTCTAAGAAACGTTTCAGCTTAGCATGAAGTGCCAACCAGGCCAAAGAGCGAGACTCAGTGGTGACCACAGGCACTCTAAACACAGGAGGACTTCTTCATTTTCTCTTCCAAGAGCAGAGCAATGTTTCGTATCTACAGTGGCAAACCCCACTAGAGATTCTTCTGTTACATAACAATAAATAAATAAATAAATCACATTGTCACTTAAAGCACGTTGCATTTTTTTAAAGCAAAATTATGGGCAGCCTATGGAACAAGAATGCAAAGTATTTCATCTCATTCTGTCAACCATTCTCTTTCAATCCCAACTCAACGTGGCCGAGTGAATGCTGTGGCAAAGCACATCAGCATGTGGTAAACAGAACCACAATGCTCAACCCCATGGACCATAATGAGGGGGAGCGTTTAGCTTGGGTTCTTGCATGCCTGTATTTCCACCAATATCACTGTCAGATTAATACAGCCTTGTAGCAGAGCCAGCCTGCTCTAATATAACGCTTACCTGATCACACCCTGCATTCACCAGTTCCTGGAGCATCTGCCTATTAACTTCAACCGTTGCAGAAGTGGTGCCCAACTCATTAGCAAAGGGCAGCAAAGAATATCTGATTTCTCGCAGTGCTTTCTGGTATGGCCCAAACTTGGCAACTGGTCTCATTTGCTGCTGCCTGGCTGCATCTTTCCCTACTGCAATTTTAGGGTCTAGAGAAGTTTCGCCTCCTGGTCCAATGGGCAATCCCTGGCTGGAAGATTTGGTAGGTTGCTTCAAACCTTCCCGGATCTCCTGCAATCTTTGTCTGCTGTTCCCAGAGTAAGTGGTAGCAGGAAAAGTCTTTGGCCTCATGGTTAATCCAGGTTTGTTTCAGCATAAATTCCAACTTCTTTTGCATAAAACCAAAGGGACATTCAACGCGGTTCTTCCTGAAGGTATCGGTTTGCTGCAAAACATAATCCCTTGATAGTAGTTCCAACATAAATGGCAAAACTCTGGAGCGGAGACTGTGTCACACTTCTGTATTCTCCAAAGTCCCCTGGTATGTCTATGGCACTACGTAAGTCTCAAGGAGCAGGTGCCGCTTTCAAGCTTCTTCAGTTCAGAGGGGAACCCCGAAACTTCCATCTTGCTGCTATTCAGTATCTGGAAGAAAGCAGAACACAGATATAGTCATGCAGTTTTCTTCTTCTTTATCAAAAGAATTCTTCGCAAGAGTCAGTCTGGTATGTTATTATATTCCACATTGCTGCTTTGCTTGTAAAATCCAAAATGGTGAACAAAGAAAAGATTAAGAGCATGCAGAATATGGAAATATGTCACAATTAAAACTGTCCAGGAAGTTTTATACTAAATCAATCCAACAATAAACAAAACACTTTGCCCAGAAGCTCTTAAACTTTTTCCTGAATAGCATTGGGCGTCTGGGAGTTTCAGTGAGGAGAGAGTTCTAGAGATTCGACTGTAAGTCACTTTGGGTTGCCCTGGGCAAGATAAAGTCACTAACAAATTTAATACATAACAAAACAATAATAGAGAAATGAGGTTAAAAAAAACCTGTACTCAGGGAACAAGACTGCTAGATCTGGATAAAGGAGTCAGAATACCCATGCAAGGCTGTGCCATGCAAGTTACTCTTATTAGAATTTAGCAGAGTGGATGGGAATATAAAAATTGGATTTATCTCATGTATGCTGCTCTGAGCTATTTGGAGGAACAAATAATAATTGTCAGCATTTGGCAATGACAGGAGAACCACCTGAATGGAATCAGTGAGTTTATAAATGCACTCTCTCTGATCAACTGAGGGAAGTTTTACTCCTAAATTTAAGAGCCCATCTCTAAGATCTGCAGAGCAACAAAAAAGGCAAGAGGACTGCTGCACAACTGCACTGGAAAAACTGCCTCCGTGATGACACACATTTACATGTTATCTGTAGTGTGTTATCAGGAACATACTGTATATTCCTGCG
The DNA here is from genome assembly GCA_034641385.1 of Darevskia mixta. Taxonomy (NCBI): domain Eukaryota; kingdom Metazoa; phylum Chordata; class Lepidosauria; order Squamata; family Lacertidae; genus Darevskia; species Darevskia mixta. The sequence goes on along the minus strand of JAWWNH010000014.1, from coordinate 23,690,922 downwards.
TATAAGACTACTTTTTAACCCAGGAAAATCTTCTCAAAAGTCGGGGGTCGTCTTATACGCCGGGTCATATTTCTTATATGGCGAGTATATCCCAAACTCTATATTTTAACTGGAAAAGTTGGGGGTCGTCTTAAAAGCCCAGTCGTCTTATATGCCGGAATATATGGTATGTGCACTTGGTAGCATCCAATTTATGACGCTCTGAACAACTTGGACCCCCAGTTACCTCACTGGCCCCTGATTCCTTACACTCTACCCTCAACCACTGAGGCTGTGGAGACATTACCAGTTATTTCACATTCAGTGTCCTCCCACGACCAGTTTCTGAAGCCAGATACAAAAGACATTAGCCACAATCCATAGAGATCCTGTCATTTCTGTTGTACAGTGCCTTGTTACATTTCTTAGGAAAGTGAGGTTTATAAATATCTAAATAACAAACAAATAAATCTAAGAATGATGACTTATGCCATTTATGAGGAGACTTGGAACACTCTCTGTCCATTATGGCCAAGAATTTTTATTGGTAAACAGAAACTGATATATTTAACTGAAAAGGCAGCTTCGTTTACTTTTGCAGGAATGTGTATGCATTACTGGTATGTTTGTGTGGATCTTAAAGCATACCATGGGTTGTTTTAACAATGAGCATTTCATTATTGTGCTGGGCTTAACGTTCACATTGGTTTGTTGGTACGGTCTCGCAAGCCACTCTGGCAGAGTCTTAACTGGAAAGGGCAGCCTATATTATTTAAATTGTAATCTTGCCATTAGACGTGCTCAAGAATTCCAGTAAACATTCAGGAGATTTTTCACTGATGTAGTAACTCGGGGTGGCGCAACTATGCCAGCCAAACTGCGCCAGCTAAACTCTTGCTGCTTGAGTAAAAAAGCAGGTGAAGAGAGGCACAAGGGGGGAACTGCAGAAGAGATGTGCCAGGGGTAATGGCAACGCTAAATTAATTTCTAATAATCTGGGTGGCCACTGAGAGGACAGGATGCTGAACTAGATGGGAGATTGGCTTGATCCAGCAGGCTCCTGCGTTCTAATGAGCTTTGTCCCTGACCCTTTTTACACATAACAGACTGGTGCACATTTCAACACAAATATATTAGTTCATTAAAAAGCAGTTCCTAGCTCTGTGGGGGAATAAACTACAGTTCCCGGGATTATTCAGGTATGTGCATGTGCTTTAAATGTGCTTTAAATGTATGGTTTGTACCTAGCCCGAGTCTCTTTGCTCTGCTCTTCTGGGGACAAATTAGCTACAAACAATATGTTTCTAGCTCAGTCAGTAGGTCTTAATCTCATGGTTGTGGGTTTGAGCCCCATGCTGGGCGAAATATTCCCTGCATTGCAAAGGCTTTTGGCCAGGTGGCCCTCATGGTCCCTTCCAACTCTGCAATTCTATGATTCTGCTGTTTCTGAGCTCTCATACAATTCCCATTCATTTCAACAGCATGCACATATGAGAATTTTCTAAATATCGTGTGCATTATTTACAGTGGGGAACCTTTTTTCTGCTTGAGGGTCTCATTCCCTTATTCCAAGGGCCATATGCCAGTGGTAAGTAGAGCTAGAGGATAAGTGTTGCTTAGCAGGCTCTGCAAGGTCCTGGGGAGAGTTCTGAGGACCAGACAGTGCTGCCTCATTTGATTCCTGAGGTTCCACTCCCCTAGGTAAAGGTAAAGGGACCCCTGACCGTTAAGTCCAGTCGCAGACAACTCTGGGGTTGCGGTGCTCATCTCACTTTCAGGCCAAGGGAGCCGACATTTGTCCGCAGACAGCTTCCAGGCCATGTGGCCAGCATGACTAAGCCGCTTCTGGCGAACCAGAGCAGCACACGGAAATGCCGTTTACCTTCCCGCCGGAGCGGTACCTATTTATCTACTTGCACTTTTTGGAGTGCTTTCGAACTGCTAGGTTGGCAGGAGCAGGGACCGAGCAACGGGAGCTCACTCTGTCGCGGGGATTCGAACCGCCGACCTTCTGATCGGCAAGCCCTAGGTTCTGTGGTTTAGACCACAGCGCCACCCGCGTCCCTCCACTCCCCTAAATCCTAAACAAATGTACATAGAACTTCTACTGCTTTCAAGCAATTGTGTTCGGGATTTAGATTTTGATCACATTCATTCCCACTGAACTACTTTCTTTATAAAATAAGAAAAAGCAATCTTCAGAAAAGGTGGGGGAGCAGGGAAGAGGGAGGGGGGGGAACAGAAGTATATACTGTACATGAAAACTTGTGCCGAGGACAAGTCTTCCATCAACACAGAGGCAAAACTGGCTATAGCACACACAGCTGGTGCAAACAGTCCACATTCCTCTGGAGGAGAGCCCAAAAACGGCATGATCAGCAGAGTAGGCGTGATAAAACTGTTCATGGGTTTCTTCAATCTCCAGAGCCACATGCAAACAGACAGTCTTCAAGACGATGCCAACAGAGGCAGGGACGTGTCCCTACACAGAGGGCGATTGTCTTATCCCCCATGGCTTGGTATTTTGCGTCAGGGTTTTTACCGGCAGCAATGTATTTTCATTTTGTTAGTATTTTAGCTTCAATGAATTTATTTATTTATTTTTATTTCGTGAACCGCTTAGGGTTCGTTCGTCCCCCCCAAAAAAAAATTCTCAAAATATTTGGAGAGGATAATGGAAAAAGAAACAAGGTGAAAGGGAAAACAAGATAATTGAAAAATGGGACTGAATGAACCTGAAGAGAGCGAAATATTAGGTTTCACTGATGATTTGTTAATTATTTCATATGACTTATATGCTGCATTTGTGATGTTCTGTTACGTTTCACTATGTTGCCGTTGTTCATTACTTGTAAGCCGCTTTGAGATTCATCTGAATGGAAAGTGGCACAGAAATAAAATGGATCAAATACCTGCGGTGAATGAAAATAGCGCAGCAACTAGAAACTTAACCCAGATTCAAAATCCAAACCAGATTCCACTGGGGCTTTACTATAGACCAAAAGTAAAGCCCACCACCAAAGGGCAAAGTGTCTCCCCACTAGTTTTTTTACATTTCCTAGAAGGTGCCAACTTCATCCATTCTTCCTTTGAAAAAGCAAATCAAGAAAAGTATCGCTGCTTACATCAAAGTGTGGGTTTTATTAACATGCGATTTTGATCCCCTCGGGGCCCCTCAAATATTTGATTTCTTATTTTTCAAACTGTTGCTCCTATTTGTTTGTTTTTTAATATTTCTTTTAATGCTCATCAGCACAGGCTTTTGGGGGCCTTGCTGGGATATAGGCTGTTCCTTCTTCTGTCCTTGCATGGAACATCCAGGAACTGCAGGCTTTACAAAGGAATACTGATGCAGCTACTAAAATAATGCCATATAACACTCCTGTTATCTTTTCCTGGCCCACAACATTACAGATAGGGGTGCAGTAACCTTCAAGGAACAGGCAAATTCTCCTGCAAAGGTTTGTACTTGGGCTAGGATCCCAAAAGTCTGAGATGAGCAAGTGAGGGAACAGTAAACTATGCAGATAATCTAAAGAAGAAACATGTGGATGAAACTTTAATCTGTCACTGCGGCCATTGTTTTAGCTTCTGTTTAAAGAGCAGTTGCGTTTCACAGCGAGAAGAGCCTGAAGTTGCAGAGCATGCACAATTATCTACAATGCATACATATTCCTTGCATCCTAGCTTCAATGTATATCTCCACAGGCTGTTTCCCACACTCTTGCTTCAGACTGCAGAATTAAAAGGTAAAGGTAAAGGGACCCCTGACCATTAGGTCGAGTCGCGGACGACTCTGGGGTTGCGGCGCTCATCTCGCTTTATTGGCCAAGACTGCGTACAGCTTCCGGGTCATGTGGCCAGCATGACTAAGCCGCTTCTGGTGAACCAGAGCAGCACACGGAAACACCGTTTACCTTCCCGCCGGAGCGGTACCTATTTATCTACTTGCACTTTGATATGCTTTCGAACTGCTAGGTTGGCAGGAGCAAGGACCGAGCAACGGGAACTCACCCCGCTGCGGGGATTCGAACCACCTACCTTCTGATCGGCAAGCCCTAGGCTCTGTGGTTTAACCTACAGCGCCACCCGCGTGCAGCATTAAAACTGAACCATAAACTTGAGTTCTCACATAACTACGAATGAGGGAACAAAGCAAAACCTAGACACCAATACTCCATCTGCATCTGTCGTGCTTCCTTCAGCACACATGCTGGCACCATGATCTCCTACATTTTCAGTGCAAAGAGGCAACGAACAAATGTCAGTGAAACACTGCTAACTGCACTCATGCACTTTATGGCTAATAACAAAAGGGTCACATTCCTTAAAACAAGGCCTTTGTCCAGAATACAGCTCACCTGCCCCTCACTCTTTTGAAAAGCATGTGCGGAGATGTTCGGAGTTGGCAAAACACTGGAATACTTCTCAGAACTGACACAAGCGACAGCATGGTTGTTTCTTGAATGGCAACCGAGTGGAGGCTGCTCCATGTTCTGTGTAAGGAGGCTCACCATGCAATTCTATAGACTTTTGCCATCCCACAGCAAAATGCCTGAAAGTGGGGTTGCAACAGCATGGCAAACGCATGTGCGTTTCCAAAGAGATGCCACCTTGCTGCTTGCGTAAATCAGGCCATAGCAGTTTCCAAAGTCAGATTTTTCCTGCAGCAAAATTTCTCAGGCACCACAGAAATACCATAACCCAAGTTTCTAAGAGGAGTGTGCAAAAGAGGATTAAGTAATTTTTCTTCCATCCAAGACCTCTGAGAGTGGGAGTAAAATGTGGCTCTGGCTTGGGAGAGGAGGCATATTTTGTCCAACTATGATTCCAGATTCCCCAGCAGTGAGATGAGACAAAGGGGAAAGTCCCCCTTCCTCTGCCAATAGCTGCAGGGATTTCAAGCACCAGAGAATATGAAGAGATTATTCTGGTGCTCTATGCACTTTTACTTGAGCATATATGAGCTATCTGTCAATCTTATTAGTCTAGACGTTAAGCTCTTCAGGGCAGTGACTCTCCCTCAAATTACACATCAAATTGCATGCATTGTCCTTGACACACAAATGGGCTCCAATATCATTTGGGTGTCTCCAAGCTTTAATAACTTATTTGCAGCAGATTAATGTTGGGGAACAAAGAGGTAAATCCAGGCACATGACCTTCTCACTTGGGGTGTGGAATTAAACACTGTGGATAATGTTTTACGATGGCCATAAAAAGAGACTAGCACTGTTCTGCTTCTTACAACTCAGTGGACGTACTGTAAAGTTATCACTAGATTTCTGTGATGTGGAGTTATCAAAAGCACTTATCAAAGAATTCTGTCTATATGGTTCTATCACACACACACACCAGCGATGGTCCTCTGGTGAACCATAGAAAAGTCCTACCACTTTTTTTTTATACTAGCATCTTCTTCTCAAGAACAGCAGAGGTGATAAAAGGGGCAAGAGAAGTACTGCCTGATGCTACAGTATTATTTTTATTATTATTACACCATCAGTGTACAGCAAACAGAAAGCCAACCAAATAGTGCTGTAGAGGAGACAGGCAGTGATAGGTGGGGAATTCAGTCTACCATGCTTGGGAATGAAGCATGGGTTGGTGAGCAATTGCAGCCCATCCCCAGAAAGGATAAAGGGTTCAGTAAGGACTGTCTGCATGGGGAATTCTACAGTTTCCGGTCCAATGCAAAACTGAAACACGCTGTATGTAAAGGGAGGTTTGCTTGTCTGTGGTGAATGTACAGATGATGACTAGGACACAGCACAGACAGATCCCATTGTTCGGGTTACGCAGAATAGGAAGAGACTGCTGGTCTTTGTTACCTGTCTGATCCACTTCCCTGGTTTAAAAAGGTGAGGCACATTTCCACGAAGGTGACTTCATTTCCACGTAGTTGGTCTTTTTCAACACCCTCAATCCCCATCTCCATCAATATGCCGTTCAATTGTGCAACACGGCAATGTTTGGCAGACGAGTTACCCATGACACCAATTGCTCCTATTCTATAGTCACTAGTATGCTAGACATGTGGAATAAGAAGCGGATTACACAATTCTCGTGAGAGCGCAGATGAAAAAGAGAAAAGCAAGAGCCCAGTTGTCCCAGAGTGACCTCAATATGTACAAACAAATGCAGAATCATGGGCTGAGAGCCATTCCCACATGTCCCTAAAGACATCCCATTTGGCCCAGATAATCTGCCCACAGATGCAGCATATGCTCTTAACATGGAAACCCTGGAAATATTAGCCATATAGGCACCCCAAGCTATGCAACACAACACTGCAAAAACAAATAAACCTGCAGTATAGGAATGCCTATACAAATTGCAGCTGTCAAAAGTTCCTTTATTACAGAACTTCACAGAGCATAATGAATCTCTCTTTTTTAAAGAATTCAGCAGTGCTTAATATCCCACATAATAACAATTGCTACAATTCTGCAAAACAGCAATATTTTTTTTTGCTGGACAAACTGCTAATTGTGTAACTTACAAGTTACACAGAAATCTGCATAAAGAACAACTGAAACTGCGGAAGAATTAGCTTTCTTTATGCATTCTGCCTAAGATAGTTATCATGGATTGAGCTTTCCTGGAGAGCCTTCACATGAGATGAAAATGTTATCAGCAGCATTTTGCTTGTCTGTTTCAAGTGAGAACTCCCAGACTGCTCTATAAGAATGATAGGAGTCCTCTGAAACTACTAACATCCTTATAACTTGGGAGAAAAAGTGGTGGTGAAAGATATAAGGAAAGAAAATGATTGTCTGAAAATGCATCTGCAAAAAGGAATAGACCCAAGCAATCAACTGCTTCCTACCACCCATGTCTCCATGGCTAGTCACCTGACCCGATGAAGCTAGGTAGTTCCCCTTTAACTTCTAGCACACACTGATGTCTCACTCTCAAAAATCTGCAAAGGAACCTCTTCTCTGGTCCTCTCCCCTGCTAATTAATGTGGGATGGAAAGTAAAAGGCTGTCAATTTTAAAGCCAAATTTCTCACAGCAATATCGGGTTTACATCTAGATTACCGTGGTAGAAATTGCAGCAACGAAATGTCATTTGTGAAAATGTTCTAAGAATGTAAGAAGAGCACCGCTGGCTCAGACCAAAGGCCTATCTAGCCCTGCATTTTGCTCTCCTAATATCCAACCAGTTGCCCATAGGAACCCACAAGCAGGCCATAACCACAACAGCACTCTTGCTTGTGACCTCTAGCAATTGGTATTTGGAAGCATCCACAGTCACTATGACTAGTAGCCACCGAGAGCCTTATAGAACATGAATATGCCTCATCCCCTTCTAAAGTCATCCGAATTGGTGGCCATCAATACATCTGGTTATAGCATTTTCTACAGCTCAGTTATGTGCTGTGTGAGGAACTGCTTCCTTTGAGGCTATCCTGAATTTCCCTCCCACCCTTCAGCTTCACTGGATGACGGGGGTGGGGGTGAGTTCTAATACTATGAGGTAGAAAAAAGAAGATATTTTGGCATCTGGCAGACCCCCCAAATGACAAAGGGCCCTCTCCCCACCCAGGAAGGGGTGAGGGAAGATCTACATCAGCAAAAGGAGGGGATAGATGGACATTGCGATGTGCTTCCCCTGTAGACCATGCCACCTGAGGGGACTGCCTCACCTGGTGGGAAAAACATCTCTATTCACTTTTCCCCAAACCATGCACAATATTCTCCTGTGAAGGCCCAAGAGCAATGAAAACACTGGAGATCTGCTTTGGCTCTGACAGCAAGCCTTTTTCAGCTTCAAACTTCAGCCCCAGTTGCGCCCCTCAAGCCCACACTGAGGAGAGGTTGCAGGGCGCTTCTCCAAGACAGAGGGGCCGGGGTTGGGAAAGCAAGGAAGGTCCTGCGGCTGGGCTCAGCTGTCACACGGTCACCAATATCTACTCCAAAGCGGGTGAGGAGAAGCCGGGAAGGCGAGGCCCGGGCATAAGGGATGGGCGGCGGAGGCAACCGCTCCAAGATTTCCCCAGGCCCAGAACGGAGCTGCAGAAAAGGAGCTCGAACAAGCGGCCAAGGCGCCACTCCCCTCCGCGCAGCGCCGTCCGACTTCCAAGGGATGGGAATAAAGTTTGCTCGTTTCTTCCGGCCAGGAAGCCGCGAGAGGCCTCGAGCGAAAACAGAGGGAGCGCCGCGCTGTAGCAGAGGGCGAGCGAGACAGCGGCCGGGCGCACACAGGCTCAGGGCGACTCCCACCCCGCGCCCGTGCAAAGGCCTCTCTGTTAAGGCTTTAAGTGGAAGCGCAATCCTCCCCACCTTTCCTCCCGCTTCGACAGCCCACGGGAGGTGTGGCGCTGGGCAAGAGGAAGAGGCGAAGGTCGCTCGGCCGCTCCTGCCTCCAGAAGCCGGGAGGTTGCAAACCCGAGCATGCCACCGGGTTCTGGAGCGCCAAGCCCCGCGGAACTTCGGAGGAATCGCGCACAGGACCGGGCAAAAAAGCCCCGTCTTTTATCCCTTCCATGCCACATCCTCAAACAAATAATAAAATAACCACGCTCTTGCGCGCCGCATGGCTTAATTCGAAACAATAATGAAACTCGGACTCGCGCGGCGAATTAGAAATTGCCCTGTTCTGCACCGAAAGGACACAACAAAATCCCACATTTGATTTTTTTTTTTTAAGGCGCGGCCGCGCACACGCCCCTCCCCGTGGGGCTGCGTAAAGGCTGACTTGCACCTAAAGACTTACCACGGGTTAAAATATTGCCCATCTTGTTCCGCATCTCTCCCGACCGTCCCTTTACCACGGAAGAAGCCCCATTCGCGTGTAGAAATTAACACGCCGCCGTCGGCTCAACTGCCCGAGCCACCTCTCCCTGGACGAGCTTACGCTCCACACGCGAATGGGCTTACCTGGGCGTGTAAACGCTCTCATAGGGGACAGTGTGGAAACGCTTACTGAGCAACTGCTCCACCAGCGGTTGACACCACGGCCAGTTCAGCCCCTAAATCCAGATCCAACTGCACGTCAAGTAATCCAGAACAGGCTCGCTCTTCCTCTTCTGCATGCTGCGCAACGCCCTCTAAAAACGCTAAGTTTTAGCCGACAAGGCCCCCTGGTCAGCAACTAGCGCTCCACTTAGCAAAGCAAAAGGGAAGCGGCGGGCCAGAATCCCAACCCTCCCTCGGCTTGCCAGCAAATCCTGTTGCCACAGATACCACTTTCTCAGCCGCCTCTGGGGCTGCCGGCACCCACCATCCAGTGCGGGGATTTGGTCCCAACCAGCTTTGAAAACGGGAAGATGCTTTCGCGTGTCGCTTTCCTCCTTCGAGCCCCCGAGGTCTGGGCCCACAGGGCTCCCTCCTTACAACCGCATCTTCGCCCAGCCCTGGCTTTGCTGGCTTGCCAAGCCCCCCCCCCCCGCACGGCCCGTGTCCTTAGCACACGCCGTCGAGTAGGCGGCCACTTTCCGCTTCTTGGCAAAAGCAGCTGCCCTCCGCCGCTCCCTCTGAGGAACTCCCCCGCTCTCCTTCCAAGAAGAGCCGCTCTCCTCCGCCGATTGCCCAGCTCCCTCCCGGCCTCTTTCCCTTCCCGGAATAATAAATCGCGTCGCGTGTATGCTTTTTTTCTTTTTCTTTTCCTTTTAAAACGCAACTTCAGGATTCCCCGGGGAAAGCCGCCCCCTCTAAAACCCCTGCGCAACTGTTCTGCAAAAATCCCCCGTAAAGAAAGAAGAAAAGGAGCCAGAAAGCTGCGAAGTAACGACGAGCGGGGAGGGAGGGGCAGGTGGAAGGGCTCAGCCTTCTCCACCAGGGGAAGCCCCCTTGCCCCACCCCTCCACCAACCCCCTTACCGTCTTGGTCGAGCGGGGAAGGGGGTTCCCCGCACGCAGCCCCCTCCCTCTCTCGGTGCCCGCGGGAGAATCAGGGGGCCGCCGCCGCCGTAACTCCTCTTCGCTGCCTCCTGCCGCTGCCTCGACTGCTGCCGCCGCCCCCAGCGCCCCGCTCCGTCTCCATTCTTCCCTTTCCCCCTTTCGGGCTCCGAATGCGGCGGCGGCCGGGCACAGTTGGGACATTCGCTACATTGTTAGCATTCCACTCGTGCCACGTGACCCGGGCTCCGGCGTCATTCCGCCTCCCTCCCCTTCAGCATTCCATCGGGGAAAGAAAAGGGGCGGGGCCGCGGCGCCCTGCTCGTCAAGCGCGGGGTGGGCGGGGCCCCGATGGACGTTCCGCGCCTCGGCTGCCGCGCTCTTGTCCGCACGACCCCGGCTCCGCTGAGAAATAGCGCGTTAAAGAAGTGGCTTGGGACCTGTTGCAGTTCTGCTTGGGCCACGAGTAGTTTTTAAGCGATGTTTGTTACGGGGATAATAATGGTAATGATAATTGTTATTATTTTGCAAAGTTTTTTTTTTTTTAATAAAAATTACTCCATTTTATAATTACAGGTAGGTAGCCGTGTTGGTCTGCCGTAGTCGAAACAAAATTAAAAAAAAAAATTCCTTCCAGTAGCATTTTATAATGATGAATATTGAATTGTAGAGCTGGAAGGGACCGCGATCCCGCTGCAATGCGGGACTCGAAAGAAACAGAGAGGATAGTTATTATAACAACATGAAAAATAAAAGATGAAAAACAACACTGTAGAATCGGGGCATAGAATCAGCAGTTGCATGTGAGTTAAAGTCCTTGGACTATCAAAGTCCAAGTAAAGGCCATCAACCTTATCAGATCATCAACTTTTGTTCCAGATTTGCCAGGCTTGTGAGGAGAGTTGTCTTGAAAATGATGGTTCTGCTGTATATATCCCCAAAGGAATGCCAAATCGTATAAAAAGTGGCTGGAGGTTCTGGTCCTTGCCGAAATCTCAAATTATTTTCTCCATATATATATTCCAGAGTGAGCAGTACCAAGCTTCCAGTGTAAGATTTGGAACTGTTTTCCATTGAATTGCAATGACTATTCATATTTAAGACCAATTCTTTTGACAGTACAGTGGTACCTCGGGTTAAGTACGCTTCAGGTTAAGAACGGACCTCCGGAACGAATTAAGTACTTAACCCGAGGTACCACTGCACAGTATATAGTTACATTGGTATCATCAAAAATATTCAGAAACATTAATTTTGCTTAACAGTAAAATTATTAAGATTGCAATTCCAGGAAAGGAGGAAGCTGCCTTATTCTGGGTCATAGTACAGCTCAGTATCATTTTTTAGCAGTAGCTTTCAAGGGGTTCAGAAAGGGCTCTTTCCCAAGAGATCCAGTGTGGCATAGTAACTAGAGTGTTGCACTAGCACCTGGGAGACCAGGGTTTGAATCCTCACTCAGTGACCTTGGGCCAGTCACTGCCTCTCAGCCTAACCTACCTCACTGTGTTGTTGGGATTAAATGAGTAGGTGGAGAACCATGCATGTCACCTTGAGCTCCTTGGAGAGAACAGTGGTATATAAATGCAATAAAGAAATACTTGGAGCTTCTGGTTGAGCCTGGGGACTTTTGCAACCTGCTAGTAGACTTGGCTGGTGGGCGTGCCTAGATGGATCAATGGCTGAACTCAGTACAAAGCTAGTACAGTGGTACCTCGGGTTAAGTACTTAATTCGTTCCGGAGGTCCGTTCTTAACCTGAAGCGTACTTAACCTGAAGCACCACTTTAGCTAATGGGACCTCCTGCTGCCGCCGTGCCGCCAGAGCACGATTTCTGTTCTTAGCGGAGTTCTTAACCTGAAGCGTACTTAACCCGAGGTACCATTGTAGTAACATCAGCGTTTCCAGCCTAATCACCTGTTCATGACCATCTTGGCTGAGTCCGGAAAGACTCGCTTCTTGCCTTGCAGGCCCTATCCCACTTAGCTTGGGAGGGTGGGGCCGTGATTTACCGGTACTCCAGCTACAAAAACTGAGGCTGCTGAACAGACTCTTGGACTACTGCTTAGGGGATATTGCTGGGGGTGGGGTTGTTGTTTGTATTTTTATTTTGGAAAATTATGATTTATGTGGAAATTGCTCAATTCAGTTGTTTACTTTGATATTTTGTTTATTGTTTAATACTACTTTTGTTATGTTTGCAGCTACATAATTTTTTACATGTTGTAAGCCACCTTGGGCATGGTTTTAACTTTGGAAAGGTGGCATGCAAATAAAATGATTAATTGATTTTTATTTACTTTGAACAGGTAGGGTATTTGTGGCTTTCCTGATGTTGCTGGACTACAACCCTCATCATCCTTGATCATTGGCTTTGCTGGCTGGAGCTGATGGGAGCTGGAATCCAACAGCTGGAGGGAAATAGGTTCCCCATCACTGAACTAAGACATACATAGGGTGGAGCTTGCCATAGAGTGCCGGATTGTATTACAGTCCCTCTCTGTGTGTAAATACAACAAAGTCACACCCAGAGTAGAGCTTAAGTCTGTTGATTTCAGTGGGCCTATTCTGGGTTTGACATTGTTGGATACAACCCTAATATTTATAAGATAAATATTCCAAACTGCCTAAATATTCCAAACTGTCATGTTCCATAAAAAAATGACTCCACAAACAGAATATTTTTGGTATTTCAACTGTGCTGCCAGTTACATAAGTATTCATTTTAAACTTCTAAGTGGTGTCAATGAAAATAATTTATTGAGTTGAAAGGAAACCCCATCTTGGAAGAGAGCAAGAAAACCATTAGGTTCTCAGAAAATTCCAGGGCTGAAAAAATGTGGTGGGGTGAAGCAGTTCATTTTGTAATGATCAAATACCTACAATTTAAGCAATGCTGCACATCTTCATTTTTCAAATTATTGCAGCAATTAACCCACGAAGCATGGCAATGTGCTTCCTTAAATATGAATATTGCTCAGTGGTGTTTTCTTTGGCTTACAAAGGGCACCTAAAAATAGTAGTACATACGTGAACTGAAAATATCTCTGGTAACAAAATATATTTCTGATGTAAGCTTGTGTGCTATACTGTCTTGGACTAGGACCAGGGAGACTCGGGTTCAGATCTCCATCTGCCATGAAGAGTTCCTCCTCTTAGCCTAACCTACCGCACAGGATTTTGTAAGAGTTAAATAGAACTCAGTTAGGCTTACTTTTGAGTAAACACTGTTAGGATGCACACAGTGGAGCTTAACTTTTGAGTAGTGCAGTGCAGTTAAGTATTGTGTATAATTTTCAGACTCCAGACACTCCTCCCCCAAAATAAAACAGCAGACATGTTATAGTGCAAGAGGTTAGAGAGCAGTAATTCCTAACTGTGGCTGTGCCATGGGACAAGCGCATTCATTAAGGCTGCAGTCAATACACGCTTAACCTGAGAGTAAGCTCCATTGAACTTATTGTGTCTTCTGAATAGGCGTAGATAGGATTGCACTGCAAATAATGAAAGAGGCCAAAATACCCACCTGTGGAGGCTGTCCCCAGAGACCAGTGATGCCTTTACTTGCATGTGCATCTCTGAGTTATCGCTGCTTCGCTCATCAGATTCACCAGCAGCACAGGACAGCACCACTATACTACAACACTCTGAATATGTGCAGTTTTGAACACTTAACCTGAACCATAGCTCCATCATGACTAGAGGGGTTAAAATTATTTCAGCCTAGGTGCTGATATCAAGCTTGTTTGCTGCTGCCTCCAACACCTGCCGCCCTCCAGGTGGTCATTTTGTGTGCATGGGGGGGGGTGTCCCTTGGGCTGCAAGGTCCTGGACTTCAGCCCAAAGGTTCACCCATCATGAAAACCTTTGCAGAAAACAAAAGCCCAAGACTGGGCTGTGTGAGAGAGAGACCAAAAATGCTAACTATAAAACCAATGAAGGTGCACAGGCACTCCTTCAGGCACAACAAGAATTCTGGGAATGCGAACTATAAATCAGCTCACAGGTATTTCGCCATTGTTGTCTAATCCTGTTGTTCGGGGAAAGAATGTGAGATTTTCAGAATGACCTCTGAATAGATCAAGGATTGGCATTTGTTTACTAGCAAAGGCCGCTTCGGAAATGTACCGTGAGGAAGGCTGCAAAAATGTTACCTCGCTGTTCTCCCGGCGTTCTGGCATGCTCCGGGCGAGGGTGGGAGGGAAAAACTATTTTCAACCTGCATTCCCTCAAAGGCAAACTTCCATGGGCCATTTGCCAGAGGCAAAAATGGCTGGAGCATTGGTTGTGGTCCTTACCTTTGTACAATCCAGGCATGCAAACGGGATGTTTCTGCAGCCACACACTGCTCTTAACCCTCCATCCAGGCATGCAAAAGGCATTAGTGGAACACAAGGGCACATTTCAGCAAAGCAAAAGCGCTCAAGGCGTGGGGCAGGAGGACCAATGACGGTTGTGGCTTGCAGAGTTGACGTGGCCTGGGAGAGTGCAGAGGGGCAGGAAGAGAGTCCTGGAGGACTGCATTTGACTTGAGGTAACCCACTCCTGCTCTGGAGCTGCAGATAGGAGCTGATGGCTGCAACTGGATTCTGTGGAGCAAAGTAAGCAGGAGGATGCAAGTGGGAAAGGCAGACTTTTAGCTCCAAAGACTAGCGCCACCAGAGACTGGGGTCAGTGTTAGTCTCCCCACCCCGGAGCCATCTCTTAAGTTTAGCACATATAGCCGAGATAATAGAATTGAAGAGTTGGAAGGTACCAGCCTCTCTGCAGGGAGGCTGACATCTATTCCAGGGGGTAAAGGTAAAGGGACCCCTGACCATTAGGTCCAGTTGCGGAAGACTCTGGGATTGCGGCGCTCATCTCGCTTTACTGGACAAGGAAGCCGGCGTACAGCTTCCAGGTCATGTGGCCAGCATGACTAAGCTGCTTCTGACGAACCAGAGCAGCACACAGAAACGCCGTTTACCTTCCTGCCGGAGCGGTACCTATTTATCTACTTGCCATTTGTGCTTTCGAACTGCTAGGTTGGCAGGAGCAGGGACCGAGCAACGAGAGCTCACCCTGTCACGGGGATTCGAACTGCCGACCTTCTGATCGGCAAGCCCTAGGCTCTGTGGTTTAACCCACAGAGCCACCCGCATCCCTTAGCGCCACCCGCGTCCAGGGGGTAGGGGACAGCAAAGTGTTGCAATGGGAGCAAATCCTGCCCACTTGGCCCCCACCAGCAGAGACCCCGTGGAGTGTGCGCTGTAACTCTATGAGCCTGCAGGAAGTAGTTAGGATTGTGATCTCCACTCAGTCGCACAAAGTGGTTGTGATGATGACCCCCACTCTGGCCCGTTCAAAATGAGCAGCAAGGAGGGCCATAGAAAGGCTAGACCCAAGTCAAAGGCTCTTAGCCAGAACATGTCTACCAAGTAACCCAAACAGGGATCTGGAGAGGCCTCTGATCTTGAGTATGGGGTCCCCAAGCAGCCAACTGCCTCCTTACCTGGGGCTCCATCTCAGCACAGGTAATGAGCCAAGAGGGACGTAATTAAGAAGAGGAAATCGTAAGGTTCCAGGCCAGGAGAATGGTCCTTGAAACTCAACATTATCCAGGAAAGAGGCAGTGCTTGAGTATGAGCACCTCAGCTAAGAAGGCTTCACTTGGAGATCAGACTTTGTTGGAACAAATTAATCTGTCCCCCCCAATAAACATTCCTAGAGTAAGTAAAATAGTGTTTCTTTATGTAACAACTACGGCTAGAGTATTAATTGCCAAGTATTGGAAAGGGGATGTGATACCAACTAAGGAAGAGTGGCAAAAGAATTAGTGCGAATATGTTGAATTAGCCAAAATGACAGAAGCAATAAGAAATCACTCAAGTTTAAAGGTGAAAAAAGAATGGGATTGTTTTAAAAGTTATATGTGTAAACATGGTTCCCAAATCCAAATGGGTGTGCCTAGAATAAATTTCACAAAATAAAAGACAACCAGAGGAGATATCTTATACAAAGAAAAGGTTGGACGTATATGAGAACACAGTACAAAAGAAAATGAAATAAAGAGAGAAGATGAAGCTGCTAAGAGGTAGGGGGAAGTCAATTATAATATAGAGTAGATGAATATGTATAGAAGAATAAGTAATTATGTATGTAAATGTAAAAGGAAAAGATGATGTTTACCTGTTAATTTTAAATTGCAATAAAAATCATTTTTTAAAAAAATAAAAAAATCTGCCCCCTGCACATTCAGTTCTCCCTTGAGAGATCCCTCAGATAGAGCTGCAGAACCTCTAGTCCTCCTGATGTTGCTGGACTACGGATTCCTCCATCCCTGATCATTGTCCGTGCTGATGGAGGCTTTGTTTGCTACTCTCAGGTGAGCATTCATAGGATTCCCAGATGTGTATAGGACTGTAAGCTGTAATCTTATCCATACTGCACCGGGGAGTAAATGTGGGACTGCGGTAAAGGTAATCACTGCACATGGTATGTGTAGGTGTGACTGGTCCCTTGTACAATACCTACTAATTAAGTGGTTTCTAGAGTTATACAATTAGCAGCATATGCTTTCATTTTAAAGTGCTTCCAATGTGTATGGATTTTTTTATTTCATTATCTTAACTATTGTTTGCTGCTTATAGTCTTCTGAAGCTCAAGGATTTCTATATCCATTCTGAACTTCCTTCCCACAGCAGTCAGTTTTTAGCTTCTCTCAAGGATATTTACTTGCTTTGAAAAGCTCTGTAGCAGTCTTGGCTTTATTTTACATTTTTAGCCCTTTTCTTTTTCAGTCTCTGCTGTGTGTGCTATAATTTGATGCTGAGTGGGATCTTATGACTCATAAAATCCAGGTTGGAGAACACAGACCTGGAGTCTTCCAGTTGCCATTTATTCTGCCCACTAGCGTGGGCAAAAGTTTTGCAGAAACAAAACCACCAAAGGTAGCTGTGGCCCAAATGACAAGTATCAATCAACAGGGGGAAGCTGTTTTATTACAGCAGGGATGGGGAATGTGTGACCCTCCAGATGTTTTTGGACTACAAATCATAATCCCTGACCGTAAATTAGGCTGGTTGGGGCTGATGGGAATCCAACAATTTAAGAGGGTCATAGGTAGGCCACTCCTACCCAGTCAGATAATAATAATAATAATAATAATAATAATAATAATAATAATAATAATTTTATTTGTACCCCGCCCATCTGGCCGGGTCTTTATCCATCTAGCACAGCACTGTTCATTCTGATTGGCAGAGAGTCTCAAGGGTCTCTGCCAGAGGCTTTTCATGACACCTTTTAAATTAAGATGCCAGGGATTTAATCTGGGAATTTCTGCATGGAAAGTGAATGCCCTTCTACTTTGCTAAAACAAAGACTGGTTTACAGCAGCTGCAGCTCTTCCTCTTGTGATTTTTCATGGGGTGAGTTAAACAGTTCCTGATTCTCCCCATTCTAGCTCTCTTTTTTTGGCAACATATTGAGAGGGACACAGGGGAGGGCTTCCCAAATCTACAGAGACATACTTGCCAGTTGTGTAGCATTTTGAGGACGTTAGAATGCTTTAATGGTGTGATGGAAAGGGGGTGTTTCTGCAACCTTGGGCAGAGGTATACCATGCAAAATACAGAAGGCCCATGACAAATTCCCTCCTGTATTACTTACTCCAAGGTAGAATACAATTTGTGTCCTCATCACACTGAGCATTCTGCCAGTGGCAATCAGTGATGCAGGGCAGGCAGAAACACACTTAGTAACGACATCAGAACATGAAGTAAATTGAACCACACTTTACGGAGGAGGAAAACTGCCTTTTTCCAACAGCACCCCTGCTTTTCTTTTAATGTTTAGTTCCTACCCTTAGAATGAGAACTTCCGTTAAACGAGCACAACTATTTTTTTACCTCCTCTGATAAATTCATCCCTTAAACCAGGGGTGGAGTGTCTCACTCCTCAACCTTGGGGTGATGGGGGGCACAAAGCGGATGGAGCCATACACAAAAGTATGTGGAACAATGCATGCAAATGTTATCTTTAACTTGTGGGCAAATTTCTACACACACCTCTATCCTCCCTTCAAGCAAGAGTCATTATCAGTGTTCAAGGATATTCCAGCCAAGCAAAAACACTCAAGGTGGGTGAGATGCAAGGTCAGCCAGTGAGTGGGCATGGCCTGGGAAGAATGCCAAGAGCCAGACAGAGAGGTCTGGGGGGCGACATCCCCCCTCCAGGCTTGAGGTTCCCCATCCCTGTCTTAAACCTTCAAAAACTATTTTTTTCTCTGCACTGAACTTGCTTTCCCCTCTTGTTAATTTGGGTGGAAGGCCCAATTTTAACATACACGCTTATTGATGCTGTTGTGACCATTTATATCCTTAGTGCCTTAAGAAAGGCAGTAACAGCTCTCATATAGCTGTTCTGTTCTGCACGCGTGAGGCTGGAACAAGCAAATAGGTTTTTATGTGCGTCACACAGTGGAAAGCGACAGCCTGTGTTTGCTCTCTAATTAAAACTCTTGAATGACTTTATCTTGTAGAGTGTGAAAGGGAGAGGGTGGGAAGCACCACAACATCCCTGTCTTGAATCCCTGTCTTAAAAGCAGCTCAATAAAGATTTTATAGAAAATCTGTTGCTAGACTATAAAAAATATATAGAGTAGGTAGAGATGTGAAAGTCCAGAATAAGCTAGGATAATGAGGGGAGGCAGCCCCCCCTCCAATGTTTAAGGAAAAAAACAAAAAAAACAAACCCCACCCTGCCTGGGCTTTCACACCCCTCACCTAGTAAAAATGAAGGTCAAAGCACATGGCTGTCTCTCAGTTATAGGCCAAGTATTTCTCTGCTGTTCCCAGTTGCCCAGTGCTTGGAGGGAAGGGAGAACTGAAGAAAAATTTCCTCCCTCCCCATTCTTTACCAAACGGAGAAGAAAAAAGGTTTGAAAATGAAGGATAAAATAAGTTAAAGTATGGGTGTGATCTTGTCATGCAACATGAAGCTATTTGCTACGCTAACATTTGCTTGCCTGCTTTTCACCAAGAAGGGTAGGCTACATGGAAGCGATGCTGTTTGTCCTGGTAGCAGCCATGTAAGGTAGGTGAGATAAACAGAGCAAGGGAATTCATGCTCGGATCCAACGCAAATGCAACCCTCTAGGAAACATCACTGGCTTTAGCACTCTGTCCCAGATCCTGTACAGAAGTGGCATAGTCCTTGCTACAGAGGTTTGCAATCTATTCCAGGAAAGATAAATCAGGCAATAACAGGGATTACAGGTTGGTAAGTGAGCAGGTGGGTGATATGTAGATATTTTTCAGCACAGTAACATTTTTTATTTACTGGTTTTAAGCAAAATCATAAGACCTGAAAAACTGGGAGGAAAAGTTATCTCATAGTAGTGGTAACGCTTTTCCCTTTAAAATGGCTGTGTGCCCTTGAGACCCAGCTATCACACACTTGGGGCAGTATTTTTGTGGGCCCACGTGCTAACCCTGTCCTTGGGCCCCCTCCCCCCCTTACAAAGGAAGAGACCAGACAAGAAGGTATGGGTTCGAATTGGATACAACTTTATTGAATTCAGATTTCAGATGTAGGCAACCTGGCCTTGGCCTTGGCAGGTATCCTTCTCAACCCCACAGGGTGCTGAGGATGTGCAGGGAGACAGGTGCAGTGTGAGGGGACTGCAAAGTGTGAACTTACACAGCGTGCCCACGCACAGCACCGGATTGGGAGTTTGGCCTACTTGCCGCTGCCCTAGGGCCAGGGACTCCCACAAACACCCTTTAACGGGCCCTGCAAAAACGCCGCCGCATGGGGGTGCATGAGATGCCACCAGGCCCAAAACCGCCACCCGAGGCCCAGGGGCCTCGCCGCCAAGGAGCCTACAACTGAATCAACCCTCCACAGCACAAGCCCCTGATAATAAACTCCCTTTGGCCCTGCTGACCAGGCAGCTCTTGATACAACAACGTAAACACAAACAGCATACAGTATCACAGTGGTGATAATATGAACCGAAAACAACAACAAAAACCACCACACAATGGCTGAAAATAGAATGAAAATTACATAAAAAACTCTTATGAGGAACTGATAATCTTTCAATAAAGCCAAATGATAAATGAAGCCATGTATATATCGTATGTATAACAGAATATATAAAGTTTATATAATAGAACCGTTCAGCAAGAGATAGGTGTAACAACAAGATCCCAGTGCCAACGAAACGTTCATGTTAGGTTGATGGTGAATAGACAACGAAATACTGCAGCAGATGAACAAAACAATGTCCTGGACACGATGATAGAAGAAGAAATTGTCTGAATCTAGTGGTATCACCATCCATCCAAACTCAATATGAATGGCACATGAGAAGAACGACGAAAGAACGAAGAAGAAAACCTGTCCTCCGGATATTGCTCAGGTTTCACTCTACAGCTTCATCAGTTCTAAGTAATACATTCTGATCAACAGAACATGCGAATATCACAGGCACAGCTTGGTAAGAAAGGTGACATTGAAACTTAAATAGATCAAACATTCAATACCATTAATTAACATACAATGGCTCTTAAAGGTACAGCATATTTTAGCAACCATAAAAGGAGCCTACAACTGAACCAACCCTCCACAGCACAAGCCCCTGGAAATAAACTCCCTTTGGCCCTGCTGACCAGGCAGCTCTTGATGCCTTGGCGCACACCGTGCAGCCAGTTTGTTACTCTGGGGAGTGAGATGCACTCCATCAGCCCTAAAGAGAGCCGCTTTGTCCACTCTGATGCCTGGGTAGGGGATAGAGACACCACCAATCTGGCACATGGTATTTCGCATTGCCCTGTTGATTTTTTGAACCGCATAATTGATGCGAGAAGGCCTATTGGCCCCCTTCCAAAACAAGTGGGGCAGAAGTTCGGACCAACAAATGGTCATAGTTGGGTGCATAGCATGCAGTTTATGGATATCCGCCTTCACAGTCAGGGTCACGCTAATCCCTTTTTGACTCACAAGGTCATTCTCTCCAAGGTGCAAAACCAGAATTTCTGGTGGGCCATACAAGGCCATGGCTCTGAGCATCATGAGCATAAGAGCTTGCCAACACAGGCCACGCAGGCCCATCCAATAAATGCATACCTTATTGTGGATGTCGAGATTACAGCCCCACACGTGCGATGTAGCATAGGCAGCAGCCCAGTGCACGATGCTGTGCCCCACACCTCAAACACTTGTGCTGGGCATACCTGCAAGAAAAATTAAATTGGAACAGTGAGGGCCAGCATGCTAGGACGAATGTAGCCCTTATAAGCCGCGGAGCGCCAGCGACCAAGCTCTTTGTTGCACACGTAGTCCCACCCTTGATCTGCTACCGAAGTGGCCGCCCCAATACGGAAAGAGTGACTGGAATATTCTTGGGGATTGCCACGGGTAATCCCAGGCCACACCCCCACCGGCAATTCCGCCCACCTGTTGGGAAGGGGTGAGGAGGCATTGGGAAACAGGAGCCACTCAGGGATTTCAGCTCAGCATCAGTTTATTATCTATGCTCTGGCATGGCAGGGCATTCTGGCCAGAGCAACAGCCCTTGTGTAACAGAAAGGCACTCCAAGCAAGGCACATCTGCATACAGAAAACAAAGCTTTGTCTGACTCATGGTTACTGATTGACCCAGGTGAGTGTGGTTGTTCCAGTATGAGATGGCACAAGATATTATTGTGCCTGAAGGGGAAAATCCAAGTGGCGGCCTTTCCTAGAGGTAAAAAGAAGTTAATAATTATAATAAATATGGCAATTCATGTTTTTTAATGGTACTGCCAAAATCTGCCACCTGCAACATGTTCAAACGTGTTTGTTACTCCTGTAGAAGTAAGTCTGAGAAGGAATTGAATTGCAGGGGGATAGATAAGCATGTTCAAGGAAGTGCCAAAGGTAGCATCGCAAGTTGAGATGCTTTGATTGTTTCCTGCTGGCAAGGGTCATTTTCAGAGCAGATAGTGATTCTGAGTAGTTTAAACCAAATTGGAGAAGGATCCTTGGTTATAGCATTTACAAGGCAGGCAGAAGGCCTCCTAAACTGGAGTACGGAGTTAAAAATGGAACCTGACAGATGTACCTAGCAGGCGTGGGGAACTGTTTGGAGACAGTGGGCGACCTTCCCTTCTGGACAACCTTCTGTGGGGGTCGAGGGGAGCACATGGGCGGGGCCAGAGACAAAATGGGTGCCGCACCTAATGTAAATTTCATCTTTATACAATAGGCTGGTTTTGCAAAGACTCAGATGCCTCTGTCTATCCTCCATTCAGGCAAGAAGCATAATTGAGAGTTCAAGAACACAGTCCAGGTGGGCAGAAAAACTCAAGGAGGCTGAAAAATAGTGCCAGTGAGAGGTGTGACTTGGTTTTGAAAGGTTACATTTCAACCCCTTGGCCTGAGGTTTTGCACCACTGGCCTAGGCTCCGAACAGAGGATAACACAGGAAACTGGCTCTAAGAAAAGCATCACAAGTTAGTAGAGAAATACTGATAGAGATGAAGAGAACCCCAGAAATAGTGCTCAGTTTAGTATCATACCACACAGTATCTACGTAAGGAAGATGCAGCTTGTCTATTAATGGTACACTTCCAGCTCCTCTGCCGTCTATTTCAGTAGCTTATGATGCATTTCCAAGTGAAAGGCTGTTACTGTGTTTCTTTTGCTGTGTGTGTTTTTATTCATGTTCGCTTCACCACTGTTGTCTTTCACTGGCAAACAAAAATCCATAGCAGAAACTGCACAGGGAAGCAAAATGTCACAGTCCGTCTGCAGCAGAAACTCTCCTGCACTTGGAGGGGGAGGGGTGTGCCTTCGTGAGACAGGATGCAGGCAGAATGACCTCCATTCCTGAAGAGGGTGGTCCTGAAAGGTCAGGGCTCTACTTGACAGAGTGGTAATGTGAAAGGAAGCTAGCTCAAAGCACGGTTTCATAACTCTTGGTCTTGGAATGAATTCAGTCAGCTCCCAAGCATTAGTCACTCACTGATTTCTATGAAAACATTAAGGTTTGTTACAAAAACCCTCTCGCCAAATATTTACAACAGAATAGTTATTTTTCTCCTGAGTTTCAGGAGAAATGGAAGCATGACTTCTAATTACTATTTTACAGGAATTAATATATGCACACATAGTCATTGAATCTTATTATTTATTGTGTTCTTCCTTTCCCCACGGAAATGTCACCGTAAGGCAAGGAACTCCCACAATTCTTCTATGTTCTATGCACGTGTGCCTCTTGTGATGAAATAAAACCACAGCTGTGGAAAGACGATATATATTTTTCAGTGGAAGGATTTCATGACTGCATCCTTATTCTCCCATGCAGAGGTACATGAAAGCATTAGACCAGGGGTTCCCAAACTGTGGTCCACAAGGTTCATTCAGGTGGTCCAGGGCACACTTGTGGATTTGTGGTTGAAGACAGGAGACGACACATCCATCATTCTATAGTCATACTCCTTTTTAATGGTATCTGTATGGCTTCTTTTATTTCTTATACTGTATTACAATTTGAATTCTATTTCTTTACAAAATACAGTATAGAAAAAAATAAAAGCATCAAAAAATAGAGTTTAAAATCATACGGCATATGGTACAGTGTATCACAATCACTACAATGCGCAGAAATACCCTAAGTGGTCCGCCAAGACCTTCAGCAGTTTTCAATAGGACTGGGGTGTGTGTGAGAGTTTGCAAACTACTGCATTAGACAGATTTCTAAGCTCAAAGCTATGGCTGGTGCCAGAGTTTAGCTTGGTTTGTTAGTTGTGGGGGCCCTCCTGACAAGAGCCAGAACTGCCACCTTAGTTCTCCTTTTAATTACCGGTAATTATCAAAATTTACACACTGTTGATTGTAATAAAGCCTCAAAGTGGTTGACAATAAATATTAAAGTTATCAGTAAAAACTATTGAGAACAATTAAAATTAAGTTTAAAAATATTAAAATGTTTTTGTGTGTATCAATAAATTGTGCTCTGAGTGATTTATATGGAAGCTTAATATTAGAGTGGGTCTTGTTTATGGGTAAACATACATAAGAAAGCATTGCTGTCAGTGACTTAAGGCATTTGCTGGCAGAAAAACAAGCATTAAAATAACAGTAAATGCTTATCCGCACACAACAGCAGCCCTTCTGGCTGATCACAAGTCCATTTTGGCTGTCTAAAATAAAGCAAGTTAACTCAGAATGGCCATAGGGCCTCACTCTGACGGCAGCAAGACGGCAAGAGATAAAAAGCTTGGCACTGGTGGGGCAGTGCCCCATTTGCCCTAATGAACCAGCCTCCATGGATCAAACAGGTCTAGGGCTGATTCTGTCCCACCCCTGGAATGCCCAGTTTCAGGGCTTAACACTCGTTAATGCCAGCAGTAGATCTATGCCCAAAGGATTTCACACAAGTGGAGGTCTCCATGGTGGACAAAGAGCTCTGGCAAAGCTCTTCTCCTCTACCCCTTCTCAACCTAGTTACATGGGAAAGAATTACTGTGTTATTCTATTCTAGAATTTTTTTATTCCTCATTTAAATACATCTAATGCTGCTGAATTCCGCAAGGCAGCCCCAGATATAACACATTTCAGTTATCTAACTTAGAGATTACCAGAGTACAGTGGTACCTCTGGTTACGTACTTAATTCATTCTGGAGGTCCGTTCTTAACCTGAAAACATTTTTAACCTGAAGCACCACTTAGCTAATGGAGCCTCCCCCTGCCGCCGCCCGATTTCTGTTCTCATCCTGAAGCGAAGTTCTTAACCCAAGGTAATATTTCTGGGTTAGCGGAGTCTGTAACCTGAAGCGTATGTAACCTGAAGTGTATGTAACCCGAGGTACCACTGTACAGTATAGACAACAGAAGTTAGGCTATCCCTGGCCAGATAGGGGCGTAGTGGGCCACTTATGCAAGGCACTCCAGCCACCGAGGCCACCTGAGTGTCAAAGGACAGCAATGAATCCAGAAGTACCCCCAAGCTACATACCTGCTCCTTCCTGTGGGAGTGTAACCTCATCAAGAGCAAGTCACCTCCCATCCATTCTAGTCCATGGCCACCCACAAAGAGTGCTTCAGTCTTATCCTGTCTGAGCTTCAGTTTGTGGGCTCTCATCCAGTCCATTACCAAGGAAAGACAACGGTCCAGCACATCCACTGCCACACCTGCAGATGTAAAGGAGATGCAGAGCTTTTATGATATCCTTTTTTTTGAAACGGGGGAAATGGAACAGTACACGGAGTGACACCAAATCTATAAAAATATGCCTCGGATCCCAACTAGTCCTCTGTGTGCTCCCATTCAAGGATGGAATTTGGATCCAGCAGAGGCAACTGATTTTTTTGGCCCAATCTCTTCTTCCCCCGCACTGCCTCTCATGCTTCTCTGGAGGGTCCCCAAACCTTCCACAGCAGATTTTCAAGGAGCAAAGGAGCTGGGGGGAAACCAGCAGAACATGCAATCCCTCCTTTCTGGAACAAGGAACATAGGAAGCTGCCTTATACTGAATCAGCCTATTTGTCCCTCAAGCTCAGCACTGCTTGCAGTGACTGGCAGCAGCTCTCCAGGGTTTCAGCCTCTTCCAGCTTTACCTGCAGGTTGAATTTAGGACCTTCTGCCCACAAGGCAGATCTTCTACCACCATGCA
The DNA here is from genome assembly GCA_034641385.1 of Darevskia mixta. Classification (NCBI taxonomy): domain Eukaryota; kingdom Metazoa; phylum Chordata; class Lepidosauria; order Squamata; family Lacertidae; genus Darevskia; species Darevskia mixta. Next base: position 23,665,458 of record JAWWNH010000014.1, on the reverse strand, counting down.
ATAACTTTTTCTTTCAACAGGAATGTCTCATTAGCAGAAGTCCAGGCATGGGATGTTCCCACCACCAGAGCCTTACTAGCAGTTTTGTTTTCAAAACCTTTTAAAAATCTGTGGTATGGAATTTGCTCCCCCCCCCCCATCACCACACACTGAGCTGGTATTTTCAATGAGCTGTGCAACGCAACCCAATGAACTCTTTCTGAGTTAGTCATGTGCAGTTTTCAGATCCCATCAGTATTTATGGGAAGTAGGTATTTTAGCCCCGTTGTGCTTTATTTCTTGCTCATTTACTCAGTTTCTTGTTGCGTTACTGACTGTTCGCCAAGACGGGCTGCTACAGTCCCTGTGCTAGTCTTGACTAGCACAAACAATTTAGAACCGCTTCATTATTTACCCTTTTAGATACAGTGGTACCTCGGGTTAAGTACTTAATTCGTTCCGGAGGTCCGTTCTTAACCTGAAGCGTACTTAACCTGAAGCACCACTTTAGCTAATGGGACCTCCTGCTGCATCTGCGCCGCCAGAGCACAATTTCTGTTCTTAGCAGGGTTCTTAACCTGAAGCGTACTTAACCTGAAGCGTACTTAACCCGAGGTACCACTGTATATACATAAAACACGCTAAATATTTATATATATATATCATATAGGTACTCTTGTCTGGAGTTGGTTCAGCTGGAACTGACTCCTGTTTTGCCTCTTAGTAATGGGCAAAATAATGCCTTTAAGCTGAATCATAATGGGCAACACATTCAAAATGTGAACTCGCTTTTCAGCTCTCACTTCTCCCATTTCTGCAATGCAAAAAAGCTTTTTTTTTTTGCTCTTCTCTCACCTGACCACTAGTTCAATAGTAAATTTGCAACATATTTTGAGCAAGAACATTTATTTACTACATTAACTGCTTCCTTGTCATTTATTAAGCCTTCTACACAGACCCATGCATGTATCTTTTTTCTCCTGTTCTGTTCTGTCCAACTGCTTTTGTACTCTCAGCTTACAATATTTCGAAGGAAGTTTGATCAAACTGAGCATTCTTGTAAACTTGAGCTTGGCTGCCAAGAATGTAAGTGATTCATGCCGTATGAGGAATCAATTTCCTGTGTCCCTACTCCACTCCCCTCTTTTAAAACACACATTTACTACTATAAACAATCAACCCCCCTTCTTTTATTCTGAACAAAGCACATCCTTAATTGCATGACAAAAAGATTCCTAAAATACTTCCGAAGAGCTATTATTAGAGGAAAGAAATATTGTCACTAAACGCCTCAGCATTAATGAGATATATATTACAAGAACGTTGTGAAAGAACGAACTGGTGTCTCTTGATTAAATTTCTCTAGGATGGTTACCTGCCAGAAGAAAGAGAACTGCCCTACGTAACAAATCTATTTAGTCTTTTAAGGTGCCACAGAGCTTCAGAGGAAAGGATTGGAGGAAATGGCAGGCAGAGCCATAGAAGTCCCAACAGCTTTTGCCACAGCAATATGGAGACTTCTACTACCTTCCAAGAAGATAAAGAACACTTTTCAGGTGTAAACATGCTACACACACACACCCACACACCAATTAGGAAAGAAACAGCAATAAAGTAGGTTGTTTAATGCAGTGCCTTGCGTCTGCAACTTCCTTATGCAGCTAAGCATGGAAATATCCTTGAGTGCCCTCTAGCTTATCCACAAAGTACTCCAGATCACCAACAATTGCTAGTATCACGTAAAAGAAAACTCTCTGTAAAACGATTTACATAGACAATGCCTCAAGGTTACCTTGCAGCTCCTGTGAAACTTAGCTAACCATGTCAAATTGAATTGCTCATAAAAGATGTACAGCTGAATTTCTGACTGCCAGTTAGTCATTTAAAGGCACAGGCCCACTATCCAATAACAAAAGTTGCCTACCCAGAGCAAGTCTTTTATAAGTTAGATTGTTGAAAAGTACCAGTTAAAGGTAGATAGCCGTGTTGGTCTGTCATAGTATCTGAAGAAGTGTGCATGCACACGAAAGCTCATACCAAGAACAAACTTAGTTGGTCTCTAAGGTGCTACTGGAAGGAATTTTTTTTATTTTATTTTGTTGAAAAGTACGTCACACAAAACTAAAGTCATCCCACCCATGCTGTACTATATACAGTGTGTTTTCCTCATGCTGGGAACTCAAGGCAGACTTAGAGTCCGCATATTCTCCTGTATTTTTTCTTTTAGTAAATATTTCATTGAGATTCTATCTATTATGCAAAAATAAAACAAGTCCCAGAGATCGTTTAGCTTGCTGAATTGTGATACTTGGGAGTTGCTTTCTTCCTACATGTATATAAATTTTTTTATTGAAACAGTTTTACCAGTAGTAAAAATGATGTTTTGTTGTTTAGTCGTTTAGTCGTGTCTGACTCTTCGTGACCCCATGGACCAGAGCACGCCAGGCACTCCTGTCTTCCACTGCCTCCCACAGTTTGGTCAGGCTCATGTTGGTAGCTTCGAGAACACTGTCCAACCATCTCGTCCTCTGTCGTCCCCTTCTCCTTGTGCCCTCCATCTTTCCCAACATCAGGGTCTTTTCCAGGGAGTCTTCTCTTCTCATGGGGTGGCCAAAGTATTGGAGCCTCAGCTTCAGGATCTGTCCTTCCAGTGAGCACTCAGGGCTGATTTCCTTAAGAATGGATAGGTTTGATCTTATTGCAGTCCATGGGACTCTCAAAGAGTCTCCTCCAGCACCATAATTCAATAGCATCAATTCTTCAGCGATCAGCCTTCTTTATGGTCCAGCTCTCACTTCCATACATCACATTCCATGAACCATAGCTTTAACTATACATTCCATAAACCATAGCTTTAACTATACGGACCTTTGTCGGCAAGGTGATGTCTCTGCTTTTTAAGATGCTATCTAGGTTTGTCATTGCTTTTCTCCCAAGAAGCAGGCGTCTTTTAATTTTGTGACTGCTGTCACCATCTGCAGTGATCATGGAGCCCAAGAAAGTAAAAACTCTCACCGCCTCCATTTCTTCCCCTTCTATTTGCCAGGAGGTGATGGGACCAGTGCCCATGATCTTAGTTTTTTTGATGTTGAGCTTCAGACCGTGAGGTTGAGCTTCAGACTCCTCTTTCACCCTCATTAAAAGGTTCTTTAATTCCTCCTCACTTTCTGCCATCAAGGTTGTGTCATCAGGATATCTAAGGTTGTTTATATTTCTTCCGGCAATCTTAATTTCAGTTTGGGATTCATCCAGTCCAGCCTTTCGCATGATGAATTCTGCATATAAGTTAAATAAGCAGGGAGACAATATACAGCTTTGTTGTACTCCTTTCCCAATTTCTCAAGTTTACTACTTATAAATGCAAGGGGTTAGGGAACTATTGTGAGGGCATTGAAGTACGATCAAAGCTGGTATTTTGACACATGGAACTTTATATGCTCATAGGCTGACACTATCCTAAGACCGATGCTCTATAAACCACTGCGCCTTACAAATCATGTAGGCCTACTTCTTTTGACACTCCAGATGCCTGTTTTTAGGACCCACTTTACTTCGGTAATTTTAAGTCGTTTTAAATTGTTTTTAATACTACGTTTTAACTGTTGTAACTTGCCCTGGGACGTTGGGGTGAAGGCTGGGTTGACAAAGAGTAATTATAATGACGATGATACATATTGGGCGTGTGTACTCCTTGCAGTACACATAAAATGAAAGCTTTCAATTACTAAATGTTTTAGGTGTATAATGTGCGTCCGAATGCCAAAGGGGGTTGAACGTGTGAACCTGCACCTCCAGACACGCGTCCCCAAGCCCGCGTTTCCCGCGGCAGAACGCCTCACCAACAGCCCCCAGCCTCTCTTTTCAGTTCCCCCAACCGCAACTCTCGCCCCGCCCCCAGCTCCGCGCGCCCCAATCTCCGCCCAGGATCTCCGCGCCTCCATCGCGGAGCGAATCCTTATTGGCCACTTCGAAGAAGCTTCGCCTCTGAAGCCCAACGTTTTGTTTCCTAGACCTCGCGAGAACTTGCGCCGCCGCCGCCGCGGTTCCAAAAGCAAGCTTGACGCCCGTGGGCGCCGCCATCTTGCTTCAGTGGAGCCTGAAGAGGCGGATAGAGGGAACGTCCGGGCTCTTGGGGTGGGGGAGAACTTGCGGCGGGGAGGAAGGTGCGGCTTGTGGGTTGGAACCGGGGCCTTGGCGCAGAGGCTGCCGCTTCTCCCCTTTCGCTTCGCTGGGCCGCTTCCACGGAGGTCGGTCCGACCAGACAGCAAGATGGCGGTGGAGTCTCGCGTTACTCAGGAGGAGATTAAGAAGGAGCCCGAGAAGCCTATCGACCGTGAGAAGGTGTGGGGAGGAGCTGGGGGAAGAGGCGGGAGGGCGTTTTCACACGTTACACGCCCGCGTTTGCCGCAGCGTGTATGCTTCACAGGGAGGGCTGGTTCACCTGTTGGGAGACTATTCGTGATGGCCTACTCACACGTTCAGTGTTTAGCATTGGGGAACTCGGATATGCCTTTCTAATGCAACCATACCGTTTACTTTTGTGTGTGTGTGTGTGTGTGTCATATTTTATGGCTGAAGAAACGCTCGTTTAGATAAGTTGTCTAAGTGGTGTTGGGAAAAGTGGGGAGGGGTGTGTCTACACAAGCGGTCTTACTTTTTTCCAGAAAAGGCTTCCAGTAACAAACTTCAGTTTTTCCACTTTGGCTTGCTTCTATATCCATGGGATATTATGTCTAATGGGAAAGGGCTAAGATCAAATAGCTTTTAAAACAAAACAAAACCCGTATGTAAGGTAGATACAAAACAGTAATAAAAATTCATAGGGAATGAGAGTACAGAAGAGATAACACATGCAGAAGACAATGTAAATAAGAAATATCAAGACAAAAAACAGCAGCACCGCCTATTACACTATAAGAGAATTGACATAAAACAATGACTCCCATATTATGCAGATAAATTGATTGGAACATCTTTTGAGCAGTTAATTTAATTAGCTAAAGTCTCATCCACAGTTTTTGCTAAACTTTGTAATTACATCCTACAGTGTTTTCTAGCCCTAGCACAAGTGTTACATATGAAGAAAATTCAAAGTACCTCTAGATTTAAAAAAGGTTCCATTTAAGTGTGTTGAGGTTTCTTACAGTCAAATGGTGTATAAAGTTTATGAAATAAATAATAACAAATGTTACAGACAGGGCCAACTTTTGTTATTATTTATTTCATAAAATTTATACACTTCTTCATTGTAAAAAAATTCCCTCAAAATAGTTTATTATAGATTAAACAGATCCCTGTTCCATTTTAATGTATATAAGGTGTTGACTTTTTGTTATCAAAATTAAAAGAAAAAATGCAATTAAATGGTAGAAATTATTTTTTAAGAGTACGTAAGAATCTCAAATTTAATCTTAGGTCTTGAAATATTTTTTTCCTTTGATAATTTTAGCTGCAAGTATGATTAAAGGATAGTCTTTCCCCCATTACATTAAGGACTTGGTCACAAGAAAGAATTTAAAAGTGTTGTATAAAAATGTAGGTTGAAAACAAAACAACTCTTGTACTGTATGTGATGTAGGTTAGTTGGGTTTGTTGTCATTCGTTGCTTGCTTTGCAACAAGTGAATGGTCTCTTCTTTGCCTTACAGACCTGTCCCCTCCTTCTGAGGGTCTTCACCACCAACAATGGGCGCCATCACCGAATGGATGAGTTTGCCCGTGGAAACGTACCTTCCAGTGAACTGCAGATCTATACCTGGTGAGTCGCAGCAGTCTGGGCTGCACTTCTCCACTTGTAGCAATTTTGGTGTGGTAACTGAAGTTGGGTTGCCACACACCCCTCCACTGGACAGAAGCTGTTTTTTTTTATTGCTAGATGAAAGGCCAAACAGCAACTGGTGAAGCTTTGATATTTTTGCCTCAAATATTGAAGGCCCAGAATCTCTGCCACCTCTTCTTTTAGACAGTCTGGAGTTGAGCACTTGTGGAATGCATCCAGCTCCTACTCTTGTTTTCTGCAGTCCTCATCACTGACAAATACCAGCCAGTTGGGATAAAAACTCCCAGTACTGTTTTTTTCCTGTGGAACAATGACTAAGGTCTCTTGGTTGTCCTCCCATTTCTTATGGGCCATCTGTTGAATGAGAAGAGGCTTGTACCTACAGCACCTTTGTGAATGCAGTGCAGCCTATTCTTTAGCCCAGAGTGCTTGCTGGGTCAGGAGGAGTGTCTCATACGGTACTTCTCACCCAGCAAATGCCCTGGTCCAAATTGGAATGTGACTGAGATGCAAAATTACAGAGTTATGTTTCTTGCTCCTAATGCTGTTGATTTCTGTATGAGTGTTCTGCAAATCGACAAAGAGCAGTTGAACAACAAGACACTCACTTTGGATTTTAGGTTATGGCGTAGCCATAGTCTAACAGTTCATTGTCCAATATGAAATAAACTCAGAATAATCTTGTGAAATCTCTAAAATGAGATGTAGTTCTTGATGCAGGACTCTTCTTCAGTTCACTGACCTCTTAAGAGTTTTGACTTAATATCACGATGTTAAAATCTAGGGATACTATACTGACTTATAATGCTGCTTTTCTTCCAGGATGGATGCAACTCTAAAAGAACTGACAAGTTTAGTGAAAGAAGTCTACCCGGAAGCAAGGAAAAAGGGCACACATTTTAACTTTGCAATAGTCTTCACAGATCTTAAAAGGCCTGGTTACAGGTAATAGTCAATGGAGTCAGTAGATGCAAATTTAGCAAAATCTGAAAAGTTCTAATGAAATTCTTCATAGGAATTATAATACACTTGAAATTGCGCATTAGCTTCTAAAATCTTAAAACATGTACTAGTAAGTGCCCATATAGGATGTAATCTGAACACCAAGGCAGCCTAGGCTGTAAATGGGAAGTTTATTATGTAATTAGGTCCCTCCCTTTCCGCAGTCTGAGGAATGCCTTCATAGGCTGTTGCAAAAGGGCATGTAAGTACAGGTAACTCACAACTTAAACACATTCAACTTGTGCACATTCAACGTGGGAGAATTTTTAAAAAGGGGTGTGTAAAAACAGGGTGGACATCCAGGAAAAGAAAACCTTTGGAAATTCAACCCCCCATTGCACACAGTGTGTTGACTATATGTGGTTTTGGTTTTATCCCCATGTAAGGTGGCAGTCACCTGTACTTATCTCTGCACTTTTCTAAGGGTCTCTAATTTAAAGCTACCAGACCCACTGCTGCTGATCACAGGAGACAGTACTTGACTAGGTGGAACAAAGATATGGCTCATGTTCTTATTTTGGTCTTAATTTCTTTTTACAGGGTGAAAGAGATTGGCAGTACAATGTCAGGCAGAAAGGGCACAGATGATTCCATGACTCTGCAGTCTCAGAAGTTCCAGATAGGGGATTACCTGGACATAGCAATTACTCCCCCAAATCGAGCACCGCCTCCATCAGGTCGCATGAGACCTTATTAATATTTTGCTTTCTTCTAATGACCACACTACATGGTCATACAGATTACAAACGGCTTGTTTTTTAAAATGCAAAGTGAAAATACTAGAAAACCTGTTAAGCTGTAGAAATACTGAAATTATGTTACTGTATATTTTTAGAAGGGTGCTCTCTGCTAGGTTTTCTTTTTCTGAATAGCTGAAAACCAGACTGTGCAGTGTTTCTTAAAGTGTGTAATGTTTGGCTAAAACACCAAAAGCAGTCTTGAGGTATTTGAAACCGTATATATTGTAAGACCAACCTTTAATGTGGAAAGATTAAATGAGAAAGGTATTTTATAAGCGCACTGTAAGATTGCTTTTTAAGAAATCGGGTGAGGCATGTACTTGTTTTAGTCAGTAGAGATGTAGTGTGTAAGTACACAGAGAAGAACATTGGCTCTGTCTGAAAACATTTGCCAAAAGGGTTACTTTCTGAACATCCATAAAGTACCTATTTTGTCAGAAATCAGAGTCCACAACGCAATCTGGGACAGCTGCATTTTCTCATGTACAAAGTATTGGGTGTAGATGATGGGATTGCCAATGCTGTGAGCACATCTGTGCTCAATAATTGCATATTCATTGTGCAAAAATATTCACCCTAATACAGCTGTAGTAGGACTTACACTATCAAATGGACCGAAGTGTCAGGGTTTGTTGAAAAGCATCCTGAAATTGGTCATAATACAATGAAATCATGGCAGCTTAACACCTGTAATATTACACCCTATTTTATTCACTGATGAGTAAGTGTGACCAGGAGGGCTACCATTTTTGCTTCTGGTTTTGACTGTATTTGACTACAAAAGGACTTGAACCACTTCATGTATTCCCAATTTAAAATGCAATAGTTGCTTCAACTGGAAGTTACATCCTTAGAAAATGGAAGTTCTAAATAATCTTCCACAGGCAAGGTTATCCATTGTTTCCACAGCTGTATGACTGTCTTGATATAATTAAGTCCTTGTTAAATAATTTTATTTTTTAAAACTTGTAAAAATAAAAGCAGTGACATAGCTTTGTAAAATGTGTTTCATGACAATGATAGCAGTTACGATCAAAAACAAAAGCTGGAAGTTTTACTGTTGCTTGCTTGCCCACCTGCCCTTTTGTCTAGACATTACATCACATGCTGTAGACTGAAGATGCGATTCTCCCATTAATTGCTTGCTATAAATTTGAAAACATTCTCGATCATGATATTGCTTTAGTTGGAATGTTAGTGGGGTTTTTGCCCATAACAAAAATATGGGCTTTGTACAGTGGGACTTCTGCAGCCTCTCAAATCTTCTCCAGGGTGCCCCTCTACAGCACATAAGTGGATGCCTTCTTAATACTATGTTGAAACATTAGTAACAGACCATACTTAAGTATGAACACTTAAAATCTTGGATGTTCCATCTAACTTTGTTTTAATTAAAAAAATTCAAATTAAAAAAACCACAATGGCAACTCCTGCAGTCCTAAAAATATGCAGAAAATTTGCAGGCAGGGGGAGGGTGGATTCAAAGATCAAATTAGTTTAAGAGCAGGGCAGCAGAGTTGGCTACTCTTAATACATTATTTTCCCCTAGCTTCTACCATCCTTACATATCTGCTCACAAGCAGAATTTGAACAAATATTTAATAAATGCAGTCCTAACTTCCATTAGCATGGGAATACAGGTTTTCATAATGTACTATTGGGGGTCTCTGGGGAAATGAAAGAAGAGAATATAGTTTTAGTTAAACTGGTTGCCAAACGGTTAGAAATAAATATTCTGATATTCTCCCATGGAGTTTGCTGGAAGTCTTCATTATAGCAGCCTCTAAAAAGCCAAGTCATAGCCTTCATCCAGATTACTTTCTGCAAATGTAATAGAAAAACAATATAATATATAAAACAATTATAATACTGGCACCATGTTCAAGTGACTTCCATTGAAACATGCCCATTTGTATTCATTTCATAGGGTTCTTGACTAAAGGACAGCCATCTTGTTGTTTTTTGTTTTAAATATGTCTAAAGATTCACTTCTAATGAACTGCTAAGTCTGAAAGTGGAAACACATTGCATTCCTTCTTTACCAGTCTTTGAACTCATGTTCACCTTTTCCTCCAATAAACGTGGTCATGCCCAGGCAACAAGAGCTGATTTGAGTAATGGGATTTTCAGTTAGCCCAATCCCAGTCTATCCTCCTTTCTATTAGGGACTGATAAGGCTCTCGGTGGCTATGTTCTACTTCCAGTGTCAGCCGCAGTTTGCCTCTGAATGCCAGCAGCAAGGAATCTCAAGTCAGAAGAGTTCTGTTATGCTCAAATCCTCCTCTTGGCTTCCCCATAGGCATCTGGTTGACCACTGGGGGAACAGGATGCTGGCCTGATCCAGAGCTATTAATATATACTGAATCTTAAAACTTCAACAAGATATTGGCTGTAGTTGTGGATCCACACAGTGTTTCCAAGAACTATGACTGGTTGCAGGAGAGTTGCCAGAAAACTAGCCTTCATTGATGCCATGTGGTGGGTTGGAATAGTGGCTGGGTGCAATCCCACATACACAGCAAGAGGCAGGGATGAGTAGGGGTCCTGTTCTTTGGACACCATGCCACAAATCTACCTACTAATTCCAGGCCTTTGCAAGGGGCAGTGAGTGCCTCATATGCCTGCACATAGTACAATGCTACTTCCACTGAGTGTCTGGAAAAGCCAGTCTGGGGTGTGTGTGTGTGTGTGATATACCTCATGCACAAATCTCACCTGTTTTCTTTGTTCCCAGTACCAAGAACAGGCTGTTTTTCAGCAATTCCTTCACGAGTCCCCTTTTCCAGTGATCTGTATTCTTCTACCTTTGGATTGTATTTTGACAAGATCTGTAACCCCCCCCCCCCAAAAAAAATAAGTAGATGATGTTAGAAGCGTGGACCTTTCCAAGTTTTGTACTTTCCATGCATAAGGAAAACAATTTGCTGGCAAAAATATCGAAATTGGCATTAGCAGCAGAAAGGTTTAACTTGTTCACCTGAGAAATCTGCCTTGGAATCACGGTTATTTCAGGAGGGGGAGGAGGAGAACTGAACAGGCTACTGTAATCTGTTATTTCCAGAGGAGGCAGTTCTTCAGGCGTTTCCAGTACTGCTGAAGAAGGTTCAAGACACTCCAGATGCTTGTCTGAATGAGGGACAGGTGGAACAGTGCCGTATCCAAGAACTGTATTATTTGGGACACACGTTTGCTGTAAGGAAAAAACCCAGAGAATTGCAATGTTCAGATAATGAAATACAAGGATCAAATTTTTTATTTAAAAAACCATGCAGTTAAGACATCCTTTGAAGATTTTCATTGTTAAAAGCCTTTCCTATGAGTACAGCATGGGGCAGAAGTCCCATTAAGAGACCCATTTCATTTACAAAATAAAAACTCAGTGCTTACTTTAGGTTTTGTTATCAGAGACTGTGTATCTGGAAAAGACGCTTCTGTCCTATGATTAGAGGCATCCAATTTATTACTTTCTGGGGATATGGCGTCCTTTCTGCTGGGAATCTTCAAGCCAGGTGTGCAGAACTCGGGTGCAGCGGGTGAAGCCATATAATCATCTGAAAACACAGTATATGATTGGCAATTTCACACGGATAGTGAGTCTACGAATTCATTCAGGCGTAAAACGATGAAAATGCAAAACTGAGGACCACACTTCCATGAATGAAGAGTTCTCACTGGATCCAGAGATTTATATCTGAACGCAATGGAAACTAATCACTGGTGAATGCAAGCTTTTGGCCTTCCAGGCCAAATTCAATGTGCCGGATATGACCTTAGGCCGGGGCAGCAGAATGGTGCCCACCTTGAGGACAGATTATCCCCTTTGGGCTGCCTCCTCTTCAATATCAGCTAGGGGCCAGGGCCACCCTCCTGCTTCTCCCACCATCTGATGTTCAACTGATAATGGTGTCTCGTGTCATTGGTTGCCTCTAGGCTTCAGAACTTGTCCCCAAATGAAGTCAAAGACCTTTTTCATTCCAGCAACCTTTAGGTGTGTTGAATAGGCAATTGTTTTGCTTTGCTCCTGGCTTTAAATTGGAGTTGCTTACTAGATTTTATTTCAGCTTTCATTCTGCCTGTTCTCTGTTTTTAGACTGTTTTTATGAAACTTGTGAGCTGCCTTGGAACATTTTTCTAGACAGAACGGCAGTATACAAAGGTTTTTAAGGGCATGGGGGTGCAGAACAGCTTCAGCCTATATTTGGATAGCCCAATATGTTGTAAGTTATTCAACTGTATGAAGTATCAATTAAAATAGTTTTTATTCAATTACTAAATAAGTCAGCATCCCAGTTATTTTCTTTGTACTGATTGGTCAAAACACTGGAAGAACAGATTTACTTATTAGGCTGCAATTCCAAACACAATTTCTAGGGAATAAGCTCTATTAAACAAAATGAGACTGACTTCTGAGTAAATATGCAAAGGCTCACACAAGAAAGACTTATTACTGTCTGCAAGCTTTTCTTGAATCTCCACAAAGGAGAGTCTCTCATTTTCACTTCTTTTAAAGAAAACTGATTAAGAGAGCCTGGAATATTCCTGAAACCAGGCCTCCACAGGCTCCCTTTGGATAACTCTTCACTTCCATTACATTTCTTCTAGATCACAGGCCCCCATGGCACACGAGTTCCCAGGAGATCTGCCAAGTTCCAGCTAGGTAGCAGCCTCACATGCCTTCAGACCCTATACTCTGGAATCTCTTTACTTATAAGCCTAGGGTATTTGAATGGTTCCTTACAGGGGGGAAATCACTAGCCTAATTTGAATACACAGGGCTTACCACAAAATTTGTTCTTTTGCTTAGGTGTCTTGTTTGATTCCAATTCCACTGCAGAGTCACTTGGTTTACTATTAGCTTGCCTAAGGATAAGACAAAAATATTGTCATATCATATAATTCTATATATTATATCACATCATAATTCTAGAGAAGGGATGCCGTGTTTATGATCCCAAAGCTCTATGCACTGAGTGCTGTGGCAAAAACTATGGCTGGAGAACTTCTCTACAAACAGTTTGTGAAAAGGAAGTTTGTATTGACACGTCTGTGCCTTTCCCCTCATCAACTTCCTTCTCTTTTCAGTAATTGTGAATGGGCAGAGGGGAACAAACTTAAGCACAACTAAAAGCACGAGTAAAATAAAATAGACAATTTTTCCTGTTTACCCTGTCTCCATTCCCATCCCATTCCTCCTGTGTTGAATTATAGACTGTAAGCCTCTTGGATTGGAACTTTACAAAGTACATGCACTCAAATATTTGGGAGACTGCAGTTTATGAAGGAGGCTCGAGGAGATGGCCTTCCCTACTCCCCGCAGGCCCTCTTTCATGACTTCAACACAGACCCGTCACACACTTGCGGCTATCTTTTCTGATAGCTCAACTCTCTTCCACAGTCCCATCACAGAGGTGTATGTCCAGGTTGGATGGGGAGATGGGGGCTTGCTTTGCTTCTTACCAGTGCTAGGTTATTACTCCAGGGGGGAGCGGAGTTATTTTGTGCATTTTTTTAAATGAAACCATTAGCTGAAAGTGTTTTGTACATAAGGCAGAATTAAAAAATCCCCCCAAAAGGTACATGGTTAATTGGTCTTCCAACTGGAGGGTCAGAACCCACTACTTGGGGCGTAGCCTGATTCAAGATAGATTGCAATAGCAGTACCAGCACTGTATAAACATGGTTTTTAATAAAAGAAAAAGAAATGAGTCTCCAAGTGCATACTTGGGTTAAAACGGGGAGGGGGGGTGCAGTTCTGAGTCAGAAAAGGTTGAAGACCACTGCTCTAAAATGATGGTGCCATTAGAGCTTAGCAGCAAGTTAACATTTGCAAACTTGCTAGCCAAACACCTCAAGGATGGAAAGTGTCATCAGACTGAGAAATGAGAACCCATGTATTTTTGGAGCTCTCAAAGGATGTTACTTACCTACTGTTTTTGGTATTGAGTAGGAATATAGTTTGATCTACCACTAAACTGGTGGTATCATCATTCAAACCCATTTTATACCCATAGATACGAAACTGTTCTGCCTTGGGGGATAAACGCTCAGAATAATCCACTCTTGGTTCCTCCTCCTGTGCATATGTGGGTTGATTATGCACAATGCCTGAAGTACTTGGGAGAGCATATTTTGAAAGGCCAAAATCTGAAAGCTGTGGAATTTGCAGCAGAGCATGATGTGATGATGGTTCAGGACAGTCAAGGATTTTGGGCTCTTCTTCAGCAGATGTACACTCAGGGTTAATTTCAGCTTCATCCTGCTTTGCTTTATTAAAAAGATAATCTGCTTAAGTTTCAAAAATAACCAACTTTTTTAAAAGACTGAATTGCTCATAGCCATTTCCACATTTCTGATCTAATCGCATGAGATCAGGAGTATTAGCACAGTATAGTGAAATATCTGAATCTCAGTTGTTAATACATGGTTATGGTTTAATATTTAGCAGATGCTCTTGTAGGGTGGATTTGTTTTAAATCAAATCGATTTAAATCACTAGTCAGTAAGACTTGATTTAAATCATCTCCCCCCCCCCCTTTTTAACAAAAAGACTAATTCTTGCTGGTATTATCTTAATATTTACAACCAGATGGGTTTCATTTTTGGAATAATAAATTTTCAGAGTAGTTTTTACAGTTATATCAAAAATTACTGATTTGGTTATACTATTAGAAATACATAGATAATTATGAAATTATTGTGAGGTTTAATAAGTTAACTGTTTATATTTGGACAACTTTTCTGCTGTACTTTATTGGAAGAAGAAAAATAATCATTTCCTTAATAACAATTTAAACAATTTATTTAACTGAAACAATAACATTGTAGCATATGTATCCATGTTTGTTAACTGATGTGGTTAAACAATTAGCACACATGAAAAACTTAAAACAAATCTTTATTTCCTGATGAATAGCCTTTGGACTATAATATAACTTAAATAGAAAACTATCTTTAGGATGCTTTTTTCTCCAAAAGCATTTAATTTTCAAAATCTGATTTTTAAAAAATAAATAAATCTGTTTTTTAAAAAGAAAATCATTGATTTTTATCCACCCTGTTCTCTTGTAGTCAAGCTTTGCGAACTCAATTAAAATCCTAGTTCAAGCTCATTGTAAGAGAAATTATAAGAAAGCCTGGTTACTAATAATAATAATAATACACCATTGTGAGGATTGATATATACCAGGCATGTCCAACAGGTAGATCATGATCTACTGGTAGATCACTGGTCGTCTGTGGTAGATCACTGGTAGATCACTGGATTCCCACAACTTTGGGAATTCTCAGCAACTTTGGCTCCCCTTAAAAAAAAAGCTCAACATCGTTGCCCTGAAGCCCCCAAAACAAGGCTTTTCTTCCTAAAAAAACTCAACTTTGACCCGAAACCCCCCAAACATGGAAGGCTTTCCTTTCTAAAAAAAGCTGAACAACCTCAACCTGAACATCCCAAAAGGGGGTAGATCACTGCCAGTTTTTAACTCTGTGAGTAGATCGCAGTCTCTTGGAAGTTGGCCACCCCTGATATATACTATTTAATCATGGTATAGCAAACTATAGAAGAGGAGTAGAATTTCATGGATAAGAAGAAGAAATAGCAGGGAGGAGGTACATAATATACTCCAGAGCTCCTAAGCATAGTTAGGAAAAACCTGACTAGCTATACCAGAATATGGATGCACACTTGAATGCAAACACCACTGAAAGCAATTCAGTGTGGGCAGTATCTGCAACTGGATGGAAGGTTTATTACGCAACTCTTAACACAGCAAGCGATACTTGTGCAGAAGCCTGTGAAGTGTATTAAAGAATTACAATGAAGCATATAGCTTCCACAGCTTTAGTACTTATAGGCATATAGCAGTTACAGAAGTTAAAGCTTTTAATTAAAAGGATTATAAGCACATTCTACACTAAAAAATAAAAAAGGAAGATGACTGGAGTGAGTGAGAATATGCAACAAAAGTATTAGCAATTTCCAAGCTGAAAGCTATTGCATTCTGTAAAAACACCCAATATGTTCTTTAATTTTAAAAATGCACATACAGCGATAAGTGAAATATATTCAGAGTTACCTGCATCCTTGCCAACAATGGGTTTGTAGCCATATTTCTGGAAGAAGTCTGTTATTTTCCCAAGATCTGTTGAAGTTCGTTTCATCAAAACTTTAGTGGCTTTCAAGAAATAATATGTAGCATCTCTTTCTGAAGAACTCTTACAAAGAGTATTATCAGCATCACTCTTCAGTTTAAAAAAAAAGTTTATCTTTAGACAATGCTGAACAGTTTGTATAGGTCAGCAAGCAGTATGGCAGGATTATGCCATCAGTTTTTTATTATTGCCAACAGAAAAGCAGCAACAAAGGTTCTTTTTTTTTAACGAAGGGAAAAAATTATTCTACAAAATATGAATGATAGATCATCAAGTCCAACTCCCCACAATGCAGGAATCTCAACCAAAGCATCCATGACATATAGCCATCCAACCTCTGCTTAAAAACCTCCAAGGAAGGAGAGATCAGTCCCTTCCACTGTCAAACATCTCTTACTGTCAGAAACTTCTTCCTGATGTTTAGCTGAAAATCTTTCTTGTAACTTGAAGCCATTGGTTTGAGTTGTACCAGGTACCGGTAGGACTCGAACCAATGCTGACTAGCTCTTTCTTTAGAATTTCAGTGAATTAGAACTTGGCATACCTAATACATAACCAGTGAAATTACAGCAAGAGTTTTAAAAGGTGGGCCAGGGGTTGGGGAGAGTAGATCAAAAGTACCTTTAGTGTTCTGACTTCAGAGAACAGCTCGTGTAAGTACCTCATTGGTGAATCTTCTTCAAATTCTTCAAGTCATGTTTTTAAATGAAAATGGATTTAGAAAGAAAACACAATTCAGTATCTTTAAGGTATTCTTCAGGACAGCAGTTGCCAAACTATTTTTCCTACGGATCATTTGAAAATATCACTAATGGGCTTGCTGGACCATTTTTCACCTCATTGTAGCAATGCACTGTGCTAGATGCTGTATGTTTTTTTAATTACAATTTTATTTCTTTTATTTTATTGCATTACAATTTGAATTCCATAAAATACTATGTAAAATACAATAAATAATAAAATACCATGTAATTTTTTATTTTAGTTTCATGGGTCTTCCTTACCTGTGTCATCACTCTGAAAAATCTGCTTCAGCTGCTCGGCCTCTTTTTCCACAGTGACCGCTAAGGTTCGCAGTTTGTTGAAGAACATGCCGCTGACATCCATAGTGAAGGAAAACCCTAGACAAAGCAGCAGCTTTTTGTTGCTATTGGCATAATTTGCAGAAAGAATACAGAGCAACTTTTCAACAAATAGGCAGAACACAAGCCATAGAAGAGCATTAAAAATAAATAAAAGTTAACAGCTCAGCATTGGGGAATTTGGTTGTTTTGCAAGAGAATTTCTTCACAATCAGTTTAATCCAAGGAACAACTGCAGCAGAATAAATTTGTGTCACACACACTGCTGGATATTGTGTGTTGTCATTAGCTACCACTGATACAACACCCACAAATATCTGGCATTTTTGAGACTTTTCAGTTCATAAGAAATGGCACGGTTTGTGTTTTTGTGTGTTATCATCACTGATAACTATAATTTTTGTATTCAAGTTGAAGTGAAATTCCATTCCCTTTGAAATAAAGTACCAAAGAACACTGTAATTTTATGAGAAGCTATCACCCCAATGATTCAAAGAATAACATCCTCAAAAAGCAACCAGCTGTAGCTACAGCTTGCTAGTGTGCTTTGTTTCAGGCTTTGATGACTCTTTTACTATGCCATATACAAATGATGTTATTACAGAATAAAGCATGGAATAGTATATTGTAGCCAATCTAAGCTATACATCGGCATTCTAATTTGTGAGCCTCAAGCCAGGGACTGTGCATTTTAACTTTGCTCAGTACTTTTAGCCCTTCTATAAATAATAAATTGCAGCGATTATTTAACTAAACAGATTCAAATTTTATTTTATTATTAGTTATTATATTTGTATACCACCCTTCACAACATAAAAATACAAAACAAGAACATAAAATACATGTTAAGTATTTTACATACAAACACAATTAAAAGACAATAGCCAAAGGCCAGGTTATGGAGAAATGTTTTTGCCTGGCGCCTGAAGGTATTTAATGAAGATGCTGGGTGAGCCTCCCTGGAGAGAGCATTTCACCAGCAGGAAGCCACAGTAGAAAAGACCCGTTCTCATGCTGCTACCCTCCAGACCTCTCATATGGGCAGATGTGGTCCTTGATAACCTCTCAGTTTCCTGAGAGTAAGATCCACTGAAACCAATTTTCTTCCGAGTAGGCACTGCACTGCAAGACTGAACTTTTTATAAGGTCCTAGACAACACGGGTCACAGGGGTGCTGTTCCGTGATTGGACTTACGCTACGTGTTGAACGGTTCATTAATCCAGTTTGTATAACGTTTATTGTATATGTAACTTGCTAAGATAGAGTTGTACATTTATCCACTTGATGTTTACAGTAACTCCAGGCTTTGCCTTGCACATGGCACCTTAGCATGTTTGTTGTTTGAATGGTTACAAGCCTATCTCCATTCTAGCTATTATTCTAGTAAAATTGGTTTTCATACTGTACTTACAAGCCAGTTTGTGGTGTCGTTGTTTTGTTGTACGATGATGATGAACAACCACTATTAAGGCTTTTCAAAACTTGCCCTCCCCACGTTTTAAAGAAAAACCTGAAAAGTGCAGAAGACAAAAAGGAGCCTTACCGGTGCCACGCTTGGGGAGTCTAGAGTACCTGCAACTTCTCTGCCTTCTTCCACACGACCGCTCGCTAACACGTATTTATAGGCCCTCTCCCTACGGGCAGGAACAATAAAAAGATGAGGGGGGAAACAAACGCGCGCACACTCCTGCCCAGTAAAAGCGACCTTTTTGAAGTCCAGCCCACTACCCGCAAACGTGGGGGGGATTGCTCCTTAAATCTCTCTCTGTGTCCATCACCTACCGCTTTTCTCTCACGGCACACACTCCCCCACCCACCCCTCTCCCGCCTCGACGTTTGAATCTGCCAGCTCAGCGATTGGTCAGCTCGGAAGCCAGCCAGCCCCGCCCTTGCTCCCTTTCCACGCCTCCTCAGTGAACCTAGGTCCTAGGAGGTCTCCTCACTCTCGCGAGAGCTTGAGGCTGAAGCGAGGATGAACCTTTCGGGCGGCGCCATTTTGTTTTCCCTGCCCGAAGTGGGACGGACGGACGGACCTGTTGTGACCGGTGAGTTGAAGAGGAGCAGCGGGAAGGGGGTTGCGGGGATGGACGGGCAGAGCGGAGGGACGGTGAAGCAGGGGGGTGGGAGGCGGGGAAAAAGGACGAGGCCCCTCTAAAGCGCCGGCAGGAGGAAGCGGGCGGGACACCGAGAAGCTGCGCAAGGTGGCCGCTAGGCACTGATAGGATTTCAGTGGAAGGAGGCAGGGGCTAGTTCTAGCCTTCCCATCCCGGGATGCCCGGGTGGTGGGGACACTTCAGACGTGTCAGATCTGCTCTTTTTTCTTCCTCTTGTTACTAGAGCTCCCAAGATTTACCAGCCGAAGCCCAGGCGCAAAAGGCAAACGTGCATTAAAACAGAGGACACACCTTGAGCAGCAGCCAGGTGAGCCTCCAGGGAAGTGTCGCCGCAGGGGGTAGGGATCCTCTGGCCCTCAAGGCATAGCTGTCAACCTTTCCTCTTTTCTCGCGAGGAATCCTATTCGGAATAAGGGAATTTCCCGCAAAAAAAGGGAAAAGTTGACAGCTATGCCTCAAGGAGGTCCAGGTTTGTGCGTGGGGCCATTCCCCCTCCCCATCATGCACACCTTGCCCATCAGCTGGTATCACTGGTGGCATCAGGCGATGGGCAAGGGAACAGGGTCAACACAGAAAGCAGGATTTCATTCCCAATGAGCAGGTGAGGGTGGGAAGCTAAAGCAGCTCACATGCTGCTTCCAGCGTGCAGTGTGTGTGAGGTGTTTCAAACAACGCTTTGAGAAGCGATGTAGGGCAGCCTCCACACTTGCCTTACAGCAAGAAATGGGAGTGTGGGAAGCTTCTCAAAAGTGTTGTTTGAATCAACTACCTCAAAATTTCCAGGACTAGGAATTTCAGCAGCGTGAGAGGTTTGCAGCGCTGTGCATTTCAGAGTTTACTTTCTACAACGTGCAGATGGTAGAGGGCTACCCTAGCCTTCCTGTGAGATATAGGGACAGGGCTTTATCGGTGGTGGTCCTACACTTTAGAACTACATCCCCAGGATACAATCGCTCACTGCTGGTGGTCTTTAAAATCAATATTTCTTCTGGGTTTTCCCCCCGTCTGATTTGCTGAATTGTGCTGTACTTGAAAAAAACTATTTAGATGCTGCTGCATTTTTGTTATTTCATTTCATGCATTTAGAATAACGTAAGCCGCTTTGTGCCCTGAAAACGGGGTTAATAATAGTTTAACTCACGAGCGCAATCAGTAATAGAAAGTGTGGTGATCTTTGGTACAGGGAGAGTCTGGTTTCAACTGAGTGACAATTTTTATCTGTGAATACTTTTGGGGGGATTATATTATACTCCTGTGTCTCTTCACATGAATCTGAGATCTCCTGGAGATTTCATGATTTTCCCCCTCACAAAATCTCCAGGAACTTGGATGGCCAAATAATTTTTATTGGTTTTCATGTAAATACAAGAATATATAACTACAGTAACTTGTCCAGTGGAACATTCTTATTAAGTTTTATATGCAATACACAGCACAAGCAATACGTTTATGCATTATCAATTCAAGTCTTCGCTCCACAGAGATTCTTGTGTTGTTGGTGGAATAAAAGTACAGTATCTTCTGTCCACCCCTCACAGAATCTTGAGGACCGTCGTTTACCCCTCATAGAGCTACAAGTGTCAAGATTTTATTTTTATTTGCAGGCAAGGGATAAGCTTTAAATGTATGGCGTGTACCAAGCCTCAAATGGTACATCCCAGGCATAGATTCCCCTTACTGGCTTATCAGTACTGTAGTCACTTGGATTTTCCATTAACTGAAGAGAATCAAGGGAAGGGAAGAGTGCCTTTGTGGGAATCAAAAGCTGCACCAGTCTGTCCTCTACTTACACATCATCAAAAATTGGGAGAAAGACCCCTGCCTCTGACACACAGATGATTGCCGAAAATCCTGTATGAGATAGGTGTACACATTGATGTCTCTAGCTAGAAGTGAGTTTCTCTAATTCATCATAGCCATGGGTTCTAGCTGCTAACTGTAAATAATATTGACCTCTTGTATTTGATTGAATATTCAAGTAATCAATGTTAACCTCCTTTGCTGTTAAAGGTATGTTTCTGACCATAGCACGGCTTCGAAACCGCATTCCTGGGAGTCAATGGATTGGTAAACACAGACGGCCGAGGTTCGTTTCAGAGATAATGAAACAGGGTATCATTAAGAGGCTGGAAAGGGAAGCTGAAAATGAATATTGGCTGAGCCGGCCATACTTGACAAAAAACCAGGAGTATCGCCACAACGTAGAACGCAGACGTTTATGTTGGAAAAAAGCAATGGATGCAGAAAGAGCTAAGTTTCCAGAGCACAAGTATGCTACAGAACATCTGGGTCACCTTAATGTGACCAAGAAATGGACAGAAGCTTGAAAAACTTAAGTTGGCATTCAGCTGGACTGCTTGCAATTGCTGACAGTGGCAACCACCAGTTATGTAAGGCCTGTAAATAAATGTATTACTCTTCAGCTCTCAGTCTCAGTGCTCATTCCAAGTTACAGGAGTTCTTTTTCTTCCAAACTTTGGTAATGCTATTCTGCCTAGAAAGGACCACCCTCTCCCCTCAAGTTGTGCCTGCAAAAGTTTTTTGTAATAACCTGATGTTCAATCCAGAGTAATGTCCAGTTATACGTTCCTTTGCTAGGTGTTATTTTCCCAGTGTTAAATGCAGGCATCTCAGTTTCATTCCTTTCCCTTCCCATCCTAGAAGTCCAAAAGAGGTTCTCCAATTATTATTAAGAGTCGGCCTTAATCTTCCTCCGGTCCACCCTCACAACTTTATCTCCAGATTTTAAAAGACAATTCAGTCCTTATTCTTTATTCCTCATGAATTTCTTCACTGTATTTATATAAGACAATGTCCACAATTGATCACAAATTAAGTAGACATTAATTCACACTCCCCCAAAAGTACCTATATCTTCCAGTTCCTGTTGCTATGGTCTTCTGTCCTTGTCATTTAGATTTTTTTTCTTTCAATTTCCTGTATTTCCATTCTTTTTTTTCAAATTATTGCAGGAGGCATGATCACTTTTTCTTCTGAGATGATTCCTTCCATGAATTCCATCACCTTCCAGCATTACATTTGTTGCTCTCCTTCCAGCATCAGCAATAAACCATCCTCTAGGGCTGACAAATTATCCTTGGTAATTTTTTCCAGGAGCTGTGACTCTTCAGTAATCTGTGTAAAACCTTCCTCCTGATGTTGCAAACCATCTCCAGTCCCTCCCCCCCAGGAGCTGTAATTCTACACCCGCCTCCACTTTACTCAATGATTTGCCCATTATCATTTTCTGCATCTCCCATTTTTAATTGCTTTCTCTGTTGATCAAATAATTTTTGAAAACCTGCCACAGTTAATAGATTATGTCTTAACATACTTGCAATCTTAGGTGCTACTAGAATACAGTCCTAACCACATTCTTAGCATTCCATTCTTCCCACTGTGAGCGCAGCAGCAACCATTAATTTTCATTACTGCCAATGCAATCACTTGTGAAACGGAGGATCAAAGATATAACAGCACAAGAACATAGACACTTCTCAGAGATTTTCTTCTCTGTTATAAGCAGGTGCGTGTTATAAACAGCTGTATACTTTCCTCAAAACAAACTAGATACCATATTTTTCATTTCATGGGACGCACTTTTTTCCTCCTAAAAAGCAAGGGAAAATGTCTGTGCGTCCCATGGAGCGAAGGCACTGGACGGCCCCCACCCCCTTCCGCCACTGCCGCCAGCGGCAGAGTGGCGGGGGAGAGGGGAGCAACCCGAAATTGGGCTGCTTTGCTCCTGCCCAGCCCTGCTGCTTTGGGGCGAACTGCGAGGGAGGGCTCCGTTTTCCTCCCTTGTGCGGGGTGGTGGAGGAAGCAGCAGCATCCCCGCTGCCTCCTCCACCAACGCTCCGCCGCCCCCGCCAGCTGCAGAGCAGTGGGGCTGGGCAGCAGCCGCTTAGCTCCTGCCCAGCCCCGCTGCTTTGGGGTGAACCGTGAAGGAGGGCTCCGTTTCCCTCCCTCCATTTTGCGGTTGCCCCTGCGAGAGGTGGCGACGGGATCAGCGCCCCGAAAGTGCTCCTCTGCCTCTCGCAAGAGCAGGCTTCCTCCCCCCTTTCTTTCTCTCCCTTCTCTCTCTCTCACCCACCCCTTCCTTCCTTCCCCTCCTCTCTCTTCCCTCCCTCCCTTGTCTCTCTTTCTCTTACCCCTTCCTTCCTTTCCCCCTCTCTCCCCTTCCTTGTCTCTCTCACCCCTTCCTTCTCTCACCCCTTCCTTCCTTCCTTTTCTCCCTCCCTTCCTCTCTTTCCCTCTCACCCCTCCCTCCCTTCTCTGTCTCTCTCCTTCCTTGTCTCTTTCTCTCTCACCCCTTCCTTCTCTTTCTTTCTTTCTTTCTTTCTTTCTTTCTTTCTTTCTTTCTTTCTTTCCTTCCTTCCTTCCTTCCTTCCTTCCTTCCTTCCTTCCTTCCTTCCTTCCTTCCTTCCTTCCTTCCTTCCTTCCTCCCCCACCCCCCTCCTAGCCTTTTAGAGGAGGAAAACCAAAAAAATATTTTTTTCCTGGTTTCCCCCCTTTAAAATATAGTTGCGTCTCGTGGTCCAGTTCATCCCATGGAGCGAAAAATATGGTACTTCCTGAAAAAACCAATTTTGCCTTCAGTCTTTCAATGACTTCTCTTCTTAAGCCAGCTTTAGGGTCGTATTTCAAATTGACATTTTTACTGACAAAGGAGTAGTTTTTTTAATGTCTTTAGTGATTTACAGTAGTTTCAGATAAAACTAAAGAAAGGAGGTACCGGGTATGATTAGTCTTTTCCTGGAAGATTGATCTCCAGAGATCTTTAGCAGTGCCTGGGCAATGCTGTCGTTTCTCCCACTCCTGGTCACTCCCACCCAATAGGATTTCTCGATCCCACGTTAGCAAGCAATCCATCAAGAACATCCAGGAGTTAATCTAAATGTTGTCTCTGTTCAGCAGAGACAAAAACGACATATAATCTCCGCCGTTAGTCGCCACTTAATTACATCTTTGGGGAGCTCCCAAGAGAGGTGACTAACCTGTGACGGCTCCTTCCCCGGAAGTGTATCTTGAAAAAGAGTTTCTTGATTTTAGCTCTGTCATGTTGTGTGTCCTCAGTGGTAGCATGCTTTCTAGCAGCAACCTGTCAGGGACAGAGGTAGGCAACAGTGATCCATGCTTTGGGCTGGGACACTTCCATTTCAAGTATAGTGTCAATGGGACATGCGAAATGTATCCTGTCCTAATTTGTTAGCCCTTACTAGCTAACATTTCCAGACAAAATGGAGCCAAGTGTGGGGACCCAAAATGGAGGTGAACTCTGGCAACATCTGCCCACTGTTGTCTTTATTTAATTGGACTGACACATGAGAGATAGCCCCAACTAACTTTTGAAGCCCCTCTTCCCAAGTGATGTCCCCACTCATTTATACCCACACATAAAAGAGAATTGAAATTGTATCTTCATCACTTGCACCAATTAGAAATGCAGTTCACAAGTTAGCTCATTTTTTCAACGTATTTATTTAGTTTCTTTTGCATTCAGTGTGTCATAATCCATTTTACTGTATCATCACTTTGGCAAAGAAGGGTTTAAAGATTATGCTTTTTCCCCTTAAAAGGAGCTATGCTTAAGATATTAATGGAAGTCTGCACTTTGATATATAAAATACTCAACATGATTTAAAATTATTGGTGAAAAATACACATGAAAATATTACAAGGTGCAGATAAAAACATGAAAATTTCAGGCAAAATGATCTGTATTCTTTTATATTTTATTTATAAAAGTCTGTTTAAAAAGTCACTTTAAAGTATTAATGGCAATGCTTTCTTTGTGCATAGGAATATTCCTATCTGCAACATAAAAAACAGATGCATTATTCACATTATATATCCTCTAAATAACCTCATATCAATTTAAATTTGAGTATTTGCAAGCTTACTTAGTTACAGTGGATATACCTTTATTTAAGTAAAATCCTTGCATACACCTTTGTCATAAATACAGGGCAATGTATTTGACATACCCACTGGCAAACACACAGGTTGTGGCAGCCCTAGACATAAACTAAGGATGTCACTCTTATGGCCTTGTAATTTACACACGAGGGCAGAAGAAATGAAGACACAGTGGAGAGATGTTCTCTGTTTTACATTATGGTCTGCAATTCTAAACCATGTATTTATACGTCATCTCTTCAGAAACCCATAGGACTTCCTAGTAAATGCATTTAGGAATGAAGGAAAATCTGCATTCCTTAAACCACTTGATATAAAATTTTCCTGGTAGAATCCCAGAATTCTGGGACTACTTGGAACTGCAACATAATGTAACTTGTACATCTGATGGTGTTTTACAATTTTTGGGTACCAAGAAAAAGGTTCTGATGCTGTCCTAACTTGACCCAAGTTATGAGTCAGTCATATCCCTGTTGGATGATCTTCTACAACTCAACTTCAGTTATGGTTCTGTAAATGTGGACAGACACTTTCTACCATTTGCAAGATTTAAGTTAAGATCTGGAGAATACATATTGGATATTAAGACTGAGTTAAAGCATAAGTTTCCAACACAGATCCAAGAGATATATTGCTAAGTAACTAGGAGCTAACGTTACATTGTGTATTAGGGTTGGCATCTTATTAAAAATAAAGATGATGTTTGGAACTTGATTGACTCTAGTAGTAGATACCAATTGTTAAGGCATTATTCTACTAGAAAAAAAGAGTGGTTGGTAAATGAAAGAAGTGCTGTTTAAAAAAAACAACACAAAAAACCCCCCGACTTCACCCCAAATCTGTAACATAAAATTGAACTCATAAAAGTGGCCAGCAAGCAACGCCAAATTGTGCTAGAATTAGAACTCAGTGACTAGGAAGGGGAGCTTCTTGAAACAGGAATGTTTCTGCTAGGGAATGCAAACTGTACTTACTAGCATTAAAAATTACATTGATCCTTATGTGACCTGCTGAGGCTAGGTCATTTACTAGCAAAATGCTTTCATAAGGCATTGGAATTAAAACTAAACCGCTTTACAAACTATATTCTTTGGTATAATTTCTCAATACTGGTCAAGATAGCTTACACATTAAACAACGGATACCATGAAGAGGAGTTCTTTTGGAACCTTTTCAAAGTGGTTTAAGGACTGCAAATCAATGAAGTATTAAATATTGACAATTATTACCCCAATAGTGAAAAAAGGGAATGCATTAACAGCAACGCGTGGCCTTCTAACATTCACGTTAAGTGCAGATGGGCCTTTATTCCTATGTACACTCTACAAAGAGAACCCTGTTACCCATTTTACGTACTCTACATATATGACATACTATAAGAAATGTGCTGCTACAGTTGACCTAACTGGTAAACACAACCCATAAATTTATGGCCTGGCTCCCAAGATATACTTGATTCCATTCTATCCTTTCCTGAAGGCTGTTGAGAGTCAAAGTGCAGGTATTGTATGATGAATGAGACAAGCAAGGCAGAGCATCGCACCTTGCCCACTTGCTTCAACACTGAAGGGGCTGTCCATTTGCTACAGTGCCTAGCTAGTGCAAGAAGTTGTGGGACCATTCTGTGGGCTGGCTGGGACATCATAAGTCAAAAAAGCAAACCTGCCTCCGTTCATCCCCACCTGACCTGGAGAAGCTATACGCAAGGTGCTGTTGTGCCACATAAAGCTTATTTCCCCCATGTGCTCTGAAGCACTGATGGCAACTGCTATTTCAGGCAGGAGTTGGGGTCCCACTACCTTGAGTATGGAAAGTGAGGTTAGCAGTTGCACCGAAAGCCCTGAGCTCGATTTATGCATTTTGCACAGGAGGGGAGTAGGAACCAGCTCTTGAGTTTGGGTTGGTCACAAAGACAGCACAAACCATTTTAGCTTTTCCTTCATTTTGTAAACTAAGCTAAGAGACAGATCTAAGAAGATCCTAAACTATTTTACAAACTACAAAATTTATTTTCAGTATAATTCCCCCCCACCCAACTATCACCATGTTTCCTAAGATTTGCAAAGTGGATCCCGGTTTTTCCACTCGTATCATACATGGGATAATTTATATAAAAGGAGTTGGGGAAGAATTTAATATTTTTATGGAGCTAACAAACTACCGGTATGAGCAGCTTGGACACAATTTATGATAGGGAATTAAAAGGTACACATTAAGGTAGAGTGATGGGGCAGTCTAACACCATACAGCGAGCCAAGATGGAACTTCATGGCTACAATGGTCTCCTCCTTAAAAGAGTACAGGAAGCCAGAATTCTGCTTACAGAGCTGGGCAGCTGGAGATGAGGATTCTTCTGAGTCAAGCATTGAGTACTTCGCCGCCCCTTGTGAACTGATAATAAAGATTAAGCCTCCACTGTAGTTTGTAGAATTATTTGCTCAGAAAAAGATTTGTGTCTTAAAAGGATTCAGGGTCAGTGAGACTGGGAGGGAGAGTATGATCCCAGATGCCAAAGCAGGGGTAACTAGAGAACAAACCCTCTTTCTCCCTTGGGTGCATTCTTCCACACCTTACTCGAGGAATTTTGCTAGTAAAAATCCCCGTGAAATCCAGTCCCATAAAGTACAGTACATATTTGTTTCTTTTCTCTTAAAAAAGAAATGGATGATCTCTGAAGCTGGGCTGAAAGTAGATGGATAAATCAAATGGGATCTTTATGCTGGGATTATCAGTCAAAAAGATTTGAAAGTAATATTCAGGTAAACATCTCGGGGAAGGGGGAGGAAGGAGAGGAATTCACTTTACTGAATTATATTGTTGATATGGCTTAATAAGACAAATTCTAGAAATTAAACTATTGGCACTTTAAAGAAACAGAAAGTCGAGGAAATTTTATTCTCCCTAACTAATGTACCATGTTGCCAGTGGGCCCTTATTTCTGAAAAATAAAATAAAAAATAATGCAATGGAAAACCTTGCTTGTCTGATGTTGTATTGCAACAAAGCAAGCCTGTAGGAAGAGAACTTCAATATCAGAGAGGACTAAAAGGCCAGAGTCTTGGGTTGGCTGTTTAGCAACACCTACCAATACCACTGGTTATCTGATAATGGTAGTGGAGAAAGCAAAAATGCATCATGCTGCAAGTCCACAGGATAGTGCTCCGAGACACAAAATTGTACTGTGCAGTTTCAATGGCCGTACTCTTTGATTGTTTCACACTTTCCTCCCCTGCCCCATCTTTCTTCCATAGACTTGCTATGGAAGAAACTCCCGTATGACACCGGCATGGCATTTCTCACACGAACTTTGCAGAATTAGTTTCCTCCACTGCGGTGCAGCCAAAATGCATAGTTTCTGCACTTCTAAGAGTCTTGCATACTCTCATATCCTTCCAGGGTATTTCAGGATTTGGCCCTTGTAGTGGCTTACGTCCATGTTGCAAAAATGCACATCAAGAATCTTAAGGCATCAAACTTTCTGCTCTGCAACAGTGCTCATAAGCATCCACTGGATACCGTCAAGGATTTCGTTATTTTCATATCCTGCTAACATGCTGGCACTGTTCCATTGATATATCAGTGTCTTCCATACAAAATTAAGTAATATCCAAGCACAAATGTAGTGTAGAAACCTATACGGAAAACAAATTACATTAGTGTAATGCTGCATAAAGACAGAGATAGAAAAAAGACATGGCTACCTACACCGTATTTCGATCTATGTCACTTCCTTGCATGACTTACTGCTCATGAAGGGCTTTCCCCAAAATGACTGAAGCCCACCTGGGGTCTCTGTGCTGCCACCTGCGTTCCGCTCATACAACTTCTATCAGCTTGGTCTTGGGATGCTGGCAACTGCACTGTAAACACATTTCTATCCAAACAGGAATTGGCTTCTGCTCTGTGAAATCTGCCTGCTGCTTTAAATCTGCTTTGGAAATAGATTTGCGGTATCTCAAATCAGCCTATAGAAAACTCATCTCCTAATCGCAGACACAAGGGAACTGATCGTGGCTACTCCACACTGAAGAAACTGTTCTGATGCTTATAGCCACCGTTTTCCAACCGTATTCATGGCTGGAATTCTAGAACTTGAAGCAGGTGCTAGGTCTGAGATCTGCTCAGATTAAAGCCATGCTCAGCATGACTGACAGCAGATGATGCATTCTGGACAGAGGACAATCATTCAAACATATGTATCAAACCACAGATCGCAATATTTTCAAGTCCTTAATTGCTGCGTTTCTGCCTTCACTTTTAAGACTAGGCTTCATATTTCTGAAGCATCACCCATGCTCCATTTCCCATTTTTTAAAAAGAAGGCTTTCAGAATGAAAAGAATCTTATTTCACAGCCTTACAAGGTCACAATAAATCACTGTTTCTGAGTGGAAGTTATCTTACCATCTTATCCTCTCCACTGAGAGGGATGGACACTGAAGCAAAGATCAGCTCTCCAATGAAACTATAATATGCTTTTTTACACCTTTAAAAATAAAGAAAACATAATTATAAAGGTACACTTTAGAGACGTTACATGATGGAAATTGGGGGGGAGCGGCATTAAGCCAGTATCTGACCTCTTTATTTGTATTAATCTGTAAAAGACAAACCTGTTCGTCTTTAAAATCAGTTTCTCTCTCTCTCATTTAATCAGAATGTTTAAATTCTGTTCTATAACAAGTGATTATAATTAATCAGTTAACATTCAGTACCTGATTTAACATTTTCATCTTCTGAATTGGTTTCCACCCACTGGTTTTCACTGGACAGCAATCGATTTTGGGACTCGCTCAGTGGCCTAACAGGAAATGGCTGACTGGGACCCGAGCTGAAAAGAAGAACTGCTATCAGAAGCTGGAGTTCATGCACCAAAGGACTTGAAATTCTTAAACTCTATTCTGGAGACCACCACAATATGAATTAATATTGCTCACAATCAGTTCAGACATAACTGGCATGAGATTCAGGCTTGCCTGCTGTCCTCTCCCCTTCATGTATGATGGGAGGAGATTTAAGGCACCCATTCCTAGTAAGTAAGAAATTTTGCTAACCAGGAAAAGAGGCTTTAAGTGTCCTCCCCTCAAGTGTAATGGGGAGGATTGGATTGTTCAAGCCTATAACAAGAAACAATAGTTTGTGGTTACATGATCTAAACTGGCACAATCTCTCTCAAGGGCTACTCTGAATGCCTGGCATACAACAGAAAGGATGCACAGGGGATTAATTGGTGAGAACAGTGAGCTTGTAAGAGAGATAAGGCTGAAAAGCTCCATATGGCAGGTCAGGACGAAGGCAGGAAAAATTGAGGCTTAGGAAGCTCAATTTTAAACGCACAAGGTGTCCATAACTAAGCTTGTACTATAAATATTGTCAAACATAAAGAACTTCTCTTTAAAAAGAAATAAACTTTCCAGTCTAACCCACTTCAAAGTCAAACAGTATCAAAGGACGTTTAGAGTGGGGGAGTAAAAAAGGAGGCTAAGACCTGATGAACAATAGGTCAAAAGCAGAGGCAGGGAAAAGATTAGACTACAAAGAGGACCGTTCACATTTGGCCACAACTGTGGTCTTCAATATGCATTTTTCCTTGCTTTGTAAAAAATAATACAGGTAAGATAAAAGGAAGCAAGACACAAGTGAAAGAAAAACCACACACCTTTTAGCAGGATCATTTTGACTTGAGACAGTAAGCTGCTCTGGATCCATAATCACCAAGCGTGTTGGAAAGTTACAGCCATCCCCTAAACTGAACAATAAAATAGACATGACATCTAACTAGCATGCTATTAAAAACTAACACTAATAGATACACTGGGTTTAAAACAGTTACCGGTATATGACGTGCCACATTTGAGTGACTCAGTAAATGTAGATAGTACATCGCCCTGTTCAAACAATGGAATGTTTTGGTTGGTATAGCAGATGGTAAGTAACTTGTAAACACTGCAGCCTCAACTACAAATAATGCAGGAAATGACTTATTTCAGAGCTACAGGTAATTTGCACGTTTATTTATTTAGTATGAACACCATGGAAGCATATATATGTACTTGTTCAACAAAGTTTGTCTCCCCCCCCAAAAAGAAGGCTTGTGCTCCACTGGAACAACACAAAACACCTATGAGTTTAAATTTGTTGTGAGCTTGACCGTAGGAAATTTAAGACTTAAAAGAATGTGTATTATCAGTAAATTACATGCAGTCTGTTTAACCTCAAGAGTTCACTGGAGTGTTTTTGAATGTCTCAGTTTGAACTGAAATCTCATTTTCTTGCTGTTTCTCTTAAATTTCTCTTTAAAACATGGGGCTTTAGCTATTACTGTAGCAATTGTACCTGGCTGCTGACCTCACAAAGCAAGGCAGTCTTTTTAAATACAAAGTTCTTACAAAGGTCTGAGCGACCTATATTCCTTGACAGTATGTTATTTCTGCATGTTCATGGTTACAGCACAGCTGTTAGTATGTGGAAGGCAATTAAAGCAGACCCTTTGTTGTCCTCATGCTGGGAATACTAACAGTAGGACTTGGCAAAGATGCCACTTTTTAAAAAAGGACAGTTGTACAAATGGTCTGCAAATATCCACAGGTAAGAACTAATGACGACTATTTTGACTCTGCTTTATTTTGTAATGTCATAGAAATACTTTGATATGGTTCCATTTGTATTTAACTTGAACCATAAATGAATGAAGCCCAATCCTATTGAATATTACCTGGGAGGTATATCTTAATAAATAATAATAATAATTATTATACCGTACACACACACACACACACACACACACACACACACACACACACCCTGCTCATCTGACTGGGTTTCCCCAGCCATTCTGGGCAGCTTCCAACAAAATATTAAAAATGCAACAAAATCGTGACAAATAAAGTTTGCTCCCAGGCAAACATGCACAAGACTTACAAACTGTTTTGTAAGAATAAAAGAGGTGTCTACTGCAAAGTTCTGAAAACGTTTGTCAACAACAAATGTTACAATTGTAGAAAACAAAAATCACTGTCTAGAATACAGAAGGATTAAAGGTAAAAACTGGTATCTAGTACAGTGGCACGGTCCTGAAGAAAAAGGTCTATCTATCTATGGAATATTTTAAATAATTTGTCTAAAATACCCAGTACAGAACAAGGACCTCACAATATAGAGGATTGAACATGCAACCTCCCAGGCTACATTATATACAGAAATAATTTTAAAAATAATGCAGTTTAGGTCTTAGCAGACAATATATCATTTAGT
The DNA here is from genome assembly GCA_034641385.1 of Darevskia mixta. Taxonomy (NCBI): domain Eukaryota; kingdom Metazoa; phylum Chordata; class Lepidosauria; order Squamata; family Lacertidae; genus Darevskia; species Darevskia mixta. The sequence continues at coordinate 23,633,442 of JAWWNH010000014.1, read as the reverse complement.
TAACACATACGGTAGGTATGTTCATTGTTCAGGAAATATACAAGTTACAATTTTAGCAGTATTTAGGATTGCTAGCTTCACTAAATCACCAAACTCTAAATTTTACTCTAATAACTTTTAAAAGTAGAAGAATAAAATTTAAATAAGAATACCTTGTAAAAATTGGTAGCAACCAGTACTTCTTCTCATCTCCAAAAACCTCTCTCAAGTTTTTACTGCATCCGAGAGAGAAGCCATTTTTGTCAGGTCCATTTCGAAACATAGGTGCCCTGAAAGCTTCTGTATCACACACAGAAAACAAAAGTAAACAAATCTGGGAAAGAAGACAGATCTCTTAAGAATATATGAAGAGCCCTGCTGGATCAAACCAAATGCCCACCCAGCATCTTGTTTTCACAGTGCCCAGCCAGGACTGCAGCACAACAGCACTCTTCCACTTGTGCTCCCTAGCAACTGGTATTCAGAGGCATAACTCCTCTCAGCCTGGAGGTAATATATGGCCATTAAGACTAGTAATCACTGACAGCCTTACCCTCCATTTATTTGTCTAATCCTTTAAAGCCATTAAGTAGCAAAAATGCAAAATGTCTGCAAAATAAAAGAGTTTTGTTGTTGTTGTTTTCATTAAAATTGCACTCTTAAAAAGTGAGCTAGAAAAACACGGACCAAATTCAACAAAGGCAGCAGCTGGAACAAATACAGGAAGCAACTAATTAAACAGACATTTTCGGTAAAGATGTTCCATTTGGTATGGTTTAAACCACCTCCTGTATCAAACAACAGCCAACCTAAGATGGAAAGGAAGCATTTCAAGACGTTAAAAGGGCCAGTAGCAGGGAACAGCATAAGTCACTTTAAACCGATATGCTGATTGAGGGGTACAATCCTAAACTCCAGGGATTCTTAACGGGACTTGCTTATGAGTAAGCATAGCCATGAAACACACTAAGCAACCTTGAGCCAACAGCACATGCTCAGACTAACCTAGCTCACAGGGATTAACGGTGAGGATAAAGTAGAGTAACATTGAGTTTCCTGGAATTGGAATAGATAACAATACCACAGCTTGTTTACTAACCTATTGTTGACCTGTTTTTGCCAACCAGCCAGCAGTGATAGCTGAAAAGTGACAGTATACTGATGAAGAACATGGCAGCCACAAAGAAAAGGAAGAGAACATGGAATTTTGCACGGGTGTCCAGCAGCTCATTCTGGGAAGAAGAAGAAAAGGAGGCGGGAATTAATATTTCTATTCAACAGCTGGTCTTCTATAAAGTTGCCTCTCTGAGCTAAAGCCAGAATCACTATATCCGAACATTACTATTTAGCATTTTAGAAACCTAAATTATATGAAACCAATGTAGAACTGCAAGTCACAGGGCTTGCCATTACTTTGAGACAGAGTGTACTTGAGTATCACTGTAAAAGCACGTTCAACATCCTTTGTTGTGCATCTGTATGATTTCTAAGTGCTGCTATACTTCCTATACGATGTTTACAACGTGTATTTTTCTTTACATAACTTAAACTGCCTGAGGGAAGATGCAGAGTAAGCACTATAAATTCAACTATAAAATCAGAAATGGGGGCAGGAGGAGCCTTCCTCCCACCCATCTGAGCTTAATTAGACGTTCAGTATGAACACAGTTATTTGTATGTAGCCACATGATCATGTGAACCAACACACACCACATACAATGTAAGACTCTGTAAGAAGGTGAAAGTTATAGGGAATGTGCATGGTTGGTTTTTTTTAATAATGTTTTTACATTGAGTAGAAGTGTCACTTCATGAGAAAAGGTTTCGTGTACAGTGGTACCTCTGGTTAAGTACTTAATTCGTTCCGGAGGTCCGTTCTTAACCTGAAGCGTACTTAACCTGAAGCACCACTTTAGCTTAATGGGACCTCCTGCTGCCGCTGCGCCACCAGAGCACGATTTCTGTTCTTAGCGGAGTTCTTAACCTGAAGCGTACTTAACCTGAAGCGTACTTAACCCGAGGTACCACTGTATTTTTAATTCAGTTTCAAGTTTTTCCACATATGCTCAGATTACAAAAATCTCATGAAACAATAAATAGTTTAATTGCAGCAGTTACATAGCTTGAAAAACCAATTATTTCTAAATGACCTTTAAAATAGAAAGGTAAAAGTAAAATTCTCTCATCACAGATTAGCATCCATTTAAGTTACCGCCAGCATTTAAGTGCATTAATTTCTTCTTCGGCTCTCCACAATAAGCTTCAATTAATTAAAAATACATAATTATACAAGATAGTATTACAAAATAGTATGATAATCTTGTTTCATTATTAAAAATGAATGAGCACACCAGAACAGACTTCAGCTTAAATTGCATTTTACCTTTGGACAATTCTCAGCAGATTTCCTGCGGCAAAGCTTTGTGCAAATAAAGACAATTTATTAAATAGCTTTATCTCTTCAAGGCTGGTGTTCAGAAACAGTAAAAACGTTCTTAGAAAACTAATGTCTTATGCGTGCAGCATTCAATGGCAAGAGGCCTAAGTCTACATTCAGTGGATGAACATGTAAAGGTGAGCTTGTGTTTGCACAATGAGGTTGAAGTAAAGGGCAATTTATTTTAATGGTGTGGACTCAAGACACACCATTAAAATTAAGATTAACACATTGCTCTCTCTAATTTTCCACATTGGAAGTTCAGCCTTGAAGCCAATTGGTTTTATATAGATCCAAGAAGACTCTTGGAAGCTAATGTTCATAGTGATGTGAAGTTTGGAAATTTGTTACCCAGCTACAAATCAGAGCATTTTGAAAGCACAATGTCCTTGCCACTATTACAGAATTACAGAATGAGTTCTTTGGAGACTCACTTCAATTTATAGTAAGATGCTTAGCTCTTTTTATGTAACTAAAAGTGGGTTTGGGTACAGGCAAGATACCTATCATTTTGCTTACGTATATCACTTTAATTCTAAAATCATAGCTTAAAGCATTCTCAATGGATCTTTAAAAAGCCACAGATCTCCCTGTGCTTTAGAGTAGTGGTTCCCAATTAGCTAAGTACTGCAGACCCCAAGTTTTTCAAAAGCAAAGCCATGGACCCCCTGTGTTTGAAAATGCTGACACCTGTGTGGTAGTTTTGGTTATGTGAATGGCGCCACCATACCCTCCAACATGTCCCAGCGCAAATCTGGGATGCATGTTTTCTAGCCCATGCACCTGTGCAAGAGCACGGCACCCAAAATCGTGTGATTTTGGGTGCTGCAATCTTGTGTTTTGGGGCACAGCATGGCCGCCCCAAAACAGGATGCCCCAGACAGTTGGAAGGCATGTGCCATCGACTCCCTGGGTAAGTTATGCCCAGTTGGAAACTAGTGCTTGAGAATGTATATAAGAACTGATGGAGAAGTATCTTCAAAAATGTTAAAAATGAAAGCAGCATCTTTCCTTTCAAAATGTTAGTGAGCTAAAACTCACATATCTGAAAAACGGAGGAAATCAAGAATATCTAGTAGTCTCTTGGAAAAAATAATGGGAGTCACACACACACACACACACACACACAGAGAGAGAGAGAGAGAGAGAGAGAGAGAGAGAGAGAGCAGGAACAGAATGTGTTTAGGGAAGTTTTTAATATTTGATGTTTTATTGTGTTTTTAATGTTCTGTTGGGAGCCACCCAGAGTGGCTGGGAAAACCCAGCCAGATGGGCAGGGTATAAATAATAAAATTATTATTATTATTATTAATTAAACACAGCTTTAGATTACGGTAACCAGTTCCAGTATCTCAGAGCAACTGACTGATATTACATTATCACATGAAATAATATTACGATTCTATCTGCCTATTACCAATAGCTGCCCAGAGATACTTGTCTCCTTATTTGTACCGTATGTATTGCTATATATAATTCTTCTTCTAATATCTTTTGGTAACTATCACTACAGTTACTGAAAACAGTAGCTGTGGGTATGTTTAACATGGAAAAGAGCAGACTGAGGGGAGATATGATAGCCATCTTCAAATATCTCAAGGGCTGTCGCGTGGAAGAGGGAACAAGCTGGTTTTCTCCTGCTCTGGAGGGCAGGACTCAAACCAATAGCTTCAAGTTACAAGAAAGGAGATTCAGACTAATATCAGGGAAAACGTTCTGACAGCAAGAGCTGTCTCCCATGAGAGGTTGTGGACTCTCCTTTCTTGAAGGTTTTAAAGCAGAGGTTGGATGGCCATCGCTCATGGATGCTTTAGCTGAGATTCCTGCATTGCAGGGGGTTGGACCAGATGACCCTCGTGGTCCCTTCCAGCTCTACAATTCTATGATTCTATAATAGATAATTGGTAAACCCAGAAAGCGTATGTGGTGCCAAGCACAGAATTTTGGATGCATCCTGTCACGTTTAAAGCACTGGGTGAGGACGCACAGGACATCTGCTGTGAATGTAGAAGGTTCCAAGTACAGTCCTTATCATCGTCAGGCAGGGCTGGGAGAGACTCCTATCTAAAACCCTGGAGATCCATGGCTAGTCAGTGTAGACCAGTGATGGCCAAACTTGGCCCTCCAGTTGTTTTGGGACTACAACTCCCATCTTGCCTAGCTAACAGGACCAGTGGTCAGGGATGATGGGAATTGTAGTCCCAAAACAGCTGGAGGGCCAAGTTTGGCCATCACTGGTGTAGACGGTACTGAGCTTGATGAACCAGTGGTTTGATTTGATATAAAGTAGCTTCCCATGCTTCAGGCAGAAAGCTCACTGGATGGCGTTTGCCAAGTCTGTCTCAGTTCAGATGTATTTAGCTCAGCTTAAAGAAATACGAGTGAGTCTTGTATGCATGCACACCACCCTTTCCTTCTCAGGAGGTTGAAATAAGCCTCCAGTTAACCATCGTTTCCCCCATTATCTCCAAACCCAGAAAGGGTGGTTTTCAAATTAGAAACCAGTTAGGATCTTAAACTACCATTTAAAGTTGATCTAAGATCCTGGCTTGTTCTGAAACTGGTAACCAGTTTCCCAAATCAGATGTAATGGGAAACAAGCCAATAAATGCATGGCCAAATAAAGCCCTTTGTGGCACAGTGGATCAGCGTGTCTGGCTGTTAACCAGAAGGCTGGTGGTTTGAGGCTGTGGGCAGGATTCATGCATGGCAGGGCATTGGACTAGACAACTCTCAGGGTCCCTTCCAACTCTACAATTCTATGATTCTATAAGGCCTATATTTCTCTATGCCTAACCAACCCTCAGAAGGGTGTCTTTATCCTCACAAGAAAAGATCTCATGGAATATTGAGAGAGAGAATTTACTCTGAGCCGGTCCAAGGTTTTCCTTTTCTACTTGTGATACATGCACACACAAACTGTTTTCTGAAATCAAAACCGACTTCTTTAATGTAAGAAGTTATCTCATTAAATAAGAAGCTCTCTTATATTCCATGTTTTTCAGAAGCACAACAGTGCAAGTCCACAGCCATTGGCAACATGAGGCATTTTTGGCTTCTTGTGGCACAAACCTCTGTGGTCTACAGCCTTCATAATATTGTATTTTCAGGCAGCGATTTAATATAAAGTAAATAATGCTACTCAATCAGAGTAGTGAAAATCATTATTTTGGAATTAGATGAGGGCAATGTTGACATTTTTCGAGTTACAAATGTCATATGAACATAATGTGGTCTCTTAAAACATGCAGAGCAAAAACTGTCCCAGAGTTTTCCAGCTCTAGTGAATCTGAAAAAACACACATTATTAAATAAATAAATTTAGATTAACTATCGGCAGGTTTTTATTCCTTCAGCCACTTCAAACTGATGATGGTTATATGTGGTATGTCAACAATAAATGCATGATGTTTAAACACACAGAGACAGACAGCTAAATAGACAGATAAAATATCTAAGATATGATTTAAAAAAAAAAACTTACTGTCCAAAACTTTATGAAATATTGCAGCACTGTAGAGGCAACAAAAAGACAATACAGGAGGGAATACAATAAAAACAGGAGGAAAAACTTGTAGTTTGAAAATCCCACGCAGTTATTCACCCTAGAAAAGCAAAAAAACCCTGCTAAGTCAACCTGAAAGAATGGCAGGCATTAAAATGGTCTATCTTTTAGGTTTACCATTGCAAACAGAATTAGGCAAACTGTTTTCTGGAAGTAACTTAAATGCCTAAAGTGAAAATGTTTCCCTTTAGGTCAGGATAGTTTGCTCTCTTTAACAATGCATAACACTTGAAATCGATTTTTAAAAACCATCCCTTTATCAATTAAAAATGACTGAAATGTTGCTTATTAACTATGCAAACATGAATACAATTTCTATTTTGTCCAGTTGTTTCCATTTATTCACCAATTGTCTCTTTCATTCTAATGATCCTTTTTTGCTCTAAACCTGATTTTATTTTAAAACTCTAAGCCTTCTGAAGGGAAGTATTAAAACCATTCAGTATAAACTGTCACTACGTAATAATATTAATGTTTTCTTGGTGCAATCCTGTTCCGATTTAAGTCAATATAAAACTTCCCATTAATTTTAACAGAATATGACTGCAGCCTTAGGCTTTCATTTTGGGAATGTAGTCTGTTATAAGAATCAATCAAATCCAATATACATTTAGACTTTGCCAGTAGACCAACTCCTACTAATGTAGCCTCAGAATTTCCCCAGAGGAGGTGGTCACTCCTAGTTATCCCTGTTCCTGGTTCATCCTGCAGCACAGCCAGCAATAAGTGGTTTACCGGTAGTTATTTCTCTCTGCACAAACAAAAATTAAGAACACAAGGGGGGGGGAAGCATACCAAGGACAATGATGGTCCATTTTCAGTACACACCTAAGGGGAAAAAAAGACATTTCCAATAAAGTTAATGATGACAAAACAGTACAAATGTGGATTTTCCAAACAAGAATGTCTAACTGAGGTGTGTACTGGTCAAATAAAAAGCTGAATTAGTTATTCAGCCTCCTCCCCATCTGAGTCAAGCTATGATGTGTTTATACCCTCTGAGTCAGATTAGGTTCCCACAAAGCTCTGGGTCACACTGCCACTCTTTTTCTTTTCTTTTCTGTGCCATAGAACAATGTTTTCCTATCTCTGTGTTTCTCTAGGGTGGCCCACAGGCTTTGCAAGAAGTGAGGCTCTGGATTTTTGTTAAATCACAACAGCTGGGATTTTTTTGAAAAGTGAAAGCTTTATTGAGTTTTGTTTTGTTTTCAAAATCCTATGTTCCTCCGCTTTAACAAAAGCCCAGAGCTCTTCAGAACCCTGCAAAGAGGTTTCTTGACAACCTTGCATCATGAGGCCCATCAGAGATCTGTAAAGGCTATCAGAGGACACAAACAACAATCAGAAAAAAGACTGCCATGATTTTAAAAATATACCACTTCTTAATTATTTATTTTAATTAATTATTTTAAGGTAAGGAAGACACAAACCCAACAGGAATTATGGAGCAAAATTCATCCCTTTTAATTCTCCTCCACAAGCCTCTGGATATATTTGTCTGCAGTTTGGCGGACTTAATCTATCCAGAGGGGCTTCTGTGTCTGTAAGTTATTTTGGCCAAAAGAGGAAAATGTTATAGTTGTTGTTAGGTTATCCATCATACTGAATGGGGAAAACCCAGTGCTTAATTGTATACAGAGTGGCAGAGAACCTGAAACACAGATCAAAACAGAGAAAATACAGAGTGTTTCAGAAGCAGATCAGATGCAATGCAAGGCCTGGAGCCTGTGCACACCCCCAATATCTAATCTCTATCTTTCAAAGCCTGTTAAAGCATTTCAACATCCAGGCAAACATCACAGTTTCCAAAATTCCCACCCACTACAGAGCCACGCAAGATGTTGTGTAGGTCTTCCTCTTCCTTTCTTTTTAGATTTTAACTTTTTATTTTAAAAGTTTGTTTTTCTCTCCCACTCCCCCTCTTTCTGACAAGCAGCCAAGGAAGTCTGAATGGGAAAAAAGCTGAAGAGAGGAAAAAAGGATGCTTCCTCTTCTACAGTCATTTCCCCAATAAAAATCTCTCCCAAACTAATTTTTCATCCATGAAATGAAACATACGTGCATATACATATCTAATTTTCATAGCATGTTCTAAATCTAAAGCGTATGTCTACAAGCAAATATCTTCCAGCAGGTCACTGCAGTACAGACAACAGCGAAAGTGCTAACAGAACACAGGAATGCAAAGTGAAGGCAGAGAAGCATAGTGTTTAAGACAATGAGGTATAAACCCAGGAACTCCCTGGTGAAACTTATTTTTGTGGAGAACCATCCTGTACCTGGAAAAATAACACAGTAGTTTCAGGTGTGAACATGTGCTTGATACTGACAACACTAAGAGGCATAAATCTGAAGAAGTCTCTCCTACCCCATGGCTAAGTACCCTCAAGTACTTACAGGTCACAGGCAGAACAGTGGTGACATCGATCAGGCTTGATGAGCTGGCATCTATCGCAGTATCTTATGGCTATATTAAACATTAAAATCATGGTGTAAAATATGAAGCTGTAGTTTAGCAATCCAAAGGTCAGAGGTAATCTAGACCTCAAAACAGGATTCTGCCAACAGTCTGCTTTGGCAAAATACACAGTGTAATGTAAAGGTGATTGGTAGCTCACATATAGCAGAGGTTGAAGCAAGCTATCATGACGAGAACTAGAATGCAAGATACACATTTGGACATATGATGAGCTAAACATAAATGTAATCTAAACAGTAGTCTGAGCATATGGACACAATGACACAAGGGTGCTCTTGCATTCAGGTCCTGCTTGCTGGTTTCCCACAGGCACCTGGTTGGCCACTGTGGGAAATGGATGCTGGACTGGATGTACCAACAGCTGAACCAGGAGGTGCTTCTTATGTGCTTATGGTCTGGTTTGCAGAATTAAAATATGGCTTAACCCACTGTTTAAAGTTGGCTTCCGGATCCTGCCTTGTTTGGAAGAAATTAACCATAGTTCCTGGTTTGCACGTAATGGGAAGCTCTGGTTAACAGGTTTGTTTTCCCACTCATGTGACAGCAGGAGTGAAGTGGGAGCACAGAGGTTGCATGCAGGTGCAACTTGTACACACCATAGCTTATTAAGCCAAGTTTTGATTGCATGAATGCAGCTGCTATCTTTTTTTCTCCTGCTACAGATGCACATACAGATGTATTTTAAATTCTCCCCAAGCAGCTATATCTCCGTGCAAAGTTCAATTCCAGAGCTGGTTTTATTTTAGAAAACCTGTCTGCCTCTTGGTTAATAGATAAAACAGGCTAAAACCAATTAGAAGAACTAGATGGTTCACCACAGTGAATTAGTTGAAACACCATGGTTTCATTAGAAGAACTAATAGGTATGAACCTATTAATAGGTATGAACCCCCTCTTCCCACGCTTCCACTTATGCATGCCAGTTACTTTCCTTACTTGCAGATTCTCAGAAAACCAAAGGTTACCTGTTTATCCAAATCAAGGAAACTGGTTTGCCAATGAATCAAGGGTGCAAACTTCATTCAAACCAAGCTCTCAACCCTGGTTTGCCAGGTTCAAATGATATGGCAAACTATTGTTTGCCAAGAATCCGGAAGTAAGGGAGGAAACATGTAAGCCTAAGGATCATGCCTGCTGAATGGCCCCAATCCAATCAAACTTGATAGCATCATTAAGGAGTTTATGCAGTGCTAGGATTCTTTGCAGGCTTACCTCTTGAGGTTGTTGTAGTATAGACTGGGAGGTCTTTAGCAGCTCTTCTGAGGATTTCTTGTTGGGATTCTGGTCTCTCTTCTTTTTCATATTGTTCCTTATCTGATTTGGACAAACAGAACTGAAAAAGACAACAGAGCTATGATTTTTTAATGCCACATAATAGCAGCTAAACAATACATCAATTTGTTTTAAGGAATTCTGTTAGCAATTCAAAGCAGAAATGGGCAGGAGAAAGCAAATCCATAGCTATTCTATACAAATCAACTTCAAAATGTTATTTTTGAAAGTGTTACTCATGTGTAACAAGGAACTTTTAGATCACTGTGAAAAAGCATCAGGGCCTCGTCCCTTCCAACTCTACAATTCTATGATTCTCAGGGTGCAGATGCGGACTAAATAAGCCTGCATTTCAAGGTACATGTTTGCCTGACAACCCCTTCCCTGCAAAATAAAAACCTAGGAGAAAAGAACTGAATTGAACACAAGTATGGCTGCCAAATCAAACTTACTATATGGATGCTTCTTTACGTGACTAACAATCACTCCCCCTAGTTATAAAGTAGGATGCTCTCTGTGAATATGTGCTGCTGCCTGCTGACCAGGTCTTTGAGTTCAACAGGCTGAATGGAATCAAACAGACTGCTTCTTGTTTCTTCTTAAAAAGGGGGGGGGGGTAAAGAAAACAGGATGTTGGGTCTGCCAAGACTAATGCACCCTCGGTATGCATCCTCTAAGATGATTCATTCGTTCTTTCCCATCCTCACAAATTAGGAAAGAAACACTTATTTTTACACCAGCTGTGACTTGGGATTCTGGACTGTATTCCGTTAACTTGTTCAATTAGTGCAAGGACTTTCATTTGTGCAACGGAACTTCCTTTCACTCCCCTCTCCCTGCAACATATCTGTTCTAGGAGTTCCCCTAAGCCTCCAGAGCAGATATGGAGAAGGGGTGCAGGAAAGAACATAGAGTTTTCCTTTTTCACAGGTGTTGATATCAAACTATTCACCACAACTCAATAAGGAGCATGTCTTGGGACTCCAAGGACCATGGCCACCACAACCTCAAGACCCAAAGTTCTCATTATGCACTATTCCATAATGTGCTTAACTACTCTGAGAACCAGATTATAAACTGGTCTTCACCATCATCGTTATTAATTCACTGATTAAAGTCTCCACAACTGTCTCAATGCAGTGTATAATAAAAATAGCTAAAAACAGTTAAAAACACACAAAAAAAACCCACCAGATACATTTAAAACAAAACTAAAGCAATACAAAATTGACACTCATTGCAAAGACCCATTTACTCAGCTGGGAAAGCCTGTTGGAAGAAAAATATCTTCCATTGTTTTCAGAAAGTGGATAGTGGGTACCTACAGAATCTTGACAGGAATGCTATTCAACAGAACAGAAATCGCTGTATTAATACCTCTGCTCCAAGTTACCATGGAGCGGAATTCTTAAATCTTTGGTACTTGCAGGAGAAACTTTCCTGTAGACTGCAGGGATCTACTGGAAAACCCAGCAAGACGGGTGGGGTATAAAAAATAAATTTATTATTATTATTATTATTTATTAGGATCCAGGCATAGGCAAACTCCGGCCCTCCAGATGTTTAGGGACTACAATTCCCATCATTCCTGACCACTGGTCCTGTTAGCTAGGGATGATGGGAATTGTAGTTCTAAACATCTGGAGGGCCAGAGTTTGTCTATGCCTGGATAAGGCCATCTTTCAAGTAACATTGTTCTGAGACGTATGGGGCCTTATATGTTGGTTCCAACACCTTGAACTTGACCTAGTAACAGACTGGTAGCTAGTGCAAATCCCGCAAGCAACGTGCTGCATGCTGGAGGAAGTTTGCTCCCACAAGCAACATAGCTGCTGGTTTCTTACACCAGTTTCAGCCTCTGGTCCATCCCCAAGGTGAGCCCCCCATATTACTAAGGCTGCTGCTTTGTTTCTGGCCCTGCCCCATGGTCTTTAACATCAGTGTGATGCACATAAATTTAGCAGGTGAGATTTCATACTTCCAGCTTATTTTTGTTGAGTCGGTTTACTGTTAAAGCCCTGGAGAAGGGGCCATTTAAATGTCCTTGTCAGGACATAACATAATAAAATGTACTCAGGAAGACACTAATACCGGTAGCTGTATAGTCTAATGTAATTATACATCCTGAATGTCTAAGGGACTTGCTCAGTTGATAGTAATTTACTTTGCAGGGCATTTCTGCCCCAAGTAAGAAGAACATCATGTAAATATTCTGGCAGCTAGTCAAGAGAAAGGGTGTTGCAAAGAAGCTGTTAAAAGATGAAGCTCAGACAAGCTGTTTATGTTGATAAGAAACCAGGATACTTTAAGAAATATATAAAAAAATTAAAAAATTGTCCAGTGGCACTTTAGAGACCAACTAAGTTTGTTCTTGGTATGAGCTTTCATGTGTATGCACACTTCTTCAGATACACTGAAACAGAAGTCACCAGACCCTTATATATAGTGAGAGGGTGGGGAAGGGTATTACTCAGAAGGGTGGTGGGAATGGGTGATTGGCTGATAGGTGTGGTAAACCTGTTGACGACTGCAATTGGTCTTACAGGAAAAAGCAAGGGATGAGATGGCCAAAAATAGCTTTATCATGTATAATGAGATAAGAATCCAATGTCTCTATTCAGACCAGGTCTCTCCATGGTTTTAAGTTTGGTAATAAGTTGTAACTCAGCAACTTCTCTTTCCAGTCTATTTCTGAAATTCTTTTGTAATATGACAGCTACTTTGAGATCTTGTATAGAATGTCCTGGGAGACTGAAGTGTTCTCCTACTGGTTTCTCTGTCTTGTGATTCCTGATGTCAGATTTATGTCCATTTATCCTTTGGTGTAGGGTTTGGCCTGTCTGTCCAATATAGAGAGCTGAAGGGCGCTGTTGGCATTTGATAGCATACACAATGTTAGAAGATGAGCAATTAAATAGTCCTGAGATGATACGTTTGATGTTGTTGGGTCCAGTGATGGTGTTGTCTGGGTGTATGTGGCAGTCAACTTTAAACACAGATTTCCTATTATTTCAATCTACAAGAATGCATTTTTCTATCAGTTAGATCGGTACCTCTTTATTGCTACCCAAGAATACATACAGTATTGGAGGAGGTAACTCAAAGTAATTGTGGCAAGATGTAATTAATATGTCTTATAATATACTAGCTGACCTGGCCACGCCTTGCTGTGGCTGATTTGGTGAAATGCAAAAGTAAGATACAGTATGAAAGAGAAAGCGTATGTTTACTTACACCTTATCTCGTTGAAGTTCAGTCTATGTGTTCTCCGTTTGCCCCTCCCGTTTTTGTCTTCGTTTCTACAACTGCTTATTACTATTATTTTAGTCTATTAGGTTCTTTGTCCTGATTTTGTCAATGGTCTTCTTCGATGTTGTTGACGTGTAGTGGTGGGCTGTATGTTTGTTTTTATAGGAACACGTTTGTATCTGTGGGAGGTGTGGTATCTGGCCCGAAATGTGAGTAGCGGAGTTGTCGTCCGGCCTCTCTCTACAGCCGGTCGAGGTAGCGTCGCAAACCGCGAAAATGGCGATTCCTCCCGGCGTGGCTCTATACCCGCCGGCGGAGCCAGCAGTAGTGTTTGTGGGCGGTCTGTCTGTCGATTGGATGGTGGTAGTGACATTGGGAAAGGAGGAGGAGGGGTCAGAAACAGGTGTGTTGTGCTGTGCTGTTTAACGTCCACTGGAGGGCGCTATTTTTTTTTTTGCACAAAATCACATTTTTACCTGGGAAAGGTGTGGTATTTGTGCAATGTAAGTACATATGATCACTCCCATATGGGCATGGAACATTGTGTCCAAATTTGAACGGAATCGATCAAGGGGTTACGGAGAAAGGCGATCGTTAACAAACATCCAACTTGAACCATTTTATATATATAGATGGACAGCCCTGGTCCTTTACATGGTGAGTGTACAAGTAATGGGACTGGAGATGCCTTGTCCCAAGTAAGAGGTTTTGCTACATATTCCTCTTAATGAAAGTTTAGCTAACTGGTCAATTGACCCAACTTGTTAGGAAATAACACACATGCTCCCTGGCAACCTCAGCTTCCTCCATATACCGGTAACGAAATCTCAACTATGTGCAATAACAATCTTGGCATAACAGACTTGGCCACAAAAGAGACAAAAACTCCTTCACTGTGGGAACTGTGACCAATGTCTAAAATATCTTAATAAATAAATAAATAAATAAATAAGTAAATAAATCTGAAGGATTTAACTGGATAAGAACACATGGAAACCATGGTTAGGAGTTCAGAAATACCTTATCTGCACTAGGCCTAACAGATGCAGTGCGGTGCAGAGTAGCCAAACAAATGGTAAAATCTTTGTAATTTGCACGGGTCACAATATTTAGGTTACCTACACACAAGTCTTTAAAAAAAAACCTAAAGAAAATATAGTATATCTGGCCAGCAGATATCCTTCATTTCAGGGGCACTTAGAGCAATTTTTTTTCTACTGAAATGTTTTCAGCTGTAAAAATATGCTTTAGGCCAACTTTTGGTAGAAAAGCAGCACACGTCTACAATAGAGAAGACTGAAATAATGACTTAAGTAGCTTAAGTCCACTGACTTCAATGGTTCTGCTCCAAGCACTACTTAGTTTAGACAGTGCCCATGACTTTAGGAACAGTCATGCCTAATTTAATTTAGCCAAATAGGTTTCAATAGTGTTTTACGAGAATGTGACCATAAGTCTACATCTGCATTACTTTTCTCATCATCTTCTTTGATGAGACATATGGATTGGTAAATATGACACATTGCTCAGTACAACAATGGTGGCTCCCTGCTGATTTAGTGCTCTTCCATATTGTGCTTGCGTATTGTTTGGAGTCTACTCACAATTAAAAGAATTCCTAAACAAGTATGAGACTTGTCACTGAGCACAATGGGAAATTGTTAAAATAAGGATGCTTACAGAGATACACATACAGTGAACTAATTCATATCCATTTCAAAATATTAGATTGAGAAACTGATTAACAATGTCTCCTACTTGAATGCCACATTATTGGATTACAGTATATGGAAACGTGAACAATTAATGTCCAAATTAATGACATGCAAAGTTGGCATCAATAATGTGTTAATCATTGAAAATATTCTTAAGAATTTCATTCACAACAGAACAGTGTTACTTACTGAATGGAAATGAAAAAAGCAAACCACATCATACATCAGTAGCAAAAACAATTCTGTTGTAAGAAAGGCAACGTTTTGCCAAAGTTAACCTTTACCTCATTAGAAGGAGAGGCAGGAGATGTAAAAATAGTCTTCCAATAGGACCACACAAACATGACAAACGACAGATGAAAAACCACAAGGTAGACAACTGCAATAAAAAAATACAAATAAGGTTTTAGTGAATACAGCGGAAGTAACAAAACAAAAACACAATGGTTTTTCTTCATTGTATCAGCAAAATAACTTTGAAGAGATGATCGCAGAACAACAAATGGTATGCTCTCCTAGCCAGCTCTGAAGAGAAAAAAACTATAGAATCAGTGTTGGGAGGAATTCTACTAATGTGGATAAAAACAATTATTTTGGTTTAACTTAGCCCAGATTTTAAACACGTTTTAAATTTCAATCATAATATTCTTCTATTTCTTTTTTAATCACCTGCTTTAGAATGCTGTAAGAATTCAGTACGTATAAACATGTTAAAGCAAAGCCAAAATCTATCATCTCAAAATAACAGAATCCATGGCCCTTTCTCTAACATACAACTCAATTCAGACATCGAACCAAATTATGGTTTATTGAAGCTGAACTATGGTTTGGCATGATGTCCCCACTGATAAGTCATGGTTTGCAAGTAGCTTACAAACCAGAATCAGAAGTCACTGTTTGAAGTAGGTATTCAGAGGCTACCGCACCTACCTGTAAATATGCACCTGCTGAGCAGACACAGAACAACCCCCCCCCCAGAAAAGCAGCTCTAAACCATGGTTTGCCTGACTGTTTGGAAGCTGAAACCTTGGGAAAGGTTGCACTACAGTGGTACCACTGGTTACGTACTTAATTCGTTCCGGAGGTCCATTCTTAACCTGAAAACGTTCTTAACCTGAAGCACCACTTTAGCTAATGGGGCCTCCCCCTGCCGCTGTGCCGCCGCTGCCCGATTTCTGTTCTCATCCTGAAGCAAAGTTCTTAACCCAAGGTAGTATTTCTGGGTTAGCAGAGTCTGTAACCTGAAGCGTATGTAACCTAAAGCGTATGTAACCCAAGGTACCACTGTACTGGTATTAAGTGCCAACCAGTTTGGCTTGGTGTCTATATTGAGCCTCTGAGTTAAGGGCTGCTTCTCTATTCAAATAATGCAAACAGGTAAAATATCTGTCACTGAGGTTAAGCATTATAAATATAGCATAGTAAAACAGTTATATATACCAGTAGTCTCTTCCAGAGTTCTCATACATGTATAAAGGGCAAAAGAAAGAGAGGCAAATAGAAATCCTTATTTTGAGTGCATAGTTATTTTGTATACCAATGCAGCTTGGCACAAATCACAACAAATAAGATATCTGCTAAATTGTGTGCTATTTTCTAAAATATTAAAAATGTCATATTTAAGAAATGGTATATCAGTTTAAAAAGACCCTTCTAGGCAGCACTAGAGCACTATATACCGGTAAACCAACATTTTGATACTGCTATTATTATACACTTTTTTTAGAATGAATATTTTCTTCTTAAAATGCTGTGAAAATTGGTGCTATGAAGTCATTATCTGGGGAAGAGTTGTTTAGTGCCTTAAGTATCAATTACCGGTACTCTTCCTAACATGTAGTCCTCATCTAATCTCAATTCAAAGTGGGTTTACAGTGACATGAAACCTATTGCATTGTACGGACGTAGCACACACACAAACACACCTGTGCACCAGAACAGGCAGATCATAGAATCATAGAACTGTAGAGTGGGAAGAGATCCCAAGGGTCATCTATTCCAATCCCCAGCAATGCAGGAATCTCAACTAGATCATACTTGACAGACGGCCATCCAACCTCTGCTTAAGAACCTCCAAGGAAGAAGAGTCCATCCCCTCTTGCAGGAGCCTGCTCCACTGCCAAACAACTCTTACTGTCAGAAAGTTATTTCTGATGTGTAGTCAGAATCCCCTTTCTTGTAACTTGAAGCCACTGGTTCAGGTCCTAGCCTCCGGAGCAGGAGAAAACAAGGTTGCTCCATTATCCATGTGACAGCCCTTGAGATATTTGAAGATGGCCATCTAAAGGGCTGTCACACCAGAGGTTCAGGTCAATGTAGTAAATTGGTGGCTCACATTTCTAACAGTCTTGTAAATAAGTCTTCAAAGCTACTAGCCTACGAAAACGACTGGGGAGCTCCATCTCTCCTGCAGCAGCCTTCTCATTCATTCACCTAGAAGCAATTCCTCCTTAGCTAGTGCTACCAGGCTAACACACTATGGATTAAGAAGCAATTCACAGCTGTTCCCAACTAATTTACAAGACTGCCAAGTGCAGTCGCTTTTTGGCCCATACGTTCTTCCAGTGGCCTAATCCAACCTGATTTTCTAAATAAGTATATTTAAGCTACATTAAGAAGATAACAAAATAGTAATTAGCAGGCTTGCTATTGCATCTTAAATCCAGTTGCTGCTATACTATCAATTCTACCAAGCATCTACAAAAGAATCTTAAGAATGGTGAAAGAAAGCACTTTGGATAACGTAACTGATGGGGTGGGGGAAACTGCCGCATGGTGTTGAATATTTAATGTTACTTCTGTCATATTCTCACACCAAAGGAGAAATTATTGACCTACTTTCGCAGTCTGATAAAGGATAAAAGTTTAAGAAGATATACAATTAAGCCTCAGTCCAATCCCAGAAACATTAGGGGATTCCATCTGCTCCAAAGACATCGTGCACATGCTAGATTTTCCTATGACAGTCTTTATTTTAGAAAGTTATATGAAACCTTAAAACTCTGCCAAGAATATTATTTAATTTAATTCTTAAGTATTTAAAATATTTATATGTAGTCTTTCTGGAATATATCCTTGCAGATATTATCCAGAGGGAAATCAAGGGCAGAAGTGTAATCAAGCTTGAGGTTTTTTAAGTTTGGAGTTTGAATAGTTCTTGATTTCAGGAATTATAAGGACTTACAATAATTGGATATAGAAGAATTGTATATCCAAACAATTCACAAAAATCCAAATAATGTCAAGCAATTAATGTTTGATTGCAATCATAATGCATTAATTTAACTGAGGAACTGCATGCATTCAATAGTAATCCTGATTTACTAGCAGTTTCTATACAGCATCTTGCCTCAGTAATTTTTTTCCTCAGAAAGGAACTGTGAGACTATTACTGGGACCTTTTCGTTGTGGCTCTTGTGACTTAGCACAAGCAGAACCATAATTCTGTTGCTTCCCCCCCTTCTTCTTCTAAATTAAACATCCTACTTTATAGGTGTACCACAGAATAAGAGACAGTTCTACCACAAGTGTTTTCCTACAGATTCAGATACAATATCAAGAAAGAGGAAGAAACTAAACAATCAAACTAGAGTGGTTACCAACAAAAGAACACTGAACAGTGAGACTAAGGGCAGGCTTCACAAGGAGGAGGAAAACAAATGCCAAATGGAAAAATTCAGCTGACTGGGTGGAAAGCTAACCTAGCAATATAGATCAGAATATACATAAATTAAGTTTCCCACAGACAGACACACACTTTGGCAATCCTTCAAACAAGCATCTCAAGATAAAATTTGAAATGCAAAATCAGGAAATACGCATCCCACAGGTTTAAATTGATTAAGCAGCTATTCCCTCTCCATGGAATTGCAATACTACAGAAGTTCTCAAATGTTTTTCTTTCTCTGGGCCATACTTTCAGAATAAAAATTTGTTTGCGCCACACTGAATTTCTTATTGACAAGAAATACATCGGGAGGCGGGGCGGGAATCTTCCTAGCGGTGCTTGATTTATAATATAGAACACAAAAAACTAAGCAGCTACATAATAACATGATTCATTCCCAAAATATAATTATAAACAAGCCTCTTATATATGTACCTGATGTATACCAACTCAACGAGAGGTGTGAGCTTGCTTTTGCCGAGAAATTTTATTTATATTAGTTCTAATCAAGGGCGGAGGAAGGGGTGTGCGGTGGGGGCGATTCGCCCCGGGTGTCACCACTGAGCGGGGTGACAAAATGCTGGACGGCACAAAAGGCCCTACTCAACCACCCTGTAACAAGATCGGAAATAGAAGTAGCGATCGGACAGATGAAATTAGAAAAGGCACCCGGACCGGATGGACTTACCGCAAAATATTATAAGGAATTAAAGGATTGGCTAATACAGCCGTTGATGGAAGTTTGCAATGAAATTTTGATGGGAAGTAAGGCACCTGAATCATGGAAAGATGCATATATAACTTTAATACCCAAGCAAGATACTGATGCTACCCAGATGAAAAATTATAGACCAATCTCCCTCCTAAATGTGGATTACAAAATTTTTGCAAATATAATGGCCAGCAGATTGAAGAAAGTATTAATGGAGATTATCCACAAGGACCAAGCAGGCTTTTTGCCAGAAAGACATCTAAATGGCAACATAAGGAACATTGTGGATATTCTAGAAAAGTTAGAACCAGAAAGAAATTCGAAAGTAATCTTGATGTTCATTGATGCCGAAAAGGCCTTCGATAACGTATCTTGGAGTTTTATGAAGAAAAACTTTGGAGAAATGGAGGTGGGAGGGGGTTTCTTGAATGGTCTGGAAGCAATATATACTGAACAAAGAGCTAAGATAATAGTGAATAATGTAGTATCAGAAGAAATTTGGATTGAGAAAGGAACAAGACAGGGGTGCCCACTGTCCCCATTGTTGTTTATAACGGTCCTCGAAGTCCTTCTGAACATGCTCAGAAAGGATGAAGAAGTTAAGGGTGTGAGAGTAGGAGCCAAGGAATATAAACTTAAAGCCTTTGCAGATGATTTGGTGTTGACCCTGGAAGAACCTGAATCCAGTGCAATTAGGGCGCTGGACATTATACAAGACTTTGGGCAGGTAGCTGGTTTTAAATTGAATAAAGCCAAGACTAAAGTATTAGGGAAAAACCTGACGCAAGAAGAAAAAGAGAGTATACAGGAAAAAACAGGACTTACATTTGTTAAGAAAGTTAAGTATCTAGGAGTGAATATGACTATCAAAAATTCGAACTTATATAAAAACAATTACGAAAAAGCATGGTCTGAAATTAAGAGAGACTTGGAAATATGGACTAGATTGAAATTGTCCCTGTTGGGCCGGATTGCGGTGATTAAGATGAATGTATTGCCTAAGTTACTTTTCTTGTTCCAGGCATTGCCAATAGTGGATAGAATGGAGCCCTTCCAAAGCTGGCAGAAGGTAATCTCTAAATTTGTATGGCAGGGGAAAAAACCCAGAATTAAATTTAAGATTTTGACAGATGATAAAAAAAGAGGGGGCTTTTCCCTGCCGGATTTGAGAATATATTTTGAAGCTGCAGCCTTCTGCTGGCTGAAGGATTGGTTCCTTCTAGAAAATACTGATGTGTTAGATCTGGAAGGATGTGATAATGTGTTTGGATGGCATGCATATCTATGGTATGAAAAAGTTAAGGCCCACAGGGGCTTTAAACAACATATAGTCAGGAAATCACTGTTTAGAGTGTGGATGAAATATAAAGATTTGTTAGAAAAGAAAACACCTAGATGGATATCCCCACTAGAAGCAAAGGCCGATAAAAGACCTTTTTCGAAAGGAAATTGGCCTAGATACATGGATATCCTTGTGCAAGAAGGAGAAAGCGTCAGGCTGAAACCCTACGAACAAATGAGAGATAAAGTCACGAATTGGCTGCAGTACCACCAGATTAATGAACTTTTTAAAATGGACAAAAAACTTGGCTTTCAGTTGGAAAAGTCGAAGTTGGAAACGGAATTATTAGAGCCAAAAACTCAAAATTTATCCAGAATGTACCAACTGCTGCTCGAATGGCATACACAAGATGAGCTGGTTAAATCGGCAATGATAGAGTGGGCTAGAGATGTGGGACATAATATTATGATGGCTGACTGGGAGAGACTATGGAGAAAAGGTATTAATTTTACAGCATGTACTTTGTTGAAAGAGAATATAATGAAAATGATATACAGATGGTACCTAACCCCAGTCAAGCTAGCAAAAATCTATCATTTGCATGACAATAAATGCTGGAAGTGTGAAAAGGCAGATGGAACATTTTATCATATGTGGTGGACCTGCCCGAGCACGAGTGCCTTCTGGGAGACAATCTATAATGAAATTAAAAAGGTGTTGAAAAACACATTCACCAAGAAACCAGAGGCATTTCTGCTTGGAATGGTCAACCACGAAATACCTAGAGTAGATCACACTTTCTTCATGTATGCCACTACAGCAGCTAGAATTCTGATTGCCAAATACTGGAAAACGAAGGATTTACCAAAATTGGAGGAATGGCAGATGAAAATGATGGACTACATGGAACTTGCTGAGCTGACCTCGAGACTCCGAGACCAGAGGGAAGAGGCGACTGAACAGGAATGGAAGAAATTTAAGACATATATTAATAAGTGTTGCAAAATTAGAAACTAGATAAAGTTGAAGTTAGTTGTTATTGTTACAGTTGAGTATAAGATAAGTGTTGTTGGGAATTATATTGCTAAACATAGTTCAAGATAGAATATAAGTTTAAGATAAAGAGTAAACAAATCAAGGATAAGATTTAAAGTATTAGAGATAATTATTGATATAAAGAAGATAATGATAAGTATCTGTGAATATATATTAGGAATAAGAAACGCAGTGGTGGGAGGCGGAGGAAGTCCACCCAACAAGATAAGAAACTAGATTGAGACAGAAGTTATTTTGGTTGTTATGTATTTTTATATGTCTGTTTTTTTTTTTTTTTGTATGTTATTGTAGTTGTTTAAATGTGGTTTTATGTCGTAAAACTTAATAAAAATTATTTAAAAAAAACAAAAAACAAAAAACAAAATGCTGGACGGCACTCACCGTGGGGCCTGCAGCACACCCGAGCCAAGTGTCTCTCCTGGGAGTGACACGGTGGCTTGAGCGCCCACAGCCTCCACGCTGCCCCAAACGGTCCGCCCGCCACCTCCCCCTCAGCTGTAGGGCGGCTGAGTGGGAGGAGGCAGGCAGACTCCCCAGAGGCCCTACAGAGCGTCCTGCCCTGGCTGGCTCCGCCCTGTGAGCGGATGGCCACATCCCACAGGTGGATGGCCCCGCCCCTGGGAGCAGGTCACGCATGCCGCCCCAGACGCCCAATCGCCTTGCTCTGCCGCTGGGTCTAATTACAGTGGAACCTCGACTTACGAAGTACTCGACTTACGTATTTTTCGACTTACGTGAGGGGAAAAGCGGCCGCGCGCCTACGAATTTTTCGACTTCCGAAAGGAAATCCGCTTGGATTTTAGATGCGGTTTACTCGACTTACGAAGTTTTAGATGGGGTTTACTCGACTTACGAAGGTTTACATAGGGTTTTCTTACGAATTTTTCGACTTACGTTTCCAATGCATTCCTATGGGAATGCCGTTTTTCGACTTACGAAATTTTCGACTTACGAGTGTGCTTTCGGAACGCATTAAATTCGTAAGTCGAGGTTCCACTGTAGAGGTAAACAAACTCTCATCTCCTTATCAACACAAAGAAGCTGTTCTCTTTGCTGATCTCTCATATTGGTCAGAGTTGAAAACCCCTGTTCTCAACAATGTGTCGTGGAGAACTGTACAAGAACAGCCAATGCTCCAAGGTGCTTAAACAGAGGCATGGAGAGAGGTTTGTCCTCAGTATCACTTGATGCTCTTGATCTCATTTTGAAAAGATATCTATTCATATTCGGCAAATAAAAAGAATTATTTTGATACTAAACTGAAATGTTTAAATGTTTCTTGGATTGTCCTTTAATCTTCCCAGCACACTTGCCAACCTCTGCTGCCACACCAGTGTGGCACACCACACCCTTTGAGAACCGCTGCAATACTGTGAGGAATCAGTTAGCAATCCTAATCAAACTATAATTCCCAGAACTCTTTGCATGAAGCCACATTTAAACTGGTAGAGAATGTGTTATGTCTACTGTAGCCACACAATCTCGAGAAATATGTTTGAAGTCAAATGAAATTCTTCCAACAGCAATAACATCAGAAAGATTAACATATTAGAAAGTAAAATAAAGAGAATGACAGTTGCTTCACACCACTGTTCAACCGTCAAGGCAAATATTATTTTCAGTAGAGAAAAGCTTTCTGGAGACTGGCAACCTCTTCCTAAATTTTATACAGTGGTACTTTGGTTATCAAATGTCTTGGTACTTAAATGCCTTGGTTCTCAAACGCCGAAAACCCGGAAGTAGGTGTTCCGGTTTTCAAACGTTTTTCGGAAGCTGAACGTCCGATGCGGTTGTCAGCTATTGTTTCTGGGGCGCCTGCACCAATCAGAAGCTGCACCTTGGTTTTCAAACATTTCGAAAGTCAAATGGACTTCCAGAATGGATTAAGTTTGGCGCTTTCTATGGGAAAGCGCACCTTGGTTTTGGAATGCTTTGGTTTTGGAACGGACTTCCGGAACGAATTAAGTTTGAGAACCAAGGTACCACTGTACTCTACAAGCATTCTCTCCCCACACTCCACCCCTGAATTTCTTATGTAGAAATAATGTGAGAACAATTCCCAGCAGCTTCCGACACACTCTCTTGGGAAAAGAAATGAATCCTAAGCCTGACAGGTGGTAGCAACAGCCGTCCTCAGGATGCAGTACAGTGGTACCTCGGGTTACAAACACTTCAGGTTACAGACTTCGCTAACCCGGAAGTAGTACCTCAGGTTAAGAACTTTACCTCAGGATGAGAACAGAAATCACGTGGCGGCGGCGTGAGGCCCCATTAGCTAAATTGGTACCCTCAGGTTAAGAACGGTTTCAGGTTAAGAACGGACCTCCGGAACGAATTCAGTTCGTAACCAGAGGTACCACTGTATGGTACTTCAGCTTATGAATAGCCCAATGTGAGGCTAAACTGCCAGGTAAACTCTCCCCGGGAACATTTTTGTTGATCAACTTCTCAGAGCTTTCCAAATGCATGTCTAGCGTGCTAAACTAATGCATACCTGGCAATTTTTCTCTATGGAAAATCCATTACCAATACCACCTGTTTTTTAAATGTATCCTAGCTACATTGCTTTATTTTCTCTCTGTGCTAATTCCAAAGATGACAGATTATAATTATAGGCAGCAACCACAAGAGAGAAGGATTATAATTATAGGCAGCAACTATAAGAGGGAAACTAAAAGAAGAGATAAGCAAGGAAGCACATACATGCATAACCAATGGCATGCAGGAACACAAGGGTAGGGGAAATTTGTGCCATTAACCTGTTCTTAATAAAAAAAAACATAAATGGAATTCAAAAACTCAAATAAAAGGTAATCTTTTTACCAAGGTTAATTAAGATATGCATTCTATGCAAAGAAATATATGTGAAGAAATATTCTTACCTTTTTCGCCAGTTGAGGTTATTGTAACTAGGAAAAAAACAGAAAAACTAGAGTGAGTCTACCTGTAGTCTTTTAGTAACCAATATTAATAAAACCTGATCAAAATAAATGTTCTCCAGGATTACATTAAAATTAGATATACATTAAATTACATTAATTTTTTTAATTACATTAAAATTTTAATGTAATCCTGGAGAAAATTTATTTTGCCATTTTCCAAAGTGTGTACAAGAACTTAAGAGAAAAAAATCAGTGTGTGTGTTCAGCAAATGAGAACAATTCCTTTCACATAAATTGTTGCATCTATTTAGTTAGGAAATGGCTTGATCACAAAACCTATGCTCATTTCAGTTCTTGTGGGGGAAAGCAGTAGCTGTGACAAATGAATGCAAAATACACACATTCTTCAATTTTATTTATTTCACTTTTCCTTCAAGAAAATGAAGCTCAAGTAATGCAGACGACCACTGAAAGAGTGTCAGTTTGTCAGTAAGGGAGCCATAAGCTTCAGTTGACAGAGGGCTAAACCTGCTGAAAACCCAGAATCAAAACCAGGTGAGTCACACATGTACTGTGCTCTTGGGCAATTGCCATTTCTTTCATACTCCATGGCCCAGTTGTATCTGGCGCTAATATGCCAAGATATGAATTAGCCTTGTGCCTGCACCACAACCCTTTCCCTTTCTTGGCTCTGCAATTAAGCCCAGATTCAGGTCTTTTGCTAGCCCTGATTGTAGCACAGGTTACCAGGTAGAGGTTCAGTAACCAAAATAAAGCCAACAAAGCAGTTTTAAACTAGATTTCAGTTACTATTGCTGGCATGGTCTTGGTCTATTTTTATTTAGCCCAGCAGGATTACATACATCCAGTAGCAGATTCAACATACTAAAAATAAATTTAATCTCATATGGAATAGTGACCACTGGCAGCACTTGGAAATCAATTTAGTACACTTTATTAAACTCAAATACCTAATTGGTATCTATATTCTACCACTGTAAGTTACCTATGCTTGCCCTGCAAATAAGTCTTTACATACAAAAGAAGTCAGGGGCTACTGATAAGCACCTATATAAATGTAATGAATAATAGTAAATAATCATAAGGCCATTAAGATATTGCAAGGTATAAATTCCTCATGCAGAAATATGCCAACAGGTACAAAAAGTTGACTAATAATAATAACGTACCCTAAAACACTTACAGCAATTCTTTAACCACCACCAAAATGATCTACAAATTAGAAGTCACATTCAAATATAGGTAGGAATTTTTATAGAGAAAAAACAACAACAACCAACCATGCATCTTTGCTATGAACTGCAAGAACTGTTCTGAAAACTAATGCCACTTCCAACAGAAGTGATTAAACTAACTACAACACCCTGTACATCCTACAATTTCTGAGGCACAAAATTGGTGAAGTGCTACCATAAGGAATGCAAGCCTACCCTTCACAAAGACTGTGCATTGTTCTTGGCAACAATATCTCTCATACACATACACACACACACACACACACACTGCATTTTTGTGAGTTTTTAATCTATTCAGGGGACCCAGGTGGCGCTGTGGGTTAAACCACAGAGCCTAGGGCTTGCTGATCAGAAGATCAGCGGTTCGAATCCCTGCGACGGGGTGAGCTCCCGTTGCTCGGTCCCAGCTCCTGCCAACCTAGCAGTTCGAAAGCACGTCAAAGTGCAAGTAGATAAATAGGTACCGCTCCGGCGGGAAGGTAAACAGCGTTTCCGTGCACTGCTCTGGTTCGCCAGAAGCGGCTTTGTCATGCTGGCCACATGACCCGGAAGCTGTACGCCGGCTCCCTTGGCCAGTAACGCGAGATGAGCGCCGCAACCCCAGAGTCGGACACGACTGGACCTAATGGTCAGGGGTCCCTTTACCTTTAATCTATTCAGAAGTTGTATCCATGGAGAATGTCTGTTTACAAGGAATTGGTTAAGCATTCTTTCCCTAGACTTAGGCTATTTCATTTGGATATTGACTCCCAAATTTGTGCTCCCATTAAATTTTAGTGGGATTTGTGCAGGATATGTTTTCCAGTGGATTATGCCCTACATCTTTTGATCTCTTCCAACTGAAACTGAAATCAGGCCAATGGCACTGTTCTGAAAGTCTTGGCATCTTTTTACCCACCCTGAATCATCTGGACTCCACACACAAATATTTGATACTGAATAATTTCTGACAGGCTTAAAGGTTTATTTTCGGAATTCAAGAGATTGGCTGGCTGCTTATTTCTAGGAATGAACTAAAAGCATTCCAAATTATCTAGAAGTGACCATTTTAAATGTCTTCCCTTCAGCAATATCAAGCTAAATCACACTATTTTATTATGTAAATGTTTTTGTTCCCTACCCAGTATGCATACATACTAGGGACCTATTCCACTTTTATTTCCCCTTAAAATTCATACTCGAATGCAGCTTGTTCGTGAAATGATCAGACCACCACATTGCCAACTTCAGCTGGTTTACAAAGTAACTTACCGTATTGACTTGAGACAAGATGGATCATACAACTTGAGTCATTTTGTAGTCCACATGCTATTTGTATTGCAAAAGTATTGTGCTTTTTGAACAAACATCTATTTGACTTTTAGAAGACATCTGAAGGCAGCCCTGTACAGGGAGGTTTTTAATGTTTGAGGTTGTTTGGGTTTAAATATTTTGTTGGAAGCTGCCCTGTGTGGCAGGGGCAGCCCAGTCAGATGGGCAGCGTATAAATAATAAGATTAGTAGTAGTAGTAATAGTAGTAGTAGAAACAAGTTCTCAATTTCAAAACAACTCCCCCAATTTCCATACATGGTCTACTTAAGTTCCTCAGAGTTGTTTTGAAGGCTACTAGGATATAAAAAAAAACTTATTAAATGCTGCTTAATAATGAAGACAGAGCAGGAAAATACCAGTCTAGAGTATAGGAAATGAATCAGACACAAAGGAGATACCACACTTAGTATCCTGTTTAATGTAAACCCAGATGTTTCCTATTCTGCTAGAAACTGTACTGCCAATAACACACCTCCTCAAACTCAAACTGCTCGACCAGGGGCTTCCGGTCGGCGCGCCGGAGGGGAAGGTCGGGGGACATGCCGCTGCTGGCATTCCCCGACCCGACCGGCTTAAAGGGGTGCTTGCGACAGCGACGCAGCCCCCAAAACTCCCGGGAGGTTGATCCCGGGACCTTCTGATCCGGCTATAGCTCTTAACGTCTCCCCAACTCCCACGGTGACCACAGTAGAGGCCGCCGTGCGAGACGCGGGGAGACGGAGCTCCTCGGATCGCCATTGCCCGTCGGGCTGAAGCTGCGAGCCCTTCCCATCTGAGCGCGCTGATTTCTCCGCAAAAGGACAAGATTGGATACCTTAAACGTGAGTACTAGGACAGTACTGAAGAATTTGGACTAATTTGGTGAAGTATAGGGATGTAATTTACGGAGGTCCGTCCCTTGCTACTGTGGCACTAAATCAGGAACTTTATTACCGATGCGGTTGAAACTGTAACGGAATTTGGCTTTGCAACAGAGATTCGATCCTTTTGACACCCCTGATCGGGGGGGCAACTAACTAACAATTTTGACAGCTAGAGGATCTGAATCGGACCTGTTGGATTCTGCTGTGGAAATTTGGATTTTGGCTTTGGATTTGGTTCGGTGTGGAATTTTGTACAACTATGTCTTTGAAAATGGAGGATGATTTGGAAAATGGAGGCTGGAAGAAGGTCCTTGAAAAAATCTGGGAACTGAGAAAGGAGTTCCAAGCGGAGACTGCAAGAATGAGAGGAGACATAAACAACAGTGATGTCATGCCAGCTGCACAAAGGATGGAAGGGGGAGAAATCCCCCTCAAGGTTAAAGACAAGCCTCGCCGCAAGAAAATTCCTTCTCGGCG
Organism: Darevskia mixta; assembly: GCA_034641385.1. NCBI lineage: Eukaryota > Metazoa > Chordata > Lepidosauria > Squamata > Lacertidae > Darevskia > Darevskia mixta. The sequence goes on along the minus strand of JAWWNH010000014.1, from coordinate 23,605,239 downwards.
CAAGATAGCTGGACTTGAGAAAAGAATTAAGAAAACAACATCTACAAAAGTCTACTCTTTTCGACGCAAGAGGACACCAATGAAGGAGAAGAAGAATTTCTCTAAAAACTGGGAGTTGGAACAGCTGAGAAGACAAAGAGATGATGGAGCCCAACTGCAAGCAAGCACTTGGGCTTGGACTGGGGAAAGGCGAGGGGAGGGCTGAGCAGGGCAGGTGGGTAACCTGGGACTGATTATATTTGCGGATTTTGAGTATTTACGCCGGACATGGTTTTGAGCTAGGATTATGTTAGGATCTTTCGAAGTTAGGAGCCTGAAGATTAAGGGGAGTCAGAAGGAAACTTATAGAAGATTTGGGAGGAGGACGCGGAGGCTGGAACTAGAAGATGAGGGGAAATAAGAATTAAGATACTGTAGTTGAGTTAGAATTATGTTTTGAAATAATGTTAAAGATATGTTTAGTATACCTATGTACCTGAACCAGAATTATGTTTTGTTTAATGCAGCCACTGGGGAGGTGCGGAGGAAGTCACTATGATTATGTTTAGTAATTAAGAGTGGTCTACCCGAGAAGAGGGTTAGGCCGAAGCCAGATAATGTTTAGTTTAAGGTCAGGGGAAATAATGAATGGGTTTAACTCCGTGAGAGGGAGGGTAAGATTAAATAACTCCCCATGGTGAGAGGTGGGGGGTAATGAATCCTGACCGAAATGTAATGTTCTATGTTTATAAAATTTTAAAATTAATAAAAATTATTTAAAAAAAAAAAAAAAAACTGCTCGACCAGCCTCTGCTTTTCAAGTACTGTATCTCCCACCTCCCTTCCTAGCCTTTCAACAGCTTTCTTCCTTTTAGACTGGCTGGGCTGGATTGACAATGAATGGAAGCCAGCACAATGACTTCCAGTAGCACAGTGGGGTTGCCCCCACCCTCCTGCACTTGTGGGAGGTCAGGGGGAAAACTCCAGAAAGAGTGCATGGGGAAAGAGAGGTGAGATTGTTCTGTCTGGCAAATTGAAATGCTTAAGCTGACAGAATTATCGCCATAGCGCTATGTTGAATTCCTCCCACTATCCTCCACATTTCATACACAAATAATGCATGCAAAAAGAACAAAGTTTAATCTTCGTACCAGTGCTTTTTTCTGCAACACAGCTGGAACACCATTATAAACCTGAGAACACTGGCAATCCAACTCAAGCACAGTACAGTACTCTCTGCACCAGTAAAGGCAGCTTTACTGAAACGAAATGGCATGTAAACTGTACCCTTGGCCATTGTCAGGACAGCTGCCTGGAAGGAAGAACACCAGACATATTTCGCCTGCTGTCTGCCACACCCAGGCAAAGCGCTGTTGATTCCTCATTGCATCAGGTGACCATGTGAGCCAATGATACTTCACCAGGAACTATAAGCCTCTAGTACTTTCTCCTGCTGCTCTTTTGCTAGGCAACTTGCCTTCTTAATAAAGATTAACCTAGCTCCCTGTGTATTCACTGAGGTGCCCACCAGTGCACCTTCCCTCGGCCACTGGCTTTGTTTTTTTGCCTTCACATGCTGCTTTGACTATGTCTCTGTCCACCATCACCAGGAACTGTCTTGCTCACTTGCCAGCCTTGACGATTAACACTGTGTTCTGCAGTAGTGCGCTGAGACATTCCCACCCAAACACAAATGTGGTAGTCCAGTAAGAAGAATTAGGGTGCTACACTGAGATCCTAAGTAGTCTTCTCTGGCAGTGTCTCAATGAATTCAAAGAGGCATGTAGCCTGATTTCATAATATGTTTACTCAGAAGTAAGTCACAGTGAAGCACGAGCAGGATTAGAGCCTCAGTTAAAAGGTAAAGGGACCCCTGACCGTTAAGTCCAGTCGCGGACGACTATAGGGTTGCGGTGCTCATCTCGCTTTACTGGCCGAGGGAGCTGGCGTTTGTCCGCAGACAGTTTTTCTGGGTAATGTGGCCAGCATGACGAGCTTCTGGCGAACCAGAGCAGTGCACGGAAATGCTGTTTACCTTCCCGCTGGAGCGGTACCTATTTATCTACTTGCACTTTGATGTTCTTTCGAACTGCTAGGTTGGCAGGAGCAGGGACCGAGCAACGGGAGCTCACCCCATCAAGGGGATTCAAACCGCCGACCTTCTGATCGGCAAGCCCTAGGCTCTGTGGTTTAGACCACAGCGCCACCTGCGTCCCACGAGCCTCAGTCACCTCTAAGTAAATTTGATTAGGCCTATGGTCAGTACTGTCCATTTCATTTAACTAACAGCATATGAAAGAACTATGTGCGAACTATTGTAGCATGGACCACACAATGTACAAGCTACCAATAAAAAGGAAAATACAAGCCACAAAAACAAGCACATATTTTTACTTTAGTAATTCTCCTGACAGGCAAAGGAAAGAATATAGCATTTAACATTCTAAGTCATTACAAATTTCAGAGAAAACTGTCTCCCTCCTTCTTTTTGTCCCCTACTGCAAAGTGCCCACATTAATCAGCCTCTGTCTGGGACTTTTACACATCACAATAAAATCTAAATGTCAAGTGCTTTATTATAAAGAGTAAAAAAACCTCATCATGGTGCATGTCACATGCAATGATTTTTGACTGGTAGGAGAACAGACGGCCGCTAGGAAGAAAAGCAAAAAGGTTTTCCTGCTCTTGAAGGTCAGATTTTCCTTTTCGATAACTTCATCTATAATCTTATGTGTATATTATCACAGTATGTATTAAAACAAGGGGGCACTTTCATTGGGCTAAATATCCCAACCAACAAGTTATGGGCAGAAAAAGAGTTGCCAGAGTATAGTACAAAGTTCCCACCTGGTAATGGGAAAGAAAAATCTGCATGGGTAGTGAACTCTGTATCCCTAATGCTAAGTTAGGAGATTGATCTAGCTAACAGTGTCCGGATGTAGTTGGTCTCCATTTTCCATCAGCATGGCCAATGGTGAGGGACAGTGGGAGTGACAAGCAAGTGGCATGGACCACCAGTGCCTGGGGCCAATCAAAGTTGCTGAGGTTTTTGTCCTTGTGGTTCAGCACACTTGCAACTACAGTTATCACTACTGTGTGTTATATTGGATAGAGAGTCAAGAGTACATCAGTTGCTTTTTATGTATTTATTTGTTATATTTAAATACCACCTTTATCTCCCAAGGTTCTCAAGATGGTTCCCCCCCCCATTTCATCCTCCCAGCAACCCTGTGGTGTAGGTTAGGCTAAGTGACTGGCCCAAACAATTGGCAGAAATGTCAGAAAAGAATCTTTCAATTCCACCAACTGTGATTCTATCCACAGGTTTGTGGATGTGGCAGGTTGCCCTCTACTGCTTTCAGAATTTTAATCTGCTTGATGCAAGCTAACCTGGTGAAGATATTTTCACATTGACAATTTATCCTTAAAATAAATATCTGGCGAATAATAATAAAGGGTTGGGCATCCGGGGGGAAATATTTTGGCAATCTCATCCACCACTGAACCTTCTGTGTTTTGACTACCGTATATGTGCTTTTGGCTTTAAGGATGATCCCCAGAATGCAATTCCCACCTAAGTTGCAAGCTGACTGTATCATTAATAGTTATTGTTGGAAGCCACCCAGAGTGGCTGAGGAACCCAGTCAGATGGTCAGCATATAAATAAATTATGATGATGATGCCTGTCTATATCAAGCAATTGCAATATGTAATGGAAATTATCCAAAACTAAACATTTTACCTCTCCTTTATCCTCCCTATCTTAATCCAAAGCAACTACTCTATTCCAAACTTAAAAATGGAAAGCGTAATCAGTGGCGTACCAAGCCTCTTGGCTGCCGGGGGCAGGGCGTCGCTCCGTAGCTTGTGTGTCATGACATCACAATGCATGCGTCGTGACATCAGGACGCATGCGCTACAGAGCGCAGTCTGCTCCTCGGCTGCCGCGCGCTTTTCTTCTCCCTTCTGTGCCCTGGTTGGGCGGAGCCGCGGGGGCGGGCCAGCGAGGCGTCACGCTTGTGGCTGGCGTGATGACGCCCCTCGCTGGCTCGCCCCCGCGGCTCCGTCCAACCAGGGCACAGAAGGAAGGGAGAAGAAAAGCGCACGGCGGCTGAGCCAGCGAAGGCAGCCGCAGTGGCAAGCGAGGTTTTTGGGAGTCGCCGGTCATGCACCCAGAGTGTCGCCCCCTAGAGGGTGGAACCCGGGGCTGGCCGCCCCCAATGCCCCGCCCTTGCTCCCCCCCGAGCGTAATGCTGGTGGTCAACAAAAGAGGTTTAAGACTGTCTCAAGGCAAATCTTTAAAAATGTAGTATAAACACTGACAACTGGGAAATACTGGCCTGCGAGCGCTCCAGTTGGAGAACAGCCTTTACCAAAGGTGTCATGGGCTTTCAGGACACAAGGGAGAAATGTGCTAAAAGAAAGGCGTGCTTGGCAAATCCACACCGTGATCAACTCCTGCCCAGAAACCAATGTCCCCACTGTGGAAGGACGTGTGGATCCAGAACTGGCCTCCAGTCACTTACGGACTCATTGTTAAAACCGTGTTTATGGAAGACAATCTTACTCAGCTACGAGTGATTGCCGAAGAAGAAGAAGAAGAAGAAGAAGAAGAAGAAGAAGCATCTGGGGTGCTAGAGGAAGATCACAGACTTAGCAGTCAAAATATTAATCCACCAAAATAAGTGCCATAAGCTACACACAGTTGCTGACTTTTTGAGGTTCCCATATGCCTGCTAGCTTTAACTCCTGAGAATAATTAACTCTTTTTTACTGAAGGAACATATAGCTTACAATTTTGTTTCAATATATTTATGTATTTTGTGCATAAATAAAGGCATATATTTATGTATTTATGTGAGATATAGATGGCCTTGTTCAGATATAATAATTTAGTACAAACTATGTTTTAGTAGCCAAGTTATCAAAACAGGATTAGATCCTGGTTTGATATTCTAATTTGTAGGAAGTGTTTAAGTCATAGTTTCAGGCATTATGGAAAGCATGTGATTTAAGAAGCAAGGAAATCTTTGTTGAAACTTGGCAAAGGGGGTACATGGCTCATTCTAGGTTTGAGATCATAATGTCTGAACCAAGCTTATATGTGGCCTGGGCCTTCATGTGGCAATAGACACTGCATATAAGAAAGAACAAAGAACCTGAAAAGTATTCCAAGCCACTGGTTTTGTGAATGTCAATTCTTTGACCTAGAATTAGGGAGTTTTAAAAAGTATGCTTAAGTCAATCCTTCAGGCATTCTACCAATAAAACCTTCATAGGACAGGGATATAGATGAAGCCTTGATTGCTGAAAACATTATGAATATTAACACATATTTCACTCTAACATCTTAAGTTTCCTGTATGAGGTTATGTTAAATGCTGTATGCATTGTACTGCCATCATAATAAATTCATAACAAAAGTAACCTAGTCCAACATCAGAAAGGGTTTCAATAAAATAATCAGATCAGTGGTATCTTTGCTTTATGATACAGTATAGTATAGCATATATACTAGCCCTGTTTCAAATCAGGGGACATTTAATGCATGCCACTTGCCTCACCCTCAGCCAGCCATAACTTCTGCAAAGTGCATACATCTAGTATGGACAAAGGCTCTCTATACAATCTGTACTCTTTATTTACAGGCTACAAACTGCACACACTGAGTCTATATACATTAGGCTTGTGTATGTGGAGTTTCTGCTTAGAGATCTGGATCAACACAATGCTAATTCTCCCTTTCCCTTGCACACACTGAAAATCTACAGTGCTTGGGGTTTCCTGCAGAACAGTGCAGGATGTGGTACTGGAAGCAGCAGGGAGAGGAGGAAATCGGTAGAATGCATCCCCCACCCTCAATATGCAGAATTCCTCCAAGGATGAAAAAGCCTTTTGTGAATGGAAGGAGCCCTTCTGTTCATGGATGGCAGAACCCTATGTTTTTATTTTGTTTTAAGTTCCAGATTGTGAAACAGGAATATTGAACCCTTTTATATTTTATTTTAAAAAATTAATTCTAGAGGAAAACAAACAGCAAGTTTTTTGTAAATATTCCCATATTTCAACAAGGAACATTCACATATTATTATTTATAGGACAAAGAACTTTAAGGATGGCTAGTGAAGTAACTCAAAAGTTGAAGAAGAAGAAGAGTGGTCAAGGCTGGAAGCAATCATCCGCTCATTGGAGGGAATACACTCAAATAATCTTAGCTCCTTTACTTTGGATGAGTTAACAACTCCTTACTCGCAATCACTAAAGCATATCTGCCATTCAGCAAATAAATATGCATGAAGCCTGTTTTCAAAAATCTATCCTTTCATCTCCTTTAATTAGCCTAATTGCAGGGACAAGTGCTGTTAAAATGAGCAACTTGTATTAAGTGATCTTGAAGAGGCACCCATAATCATTTCATGAACAGCAGAGGTTTAGACTCCTGCTAATGTCTTACCATACAATTGAAATTTATCTCTGAAACCATCATTCTATTTCTCTTTGGGGTGGAGTGTCTTATGCTAAACTACCCTACCACCCATAAGGATCAATTATCAGACCCTTCCCAGACTATCTCACCAGGAACCTTGTTCAATGTATGCTTTCAAAGGAGCAATGACAAGAGGAGCACAATGAAGCACTGCAGGAGTGCTAAAGGACTGCTGTTCCTCCACTAAAAATTTGTCCAACGAAAGGGACTCACAAGAGCATTTTAGCATCAACCAAAGCACCATAGGGTCATGGTTAATGGCAGCCTCAAATGAATTAAAACTGAAGCAAAAGCTTACAGGGAAGAGTGAAAACCCAAGGATTTTGTTCAGTAACACCAGCATTTGCCTACTAACAAACACACATCAGTTAAACAGCAAGTTCCACAAAACCTAAAGCGTCCAAGATTTTAACACTCGACATGGGCTTGTTCAGGTTTCAATCCTATGCACACTTCTGATGTTTGACACCAAACAGGGGCTTATTTAGGCTACAAACTGAACACAAAGGTGCTTTCAAGGAAACGTGCATGGAATAGCACTGCTCCGTCCTACAAATACCCTGTTGCACTCACAACCACAGCTGCAAAGGGATGGATTTCCTCCTTCGGCTCCCTTCAGCGCCAAGCCTTGAAGGGAAGCCTCTAATCCACTTTAACAACCCGAAGTGCAGAGCGAGAGCGAGAGAGGTGCTTGCTGCTGCTACCTCTTTCCAGATTCATAAACGCAGCAGACCACCCAGGACAGACCCTGTGCATATGGCAGTGCCAGATAGCAGGGCGAAAAAGAGGCAACAGGTCTCCCCAATACCCTTTAGCCACGAATAACCACTGCTGCTGGGCTGCTCCTCAGGGCTGCTGCTCTACAGGGAGGAAGTAACGAGGGAGGCGGTGGTTGATTTGGGAAAGGAGGAAGCACAAGACTTGCCTTGCCACCATTAACGTTTAATGGACTTAATGTTTATTTTTTGTGGTGGGGGGATGTGGAGGAGAAGAAGAGGGCCTCCACCCGAAACTCACCCCGCCGCCAAACCCCCATGACAGCGGCGGTTTCAGGGGCATCCCAAGGAAGCGCCTTTCCTCATCCCGCCCAGCCCGCTTATACTCACACAAGCACAGCTCCACCACGTAGGCGTAATAGGACCAGGCCACAACCAGGGCGATGAAGACCACGGGCACCCACGCCAGCACCTTCTGGCAGCACTTGAGGACGTGCGACGGCGCCATCTTCCCCGCCGTCGAGCCTCCGCCGCCGCCGCCCGCAGGAGCCATCTGCGCCGCCGCTGCCGCCGCTGCTCCCACCGCCAGGAACCGCCTCTCGGCTCTCCGCTGCGGCGAAGCCTCCTCGGCCCGCCCGCCTTCCCAGCCACCCCCGCCCGCCTGCCCGCCCGCTAAGGGGGCAGGGCCGGCCGGCCTCCTCTGCGCTGCGACTCGGGAGGGCGGGAAGAAGAGGCGCCTTCGCTACCCTCGCGGAACAAAATCCCGACAGGGAAGAGGGAGAGGGCGGCGCGGCGAGGCGAGGGAAGGAGGCGCAGGGCTCCTGAGGCGGGCGGCGGACGCCTCCCTCCCTCGCTTCCCGAACAGGCTTCCTTGCACTTCAGGGCGGCTGCCCTCCTCGGCCGCTTTCGTCTCCCCTCGCGCAAAAAGGCCGCCTCGGCTTCCCGAGACCTCCGCTTCTTGTCAAGGTCACGGGGTGGGGGTGGGGGGGCGAAGCAGCGGCCCTGCCCTTGCCTGCCGCGCGGAGGGTTCCGCGGAAAAAGCGCTCCCGCCCTCGGCTCTGCAGTCCTCCTCGCAGCCCAGGGAAGCCCACCGTTCTTCGGAGTCGTCGAAAGAGGCATTTGTGCACACGCACACCACACACACCCCCAACAACCCCCTGGCTTAGTGATCACAAGATGGGCGGGGGGGGGGGGAGAAGAGATTTCGAGCCTCGCTGGTCATGAATTTGCGCTTCAGCGAACGCTTCGCCCCAAGCGTAGGGGATGAGGTCCCTTCGCGCCCCCCCAATAAAATGTTTGAAGGGGCCGCCCCCCAATAACTGTCAACTTTTCCCTTTTTTGCGGGAAATTCCCTTATTCCGAATAGGATTCCTCGCGAGAAAAGGGAAAGGTTGACAGCTATGCCCCCCCCCCCAAATTGATGGGCAGTGCCATTCAGGTGGTATTTGTGATCAGTTATGCGTGGTGGGGCTTACCTGCTTCCCCACCCCCACCCCAAATATTTCATTCAAGTGGACAGCCTTGACTCTAAATCTTTCATTTTGTGGGTGCGTCTGAAATTAAAGATCCTAGCTATCCAAGCTTGACAGAATTCATCATTGACCTGTCAAGGAAGTCTGAAAGGTTTTTCAAGCTATGGCCCAATAGCTCCATTCAAGAGGTCCCGCGGAAATATCGTGGAATAGTCAACAGTGCCCATGTTTGGCCCTGGGCACTTTAATCCACACACCCACAATCCATGGCTCTTCTATTCAGATGTTCTCTTCTCCACACTATGGAGGTCACCCCTCAGTCCCCCTCCAAGAGTGAGAGGGCAATGAAGAGGATGAGAGTTGAGTGTTCTTAAAATTGGTTTGAGATTGAGGGCCAAATTGTCAAAAGAGGCTAACAGGCCCCTGCCTAGGACCTGTGATTTTCACAACCCTGTACTGATTTTGACAATGTAGAAAGAAACCAATGTTTTCTTTTTCTCCTAGCTGTGGTTAATGAATTTTCATCGCTTGCTACCCTCCAAATTCAAAAGCAGGATGACTGCTGAATCAGGTGAGGCTAAACCTGTCAGACTTATGCTTTGCTTCACAGGACTTTGCACACCCATCACACTGGAAGTTCAGTTCAGTTTTACATTTTATGTATTTTTAGCAGGCAGCTAAAATTCTCCATAAAGTCTTCTTACTACTTAGTTTCATATTGAGCATTAATTCAAAGAATAAGCTCATGCACGTTAAAAGATAATAGTTACAGAGAGAAATAAAATACAAATGAGCATAATGGATTACACTACTTTATTCTTGCTGCGGTTAGACACCACACATAAATTCACTTGTACACCCACATCTATGCCTATTAAATTTCAAGCGCTTTTTCAAATCTGCTGCAATGAATTAAGTTCTGCTTGTGACATACTTGCTCTGACTGAACAGTAAATCTATTAATTTCTCATGATTCCCTCCTGAACTTTAACAATAATGGTAGAATACATTTCCATTGTACTTTCATATACATTTCACACTGCAGCAAAAAAAAAGTGTAAGAATCTTCACTTCTGCTAAAAATATTCACCCTAGGAATAAGACAGAGTTTGACGACAGGAGAATGGTGGTTCCACATTTGTGGAATGCTCTCCCCAGGGAAGCATGCCTCCTGCCATAATAACTTGATTTTTGGCACAAGGCAAAAACATTTTTGTACCCCCGGGTTTATATTTTTTAGTTTCTAGGATAGATAAGTCAGTGGCCTTTGTTGTATTCAGCCTTGAGGTCAGGTGGATAGGACTTCTTCCTTTAAAATATATTGTTGGATGGGTATTTTCATCTTCGTTGCCCTTTTTATCTGACTTTAAAGTCTTTATTATTTTATTTTTACGGTGTAAATTGCTTTGAGGCACTTGAGTACAAAAATGTGAATAATGTAATAAAAAATAATCACCGGATAGTGTACACACACCATTTGCATATCAGAAATTAGAATAGCATCCTCTGTGTGTCATAAGATGCCACAACATCTTGGCCAACCTTAGTGGAAAGAAGTGGTCTCATCTTCAAAGAAGCTGCAGCCCTGTTCAAAATATAAATTAAGCAGTAAAGGGACCAAAATACGTCTTTGCTGAACTCCCTTTGGGACTGGGGTCTTAGCTGATGGTTGACTATTGGCTCCTATCTTAGCTTTCAAGGTCGTGTCAGTATACAAATTCCCAATGCAGTTCAAAAGATTAGTATCGGTACCCTAGCCAGTTATGAGGTACTGAGTCAAATGCTGCTCTTACAACATCAGAAAGGCAAGATTATGTTACTAAAATAAGAGTTAGGTATGTGCTTTGACTTGTAGACCAGAAATAGTTTATTAAGTATTCTGTCAAGACCCCTACAGTTTCCAGTCTGATATAAAATAAATGTGAGAACCATTGGCTTAGAGCAGTTGTCTTCAACCTTTTCAGACCCAGGGACCCATCTTTAACCCAAACATGTGTTTGGGGACCCTTTTATTAATCTTTTACCATATATTATATGGTGGAAGCACTCCTGTTGTGACCTACCTTGGATCAGGCTGTGGCCTGATAGGAGGTCCTCACCTAACCAGTTGAAGACCAATGGCTTTTTAACAGCTGGGGCCCTCCAGATGTTTTGACTTATGACACCCAATATAATATTGCTTTGCCCGCTACTGGCATGTGGCTCCCACAAGGTTGCTCATGAGGCAATGTGGCCCTCAGGCTTAAAATGTTCCCTACAACTGCTTTGCACACTTACACACACACACACACACACACACACACACACCCCTTTCTTTATAGCACAGCAGCAGTTTGCCCGTATCCAACTCTATCTTAGATAGAAATATGCCACTTTTTTGGTGCTGGGGGGACGGGGACGGATAGCTAAAGCATTTTTTTATCTCATGGGCCTTTGGAGTAGGCACCATCCAACAGAATGTGACTAAATATTTATTCTCTACTACACCACAGACATTTTAGGTCACACTATTTTTTTAGTGCCTAATCAATTTTTATAATTCACAATAACTATTGGAATTGGTCCTTTTAATTTTACAAATTATTGGCCTGTCGTGTTGAAGGTTACCATTGCAGTCTCGAGAAAAATAGGCCTCTCTGGTGCTTAACACAGCTTTAATGCAGATTAGGTATCTGAGAGCAGATGCAAGGGATCTCCTCTACAAATTATTTGGGATGCATTTAAGGCTTTTTTGACAGAGAATCATTATGCACACCTGGTATAAATGAAAAGACAACGAATAATAATAATATATTATTTATACCCCGCCCATCTGGCTGGGTCTCCCCAGCCACTCTGGGCGGCTTCCAAAAGAACATTAAAATACAGTAATCTATTAAACATTAAAAGCCTCCCTAAACAGGGCTGCCTTCAGATGTCTTCTAAAGGTCTGGTAGTTGTTGTTCTCTTTGACATCTGAAGGGAGGGCGTTCCACAGGGCGGGCGCCACTACTGAGAAGGCCCTCTGCCTGGTTCCCTGTAACTTGGCTTCACGCAGTGAGGGAACCGCCAGAAGGCCCTCGGCGCTGGACCTCAATGTCCGGGCTGACCGATGGGGGTGGAGACGCTCCTTTAGGTATACTGGACCGAAGCCATTTAGGGCTTTAAAGGTCAGCACCAACACTTTGAATTGTGCTCGGAAACGTACTGGGAGCCAATGTAGGTCTTTCAAGACCGGTGTTATGTGGTCTCGGCGGCCGCTCCCAGTCACCAGTCTAGCTGCCGCATTCTGGATTAGTTGTAGTTTCCGGGTCACCTTCAAAGGTAGCCCCACGTAGAGCGCATTGCAGTAATCCAAGCGAGAGATAACTAGAGCATGCACCACTCTGGCGAGACAGTCCGCGGGCAGGTAGGGTCTCAGCCTGCGTACCAGATGGAGCTGGTAGACTGCTGCCCTGGATACAGAATTAACCTGTGCCTCCATGGACAGCTGTGAGTCCAGAATGACTCCCAGGCTGCGCACCTGGTCCTTCAGGGGCACAGTTACCCCATTCAGGACCAGGGAGTCCTCCACACCTGCCCGCCCCCTGTCCCCCAAAAACAGTACTTCTGTCTTGTCAGGATTCAGTCTCAATCTGTTAGCCGCCATCCATCCTCCAACCGCCTCCAGACACTCACACAGGACCTTCACCGCCTTCACTGGTTCTGATTTGAAAGAGAGGTAGAGCTGGGTATCATCCGCATACTGATGAACACCCAGTCCAAACCCCCTGATGATCTCTCCCAGCGGCTGCATATAGATGTTAAAAAGCATGGGGGAGAGGACAGAGCCCTGAGGTACCCCACACGTGAGAGCCCAGGGGTCTGAACACTCATCCCCCACCACCACTTTCTGAACACGGCCCAGGAGGAAGGAGCGGAACCACTGTATAACAGTGCCCCCAGCTCCCAACCCCTCTAGGCGGTCCAGAAGGATGTTATGGTCGATGGTGTCAAAAGCCGCTGAGAGATCCAGCAGAACTAGGAAACAGCTCTCACCTTTGTCCCTAGCCCGCCGGAGATCATCAACCAGTGCGACCAAGGCAGATTCAGTCCCATGATGAGGTCTGAACCCCGATTGGAAGGGATCCAAATGGTCCGCTTCTTCCAGGCGTGCCTGGAGTTGTTCAGCAACCACCCGCTCAATCACCTTGCCCAAGAATGGAAGATTTGAGACTGGGCGATAGTTGGCCATATTGGCCGCATCCAAAGATGGTTTTTTAAGAAGCGGTTTAATAACCGCCTCTTTTAGCAGGTCTGGGAAGGCTCCCTCACAGAGAGAGGCATTCACCACCCCGCGGAGCCCATCGCCCAGCCCTTCCCGGCTAGCTTTTATTAGCCAGGATGGGCAAGGATCAAGAAGACAGGTGGTCGGTTTCACTCGTCCAAGCAGCCTGTCCACATCCTCGGAGGTAACAGATTGGAATTGATCCCATAAAACATGACTAGACAGGGCTCTAGCACTCTCCCGCCCCGGCTCTGCTCCCACGGTGGAGTCTACCTCCTTCCGAATCTGAGCGACTTTATCTGCAAAAAACTTTGCAAAAGCATTGCAGGAGATCTTGGGGTCCCTATCAGACCCAGATGACGGAGGTGGTTCTGCTAGATTGCGAACCACCTGGAAGAGTCTCCTGCTGCTGTTTTCTGCAGATGCAATAGAAACGGCAAAGAAAGTTCTCTTTGCCGTTGCCATTGCCACTTGGTAGGCTCGAAGTTGAGCTCTAGCCCGTGTCCGGTCTGATTCAGAATGAGTTTTCCGCCACCGGCGCTCTAGCCGTCTCAGCGACTGTTTCATCACCCTCAGCTCCGGAGAAAACCACGGAGCTGTCCGGGCTCCATGCAATCAGAGAGGGCGCTTCGGAGCCAGACAGTCAATAGCCCTGGTTAACTCCACATTCCAGCGGGCCACCAGGGAATCAGCTGAAAGGCCATCAACATGGGATAAAACATCCCCTACCACTCTCTGGAAACCATTTGGATCCATTAAGTGGCGGGGGCGGACCATCCGAATCGGTCCCACCTCCCGGCAGAGGGGAAGGGTTGCGGAGAAGTCTAGTTGCACCAGGAAGTGATCTGACCATGGCACTTCTTTTGTATCGCTTTTACTTAGTGTCAGATCACCAACATCCATAGAGGTAAACACTAGGTCTAAGGCATGTCCGCGGCTATGAGTTGGGCCAGACTTATTCAGGGACAGCCCCATGGAGGCCATGCTTTCCACGAAGTCCCGAGCGGCCCCTTGTAAGGTCGTGTCGGCGTGGATATTAAAATCTCCTAAGACAACCAGGCTAGGAGTCTCCAGGAGCACATCCGCCACGACCTGAAGCAGCTCGGGCAGGGAATCCTTGGTGCAGCGGGGAGGTCGGTACACCAAAAGGAATCCTGTACTGCCCCTATTGCCCAACTTCCAGAACATGCACTCAGAAAACTTGGTCTTTCCAATAGGACGCCTGGTGCAAACTAATGACTTCCTAAAAATCACTGCAACCCCCCCTCCCCGCCCAGATGGCCTGGGTTGCTGTGCGTAAGAGAAACCTGGTGGACAAGCAGCGGCAAGGACTGGCCCATCTGCCTCATCCAACCAAGTCTCTGTCACACATGCCAGGTCAAGTCCCCCATCCACAATCAGGTCGTGGATGGCAGTGGTTTTGTTCATCATTGACCTGGCATTACACAGCAACACTTTCAGGTCATGTGGGTATCCCTTGTTGATTCCAGTACCCGTCCAGTCAGGGCCAGTCCCGGAGGCAGGGATAGTCCTCAAACAACGACTAAGCCTGCCTCCTCGGTAATGACATGGTCTGGTCCTAGCGTGACTCCTCCTCCTGCCCGTGATCACTGAGATCGGGTGTCCCAGTGCATCCCCCCCTGTAGAACTTGACCCAGCCATTTTATCGGCTGGGACCCACTCCCGGGCAGCCCTGATCCCACCCCTTAAGAACAAACACCTATATAAAAAGCAACAGAAAAAACAAAGCAAAAAACAAACCCACAAAAAACAATTAAACAATATAAACCAAAACAATAAAGATTACAAGTATACCAAAATTAAACAAATTCCCAAACCAACTAAGAATCCATTCCACCCACCCTACCAGAAAGAATTAAAAACAAAACAAAACAAAACAAAAAACCATTTAAAAACATTCTAAAAATAACTCGGTGCTGTTATAAGTTCTGCTGGGCAACAGTAGCAGCCGTCCTTTTGAGGGCCAACAGGCCCTGCCCTGGGCCAGATGGTGAAAGGCAGGGAGAGGTCCTGTGGGCACTCAGGCAGGAGAATCCTGGGCAGTCCCACCAGCAGCAGCTGTGGCAGCAGTCCTTTTGAGGCCCAACAGGCCCTGCCCTGGGCCAGCTGGTGAAAGGCATGGAGAGGTCCTGTAGGCACTCAGGCAGGAGAATCCTGGGCAGCAGTGTTCCAGAGGCCTCTCTGCCAGCCTTTAAGCTGTCGAGGTGAGTGCAGGCCCCACCCCCCAGAGTCCAGGTGAAATTGGCAGGAGGGGAGAGCACAAACACTCACGAGCAGCAGCCAGCAGTGGTGTTCCAGGGCCTCTCTGCCGGCCTTTAAGCTGTCGAGGTGAGTGCAGGCCCCACCCCCCAGAGTCCAGGTGAAATTGGCAGGAGGGGAGAGCACAAACACGAGCAGCAGCCAGCAGTGGTGTTCCAGGGCCTCTCTGCCGGCCTTTAAGCTGTCGAGGTGAGTGCAGGCCCCACCCCCCAGAGTCCAGGTGAAATTGGCAGGAGGGGAGAGCACAAACACGAGCAGCAGCCAGCAGTGGTGTTCCAGGGCCTCTCTGCCGGCCTTTAAGCTGTCGAGGTGAGTGCAGGCCCCACCCCCCAGAGTCCAGGTGAAATTGGCAGGAGGGGAGAGCACAAACACGAGCAGCAGCCAGCAGTGGTGTTCCAGGGCCTCTCTGCCGGCCTTTAAGCTGTCGAGGTGAGTGCAGGCCCCACCCCCCAGAGTCCAGGTGAAATTGGCAGGAGGGGAGAGCACAAACACTCACGAGCAGCAGCCAGCAGCAGAATCTGAACTTTTTATTTTGGAAACTCATTGGCTATAATGTAGAACCAGGTTTGCAACTCCAGATTTATAATAAACATTAAGCACCAGGAAAGCAAACGGACCAGTAAACTACCAGAGTTTCTGCTTGAAACAGCAGAAGTCCAAGAATATTACTCTGATCCATGAAGCTAGAGGGGCAGATTCTTATAATGCCAAAAAGCATTTAGACACAATTTAACAAATTTTATAAATCACTTTATCTGGCTGATATCAATCCTGCTAGGACAGAAATACAGAAATCGCTTGATACTTTGGCTTCCCTGTACTACATGTATCAACAAACTTTTGCCGCATTCATAAGTAGACATAGGAACAAACTATAGAATTGAAAATGGTAATAAAACTTTCTTGACTAGATGATTTTAATGTGGAATAGTATAAAGCATTTAAGGGGTAGATTATCCACCTGGCATGTAGAAGGTCCCAGGTTCAATCCTAGCATCTCCAGGTAGGCTGGGAATGTCTAAAACCCTGGAGAGGCACAGCCAGTCAGTGTAATGACTCACTATAGCGCAGCTTCCCATGTTTCAATTAACTATTGCTTTGTCCATCAAAGTTGCATTTCCCTTGGAGGGCTAGGAATATACACTCAATATACTTAGTGTGTTCCTATTTTCAAGAATGGAACCTATTTACTGTAGACCTGTTTACTGAATATGCACACCTGTTTTAATTCTAGTGTCTCAGTCTTCATGGCAGATATCACACTGCCGGTGGTTGTGTGTGTGTGTTTATTGTGTGTATTTCAACAGAAGTATTGATGTTCATACTTGAAGCACACACCGCCATCTTGAACATGCACACCAACTTGTTCCTGTATCTCAAAAACTCAAGGCAGATACAGTAATGGGTTCTCCGGTGGTGTTAACATTTCCCATGTTCCGCTTGAAAAAGGGTGCCAAGGTTGAGCTCACACTGGAACGAAATGTAGTATTCTGTCCTGTACATATTCCGTTCCAGTATTTCTGCATTCAGTGAGGATTTTGACCCACATACTGAAGTCCCAGGTGATAGACCCTATCAACTTCACTTCATTGGTTTTCTGTGCTACTCACTAGAATCAATATGAGCTTATCTAGTGAAATGTACTTCTATTTGGCCAGAGTCCAAAGTTCCTCCTCTGCATACATGGCAGCTATTTATTTTGTGCAAGGAGAACTTTGAGCAGATACCTTGTGTGAGGAAAACCAGGTTGCTTCTAGAGGAGTTTGCTGTGTATGCAGAAGCATATTTTGGACAGCTGAATAAGCTCATAGCTCCTGCAGTTCTTATGTGCTGATGGCTAGAACAGCAAGAACAGCATTTTATCTCTCTGGGTCTCTGACTTATTTATTTAAAGCGTTCTACCCTACTTTCCCCCAAGCAAATAAAATCCACGAAGCAGTTTCCAATGTAACCAAACCAATATAATGCAATATAAATACAAAAATATAAATGAAATTAATGAGTCACCAGAGCAATTAACAAACTTTATAAAAACATATTTTTGTTTAAACTCCTTGAGTTTAAACAAAACCAGTTTAAATGATCAGCTCTATTATTTTTGGGTAAACACCCAGATCTTGATCATTGTTAATACGGTCAGAAACTGCTCATCACTGCTCCAGTGCTGATCACTGCCTCGTGTGAGCTCTGAGTCATTACAGGCCTTAGTTAAAAACTTACCCAACTGACCCAACCCAGGCTCCTGGGCAGTAAGGAGTATGGGAGGGCTTCCTGTCTCAGTGGAGCTTTGTTTGCATACTAAGGTCTACTGGAGCATTGATGTGCCTTGTGTTTCTAGTCTGTCTTCTGGTTTTCCCTCTGCCCCAGATTGCTCTTTGGTCTTGAGTTCTGGCTCCAGAAATCCCTTACGAATACAGAAGTTCCTTATACCAAGCAACACCATTTACATTATTTGGCAGCAACTGTCCAAGGTTTAGCAGCAGCTCTCCAATGGTGGCAAGATGACCTCTTTGAAGATTGGAGTTTATGACAGTCTGGGAAGCCTTTTTCAGCCTAAGGGTCAGGTCAATAACTAGCCTCCCCTGCACGGGCCATTTTTTAAAAAGTGGCCAGGGCCACACACACACCTGTCAATCACTTGACATTATGATGTCAGGTGGGACTTGCTTGTCAGCTGATTGGTACTGACAGCGAGCCCTGCTTTGCCTGTTTGCCAATATTGTTTGGATTCAAACTGTTTCTTCAAGCTGACCTTTTTCCTCTGCAGACCAGCAAATCTGTCTGTTAAACTGGCCTACAGTGGGGAAATGTTGGTTTGCAGGGGCAGCTTTAATCCGGTTTGCACTTGCCAATGGATTTCAAGGGGCTTGCTGTCAGCACTGGTCAGTAAGCCCTGCTTGTCAAGAAACTGTTGAGAGTGCACTTTAAGCTCCTGTTTGCTCTTTGCTGCTGTGTCTTTACTGGCCCCATACCTGTCATATGATGACACAGGTGTGGGCCTGGTGGGTATGGTTGGGGAAGATGACCTCATAAGCCAAATTAGGACTCTTGCAGGCTCTAATTAAGTCACAAACCAGAGGTTCTCTATCACTAATCTACAGCCAAGTATATATATATTTTAGAGCTCTTTCAAAAGATCTTATATTTACAATGTCTTGACCCTTATTACTTATTACTTAATGACTTTAACATATATAAACTTTTATTAATATGCTGCTGCAGTGCCAAAAAGCCACAAAACTGGATGAGAACTGCATTATACGTAACAACATAAAAAAGCCACGAGGTACGATAAAGAGCATTTATCATAAATTTATCAAGAGCAATGAAATAAATTATATGCATTTTGAAAGCATGCTTAAATGCCCTTGATCAAGGTCTAGCTTTCTCTGGATTGCACCCACAGGCTAGATTTAGATATTCATGGAGGTTTTTAAGCAGAGGTTGGATAGCCATCTGTCATGTATGATTTAGCTGAGATTCCTGCATTCAGGGGGTTGGACTAGAGGACCCTTGGGGTCCCTTCCCACTCTATGATTCTATGAGCATATTAAACATGGACCTTTTCTCTCCCATTTTAGAAACCACCAAATTAGTCTCTTAATGTTGACTCTGGAGAGGGACTATTAGAAAACCTAGAGCTCCACCTTGTGGGATAGTGGTAGTATTTTATTTCCCAAACAAAGATGCAAACATACTTAGAAACAGGTACTGGTATGTCCCGAGGATAGCCACTGATGCATAAAGAAAATTACAAAAAAAAGGGTGTGGGGACAAAAGAAAGATGCAGATTTCTGCATATGCTAATTTACAGGTGTTGATGCAAACATATAAATAAGGATTATAATTTAAACAGAAATGTCTTATTGGGGAAAGGCTGTGAGGTGACCTGTGTGGCTGTTCCATCTGCTGCCCAGAGGAACTGTCCCTATTGCCCTAACGGTTGATAGGCAACTTTCTCTCCTTTCTTATGGGCATATGCTCTCCTTTCTTATGGTTCTTTTATCTTTCAACTGGACTTGAGGATCTTCTCTGTGAAACAGGACATGTGACTACCCAACCTACTGAATTTTTGAATCATTTCCGGAGAAA
Organism: Darevskia mixta; assembly: GCA_034641385.1. Taxonomy (NCBI): domain Eukaryota; kingdom Metazoa; phylum Chordata; class Lepidosauria; order Squamata; family Lacertidae; genus Darevskia; species Darevskia mixta. Next base: position 23,585,967 of record JAWWNH010000014.1, on the reverse strand, counting down.
ACAGGCGACAGGACTTTGTGAACCATGAGCTGTTCTTAACGAACCTCATGGAAGAACAGGCTGGAGTCTAATTATCTTAATTAGGCATGTGGACTGTGCTATATAGGTGCAGAAGATGACAACAATCACTATTCCAAGGCGGCATAGCTCCAAAAGAATCTGGAGTGCACTGCTAATAGAGGATTTTGGGTGTCAGGGAGTTATTGTCCGTTGAAGTACAATACGTTGAAGTACAATATGTACGTTGAAGAAACAATGATAGCACCCATCCAGGCATTTCCTGCCCCCCCATGAATAAATTACTGTGCCAAAAATATACACAGCACCGTGTCAATCATTTCCACTAGGAAAGTACGAGAGCAAATAACAGACACAATTATGTTTGTTCAATTTATTACAGGGGTGGCCAAGCTTTTGTAGTCTGAGGACTACATGCCAGCATTGGATATGGTCAGTCTAGGCATGCATACACCCAAGACATTATCATACAGCACTCTCTCCCTTCTCATGCACACTCATGCATATACCCTCACACAAAACATGTATGCAGATGTATACGCAAGCGCATGCACCCACCGACCCAGAATTTCTAGCCCTCTCCACTCCAGCACAGAAACACTGCCTTTTACTTTCAACACAGTATTTTTACATGAAGGTCATTACAAGGATGGCATAAGAGGCTAGGACCCTGCCAGCAAGCCCTGTTGCCATGACTACAATATACCATGGGGGGGGGGCTGTCCGATACTGACCAACTGGGCTGGGAATGGTGGAGCTACTGCTTGGGCCCAAGGGTCTCAGAAGAACTTCTGGGGCTGGGGCTGTCATCTCTCTGTTCTTCACTTTCGCTCTGGCCCAGTGCTCAGCAGAGAACAGTGGCTGCAGCTGCCGCCGTCTTTATTGCACCAGAATGCCTTGCCCTTCTGGATTAATGAAGACGCTGCTGGCTCCTTGGGAAGGCAGCAGTAGGGATGGGGGAGCTGCGATCAGCTGGGTGCTCAAAGCAGCGAATGAAGTGGCTACAGCCATCCCTGCCTTCATTTCCAGGCGAGGGGCACAGACCACGGTGGTGGGGGTTAGAGGGATCCTTGCCTCAAACATGGCAACAGCCCTGTCCCCAGCAGACTGGATTTGGCTCAGAAGCTGCTGGTGTCTAAATTATAGATTGGCATTGCACAGTTTCTTTATTTGTATTCAAGTTTACTTCCCTCCCATTTCTAGTTATACTAAAGTTAGAGGTCTAGTTAACTCCCCCTCCCAATTTCAATCTCTTTTCTCCTGAAATAATCAAGACGCTCATTGCTCTGCAAAGCTGAACCACTACGGACATAGCAAGCCCACAGAGAAAAGGTAATTGGCAAGCTCAGTGTCAAGGATGGCCAGAAGCTATTTCATTTATATCCACCAAAAGGCACTTTATTTTGCACCCATTTCTTGACTGCATGCAACTTTTTGTCTATACAAATTCACATCATTTACAATCTTCCAGTTTATGTAAACATGTTCCTATTTCCAGGCTGGAGTGAGAGATGCAAAGTATACTGCAAACAGATTAGTCAAAAATATATTTGTATAAATAAGAAAAATATACAGGAATATACAAAGTTTCAGTCCAGTAATTGCTCAGAACTAGTGAAATCTGTGAGACAACTGAGGATTGTAGTTTTAAAATGATTGTTGCTTTATGAAATTCATTCTGGAGTTGTAGGTTTCGGGCTTTTCTTCTTTCTGGTCACAGGATATCCTTTTAGGTCTTTCAGCCCTGTTAACGGGACGTGCTTTTCTTATGAAACATATGCAAAATGAGAAATTTCTACTAAATTCCAGGCAGACTGATCAGTTCAGGGATTTTGATAGTATCAATTTTTTAGAATTTCAGTACAATTGGGAATTAAAACACCTTATGAAATCTGGAAATTGTCATAGTCCCCCATCAATGTTGATTATACTGATAAATACTGTAGAATTATAATGAGAAAATAAATTTGTTCAACACTCAATTATATAAAGATATTCTATTCTATCAAATATAGCCATTATGTAAACAAACATACACCAAAAGCAAACCCAGACATTTATAGTTGTAAAATGATGGTCTTTTTTCTAGAAGGGGCTTTTCCCAGTTTGTTTCCAGACTTCTTTTGCTCCTTTAATGCTCTCCCTTTTCACACATTTCCAGTAACCTGGAACTCCTTGCTGCTGAGGCACCTGTTTTTGTTTTTGTTTTAAATAAAAAACAACATTAATTACCACACTGCATTTAAGTTTCATTTTTTTAAAGCTGGCTATACCAGATAGAGAGGCAAGGCAATGACTTGGATGAAACCCAATGACATTTGGTCGTTCCCCACCAAAAGCTGTCTCTGGAGTGGCCATTCCACCTAGTCATTATGAGCATCTAGGGACAAGAGTACTTCATCTGCTTATTTTCGCGTTCCTCCCCAATCCCCTTTTTCATTTGTATCACACTTCGAGTACACTCACAGAAGCAGTATATAAAGGACAGCAAATAAATAAGACGATTGAATATGATGAATTAAGTTATTTAGACTTGCCCCATTAACCTTGATCCATTATGGCCATTAGAAACCTGGTTGCTAACTTCCATGGAGTTGGGGATAAAATCCCTAACACAATTATTAAAGGACAGTAGCCAACTAACTCATCCCATCAGTGTAAATATTTGCTCTTGTGCAATGAAACTTTCTCTCATCCCCTGTTCTGGGGATATTCTGTTCTTTTTATCTTGTATTTTTGTGTTGTGAACCGCCCTGAGATCTACAGATGAAGGGCAGTATACAAATTTAACAACAACGACAACAACTTAGTTATTCTACATCAAGTGTTATGCTGGGTAGATTTCAATCTGGTTATCAGTTCACTTAATAGGTTTTCACTGTATGTGTGGGTTTAAATTTTAGGGTCTAAGAGAGAGACCTCTCTGAAGCTAGGAAAAGGTTCTCATCACAAAGCAGATGGGCGTATTTTGGTCTTCTCCTGCAGGGTCTGTCACACCTTATTGTTGAGCCACCTGGGTGTTACTAACCTAAACTTTTGGCTTACTAGAGCAGGCATGGCCAAACTTGGCCATCCAGCTGTTTTGGGACTACAACTCCCATCATCCCTAGCTAACAGGACCAGTGGTCAGGGATGATGGGAATTGTAGTCCCAAGACAGCTGGAGGCCAAGTTTGACCATGTCTGTTCTAGAGTCTCTGGCTCGCTCTGGTTTCTCGCTCTTGGTCTCTGCTTGTGCTAGCACTGAATGATAATGGTTACAGTGGCAGAGCTTCATTCTCCGGCACCGGGGGCAGGGAGCAGGTGAGGGCGGGGTTAGCACGCGTCCCGGGGGCGTGATGCGCTGCCCAAAGGGGTGGGGCACGCATACTGGGGGCGTGGTGCGCGTTCTGGGGGTGGAATGCGCCGCCCGAGGAACTCCCCGGGATCGCGGCAATGGAGGCGCTGCGCTCCCATTGCCCCCACCTTCCTCCGTCCCTGAATGGTTAATCTGGTAGATGCGTTTTATAAAAGTCTCTTGTAGCAGCAGAAGGAATTGTGGTTGATGGAATTCTAGCCCCTACACTTTCCCAAATTCTCAGTACAAGCATGTTGGTATGGAGGTACATGGTTTGTGCTTCCCTTCATCAACTGGATGTTCAGTGAAGTCTAATGAGCATACACCAGAAGCAAACAACTTAATAGGCTAGCTAGCTGTTCCATAAAAAGTTCATCTTAATAAGAAAACACTTTGTTTTTAATTCCACCTTAAAAGCAGCAGCCCTGTAAAATTTCCACAATTACCTACGTGTATTTTCACAAACTGCTCCCACTAGGATTATATGGTCTATATGCTGGCACCTTGACTGATTAAAAACAGTTACTCCATTAAACATTCTATTTTAGGAATAAGGCTTCATTACCCTTAAGCCTCGATGCATCCTGTTTTTTAGGACCCCAAGGAATTCTGCATGGCTGAGGCAATTGTCTCCATCCAAATCAAAGATCTTGAAGACGGTGTCCAAAACATTTTCTGAGAGTTCCTGTCCTGTAACAGCTTTCACAGCTCTCTTGAACTCGGCTAATAAAATAACACACCACATGTTACCATTAAAAAGTAAAATAACTAGGGAGATTATAGATCAATTTATGGAACTGAATGGTGAAAAGATCTATAAATTTAACAAATAAACTATTCCTTCTGAGTGCACAAACATAATTTGAATTGTGTGATCAAATAAACTATCAAAACATTGCATGCTAAGTCCTTAATATTAATTTTTCAGCTTCTTAATGGGATCTAATCACTACTTCTTGTGTTGAAGACTGGAAGAAGACAGCAAGCTGCCATCTTTCAGTTGCAAGTGCAGGCAGCAGTGGTGGCTGGTGATCAGCTGTAGCATCTCCCAGCTGACAGAGGAGGAATAAATGCCAGGAAAAATTCCTACTGCCGCTTTTCCCGACCACCAGTAAATAGTGATCTGTTATCTTCAACTGGTTGTCCAAAACAAGTAGCAAGGAACTGAGAGGGACTCAGAATCCTTTTACAAAAGGAGAAAACACCACATGACACAGGTTTATAGCACACATTTTCAGAAGTCATTTGCAAAGTGTATTTTCAGAAGTCATTTGCAAAGTGTATTTTCTTGCTTAACATTCTGATATACAAAATTATGTACTTCTTACCTCGTTTAACAGGGCGGCTGGCTACCGTGAACATTTTCAAGGCAATTGAAAAATCTTCTAGGCGGTTTGTAAACTGGCAGAAAGTCTTAAATTCCTCCAAACTGATACTCTGAAATACCAAATAGACCTACTTAATTTATTTTTAGGTGAGTGATTCAAAACTAAGCATTTTCTTAAGGCATTTAATAGTATTATAAAGTTGTTGTGTAATGGTTAGAGTGCTGGACTAAGACTTGGGAGACCAGGGATCGAGTCTCTACATAGCCATGAAGCTCATTGGGTGACCTTGGGCCAGTCACTGTCTCTAAACGCCCCAGGGTTTTTGCAAGGATAAAATGGGGAGACGGAGAAGCATTAACACCATTGAACTCCTTGGAGGAAAGGTGACATATAAATGTAATAAATATTAAGAAGTAAAGATTGGAACAACAAAACAAGTCAAGTAAAAATGAATGCTTTTGCTATACTTTAGATTTAGGAAGAATGTTACTCAATTACACCAGAAAAAGCTATTCGGGTTTAGAATCTCCATACGAACCTCTCCTGCTTGGATTCTTTCCTTCACATTTTGCCAGTAAATTTCATTGTTCTCTTGCTCAGTAAAATACAGCAACCACTCTACAAAATCCTCTTTTCTCATGAAGGGTAGACCTTTGGAAAATTGGATGAATTCCATCTCTTGTACCTCTGTTTGTAAATCCTGCATAAATCTAACAAACAATAGTTGCAACTTAATTCCTTTCATAAGCAGAGAATACAAACCATTTCTTATAGTAAAAATAATGCTTTCACGTTTATAAGGAACTCAAACACTGCACATAAGCAAGACCGCCTTGAGGTTCACTGTTTTCTCTCACAGCTATTATGCAGTGAAAATGTCTCACCTTTATTTTCCAAAAAATAATCAGATAGAAAACACAACACACAAATTGTTGGCTTCCAGGTCTCAATAGCAGGAACTTCCATAACTCAGTAAGCTGAGATGATTTAAGTTGCTCATTGTGAGAGAAAGATATACTTTCAGTAATGTAGTTTTAACCTTTCCAATTTTGTAATGTTGTCTTTTAGCAGTTCTACCAGTAGGGAGCACTCTGAATCCATGTACGTTTATGAGTGTTATAGCAGCAAGCTGTGTGCTGAAAAAAATTGCTGCTACACATATGCATAACTGTTACCTAAGTGGGAAAGGATATTTAAACATGGAAGTGGCATAAAACTTGTATCAGCAGCCAACTAGACAGAAAATGGAACAACAAAAAGACTCGCATAGCTTTAAAATTGAGAGTATTTGAGGAAAGCTGTAAACAAACAGAATAGGGGAACAAAAGGTGCTCAAAAAGGAATAATGATTGATTAGGCACAAATAACACTAACAATTATTACCCAAGTGCTCTGCCTCAAAAATCCTTTACTTTGATATAAAGTAGTCCACAAGTATTTGAGAAGGTCACAAAAAATAACTTTATGTAACAGTTATTATTATTATTATTATTATTATTATTATTAATTATTATTATTATTATTTATACCCTGCCCATCTGGCTGGGTTTCCCCAGCCACTCTGGGCAGCTCCCAACAGAATTAATGATGATGATAATAATAATAATAATAATAATAATAATATTAATAATAATAATAATAATAATAATAATAAAGCGATAAAACATCAGACATTAAAAACTTTTCTAAACAAGGCTGCCTTTAGATGTCTTCTAAAAGTCAGATCGTAGTTTTTTTCCTTGACAACTGATGGGACCCAAATATTCATTGGGTAGGGGAAATCTTATTTATTTCTCTCTGTTACTAAGGCTGGGCAGGGGGACAAGAGAAGGAAGACATTATCTGTAGGGAAACTGATCAAAACCTTTGCCTTTCCTCGTCCCGATAAATGAAGAGAACATAGGTGTCACCTAAAATATGTCACTTTTGTCACTGGAATTAAAACTCTGCCAGTTGTAAGTGGCTAACTATTTTTGCAAGTTTGCTGCCAGCTCTTTGAACACATTTTTAAGATCCACAGCAGGGGTTGGGGTGCACCAACTTGCAGAGGCATCAAAGGGGCTTCTTGTAACCGCCAATCAGTTGACTGGCAGTTACAGTGACTTCTTTGGGGTTTCAGTCACTTGATGTCACAGTGACATCAGGTGATTGACAGGTGGGTGGTCCCACCCACTGGTTAAAGTTGGCCTGCATGGGGTGATGGAGATTAGGGTCTGGTCTGCCTGAAGATGCAACTGCCCATAGTCTAGAAGGATAAGGGTAGGAGATGACTTTTGCCGAAATCCCCTTCCCTCTGTAACCCCTTGAAAATATTGCTCTGGAGTGTGGGAGAGACAATCTGGAGTACCATATGAGACAGAGCAGAGGGTTTGGAAGATCAGCCAAAAATGTTGTGTCATGCCTGTGATCCTCTGCTCAACCCCAGTACCCTTTGAGAAAAGAAGAAGCCAACCCATTTGGAGAGGATTAGTCAGGATACAAACCAATGATTTCAATGGGGTCCAAGTTCAACTAACTGAGCCTGGATCTGATCTAGTGCTTCTAACTCCACTTCCAAAGAGAGTCACACCTGAAAACTACACCCCACCCCAAAAGACTCACATTGTTGAAAGCCAAAGTTTACAAAAGTTTGGGACATTTTTTTTAAAATAAAAAAATATACATTTTAAATCACCAAGACAATTATCAGCTACATAATATGGTTTGCTCGGCAGCATCTGAAGCCTTTCAAGTGGGTGTGTTGATTCTTCCACCAGGAATTTAGAATCTACTTAATTTGATTCCTACTTAAAGCAACAATAAGGGAGATATTTATTGGGTGAGCTGAGGGAAGGAAAGGAGAACGTAAACCTGGAAAGAATCCCTTGGGGGGGGGGGAATATACAAACAGACCCTTACTAAGAGACTATGAAAAGATAAATTAGAGCCAGGTTTTCACTAAATCATCTTTTTTAATTAAGTTAGCATAGACAGAGGGAATAGGTATATTGAATACAATGCATACAATGCCTTCCCTCATATGAACACTGCGGTACGTAATGTTTTTAGGTGGCCCAAAGCCTTCCTTTGGGGGATTTGTACCAATTAGGAGCAAGGCCTTTTTGGTCATGGCACCTTGTCTATGGAATACTATCCCCCATGAAGCTTATAAGGCCAGCTTTCACCTAAAGGCCTTCAGCTGGGCTTGGGGGGAGGTGATTTCTTTTGTTTTTCCATGCTATCTTCTCTGTCAATATAATAAATTACATTCTACTTTATTTGCTTTTTTGATGGTTTAGAAGTCTAGATTTAATCAGTCCACTGTTGTAAGCTGCCTGGCAGGCCTACGGAATGGAAAGACGTGTTCTAAAAAAATTATTTAAAAGCCCCAGCTACTTTTCTGGCTAGCCTCTGCTGCAGCTGTTGTGGAAGTGCAGGAACCAGCTAATTCATAAAGAAAGTTTTAAAATCCTTTTGTACTGTTTGAATAATACTAACAAGGAGGAAGACAAAATCTGCACAGAAGTGCAGTATTTAAAAATAAGTATTCAGAGACTTCAGAGGAGAATGTCGGTTGCGCTAGTTAATTCTGACCAAAAGCTGGAACAATAACTCTATAAGTTACAAACAGTATCAATAATCTCTTATCAATGCCAGCTAGACCTGGCCCTGAACTCAGCCAGCAAATGGAATAAGGTCCCATTATGAAGACTCAAACCAACATGAAGCTAGTTTGACAGATACTATATACCACTAGTGTGCGGATGTTAAGCATGCAGTCTGTTAAGCATGTTAAGCATTTGCCACTGTAAATGGTTAAAAAAGAAAACTGGAATAGTATGGAGAGCGAGGGAGGGGGGAACCACACTCAATACACAGAAGCAACTTGCCATGTGGCTTAATTTAAAAAGTGGACTCTGCAAGGCAGGAAACAAAGCACACCAGCCTTGAGCTAAGTGTTGCAAAGCAACAACAAATCACTCTGGGAAGTGAGAGAATAAATAATATAACCAAAGTTTTGTTTCTGCATTGGGGGTGGGGGAACCCACCTACTAATCACAGGTAAACACCATTAAGCTTTATGAATGAACCCCCGCCCCAGTTTTAAGGAACGTAAATTACACAGGTAACTATATCTGAAGCAGCCTAATCAAATGTAATCACTCCTGCTTTCTCTAGCTACTCCACTGATCAATGGAAAGCCTTTCTAACAAGAACTTGGAAAATGATAAAAGCATTTACCATCATTTCCCCCCTGCCTTTGACAATGATCTATGTCTGTACAGCTCATCAGTCATCTCTTGTAAAAACATCATGGCACTTTGATCAGAAAGCCAACAATGGCTTCCCATGTGAGGTAGAAATGTTGTGAAAAGCCATCAGATAGAAATCACATTTTCCCCGAACAATAGAAACACAGAAATGATGTGCTTGAGTTACTTGCAAATAAAATAATGTGAAAAGTGATATCTCCAAGGCGCTTTTTTATTTTTTATTTTTTTTAAAGCCACTGATCCTTTCATTCACCTTCCTATGCATTAAAACAAACTTTACTGTCAGGTCACAATGCAGATGGAGTGGGTCTATATGGATAGTGATAAGGAGACACATTCCAAGTGCATGAAAAATAAATGCCATTGTTGAAAAATTACCTGTATTAAACCCGACACTTACCCAACAGCTTTAAGAGCAAGATGTGGGAGTCCAATTTTGATTACAGGCTTCTATCTGTGTGGTAGGCAAAGGTCTTAAACCTACATTTGCTGAATGTAGTAGGTACACAGTATTATCAGTGTTATGCCTCATTGGGTCAATGCAGGATTTTATCTAATTACCTGAGGCATTCCAGTTCGCACTATAAATGCAAACAAGCTTTTACGGGTGCACTCTGGCCTTTGCTTTGTTAACAACCCCTACTGTATCTAGAGAAAAGGGAGCAGAGGGAGTGCTAACTCAACAGAATTCTCAACATGTTTAAGAACTTCAAAGGCTTGTTTATTTGAAGGTTAGTGTGCACCTGAAATCAGTGGAAGGAAATGTTTTGCACAGCATTTGAAACACCTCTCCATTCTTGGTTTGGCTGAGAGGAGACAAATTGCAGGAAACCATGCTGGTCTGTTGGGGAGGGGGTCAGAAACCCAAAGTTAGCTGGAGGGTAATATCTTTATTGGGACTATCTACAACACTGCAAAGCAGTGAACCAGCTTTTGAGTTCCCTAGAAATGTTATGCAGATTTACATAGCCTTAGCCATGCTAAGTGCAAAAGTGATCTGTCGAGAGTAGTAATGTGTTAGTAAATACAGAGTTGGGTAGCTAGAAATCTGAAATGAATATACTTCTTGCTGTTTTGATAGCAAAATAGATAAGTATGACTTCAAAATGATTTGAAGAATCAAAGAAGGCATTTATTACATTTCTTTTGAAAGACTTCACACATGGTATTTTAACTTCAGATTTGCTGCTTGATACTTAATAGTATGGGAACACAATTTCAAGTGCAAAAGAAAAGAGGCTCATTTCCAGTATGGGGGCAAATGACTGTGCAGCTCCTTCCTTACAACTAAGGTAAAAATCACGGCCACTCCACTTTTCTCCCAGTTGTCCTGCTGCCATGCAACCCAAGTTTGTAGTTTCTCTTTCCCCCCAGAAAAACCACGGGCAATATGCCAAGAACAAACCTTGACTACAGCTCTTGGTTTGTCTGGAGTGAAGCAAACCATGATCCTGGGTCTAGAGCCAAATGGGAGGCCATCTGCATGAGAGAAGAAGCTTGGCCGAAATTGGGTCATGCATCAGGACAATCTACAACAGCAAATCTACAACAGAATGCTGTTGTAGATTGTCCTGATGCATGACAACCCAATTTCAACCGATTTCTGGTTACACAAATATTTCCCCTTCCTCCCCCATGCAGCCTGTTGTGTGCTCCCAAGATCTGCTATGAAAGACTGGGAGACCCTGCAGAGTAGATGTGGGAGGAGCATGCAGAGCTCTGGGAACAAAGTAAAATCCTGTCACATGTGATGGTGTGATGTTGACTCTCACCCTCAGAAACAAGATTAGGCCAAGCAGGCTGTTCTGGGAAGAGTGGGAAGAGCAATCCAAGGTTTTATAGCCACAGAGTAAATCTCACAAAAAGTAGGTTTCTCACCTGAGGTGCCTCTGCTGCAAAAACAAACAACCCCCCCCCCAAAAAAACCCCACCACCCAACCACTTTATAGAGGGTAATGAAATTCATTATGCATTAGTCTACAATTACGCATTTCTGAACGCATAACTGTAGAACAAAAAATATGGTTCACCCAGTTTCTCTATCCTAACAATGGAGAGACTGGGTAAACTGCATTTTTTTTTTTTTGTTCTACGATACATTTAGGTGTCATCAACCTTTACAAAGTGATTTTTCTTTTTGCATTAGAGATAAGCAGTATGCAGTCTGTCAAGTGATATTGTGACCCCAGCATGAGCCACACAAAACTGCAGCGTACATGGTAATAATCCCCATGGAATCCTGGGGACTGTGGTTTGTTGGGGGTTTACTCCATGGTGTCACAGCAAGTGTGGTCAGGAACCTCCTGGCGAATGTGGGCAAAGGCATATACAGGTACATGTTGTTTTTGTTGTTGTTGTTGTTGTTGTTTTTGCTGCTGCTGTTGTTCTTGTTGTTTTTGTTTTCAACGTATACCCTGTCCTTCCTCCCAAAGGAGTCCAGGGACCCAATGAGATGTGGACAAGATGTCTGATGCAATTCCCTTGGTGAGCTACTAAATATGAAAAGTTATTTGGGATCTCTTTGAGTTAAAATACTAAGACAAGCCAAAATAGTGAATTGTAGTATCTGATAGACAGATTGGTCTGAAAAACTCACAACACAGAGCAAACCAAGATGACAACCGAAGCGTTAATTACTATCTTTTTTCAGTGCTACCTGTGAAATTCATAGTAATGAAGCTTCTTGTTTCCTCCTCTTCCAAAGAAGTGGACCAGCAACATGGTATTAATATCAGGGTCTTCTGATTCTGGCTCCTGAAAAAAGGCACATCAGAACTTTGTCAGAATACCTCTTGCGTTAAAGCTCTGCATTGGCTCAAGATCTACACTTCCCATTAATGGTTAAATAATTCTACAAAAGCTGTATATCTGAATTTTTCCTTATGGAAAAAAGGCCTGTAGAAAACAAATAATGTATTTCACATAGCTCAGCTATTCCATCCCTTGAAAGGCTAAAGCCACAGACACAAAATACAATATTTTTAGATTATGTGTTTCTTTCACCACTTAGCCTAAGTCGCATTTCTTTGAACACAACAACACACTAAGCAACGTGGAGTCTATGGGGATTTCAACGTAATGTTCTTGTGACATCTAAATAGCTGGTGTGTATTTTACTCTGCTGAAGAGGCAAGATGAAAGACAGCCATCTATTCATAAGATTAAATACTAATGGTTATTTAGCTTTCAGTATAATCAAGTAGTTGCATTAGTTCAGTGTATTTCATGCTTGCTGCACACATGACAACACATTTTATAGTTCTGGTAGCACTCTTCATTTGTTCCATGACACTTTTCACTAAATGAAGTAACATGAGCCATCTCTAAGCCACCCAAAATTGTTCAGTATGTGTGCTGTATTTTACCATATTTTAAAAACTAAATAGAAATACTGCACATTTTAAAATACTGTACCAACAAAAACTTACTTATTTATGCAAACCTAACAATAATGTAACTTCATGAATCGTTAATTATAGAATACTGCCACTATGTTTTTTATGTTAACATAGCACTTGAGAGAGAAAAAGATACACAAGATAATCCAAACTAGAAAGAAAACAATCTTTTGCAGGGGATATAGGAAAATAAACTTCCTAAGATTAAAAAACGGTATTGCAAACCGAAATATATAGCATCTGATTTGCAGGTGATAAAATGTTGGCCAATTAGTAGTGTAATTATTCAGTTTTTGTCTGTTTTCCTGCACTCATATAATGAGATTTTTTAATTATTATGGCATAATTTTATGGGGTGTATGGGGTGTTAGGAGAGGGGCAGTATCTCTGGTGGGGGACATATTGTGCTCCTAGAAGCTGTTAGCATGAAGACCAGCCACACCATGGGAATGGCTTCGACTGACCAACAAACAAGGTGAGGGTACCTGATGAGTCTCAAACCCTTGGTGAGTTATATCATTTAATCCCAAATATCAGTATTTGAGGAAAACTGAATGCTTAATTATCATAGATTATTTTCAAACTGATATTTCAATAGTAGGTCTGATGGCTGACTTCTAAAGTTGTGTGAGTGCCACTTGAGCAATGGTCCTTCCTTCCTTCCTCTCCCCCCCCCCACCGCATGCTCCCCAAATCTGCTCCAGAGTGTCCCCCAGCCACCCGGAGCAGGGGTGCCAATCTGAATATAATATGGGGAGGGGCAGGTAAGCCCCGCTCCATGTAATCAATCACAAGTCGCAGTCCAATGTTCATCAACTTTGGGGAGCTCCTGGCCCCCTCAAATACTGTATTTTGGGGGTGCTGAAGAGACATTGGCCCCTAGGATTTGGCTCCTATGCCCTGCAGCAGTTTTTGTGGGCACATGGGGGGGGGCAGCAAGGAGAGGAAGGAAAGGTTCCATTGCATGAGCAGGTTGTTCCATTCATGAACAGACAGCACTGGATACAAACCATTGCCTTGAGCCAAATGAATCAAATTCTTTTACCTGTTCCATTTCTCATTTGTGTTGTAAAAGAAGTGTGGACAATAAATGTTTGTTATTCATTATTATTTCAAATTCCATTGCTTTCCTTCACTCAGGTTATTTATGCATGAGAAAAATATGACTTGAAAGTATTCTAGCCATCAAACATTAGCCCCATTCCATTTATCTTTTAATTTTATTTCTTTTAGACCAGACTTTGTTATGTAGTATTCATAGGATAGCTTCCAACATGACATATAAAACTGTATATTATACACAGTAAAATAGCAACAGTTAAGACAATTTATTTTTAAAATTTAATACTAGATGTTTCCATCAATAGGTCTTGCATTTCTTCCATAAATCAAATTGTCCTATGCTATGATTAAAGCTTAGATCATGATGTCCAAGACTATTAATGATTTAAAAAAACAAATCTTTCCTTTGGAATTTACCTTAAATTCTCAAAAAAATAGTCAATTAATCTGGGCTTTTCCTCTACAGTCTTAAGATTTTTATTTGTCCATATAAGGCCAAGCAAGGTATTTATTTGTATTCTGATTTTGAAATATATGGCAGAGGTGGTCTTGGATGTGGAGTTGAAGAGTAGAATAAGCTTTTTGACTCTAGTTAGTATTTTAATGTTTAGTACTTTATTGGCAGGGTCTGGAAGATTAATTTTAACTTGAGAAGTAGGGGTCCCAAACTGACCTAGAAGTGCATTTATTGTTCTTTGATCAAGTCAGCTAAGTATAATACTAAAAGTCTCCCTTTATTATGAATTCAAACATGATTTGACAACATATTATATAAATGAATTCTTTTTCAATTGGAATTATTTTAGTAAAGAACATGCAAAAAGCAAGGTCAACTGATCAGGTACTTTCATTTAATGAAGCATCAGAGCTGACATGGATGCAATCAGCTACAAGCTGTGAAAGGAATAATGTTTAAAAGATAACAGTGCATTAGTGCCAGAACAACCTGCTAGAAAGAAAATCACACTCTCTGAAGACCTACCTGAGATTGTGTTTCATCTCCTAAAGCTGTTTTAAGCTCATCTTGCGTCCCAATTATTTTCTGCAGCTAAAACGGAAGTGATATATATTTCCATTTACTATCTTGTTTTTCATACCAAAGCATTTTTAACAGATAGCTTCTTTCTCAGTGCTATTTACCATACACACACTGTAAAACTCTCTGCACAGCTACCTTGAGTGGCAAAGCCTTAATACACATTCATCACATGCGATGGAGCGTTCACATTAATCCAGCGCCTTTCATTAAGGAATCTGGTAACATGTGAAATGAATGGTCCACACACCATTTTCAAGCATTAAAGATCACACTCATCTTTTCTTTTTCTTAAAGATTTTCTTGGTTTACAAAAGTACATGCCTTGTCTCTTTTTTTAGGTTATACAGTCTTTCTTACAAATCAGTTACATTTGTTGTGAGACATTAGTGCTGAGTAAAGTACAGTGGTACCTCCGGTTGTGAACGGGATCCGTTCTGGAGGTCCGGCCGGATCCCAAGGTTTTCGCAACCAGAGGACCACTTCTGCGCATGCTGCAAAACCCAGTCAAATACTTCCAGGTTTGCCGCTTTCACACCCCGAAGTTTACGTAATCAGAGGGTTACGTAAACGGAGGTACTACTGTATAAGGTTGAGGAAGAAGAGGAGAGAGAGGAGGGGTGGGGTAGTGAGACATATTCTTTTATATAGTGTACATGTGGGGTTTTGTGTCAGCATCAACTGGGTAGGTTTTCTTTCTATTCATTTATTACATTTCCTTGGTAGTGAGAGGTATTGGGGGGCAAGGTGTGGTTGGTTGTCTGCAGTGGGGTTTCTTTGCTTTTGGGGGGGGGGCTTGTTGGGTCAGGTAAGCCAGATTGATTCATATGCTGTTGGTGGACTCTTGTCGTTGTCTTGTTGGACTGTGTATGTGATAAAGGGGATCCATACTGGGGTGAAGGCATCCTCTTCTATTGTCTCCATGTCAGATTCAGTTTATTGGTTAGCTTTTCTACTAAGGCCATTTCCCATACAGTTTGATACCATTGGTCCATGTTTACTACTGACAGGTCTCTCCATTGTCTGGCTATGAGGCTTCTGGCTGCTGAGAGTAGGTGGGTTATAAGCTCTGTTTGATGTGAGTGGTCATAATGATCTTGAAAGATGCTCAGTAGGACCAGTTCTGGGGCGAGTTCTAATACCTGTTTAGCTATTTTGCATATCTCTTGTAGGACTGCTGTCCAGAAGGGTTGGATTTTAGGGCATTCCCACCACATGTGGAGGTATGTGCCTGTGGAGGTGCAGCCTCTCCAACATCTTATTGAGGTACCTGGGTGTATCAGCGCCAGTTTCCATGGTGTTAAGTACTACCTGTGAGTTTCAGTGTAAGTTCCCTTCTTTTTGGCTGATATGGACTTAAAGGGAGGTTTAGACCACATTCTAATCCATTGGGTAGGGTTAATTTCATAGCCTATGTTGTGCTCCCATTGTTCTTTAATTGCGTCAAGAGGGGTTGTGGGATTTTGGAGCAGTATTTTGTATATTGTGGATACCATCCCTTTGCCATGTCCCTCTGCTGTCAGAAGGTTTTTGAAGGTGGTTAAGGGCCTAGTGGCTGCTGATTTTACTGCTGGATTGTTTTAAGAAGGCATGTAGTTGATGGTGCGTTAGCCAAGGTATTTGTGTGTCCCATAGTTTGTCTTGTATTTCTTGTATTGGTATGGGTTTGTTGTTTTTGTAGAAGTATTTTAGACAGTGTAGGCCTTTGGCTTGACAGGTTTTCATCTGGCGGTTTTGTGCTGCGGGTTGAAATAGTGGGTGATAGGGCCAGGAGAGTTAGTTGGGGTGGGGATGGGCATGTTTTCCCCAACCTGTTCAGTGTTGTGGGGATTTTCTTTAGTTTGTTTTGGAGAAATGGGTATGCTGTAGTGGGGATAAACACACTCATCATTTCTGATACCAGCTTTCTGGCTGAATAACCACGAGCAGGTTGCATGAATAGAATCCTCCACTGCAACCAATCTTTCTCCTCCCTTCTGTCCAATTTTGGGTATTTCATTTGTCCTACTCCTATTTCAAATGCCCACAGAATTGGCCATGCTGTTCAGGAGGGCCTCCAACTCTCGGGGGAAGGCTTTTCAAGGGAAATGCAGGGAGAGGTTGGGAGGGGAAGGACTGACTTCTGTCTGCTAAGTTTTCAGAAATCATGAAATATGCACAGAAATACATAAAAATGGGACCAAAGCAGAGTAAGAACACATAAGCCTTTGGAGGCCATTTTAAAGAAGTAATTCCTTCTAACATAGAAGTCAAGTTTTTAAATGGGCGTAATACTGTGGCTATTAAGAGTGCATCAGGAAGTCTCTGGTCCAAACCTTGCTTCAGCCATGAGTTTGCGAAGCTTTTGTTCTCTCCATCTGACCCTTCACACTTGAAAGGTGCTATAATAATAGTGACATGATCTACAAGGCTCAATGGCAGCTCATATGCTTTGCTCATGCAGAATGTCCCAAGTCCAATCCCTGACACTTCTAGCTAATGGTTCTCAGGCAGCAAAGCAGGGAAGGGCCTGGAGATCTTTGACTGCAGCTGCCATTCGGAGTAAGAACTGTGCTAGGCGAACCAATTGTTTGACTGCATATAAGACAGTTTCATAAGGTGCATTAAGAGAGTGCATGTGAAATACTTACATGCTCACAAAGCACTAGGAGTTTTGTTTTGCTTATGCATTTTTTTAAGGATCCAAGTATGACCTGACAATTTTGTGTCATACCATTCTTTAACAAGTTCAGATCCAGAAATAAGGTCTCCAGCAAATAAATAAATCCATTTGCAGCTTACTATAAATCTCTAGCAAGTCACTCAGCAGACTCCTGGCAGCAAGCTCTCTTTGGGAAACATTTGTAATTACATGTACTCACAAATCTCTTCAGAGGCTGGGTTTCTAGCAAGAGATTTAGCACAGCACACTGCAAAGCTCACCTACCTTCCAGAGATGTTAGCACCAATCCTCAAATGGACAGCAAAAGTTAAAAAAAGGGACTTATTATTTACGGTTACAGCACGGATAGAGATAGAAAGCAGAAGATTTAGAGTTGCTTAAGAGAGGTGCTTTTAAAAGTATGTTTATCACTGGGAGACAAGCAGCGCATAACTTTCCCTTCGAATAATGTGATGCTCCCAAAGCCTGCTGCTTTATCATCCTTAACCCTCATCTCCGATTCCTCATGCCAACACCAGGTGATTGTTTTGGCAGGTTAGGATTGAAATGGCACTATTTCCCCTAAATAGTTTGCACCTGGCCTTGTCCAGTCATTAGAGTTGGTGCGCACTGAAACCCAACACTGAACACAGCGACCCTTTTCCTAGCAGTGCATGCAGCAAGACCACCCATCCGTGGTCTGTTTGTTCAGGCAAGGCAAGCTGGGGGGGGGGGGATAGGGCATTATTTCCTCTATTTATCCCAACCTTTAATACTGTTGAAAGATGACTAAACAAGGGAATAGGGGACATGTGACAGAAATGTGCCAACGCACTAGCAGCTGCCATTTACAGCTATGGCAAAAGCGCTAGTAAGGTGAGGCAAGGAGTCAAGGCTATACAAGGATTTTCCTTCCAAGTCATTCATAATCTGCCCTACCTTCATCTGAACCTGGGAGGGAGGGAGGGCACCATTTTCTTCTGCTGCGAGGAAGCCTGTTAGGTCCCCTAAGGGTTGATTCCATCACAGTTGTTGCATTTCTTTTTGCCACTGAAACTGAAGTAGCTCCATCCCCTCTCCAGATGGTCTCAAGAGCAAAACACATTATCTTCTATTCAAATTAAAAAGGCTTGCACATTTGACTTTGACCTCAAGTGTGCATTTCATAGTATTCATAATAAAAAGGCTAAATATACCCTCTCTTTCCATTTCTACAATGGAAGCCTCTCTCTAGTGATGGATTTTCTGAAGTTTTCCTTGTATGGGTAGATATATATTAATCTATTCCACATATATAAATAATCGTAATTTTAAAATTAAATAAACTCTTAACCCTAGCTTTTGACACCAAAGCACTGTTCTTGACCAACCATGTTAGGTTAAGGAACAGCAGGTTCGCTATAAGTTCATTGCCACCTGTATCCAAATGTAAAAATAGGAAATCTGGTTGTAAAAAATGTTCTTGATTTAACTTAGAACTTCAATGAAAAAGGGTTGCAAAAGGTTTTAATTTCCCCAGTTGTTCTAGTAAAGACATGATCCCTTGTGTACAAAGCAGATGAGGAAGGAATAGTCTTGATCAACTGCACTTTTCATTTGTAAGTTATATGGTAATTCCATAAATTAAAAAAGGTTTTTTTAAAAAAAATATTGCCATCCATACCTTTAAAAATTCCTTTTTCTCTAAATGTTCATTCCCGTCTGCATCCAACATTTTAAAAGCAATATGAAATCCAGTCTGTGGTTCTGCAATGAATCATAGCATACAGATTTATTCAGAAATATTTTACATGTAAGATAATGCTGCCCTGCTACTCCAGTTCCTCATAAATGGGCAGATGCTTCCAGTTTCATATGAAGGCAGAGGATCCATAGTTAACTATATAAGCATGTGCAAAGGTGTTCTGAAGCTAGTGGAGCGGCACCGTGTACTTAAAAAGGAAAAGTTGACCAATTCAGTCTCTGCTATTGTGAAAGTGCATTGACTCATTGGTTGGTTGGTTTTACTTATATGCTGCTTTTCCACAATGAGGTGTGCCCAAAGCGGCTCACAACAAACATTCAAAGCATCAAAACAGAGAACACTGGAAATACAAATATAAAGAATACAGAGCATGTCAACAGATTCAAAATAGCAAAAATCAACAATTTAGCAAACGCAGAATAAATTCAATATTAAAAAAAGAACAATTTAGGCTGAAGTACATAAATACTAAAACTAAAGTTAACTGATAGAGTTTCTGGTAGTGGTCTTGTTGCACTCCAAGTCTGGCTTAAATACAGTTTATAGGGGAGGTGCATGGTGGGTGATGTCCTAATTAGGCAAACCAGCATGTTGCTAATTAAAAAGTGGATCTTCAAATCATGGTTTGAAAAATCAGAAATGGTATGTCTAAACTGAGCCAATGTCACAGCAGCAGCAACTAGAGAAACAAGACTTGGAAAGATCTAAAGGATCTATATTGGCTCCCAGTACGTTCATGAGCTCAATTCAAAGTGTTTGGCTGACCTTGAAAGCCCTAAAAGACCTCAGCCCTGTATACCTACAGTAAATTGATCCTAAATAGTTGCTATAGCTTTCTTGCATACTATTCAAGTGCCTGATAAAGTGTTTGGAATGTTTGTGAGGGATCCTGTCTCTTTTAAGAAGTTTGATTAGATGACTTTCAAATCCCCAGAATTTTGAGCAGGTAACTATCGTTCATGAATGATCAATAAATATTTCAAACAGCACTGTCACAGTGTGCTAACCTTGAAGGAGGAATCCATTTGGGAGACAGCTGATTTCTTCCTAGTGGAATGCTTCGTTCTAAACATTTTACTAAGTATTCTTTGAGTCGGTAATAATGTGAATGTAGCCTGTAATGTCATTGGAGAATAAAAGCAGAATGATTTATTCCAAAGTGATGCATACCATCTGTTGCAACAGACTGATAAGAAGGTAGCCCCACGTAATACATAGGAGCTAAAGCTGCTCATACGGCTCACAAGATGACACTCTTATCTGATATGATGCAACTCCAATGGTATGTATTTATAAAATAACTCAGGTTCAAAGAAAAGCTCAATGCACTTGCTTTTAATTACACAGACAATAACTCTAACATGTGAGTTTCAGACACTCACAACGACTATTTGTGGAAGTTACCTTTGGACGCTATTTACGGAAAGAACCTCCGGCTTCCTCAAAATACTAAAACGGGTCTATTTGCAATATAGATGTAAATGCAGGGCCAGACTAATCTTTCCACAAAATTATTCAGCTATGAGGTCCAGTGGCTAAGCATTTCCTTCAGAGTAGGGAACGTGTTAATTCTCTTCTACTGGCAAATGAAGCAGGGCCTCAAATTTTGCCCTTCCTAGTAAATTCTTGCTTGTTCTAGTGGATGTAGGGCAGCCTGCCTTTTGGGGATGCACCTCTTCCTGAGAGCAGACAGGGTCCTCATACTAATGGCATCCAACCACAACGAGGACCTACTACAGTGCAGTTCCTACCTTTCCATTTCCTAATGACTGCAAAAAAATCTAAAAAAGAAAAGCTAGCTATCGATTGGAGCAGCTTACTTAACCCAGAAAAGGAATAGTATCAACTGGGCGGTGCTGGGGAGAGTCCAAAGCAGTCTTCCCAAAATCCTGTTCACTGTAACTGTGTTGGGCATGCAAGATCGCCTTTTAACCACTATGAAAACAGAAACAGCAAGTTCAAAAGTGAGGCCCAAAGCCTCACTTAATGCTGAGGTGATTCTGTGGGATGTGGATATAAAAAGCAGAGCACGGCAGCTGCTTTGAATAATCTAGTAGCTTCTAATAAACTAAGGTTTCATAAATATACTTGAGAGCTACGAAGCACCAAGAACGAATTGAAATGGGAAACCTGTTAGATGAAGATGGAGATACTAGCACCTGCTGACATTTTCTTTCAAAATGATGGATATGATAACTTAACACAATAGGAGCAATGGATTTTCCACCACAGACAGAGGCTCCTTTGTGTTTGACATTCAATCAATTTGAAATACCAAGGAAATAATATCATTCAGTCCTTTGAAAAAGGGTGGGAAAGAGTTTGCTTTGATGCCACTTGGTTTCCACTTCTTCAATGCAGCAACGTTTGCGACCTCATAGCACAAGTTCCAACAGGACTCAATACACATTGGTGCTAAATGGCAAATGACGGCTGCTTTATTCCTAAATTACTACATGGGGAAACTAGTGCTGCAACAGGAGTGTTTCTATCTAGCATATATAAATGCACATTAAGAAGGTGCAACTTTTGTGGACTTCCATGGTCAATGATGTCCATGCAAAACACCCCACACAATTAAATTTGCCTTAGGTAAGAATTTCTGTCTAGCAGATTACTATTCTTTTTTGAAATTGTATCTTCACTGATGCACCTCTTGACACCTGGGATAAATATTTTCAGAACTCACCCTGTTTTTTGTGGTTGTTTTTTGTAATTGCAAGTTTTAAAAACTGTTTTTAACATATTTTAAATTACTGTAACCCAGGGTCTTCCTGGCCTTGAAAGAGATGGAAAGAATGCATACTGCCTCTCACAAGGTCAGGGAGTTCTTCTTAAGGGAGTAGGAAAGAGGCAGAGAGGTACCATGCAAGTCAAAGAACTGCTCCCAGTGTCAACCCTGGAAAAATCACAAGAGTGAGGGTGACGACACCGAACCTCATGTTCTTTGTTTGAAGAATATGTACCCTGCTCATCAGCCAAGAATGCTCCCAAACCAGTTTATGTATGATCAATAAAAGCAAGTCAGTTCCTGCTCAGAGAAATACAATCCACATGACAAAAAAGGGGGGAAAGAGAGAGAAAGAGAAGGAAAAAAGATAATCTGAGCACTAGCTCTGAAAGTTAAACAGTACAGGTAGTTCTTATAATGACCAGCAGGAATGGAAACAGTTCAGGGAGAGAAGGAACCAGATTGGGACTGCCCTTTCAGCAGTCAATGGAATGGCCCTGCTCTCCCTCTGCTGCAGCCTGATTGTTCAGCTGCACAAGTAACCCGTGAAAACTGGCATCATTTTCAAAGCTGTTTTAAACTACCCATTATCTATTTAGTCATAACCATTTCCATAACTGCTCATTTTGAAACAAGCGGTGGTTATTCACAAAAATATTACTCACAATCTATCAGAAAAAGGCACTTTACTAGAAAAAGCAAGACATTCTTTTTTAGATGGTAGAAAACTAAGTTTGCAAGGAACCATCCTTGCCTTCTTTTAGACGTCTTTTGAAAACTGTATTGTTTAGATCAGGGGTCAGCAACCTTTTTCAGCTGTGGGCCGGTCCATCATCCCTCAGACCTTGTGGGGGGCCGGACTATATATATATATATATATATATTTTTGGGGGGGGAATGGACGAATTCCTATGCCCCACAAATAACCCAGAGATGCATTTTAAATAAAAGCACACATTCTACTCATGTAAAAACACGCTGATTCCCGGACTGTCCATGGGCCGGATTGAGAAGGCGATTGGGCCGCATCCGGCCCACGGGCCTTAGGTTGCCTACCCCTGGTTTAGATAGTCCTCTGCAATATGACTTTCTCTTGTTAACCAACCAGCATTTATTGATACTTTAAATGTTATTTTTATAGACGCTTTCTCTGATCATATTACAACTTAGTATGTCGTATACCACTTCAATATACTTTAATGAAAATCTGGATTGCAAATACTTAAATAAATACATAAATAAACAAATTACTGCAGTTTTCGGGAAACGAGGTTTATATAGGCTTAGTGTGATATGACAGAGAGGCGAATTTGTGCTCCTTTCTTAATACAAGATATGGAAGGTCAGCACTATTAAGGAAAAAGGGAATATATTTCATATATGTATCGGCTTTATAGTGACACTTTACAAAGACCCTTGTAAAACATGTTTATGTGGTTGCATAATTCTCCCTCATTTTGATTTGGCCACTTAGTGATTCCCCAGAATCTCAGCTTTCATTTTACAAAAGCCAACAAAAACAAAAATCCTTAGCTTTTATAGCTGTTCAGTAACCTTCAAAACATGACTCAAGAGTAATTAAAACTGCAAACTCGGAGTCTCAGTCAGCCTAAAAATAATAGCCCTAAGGAGCATCTACCTACCAATATTTCATGTCAGAAGAGCTTTAGATAGCCCTTCAGTTTCACAGTCCAAATTATCTGACCAACGGCCACACATTCACAAACAGGACTGGATATGCTGCAGAACCCCATGGAGATTGGTGTGCAACTATCTCCATGGTTCTTCCCAGTAATGTGTAACACTTCCACTCATGTGGTTATAGAAGATGGGGCTCGTCAACCTGGGAAGCCCATCTAGGAGAAGATAAACTCTGATCCTAAACCTCCTCTGCCTTGTGGGCCTTCCAGCAACTCCTGCAGCCAAGCTGGTGCCAAATGTATTGCTCTGTTTTCCTTTGGACCACATCAGTGAGGCCGGGGGCAGGGGCTTCTCATCTGGGCAGCGCAGGACCTCCATACAGACTGCCCACGGTTGCACCCTGGTGTTGCTAACACATCAGTTTGACTTTACCCCCAAAGGTGCACTCCATTGTCCTGGGACAGATGGATGCCAACAACAACAGTTCCTACTCAATATCCTTCAATTGCTGTATTTCATTTTGTAGTACAAGGCTAGGTAGTAAAGTGATATGGGTGACTATCAAAATCAGTAAGCGCACGGACTTTTCTGGAATTCATCTGTTTACCCGAATGAATAGTGAGCAAAATGGGTAAGACAAATAGTATTAGATAACATTAAAGGTGAAACAAAAAGTTAAAGAAGGAAGGAGGACACATTGTCATTAAAAATGAGATACCTGCTCTAGAGATGCTAGAACATTTGTGATACAATTCCAATGGTCCTTGGTATGCATTATATGAAACATATATTCCTTCGAATAGCAAACTTTGGTGGCCGCACACGTTTGAATTTGTAAATGAAACACAGCCAGCCAAATATAAGGTAGACAGTGATTTCTGCATACCTTTATGTCATGGGAACGCCTTGGGTGCACAGAAGTTTGTGAATTAAAAGAAAAAGCATAACAGTACAACTCAAAAAAAGCTCCTGAGACCTAGGGATTGATGGGAGCATAGACACGAGAAATTTCAGACCAACTCATCTCATGGTTTGGAGACTCAACTTTTGAGTTCATGCCCAAGACAGGAACTTCTGTCTTTGCAGCTACCTAGCAGAACACCATTTTCTGTGGCAGATCATGGAGGTTCTCCATGGACATGGGACGTTAGTTTGCACAACTTGCGTGGATTGTGTTAAAAAAAAACTGTTCAGTTTGGACATACCCACCCAATTCCCAAATGCTCTCTCAACCAGTATCATCTCCAAACAGGCAAAACAATCAAATAAAAAAGCAGGCAAAACACCCCTACCCCAAACAAACAGGTGCAAAACCTAAGCAAAATGTGCACCCTAAAAAAATTGCAGGAAAATAGACACACATGCCTCGTTGTTGCCCAAGTTCCAAGTTTACCAGGCAGCAATACAGTCCTTTTTCCTTTCCTTTGGAGTTCCAGGAGACGGCAGGAAGCCAAGGCACAGGTGTCCAGCTGCCCCGCCCTCCTCCTTTCCTCTAGGCCTATGTGAGCCTAGAGGCATTCTGGGGAAAGGCAGAGAAGAGGGTGGGGTGGCTGGATGCTGGTGCAGCTCAAAATGCAGGCCTGATGTACGAAGGGAGTACTATGGTTCCCAAGCTCTTTCTACCTTGCCAGTCCCATCGACCTGTGAGCTTCAAACCCTTTCCTTTTCCCTTACGGTTTCCTAGAGCAGCGTTTCTCAACCGGTGTTCCGCGGCACAGTACTGTGCCGCGAGACGTCGGCTGGTGTGCCGCGGGAAAACCGTTAGGGACCCACGCCGCAAACGCGTAGCAGCGGCTCCAGTGGGGGAAAGGGAGCGCAGAAAGCCACTGCGGAGAAGAGGCACCGCGGAGAAGCTGCCGGGCTCTACCGCGCATGCGCAAGCTGGGAGCTCACCGCCGAATCTGATTGGTTGCCAGGGACCAATAGGAAGTCAGAGGAAGGAGACGCGAGGGCTGCCGGTAGCCACCCGGTCAAAATGGCCACCACCCTAAGGAGGAGCGCTCTGCGAGCGCTCCAACCGCCAGCCAGCCAGCTGAGAAGCCTCCCCGGCTCCACTCGCCGTCCTCACTCGCTGCCTGGGATCAGCTAAGTCTTTCCTTTCGGGTTTTCTTTCACAGTCCCAGGGGCGGGCTTTTCATACCAGTGGGGCTGCTTTGGGCGCATAACTCTGTGATTTCCGTTACCATAGCGACGTTGCCGCCGCCATTTTGTGGGTGGTGTGCCGCGAGATTTTTTTCATAAAACAAGTGTGCCGTTGCCCAGAAAAGGTTGAGAAACACTGTCCTAGAGTTTTAATCTCGGTGCTGTTTGTATCTCAGTGCCAGGCACATGGGGTGAGGGGGGGATCTCCCTCTCTTTCTCCCCTCCTGCTGCCACCACCAGAGCTATAGCAGCTGTAAGGTAAGCAGGTGGGTGGAGGAAGGAGCTTGGGAGAATGGTAGGTAAATGGGTGCTTAACAGAAGTACACAGCCCTGTCATATTTCTAGAGTTAAATCAGATCCTGTTGAAACACCCACCCTGCCCCACATTTCCCTGGAATAAGGCAAACCATTTCCCAGTATGCGTGGAAATTGTTTAGTCTGTACCAAGCTGTTCCAATTTCAGAAGAATGGAGGTGGAAGGTTGTTTCACTCATTGCTACTCTTGCAAGTACCATAATTTATTGACTGAACTTTGAAGTTGGATTTTTATGTTATAAGAAAATTCACTACGGTAGTGACATGGAAGCTAGTAATAGTGATTACAGCTAACTAGCAAAATACTTACTTGTGAGTATTGTCAGCAAAAAGAGGTACTCTGTGTAGGAGATCAACCCTGAAACAAAACAGTAAAATGTGAAAATTACAGAATTCAGAATCAGGATACTAATGTGGCTTGCGTTATCAACCACTTTTGTAAAGATTATTCCATTCAACTCTGCATAACAAATAAAGGAGGTAGTCGCTATTATTTATCAGTCAAGTCAGATGTTTCTGTTCCCCATTCTAGTGCTCTGGCAGTGAACTTCTTATTCTACAATCCCCCGTCATGTTGATGTCTCATTAAGAGACTTGGGTTTATTTGGCATTAATAAAAGGTCCGCACTAAATCTTTGGATTTTCGCAGAAAATATTCCGTGTTTATACGAAGGATGAATAAATTAAGTGTGCTTTGTCATATTTAGTACCTGGGAGGAGAGCTACTCTAACGTTACTCTGAAGGATCAAAGTATTTCATCCCTTGGCAGTCTTGGAAAAGCGAAGACCAGATTTTCTCTAAGTCTCAAGGGGAATATGGCAACACAAAGCTGCCAAGCTGCTAGATTGCACTGATAGGGCTGCTGGGCCCAGAGCCAAGAAGAGGCTTCACTTAAAAAAAAAAAAAAGTCTGAACACGTCCTTTCTGCAAGGTGAAAGTGTTTCCCCCCTTCCTTTTTTAAAGGAAAATTCCACCACCTCCCTTTGAAAGGCCGACTTAAACGAACAGCCTGAACAAACACAAAGATGCGACAGTGTCAAAATAGCAACATGCCAGCTAAAGATAGAGAAGTATATAAAGAAGTATGGTTTCAACAAAAGAATCTGAAGCATCCCTCCTGTCCTGTAAGAGCACTTTGAGGATTTTTATTTTTTTTAGAGTGGCCTCATATAAGTAACTTAAAAAAAATAATCAGGCTACTTTTAACATGTGAGCCAAATACCATCCTGCATAATGGAAGAACCTGTTAAAAGCAGATGTTTTAACTCCACTATCTACAGGGAAGCCATTTCTCTAATTTACATTTAGCAAATTGATAGGCAAAACAGCCTTCCTTATGACTCGTAAAAAATATTCCCACTTACTGCGCTCTGCCAGCAATAATTCGTAACTGAATTTAGATAGGTAGCGTTCTAAGAACTTGCTGTGCGTTGTGTAGCACTGCTGTGTCTGTCTCAGCGCCAGCACTGTCCAGAAGCAGGAGGAATCAAAGTGGCTACCCATCTATGTTAGATTACGGGGAATATTAAAATGTTATGTCTGCATGGTGGAAACAACTTTTCTCTGTGTTGCTCCAACGATAGCCATGTAATGTTTCCAGATCTACCACTTCAAAAGCAGGGCTGATAGCTAGGGTCTTTCTCCAGTACTCTGGGGAACCTGGCTCATAGCTGTGGGTCTCTCAACATGACACAAGTGCCGTGGGATGAACCCAAGGAAGAGTGCCTCCCATGGTGGTCCTGCAATGTTTAAAGCACATCTATTACTCTATTGCTTTTAATTTGAGTTTCCTGACTTTTCCTTACAGCTTTGTCATGGCTGGGTGAGGCAACTGAATACAGTCAGTTCCATTTCACAGGATTGGAATGGAAGCAAAAGGTGACAGGAATTTTGGCGATTGCCGAGCCTGAATTTGAACCTGTGCCTCAATTGAAATATAGCACTCCTCAGGACCATGCTGTGGTTAGATTCTGCCTGTATCTGTATTGGATTCGAAATGGTTTTATATATGCAGTTGTTTTGATTGTTTCATATATGCTTTAATTGTTGCTGTTTTTATTGTTATATCGCTTCGATATGTTTCAGAGAAAGAGATTCAGAAATGGAAATAATAAACAAATAAGCCTCAAAGTAACCACTTGTAAAACCTGGGTTTAAATGCTCCAGTTAGTGGCTAAAGACAACTACCTCCCCCACATGGAGCAGGTGCTATGTTGTAAGCTTATAACCAGTTTCCACATGGCTCCCAACCTTTTGAATTCATTTCCTTTAAATGAAATAAATACTGTTTTACACTTCAAAGTGTGGGTTCTCTTGCTATTTACAGTTTGAAAGTACAACACTGCAATAGGCTATTTTCAGAAAAGTTGTGCAAATAATTCTTTTACTAAACCTACTTAAGGATTTGTTTGGGTTTTTTTGAAAGTCACAAGATATTTTACATTTTTTCTGTCCGTGGTTGATCCTATTATTGTCAACATACATCTGGCTGACTCAAAGCACATTTTTACTGTGGACTCAATTTCATAATAGTTCATCACAGTTTTTACTTAGCTGTTCCATAGGCCTGCCAGAGAATTCTATCCAATGTTAAACGGAATTCCTTTCTGGAATTCCTTTATTTCAAAACAGCAAACATAATTTATTTTGTTTGAAGATTATAAAGGTACAATCATAGAAAAGAAAAGAATCACGTATCTATGTGATCAGAATTAGAAATTACATAACACAGTGAGATGGTGATGATGCAGCACACATGAACCAGACAACCTTTTAATTTGAGTGTAATTATTTTCTAACTTCTAACAAAGAGACCTAAAAATTGTGCTGTTTATACTTGCAATTATCAATTTTTTTAGATACACACAAAATACAAAATTAACAGTAAATGATAAAATGGGGAGTTACAGACATTCCACTAGGAGGCATAATTGTCTTCAACTAAAATCCAATGAAAGTTCATGCTCTTGATAAGGTGAGGGAAGGCAATCTAAACTGTACGTTTGAAAGCTGTGGATTCCCAGCTTCTTCTAGATGCTTAGAAATAAAGATTCCCCACTTTGAAAAATCCATAATGTTTAAATAGTGAAGCCTCAGAATTAGATAACAGTGAAGTGGCTTAGTGAGGGGGTGGGAGGGGGAGCCCAAATCCATTCAAAAAGTGCTGAATAAATAAACTACGCTTGTAGGTGATTCCATGCAATATCTCTACCTTTCAAATAAGCAGCTCAATAAAGTGGAATATCGTCACCGTAACTGAAGATAACCAAGGATCCTACAGAAATGTTAAGCCTGTACAAAGATCACAGATTCACACAAGTCTTAAGAACATGTAAGCTGGAATTAGAAGAGCTATGGACATAAACAAATGTTCTCCCTGCTTGTGTCCATGTAGTAACAGGACATGTTGTCTTTCCCTAAAGGGGCCCTAATTCCTAGCTTTTGGTTTTCCTTCAGATCAAACAACATAGGATCAAGGGCATGCGTATGTGTTTCATGTTTTTTTGTGTGCAAGCTGTTATGCACCTTCTTCTCAATACAGGGTACATTCCCTCTGTGCTGTTTGGGTTGGGTTGGCAGATCCCTAGATAGATGCTCTGTTGAAGATATGGATCATCTCCTGCTATTAGCGGAACTGAGGATCCATCCACCCTCTCAACCACTTGCCCCCAGCCCTTTTCTGGTGGAATTTCACAACCTTCTCTGGGTTGTGACAGCTATCCTTTGCATATACCGTAAAAGTAATGTATGCAAGCCACAGTTTAGTCACTGGCCATGGGATGTCAAATCAAAGGCACCCAAGTCTTTTGGAGCACATTGCCATGCAGATCTTCTCTAGTACCAGCTAGTCAATGCATGCAGCAGAGCTCAATTTAATGATACCCCAAAGTAAATGTAGCTAGGGAACCCTAATGGATCCCATGGTTTCCTATAGTACACTTCAAAAATGATTTTTAGAATTATTGCTCTCCACCATCCTGGTTTCCTTAAACAAACACGAACCATAGACTTTCAAGTCTCCCTGCTTGCTAACCAGAGTTCTTTGGGGTAATCTAATGAATTTGTAAATATGCCTCCCTTTCCTAAACTTACGTTCCCAATCTTAGAAACAGCTACAATACCTAAAGAAATAATTCATTTCAGCCTGCACAGATCAATAAGAATTTCCAGACCCTGGGAATTCATCTTTAAAAATGAACAGTGTTCCCTTACAAACAAATTCCACTAATGACTTAAGCCATTACCTTTATCTCCGAGGTCTCTAAAAAAAGTTGGCCCTGGTTTAGTCTTTGCAACATTTCCTAGAGTCGAATCTACCTCCTTTGAACAAACAAAATAAATACCAAGTTAGTCGCGAAACAGGAATCCATTAAAACAAGTAGCAGAAAGAACAAGTGTTCTCTTGAAAAACAGCAGGAGCACTTTGCTTACCTTTTTTGTCAGTTTCTTGGCTAAAGTTTTACCTGTAAAAGAAAAAAAAATCACTCAATCATCTGCAAGTCAAAACTTTGATCAAGTTCTGTAGCATTTCTTCAGATTCTTTTATGGGGAAAATGGGAGTAATATGAAACAGAACCAAACTGCCAACTTCAAAATATTCTAATTCCCACAATGCTCAGGAAAGCACAGTGTTCAAAACTAATAGGAACAGCCTGTTCAAATGTTCCTGCAATACGAACAAAAATAAAATAAAATAAAACTTTTAGGTATTTCTTATCCTTTTTATTAACTTAAGTTTCTACTTATTGCATCACCTGTTGTGCATAGAATCAGGATAACAAAAAGCAGTCATCATGGGGCAACAAAAGACTTATCATTGCAGGTTACAGTAAAAGGCCATCACTGCAAACAGTGGTTGCCTTTGGGGGCAGCAGAACCAAATGACAATGATGTGGCAAGCCATGGCCCCTCACACTTTGTTTTTATACCCTCTCCTTCCTTAGGCATGATGGGGTGCTCCTCTCTCCTCCTTCACTGCTGCAGTAGTGTCAATGCCATGAGTGAGACCTAGGTAAATCATGTGGGATGGAGGGTTAAATACTGACATGCTTGGTTTGTCTTTCATGAATGGGAAGTTAGAAAGTCCCTCTGCCTTCTGCAACCTGGTGCCTTCCAGATGTGCTGGACTACATCTCCTAGCCTCCCTGACCTTTGGCCATGGAGATACATTTGGAAGTCTTCTTCTTCTTTGGCAATCACTTGTAGCCGAGTAAGATTGTCTTCCATGAACATGGTCTTAACAGTGAATCCATAAGTGACTGTAGAGGCCAATTCTGGATCTGCACAACCTTCCACAGCAGGGACATAGGTTTCTGGGCAGGAGTTGATCACGGTGAGGGTTTGCCAGAGGCCTGGTTAAAGAGGAACGCTTTCGCCTGGTGCCTAAAGGTGTACAGTGGTACCTCGGTTCTCAAACGTCTCTGTTGACGAATGTTTCGGAACCTGAATGCCAAAAACCCGGAAGTAAATGCTTCTGTTTTTGAACGTGCCTCAGAAGTCGAACGGCTTCTGCTGCGTGTTTTTAAATTTTCTCAATCGAATTTGCAGACAGCCCTTTGCGCCTTGGTTTTCTAACGTTTTGGAACTCGAACAGTCTTCCGGAGCGGAACCTTCCTGGGGAGAGAATTTCACTAACGGGGAGCCACTGCAGAGGCCCATTCTCATGTTCTGGATTTCTCATGGAGGAGGCACACAAAGAAGCACCTAAGATGATGGCCGCAGGGTCCAGGTCGGTTCATATGGAGAGCCGTTTAATGCTTTATAGCTCAAAACCAGCACTTTGAATCAAGCACTTATTCACATAGAGAGGAAAAAGGTGCACACAGGTACAGCAAGGGGAGGAGACAAAGCCAGCTCCCTTGTGACCACAGCCGTGAAGATACAACCTCAGTCCTATATGCACAGCCCTAACTTGGGTTGTGTATCTTGTTCACAACAGAGCAGGGGTGGGGAAGCCCTGGCTCATGGGCCAAATACATCCCCCTAGATTCTCTCCAGGGCACCACTCTCTCTCTCTCACTGCTGCTTGCTCTCTTCCAATGCTTTTGCCTGGCTCTGAAACCTGTTGTTGAACGGTGACAAAGGCTCTTTCTTGCCAGGATCACAGAATTGCAGAGGTGGAAGGGACCCCGAAGATCATCTAGCCGAAGTGCAGTGCAGGAATATGCGGCTGCCCCATATGGGAATAGAACCTGTGCCCTTGGTGTGGTCAGCACCATGCTCTAACCAACTGAGCTATCTAGCGATGTGGGAGATTTGTAGAACCTTCTGGCTCGTGTGTGGCAGGAATGTTGCATCTGCTGCTCTGTTCACTTTTGCAGACGGCCCTGCCCACCCCTGGCATGAAGGTCCTGGAAGATTGCTTGTGAGGGAATATGCCCCACCCTTGCACTAGAAATATGATGCAGTGTTGGGAGAGTTGGGCAGAATGTGATCTTAACCAGGCTGCTATCAATATTCACAAGACTGTCGAGAATAATGCAGCCCAACGTGAAGCCCTCTGTTCTGATTCAACATGCCTTCTGGATACACTTACATTAGAACACCCATGAGCACATTTACAACTCAGCTGGGCTTCAACCCTTCAGTTGCTTTAATAGTGTCCAGGGTCCTGTAAGTGCAGGAACAACACATGAGGGAAGCAACTTGACTCTGAACACTAGAATGGTTTCAGGGAAAGGGTACTAGACAATAAGAGGCAGAATCAGTTACACAAAAGATTATGGGTGCTAGAAAAACACAATAAAACAGCTTGATATGTGAGATTTATGGACATGTGACAGAGGAGAAAAAAGTAAGACTTGAAGCAAGAGATTTCAGCAGCGAGTTATAAATATTACGACTCCAAAGCAGTGCCACTGATTCAGTGAGACTGCTGTAGAATAAATGCATTTTAAAACTTCAGCCTGTTTAACAAGGCATTTTTTTCAGGTGGGGAGAAAGGAGAGAAAAAAAGTTCTTCCACTGTGTCTTTCCCACAGTATTCCTAGTTCCTGAATGCAAAGGGTATGTGAAAGCTATCTGGCGCGACACTTTATTGCAGCATTCCATTACATAGTAGAAGTACTGGGAATCAATTTATAATCTTGGAATGGATCTGGGGGTTGACACCAAGTAGGTTCGGCAAAAGACTCAACTTTTCTACAATTTTATCATCTTCACTCTGAGTACGTTTACTCATGCAAACCGAAGGCCAAGTTTCATAATCTTATTTACTGCAATAAAATGTAACCTTCAACGCTCTAAAATACAATGTTGATTTCCCCCCCTCTTTTAATTGTTATGTGCGTGAAAGAATGGAAACTACTTCAAGCCTCAGATCTTCCAAGCCTGCAATGGAATTTTGGCTCAGGAAATAAAACTGAATGTTTTTCAAAACATCCCCACCTTTCTTGGAGATTCCATTATTTGGTTTTTAAACAGAAGAACGATGAAGCACCAACCAGGTACAGGTACATTTTGTTACGGGCAAAGGGTTATTTCCGGCCTTAAACGTAAAGGTACACATACAAGCAAAAATGATTTTGCACAGGTCAAGAGAATAAGTTTTAGCCGACAATTGCACCCACGTCAAGAGTAAATATTTCAGCTTTATACTGCTGTAGGTAGGTGTGGTCTCTTGCCATATAAATTTTAACAATAGACTTTTCTGCCATCTATCATCTCCCTGCACTAATGTTCCAAATTAAACTTGACATCAGTGCTGAATTAGTAGTATTATAATGGCGATGGATTAAACTAGTGTACTTTTGCGTAGAGCTTACACACATTATTTCCATGCAGCTAGAAAGAGCTTACAAGTGACAAAGGATGCTTAGAAGAAGAAAAACCTTTTGAAAAATCAGAATCCTCATCCAACTATTAGTGATGAAGTTAGAATGCCAAATGAGAAGAGGAAGGTGTTACCGGTAATTCTTTCCTTGAATTTTTCCATAACTTGAAGTTTTCCATAACTTGAAGTTTTCTTTACCTATTATTTAGGTAGGGCAACACCAGGCAAATTAGAACTATAAATCCCACTTGCATGCATTTTCCACTTGTATTCCCCAGTGGCGGGCAGCAGCTCTACAGTATTTTAGGCAGGAGTCCTTTACCAGATAGGAATTGAGCCTGGGACCTTTTGCATGCACAGCATGTTCTGTGGAAGACGTGTCACTTTATTTCCCTCTCTCCCTCACATGTGCCTCAAAGTAGTTTTACTTATATCCTGCCATTTCTTCTGCTTTTCCTCTTTCACAATTTGTACCCAGCCCCCCACCCTAAAAAAAAAACAGCCAGGCGCTTTTCATCTTCTTCCTCTTGTAACAGCTTTCCCTTTGCAGCCTCCTCCTCCACGTTCCCAGTCTTTATCATCATCATTATCATCATCACCACCACCACCACCAAATAGTAACCTTTTCACAGAATCCTAGGATCTTCTTCCAGTTTCCTTCAATGCCCTCTCTGGCCCTTTCCCCTCAGAGGAGGTAGGAGAGGCTTCTTGACTTGGGACGATACCAGGAAGGAAGGAGGGCTGGGGTGTTAGGTTGTGAGTATGTATGTGAAGTGGCGGGGCCAGACAGTGCAGCAGTAGTCCCAGGAGCTTATATTTCCCTCTTCCTCAGCCCATCCACCCTTTATACTTCCTTTCCCCCCCAAATATTTTTATTAAAGTTTTCACAATACAATAAAACAATATCTAAAACAAATAGAATAAAAAAGAAAGAGAGAGAAGAGAGAAAAAAAACAAGAAAAGAAAAAGAGGAGAAGAAAGGAACAGAGAGATAGGAAGCATTAAAAATAGCAGCGATAATAACAACAACACCAAATTATATGTTAGTAGCCCTGTGTCAAAACTATACCCAGTGCTTTTTTTCTGGAGGTACGCAGGGGTACGCATACCCCTAAACATTTTGTGAATCTTTGTACTTTTGTCCATTTGCTATATTTATTTCTCCCAATTTGAATGAGTACCCCCTAAACATTTTTTTTAGCAAAAAAGCACTGACGATACCTTCATCTTCAATCCACATACAAAGAAGTGAGTCTTCCCAGTTCTCACCTGGGAGAGCTTCCCCCTTCCTCAGCCTCATCCTTTATATCTTCTGTTCTTTCTCCTCCTTCCCTTGCACTTGGTTGGTCACTGTCAGTTTCATCTTTTTCCTGTTGTCCCCACAACACTGCATGGTTCAGCCTTCACCCTGCATTTCTCTCTAGTTAATTCCCTCTCCAATGTGTGCCCATGTTCTGAGCCTGCTAGGAGCTGCTGTAATTGGTTCAATCAATAGGCTGTATCA
Organism: Darevskia mixta; assembly: GCA_034641385.1. Taxonomy (NCBI): domain Eukaryota; kingdom Metazoa; phylum Chordata; class Lepidosauria; order Squamata; family Lacertidae; genus Darevskia; species Darevskia mixta. The sequence goes on along the minus strand of JAWWNH010000014.1, from coordinate 23,551,046 downwards.
TGGCCATGCAATGGGGTACAGTGCCAAGGGTTGCCCAAAAGAGGGCTGAGGCCCACTGGCATTCTCCATTCCCCATGCTGGAAATACCCTGGGTTAAGTGATTCTGCAGAGAGATTTCCTGCTTTGTAAAATCTGAAGCCTCACAATAAGAACAACAACTCACAAATTAACAGTCATTCAACAGCAAAGTTGAAACAAACAAAAACCTTCCAAAAACTTACGTCTCGATTTGTCAAACATCACTGAAAACAGGAAGTCCCTTGGAGTCATGTAATATTCGCCTTCGTATTCCAAGGAAGCAAACTGCATAAAACGTTGCTTTCTGATGGACAGCTTTTCTGCCATCTCTTCATCGACATTATCCTCCTTCTGAAACAGAGGGAGAAAGTATCACACAGTTAAACTTGCAGACTGTCGCAATCAGCAGCCATGAGTTAACAAACTAAGTTTAAAGTTCTTTTGTCAAGCAGCATTCCTCCCCATTTTGCAGCAGCAAATCATTTTTGAAACTGAGGGGACTTTCCACAACAGTTTGCAAAATTGTGTGTGGACCCAATTCAAATCCCAAATCCAACTGAGGGCCTGAGTTTTCCCGCCCCAGTTTTAAGATATGTGAAGATAAAAACCAGTAATATACAATTATCCTTCAGGGCTGAGTGCCAAGAACTATACACCACATTACATTTGCATCTCTAACACAAAAGACCAGAGTTGTTAATATGCAAAATGTTTTTATTCTCTTGGGTGTATTTGAAAATATGGTATAAATATTCTGTTGCAGGAAGTCATTTGCTTCAGTTTGTGAATATCATTAATCTAGCCCATGGGTTGGCAAACTAAGGCCCACAGGCTGGATCAAGTCCAATTGCCTTCTGGATCTGGCCTGTGGACGGTCCGGGAATCACCGCGTGGATCGCCAGCGTGCACGTTCTTTCCCTCTCCCTCCCTCTTCCTCACGGTGGCGGCGCCTCCTCCCTCCCTCCTCCTGGCTTCTCCCCGCCCTGCCTAGAGGAGGAAGGGAGCTGGGCTTTGTTGGTGCCAGCAGCAGCAGCACTCGAGCAGCCACCATTTTAAGCAGCCACTCTCCGGAGCCGTTTTGCACACCACTCATGGTCCCTCCACCGCCACCACCGGCCCCTGCCGCTCGCAGGACACAGGAAAGCAGCCACCGGGGCTCGTGGTGCTCTTGCATCATTCCCCCCTCCCCCCCAAAAAATATAGTTCGGCCCCCCACAAGGTCTGAGGGACAATGGACCAGCCCCCTGCTGAAAAAATTTGCTGACCCCTGATCTAGCCATATATTTGGGACTTGTGATTATGAATTTTCCTTCCTAAACAGGATTTTTATGAATGCTGCTTTAGTTATCAGGTAAAACACCAATACTTGCAAGTTACTGAACTTCAGAATTCATAGCATATTGCAAATCAGGAATCTCAACTAAATTATCCACAACAGATGGCCATCCAACCTCTGCTTAAAAACCTCCAGTGAATAATAATAATAATAATAATAATAATAATAATAATAAAATTTTTATGTGTACCCCGCCCATCTGGCCGGGTCTCCCCAGACACTCTGGGCGGCTTCCAACAAATATTAAAATACATCAAAATCACAAGTTAAGGAGAGTCCACAACCTTTTGAGGGATTCCGTTCTACTGTCGAACAGCTCTTACTAACAGAAAGGTCTCCCTGGTGTTTTGATCTAGTCTCCAATAGATTGGACAAGGAAAAATGGGGAGAAGGTAAAGTTAGAAGGTGAAAATGACAACGGGCTGACAAAGTCCTTCGTCTTTGTCCTGTTCTCACCTTACCCATGTTAATTTGTGTGTGTGCCACCCTCCCTCCCTTCTCAACTCTGTCCTAAAACAAAGGTAAAATACGAAAACCTCTCTCAAATTCAACTTCAATCTCCCCAATGGCTACGATTTTCTTTATTCTATGCCGCTTACAATGGCCAAACAATTGGTACTGGAAGTCACGCCACACAGCAGCATGAAAATAAATCAATAGTGTAGTTGATTCTTGTGTGACATTTACAAATTTTGCAGAGGTGGAAGTGTAGTGCAACCTGCATAAGCAGCTTATGCCAAGCTTTTTAAAAAACAAATCCTTTTTTTTGCGCATATCGCTTAAGAACAGATGGGTGGTTTTTTTTAATTAAAAATCCCAATTATAAACTAGCAAAGCAATGCTTCCAAGAAAATATACTTCCAGTGATGTGTGCATAAGATTGCAGTCCAAGCCACTGTCTGGTATTCTGCTCAGAAACTGAAGCAGCAATAATAAAAATAAATAAATAAATAAATAAATAACTGGCCTCAACACCAAGGAGCTGCTTGCAGCCTGAAGAGCTTTGAAATCTTCTGGCTAGTGGTTATGGATATTGAGACACCAAAACCCATGAAGAGTTATCACATTTCACTTTGTCACAAGGCATTTATAGCAGACATTAATGACACTGTTTTGGACTGTTTAAAGCAGAATTCTTGTAAATGGCTGCTTGTCTTTGATGAGGAATGTGATAATAAAAAGCTGAAGAAAAAACGGAAAGAACTTAGTTTTTTCCACTGCTTCTGGAGATATCTTCTATCCTTTCATATTTTTCTCAAAGTGATAAACTGTTACTGATCTTTCAGAAGTTTTAGTAAGATGCTTAAGTGCTTATTTAAGGTAGAAGTGGAATGAAATCTTAGAACTTAGAACAGGACTAAAGTGCTCCAAATGTTCCCATTTTATGTTAGACATCTTACAACTTTTTAATAAGCCAATTTGTTATAACAACTATAAAATCTAGGACAATGCACCTGTTCAGGGGTGGAAAAAAATATTTGTAACTGCACAAACCCATGTGGGCAAAAAACAAAAACAAAACAAACTGGTGTACATGTGTGCCTGGGAATGCTGATTAGGTTAGTGTGCTGGGGGAGTGTGATTAAATATGGTCTCACGTGAAAGAAGTGGGATTATTCGGATTTATACAGCATATTTGTATCAGTTTCTGCCAGTCAAAAAGCTTGCTTTCATTATAAAGCAGCAAAATAAAGAGTCTGATTGTTTTTTTTAAAAAAACCTTTTATCTTGAATTATCTCCAAGATAAATAGGATTCACATTTTTCCCTTCCAAAACACACATGTTCTTTTATCTACTGCAATTGTTGTATAATTCTATTCAGCTGGAAGTGCCAAGTTTTAAAAGTTCAATTCTATTTTCATATTTAATATATCTTATCCTAACCACTATGCAGCAATTGAATGCAGATCAGAAGTATTCTGAAATGTGTCAGCAGTCCATCCACAAGAATATCTCACTTAATTATTACAAACAAAATAGTATCACATCATTTTTTCTTTATTGTTTATCAAAGCTTTAAACAAGACATTTGTTAATGTCTTAGATGGTCCAGTTGTAAGAAAACAGAAGGAACCATAAAAGCCTAATTAGTTTGCTACTTTATTGAAGACTTGAATAAGAATTGTGAAGGGCTGGAAATTAATTATGGAAAAACCAAACTGAAATAAAACCCTTAAAAGCATTGCCTCAGACTACTAAGAAATCCAGTGGATTCCTTACCTCTTCTTGCTTTTAGAGCAACTAAGAGGCCAGTCTTCTTTATCCTTAGCCAAATATAGATCACACACTGAAAAGAATTCAACAATTTATGTCCAGCATATGGTCAGCCAATATAGAGGTTTTTCTCAGCAGCCTGTCTCGCCTTCTAAAATAAATTACCCATACTGGCTTTTATTCAGTGTATCCACAGCAACGTAATATTCAATGCCACAGCAATACAGCATACTCTGAACTACTCAAGCTAACCTCCTACTCTGAATGCCACATCAATGGCAGTGCTTCAAGTGTCAAAGAGGCAAGTGCAATGGCAAATAGCTGAAATCTAAAAAACAGAGTTGATATTGCATACTAATTCATAAAAGCTCCTTCCATTCACTATAAAAAAACAGATTTATTTCAAGGACTGGTAGCAAAAAGGGTCTTTTAAAGAACACTTCTATAAGGATAATTAAGACTGAACATCAACCAATTTTATTAACAATATACTAGAAAAAAACCCATTACACTACAGTGAAATGTGTTCAGTTAATGTTAAGGGTAGAATTTCAGCTAATGACTTTGGTTGTTTTATTGTGTCTACATACAGCAAGGGCGTTCCCACCTATCAGATGTTCCACAATAGCAAGGCACCAACCGAATTAATGAAGGATGGGGTTTCAACCTTAACTCTGGATGTAGCTGCTTTTGTGGTTTTATGTTAGACATCCAGTGTTAACTGGGAATGTTAATGGCAGATCTCTAATAGTTAATGGTGTATTAGGCTTGAATCACTTCAAAGAAGTCTCAAGTGACGCACGTGTCTTCCCCTTCCATTGACGTGGCAACTGATCGGCTGCAAGGAAGCAATTTATGTCTGAGCATTTTTTGAACACACAAATACTCTGGCGTTGGCACAGTAACATGCTGCAAGGCAGCCGTTTTCTCTGTAAGTGTATTTTTTAATTTGAGCTATAAATCTTCTTAGGTTAATTGATTTTATTTGAAGGGGGCAAAGACAATGGCTTTCCTCATTTTGGTCTGCGTAGGAAACCTGGCCTGAGGCGGCTATAACAGCACATACACAATGTGCTTCCCCCCACAACAATCCTCTGTTAAGCCTATAAAATGTATCTCAGAGAACAATGGATCTTAATCATAGGCCATTTAGTTCTAGCAAAGGAACAGAATAAAAAGGCTTTACACATTTGTTTCTTCAAATCTTAACACGTACCATAAATAATGTGTTAAGCACCTTGTTAGTTATTAATAATGTGATGTTCACAAGGAGCTGTGGAAAATAAGTTTCATGCATTTGGATCCATTTTGTAATCCATGTTAAGTGCTTGGTGTTTGCTCATTTAATTTTTCCTCTAGCATTTTCCTGTTTTTTGCAGTGCTATTTCCGTGTCCATATTTTTACAAGTTCCTTCCTTCCCCAGCTATACTTCCAAATCCATTACCCTTGGTTGCTGCTTGGGCAAAATGGCCTCACAGACAGGTTAGAAATTCTGTAGGTACCAACTGCATCCCTTTCTGAAACCTTCCAATCTCGCTAGGGCAATCCACATCTTAAGTCATCTTTAATCTTGACTACAGTACTGCACTCTACCTGGGGCTCCACTTGAACACCATTCTAAAACTTCAATTGGTTCAGAATGCTGCAGCCAAGTTTCTTATAGGGGCAGCATATAGAACTCACACTAACCTTTTCATACGACATGGACATTTCTCTCTTCACCTCTACCTTTGTATATCAGGAGACAAACATAATCCTTCTGTACTTTACGTATCAGGTAGGACTGCACTTATTGGTCTCTCACTTGACGCACAGTAACAATGGACCACTTCAAACATTATAAAATTCCTACATGGAAGCAATTCAGCATAGAAAGTGGCATGTAAACCATGTGTCCGTGCAGCAACATGCACATTAGCAAAATAAGGTGGCTGCAAACCAATTCTTGCACATTCTTTTGCAATGTAAAGTTTAAAGCATCACCAAGTGCAACAAGGATCCCTTCACTGTTGATACAAGATATTAAAGGTCATGGTAACCACCAAGAATAGGGAGACAATGCTTGCTATAGACAAACGTTTCCAGTTACAATTGTATTTCAACCTTCCAACTGTACCCTGGAAGCTATTGCATTATGAATGAATATGTATGTCACTAGTATTACATGCTGGCTGCTAAAAAGCTTTACATAGTTCATATTTTTGTTATTCTTTTTTAATCCAGCAAGCTCCAGCTTGGCTTAGACTTTTCCTGAAATATAAACTGAAGGGGTGGGGAGCAAAAGACAACTAAAGAGAACACAAAGGCAGGGAAGGTCCACAAGTTATAACAAGCCAGGAACCAACTTGTTTAACAAGCCATACATTTACACTCCAGCCTGCAAGTTATCACATTGAACTACTTCAGAATGACACTACAATAACCATTCTTTTCACACACTGATTTAAGAAGATATACACATGCAGAAGTGTGGTGTTGGTGGTTTTTCTTTCCTCGTGTTAGGAATAAACCAGATTTTCTAGGGAACTAGCTTGGAGAGAGGAGGGATCCTATTCTCACTGGCATATTCTGCTCTTTCCCCCTCTTCTCAACCTCCAAGCAATGCTAGGTGGGAAAGGGACAGGTCTCAAGCCTACCTTGGAAGTCATAGCCTCAAACTGTAATGCCCTGTGGCACATTTAAGGACAAGTATTTATGACACAAGCTTCTGCAAACTTGACCACACTTCATCAAGTGCCTTATGAAATTACATATGGAAGTATGATTTATAAATATTTAAATAGACAAATAAGATAAATGAAAACGTTATCATCAATTGGCAACTACATATACAAATAAGGAAATAAGAAGGGATTCATGTGAACATACTTTTTATAAACATGAATCTCACTGGGCTATCTATTTGGATGGCATCTATCAAGCTATATGTGTAAACTAAGATGGATGTATTGACTGCTATTGTTTTGTTAATGTGAGCTGGTTGGGTCCCCCACCCTCCCTCCTTCCTTTCTAAATCTGCAATAAAAAATAATCCTATCCTCCATGAATTTGTGTAATCATGTTTTAAAGCCTTCCAAGTTGGTGGTCATCACTGCCTCCTCTGGGAGCAAGTTCCATAACTTAAGTACAAACTGCATAAAGAAGTACTTTCCTCCTGAATCTTCCAACAGTCAGCTTCATTATTCAATGAAGTTGACATCTCCATTGAACTATCTACTACAATGTGTTTCTACTCCCATAACCACCCGCATTTCTATTCAGAGTAGACCCACTGAAATGAACAGAGTTGTTTGTCCTGATTATCAAAGTCCATTAAGTTTTAAAGGTCCACTCTGACTGTAAAATTGGATTGCAACACATGAAGTTTGCAACAGTAGTGGCAAAGTGGGGCAGTGTGTATGTGTGTTTGTGTGACAAATTGGCAGACACAGAAGCGGAAGTACTTTTCCTATTTTTTTTAAAAAATATTTTCTTCTTTCTTTCCTTTCCCTCTTTCTTACTATTCTTCTTCTCTTTTTCCCTTTGATAAGATATATAAATTAATGTTTTAGTTTAGGGAAAAAAGATATTTGATATTATGTTTTGTACTTTTCTTTATATTCTAATAAAAAAATTTTTTTATAAAAGGGAATGTCATGTCCCTCCTCCCATCCCATTTTAATGAAACTGTTAAGTTAAAAAAAGTAGGGAGAGATGAAGCATCACAGAACAAATGACCCTTTAATATAAGAGAGTATGAAGCAGAATATGTTAACAGAAAACTTTTTACACCTACTTTTGGTACCGCTAACAGAAGGGTTAAATCTTGACCCATCATAATGGACTGTTCAGAGAAAGAATGTGCAGGTTTCCCTTTTCTAGGCCTCCAGTCCTACCACTGAAGTTGCTCTTATCAGAAGCTCCTGTATTCTTGGAAGCAGACTGATAGTAAGTACTCCATTAAACTTTCTTGGGAGGTCCAGAATTCAAAGCAAAGCAATCCTTTTCACCTCCTGCTAAAGGTTTTCAACACTATTTCCATCTCGGCATTTTTTTTTCAAAAATAGTTTCTGTATAAAAATGTTTATTTGAAGAAGGATAAAGCTATGCGTGAAACAGGTTGAGTCAAGTTACACGTAAATTGGTGCCATCTCCTTTTGCTCAATAAATGTATCCAAACATCCCAAGACTTCAGGTACTCCTACATTTTTCCAAAGCTGTCAAAGTATTTATTTATAAATGGGGGTAGTATATTTAGCCGTAAAGAAACTTTTGCTTTATTTTTTGCCAGAGAAGTTTTCACCAAGAAAAAAAAGGTTGGATAAGGCTCTTTTCAGTTTCATGTAATGTGGAAGACCAGTGCAATATGTGGCTGTTTTTAAAGGAAGCTTCCAGTTTTTTAAAGGAAGGAACTACAGACCTACTATTTGTAACGAAAGTGTAGCACTGATTCCACTTTGATAGTTAAATTACCAGGTGTTGTTGCAATGGTGTACAAAGTAGCTTGCACTGATTCAGGCACAAAAACAACCTGTCTGTACTACTGTCCTGTGGCATAAGGTTGCTACTGAGTGTTCTTTAGAGTTCCAATGTGCAGGAGAGATGCCTATTAGACAGTAGTGTGTACACCTCTTCCCCTTCCCCAAGCTACTAATGTATCTATAATGTCCCTGCCGGTGTACTCTCCTCCCCCTCATCCCTTGAAGACATTGCACCAATGTGCTTGCACCGTTGTTAGTTGCATGAGGGAAGTCAAGCCTGCACTGGCTCCTTCATCATACCCTAGGCATGTATGAACGAGACCATAGTGTCTAAAAAGGCATTTAAGTCTACTCTGGGCATTTAATAGTGCTTCACAGCTGTTGCTGCCTTAGGTTCACACAGCACTGTCTGCAATGCCCTACTCATTCACATAGTGGTGAATGAGTACACAAATAATGAATGGCGTGATGCTTTGATTAGGCAATGCTGAAGTTAGTCCATGAAAACCAATGTGTTTGGCTGTTTTATGTAATACCTATGGTGAGACCCTCTGGGGTAGATTTGGGGGCATGAAGGATCTGCAAAAGAGGGGAGAAGAGGAAGGGGGAAGTCCTGCATGAGCAGAACTCCATGCCACTCAAACACAGAACAAGTTGGGTTCAACCCTATGCTTACAGTTACAGAAAACATTTAGACAGGTGCACAAAGTGTCATTGCGAGGACCTCCCCTTTCTCCCATTTTCAGCACGCAGTTGGCAAATAATGAAATAAGAAGTAGCAACAAGTGCAGCCTTTTTAAGGATTACTAAAGAAATAGGGATTGCCATGAAATTAAAAAGGGAAAGGCAGCAGTAATCCAAGTATGATTTGAATAAGCTTTCAACGACTTTGCTCAACAGAGCAGCACCTGTTGGAAATAAAACAAAACCTCAAAATGTTCAAACAGTCCCTCTCTTTCTTCATTAATTCCTATAAAGGTGTCAGGTGTCTCAAAATTTAGAGTTCCTGCATCAATCTTTGTCAGGTTTCTGGAAAACCATCATGTCTTGAAAGAAAAAACACATGTTACTCCTCTCCAAAAGTGTTTGATATTGACTTTGTTATTCTGATGAGTAACAGAAAGAATGAGTTTCCAAGCATATTTAAAATACAGGCAGATCTTTCTTTAAGGTGGGAATTTTCTTTTGTGAATTTCAGGCTGCATTCAGAGCAAAAGCATATATTTCAGTTATGACTGTGAATAAAAAGAAGTAACTTGAAGTATGATGAAATAAAAGGTTCTTTTTGTGAGATACTGTACTGCTGAAATAGTTATTGCGCATATGAACCAAATTTCCAACTACAGTGGTACCCCGTGTTACGTACGCGATCCGTTCCGGGTCGCGCCACGTAACCCGGGCTTACATAACACGAACGAACAAAAAAGAGAAAGAAAGAAAAAACCCAGAAGTTTGCGGTTTTTTGCGCTTCTGTGCACCCGCGCACGCTCCGTGGCGGACTTCCAGGTCGCAGAGGTCCATAACTCGAACGTACGCAACACGGAGCGTACGCAACACGAGCTATGACTGTAGTTTGATTTGGCATTCTATCAGTCTCATGAAAAATGGAGGCAGCAGCTAGAGAGCTTGCCAGAGGTGGGTGCTCGTCATCTGAGGAACCACACACAACAAAGGGGTAAACTACCTTGGACTTCTCAGATCGGAAGAAGAATATAGTCCTAAGTAGCATGGCAAACAGCATTCACAAAATTATATTGAGTTAGTACACCTCCAAAAGGAAAATTACCGGTACAAGTTAATGATACTGCAGGACCATCTCCCGGCTGGTGAGATACTATGAACTTAAACGGGAACAAATGTGTTTTGCATTACTGCTGAATCTAATCAGGCTGCAATACTACATATACCAGTACTTATCAGGGATTAAGTTCCACTAAGCAGGGTGGGACTTTTGAGTAGCAGCAACTGGTAGGGCAGGATACTTACCTGACCTTCTGTCACTGGCATCACTGTGGTATCCTGGAAGGGAGAGAGAGAGAGACAAGGCTGGCATGGTGCAAACACATTGGCAAGACTGGGTTGGCTCCACCAGCACATCTGCACCATGCTGACCTCACCCCTCCCAGTAAGCTACAGCATACTTAAAAGTGGAAAGTGTAATGCTAGTGGTCAACAAAATAGGTTTGAAGACTCTCTCAAGGCAAATCTTTAAAAATGTAGTAGAAACACTGACAACTGGGAAACACTGGCCTGCGAGTGCTCCAACTGGAGAACAGCCTTTACCAAAGGTGTCATGGACTTTGAAGATGCTTGAACTCAGGACGAAAGGGAGAAACATACCGGTACTAAGAGGAAGGCATGTTTGGCAAATCCTCACCGTGATCAACTTCCACCCAGAAACCTATGTCCCTGCTGTGGAAAGACGTGTGGATCCAGAATTGGCCTCCACAGCCACTTACGGACTCACTGTTAAGACCGTGTTCATGGAAGACAATCTTACTTGGCTACAAGTGATCACTAAAGAAGAAGCAGCAGCAGCTACAGCAATGCCTCTGATGGCAGATCAGGTAAATGCTGCAGCCCTGATAACCGCTGCTGCTTTTCAGTCAATGGTCACCTCAATTTTTATTTTAAAACAAATAAAGGGATACATTTAAACATAACTACTCTGGTAAAGTAATCAATACTATGATGCTTTTTTTAAAGGGTGGTATCCAACATTAGTCATACTGAGAATGGATGCAACTAAAATCAATGGATATAAGTAACAAGTCAACTGATTTCAATGGTTCTACTCTCAGTAAGACCAATGTTGGAAATCACTCAATATCATTCATAGGCTACCCGCTTCCCATACATTTGTTCTAAGCAACTCTTCTCGCCAGTTAAAACAGAGGCACAGGAGGGCCACTCTCAACTGTGTATTGAGAGGGGTGCAGTTAGGAGTTGAATTTGTTTCTGGGTGTCAATCAGTAATATGTCACACAGGTTTATACCCATGCCTGCTTTGAAAGGAAGCTAACACAGGATAATATGTTATATATCTACAAATTCAGGCATCGCTTTCTGTAGGACTGTGAGAAGCAGCCCTGAAGCTTTCAGGAGAACAAGAATTACCAAGCTAACATGCAGTAAGTACCAAAAGGAAGCAATCAGCTTTCAGTTATTCTAATAACACATGCTTTACACACTTTACAAAACTGTGTTCTGCCCCAACTCCTTGATTCATCTTTGTTGCCAACTGCACTGTCCACGCTGCAATATCACCTGCCTTTTATGATCAACGGAACATATTTTGTGACACTGCAGAGCTCTTGTACTATGTTACCTTTTGTTTTGCATTCTCACCATCTGTAAGTTCAGCCTAGTAACTTTCTTACAGCTGTGCAACTAGCTGCTTGGTCCCAATGATTTTGTTCCATCAAAGACTTTTCAAAATCCTTTTCGGGTGTTGAATGATTGTACCATTTAGGCACACAGTGCCTTTAGTTTCTGGTCCCAGACAAACTGTTTTACATTTTTCCACATCAGCTGCATTTGCCAGCTGCTGGGTCAGTTACCTGACTATAGTATTTCCTTTACTTTCCCTTCCCAACTCAATACAATGAATGCTGAGAAGTCAGCTTCCTAGGAACAAAAAATATGTAGAAGCTATTCATTTGTTGCAGGTGATGAAAAAGGCATTCCCTCCATGCCTGTTGCAATATTTGGTCACTCAAAAAGAAAGAACAAAGGATTTTCCATCCAATTCACACATCTATTTCAAACAGAGCATGTGGATGGAACACCATCTACAAGTGTAACTCACTATCAGATGTGCCTACAGCATAATTGCAAACGGCATCCTACCCATGGAACATGCTTCCAAATAAAGATACATTGGATTGGGCTAAATGTGGGACATTCCAAAAGTGTTTTCCGTTCTTTTTTAGACAATTCTTCATAGGCTGGACAGAAACTGTTCTGCCACTCAAGTGCAATGCACACATTTATTTCTTATGTACACACACAACCCCAAAAGATGAAAACCAACAAGGTGTCATCCTGCAACAATGACCCCTGTAAGACTGTTCTGATGAAAGAAAGATGTTGCCATTTCCTTCCTGAATTTATTGCAAGTCAGACAAAATAAGAACTACATTATTTGTTAGTATAACTACTGGTATTGATTCAGAGAGTTTATCTAAGGGTTTCACCTCTGCAACCATATTACAGTATGTTACACTATTCTTCTGGTGGGAATAAAGTATTCTCCATGCACAGGTTCAGCAGAGCCAGAAACTTTAGGTCATACCAACTGCAGTTGAGTTAGCTCTTCCCTTACAGATTACTAAAGAGGACCAATTAAAGGTAGATAGCCGTGTTGGTCTGTCATAGTCAAAACAAAATAAAATAAAATAAAAATAAAAAAATTCCTTCCAGTAGCACCTTAGAGACCAACTAAGTTTGTTCTTGGTATGAGCTTTCGTGTGCATGCACACTTCTTCAGATACCAAGAATGCTTTACTGACAATACTATCTATGAAACAAATAAAGCCAGACATAAGTTCTCAATACTGCTCCAAAAATAAACATCTATACATTGGGGACCCAAAAGCCTGTAAAACCTGTGATTTTTATTTTGGCTTGCTTATATTATCTGAGATGAGGTCAATATAGAGTAAGAAGAATGGCGATGGGCAAGTTACCGTGTGACATAAATATTTTAATTTTATATCGCCATAAATGTATTGTAGCATGCCCTTATACAATGCGTAATCACCACATAATTTATATTAAGGCATGCAAAGTACATGACCCTGGATTTATAAGATAATCTGCTAAAGATTTAAATAAATACAATTAAAGGGATCCCTTCAGAACAGTCCCCCCAACCCAGAAAACTCAGTTTTAACAACATACATGTTTAATTTGTGTATTACTTTTTTAAAAACTAGGACTGTGTGTATTTTGTGAGCTTTGAACCAAATTCTGTGATGAAGTGTACAAAACACAAAATGTTGTTCAAATAAGATGGAAATTAATTTGTGCAAGCATAAATAATAGATGTTAAAATATAGTTAGTTGCGTATTTCATCTTAGCTTTATGGCTCTCCTACTCTGTTGGCTCCACAAACACAGCAAGCTACCAGCTTAAGAATTTTCCGTAAGTATAGGTGAACAAAAGCTGGAGCACCTGTTATTCTGTTAGTTTATAGCTCTAAAAAGTATTTTAGCAGAGGCTGTTAAAGTTCCATTTGATTTTTTTTTATTTTTTTATTTTTTAAAGTTCACTTAACTTCACTATTTTTTCTACCACATAGAATATGTATAGGAGTTTTTGTATTACTTTTTTTGCAATACAGAGTGATTTCCTACAATTCCTGCAACTAGGGAAAATTGTTGATGCATCATATTAAATAGTGCTTCCTTAACCATTGTTCTGCATAATGCTAATTTAAAAAACATTGACTACTTAAAAGTTACTATGATTTTATTGCCACCTTAAAGATCTCAGGTGCTTTCTTAAAGTGGCAGCTGCTAAAAAGCTGAGGTTTCATTAATGGTTTCCAAAAAAGAACCCCGTCATAAGTGTTAATGACAAGCTTAACTATACCATTAATTCAGCACCCGTCCGTTCCCAGTTATTTTTCAAACGTGATGCAACTGAACCACATGACTCTAAAGTCAGACACATTATTTTTTGCCTATTTATGGTTGGCACCTATACAGCTATTTATACTGTGGTATGGTATCTTCCGCCTTAAAGGATTTCAGTCAACCATTTTAAGGTCACATAAACTGCACATATTTTTCTGGCAAAAATAGACACATCATAGAAATAGCAATGGATATGAGCATCATTTATTTAACTTCTACAATTTTAATATCTGCTTTGGGCAGTGCATCACTCTTTCACAGTCCTCGGTCACAAAGCATAATTACTGGGAGGGTTACTGGGCTTCTTGAAGTTGCCCAATACAAGAAGAACAGAAGGGGAGTCCTGCTGCATCAGGCCAAAGACCCATCTAGTCTAGAATTCTCATAATGGCTAGCAAAAAAGAAAGGAAAAGGAAAAGGAAAAAATATAAGAAAAGACTCTTGCTTGCTTTGCTCAGCTGAGCTGCTTTTTCCTCATTTTTCTTGGGTTTATAGTGGCTACCGGTAATCAGATGACTGTGAGAAACCTGCAGGCAGGATATGAGTGCAACAGCACCCTCCCCATTTGTTATTTCTAGCAATAGTTACACAGAGGCATATTGACTTAGATATTGGAGGTAGTCTTATGCTGCAGGAATCTGTCTCTTCCACTTTTAAAGCTATCTAAGTCAGACCATTGGTCCATCTAGCCCGGGTGTATTTCAACTGAAAGTGGGTCACTAATTTCTATGCAGGCATTTCCCCTAGCTTGGCCACTGAGATCTTTTTCTCCATGCAAAACATTTAAAAGTTATTACTGAGCTTGAGCTCTGGCACTCCTTTGCTTGGAAGTGGAGAACCATGCACATGAAAACATTATGCCCAAATTAATTAATCACACAGTTGTTCTGTAGGTTTTTTCTTTTTTTAAATCAGTTATAGAGATGTAGAACCTGCTCATATAGATAACTAATTCTGATGAAGTGGTACACACAAGAGATCATTTCCCACCAGTATGTGCCATGAGTATGCCAGTGAAGGATCGTCATTTCCCTAAGTATTTTGTTCAACCTCTTGACCCAATGTAGTTCTCTTTATTTTAGAAAGTCATCCATAAGAACAGAAGCAAACTATGCGAGCCCACACAGCTGGTTCATCAAGGACAAAATTTCCATAAAGAATAAAGCAACTGAGCTCTCCTTACAATTTAACTCAGATATCTGAGGAGCATTTGTTTCAATACCCTACAGCAACATAACTGCTTTCAAGAGATGCTCATTTCATTGTTCCAACAAATATGGCAAGAGGTTTGTTTTTCAAACAAGATCCTTTAGTGATTTTTCAGACATCAAAGCTAGTGTTAAGTATATGTAGTGCACTCCACTTACACACAAGCCATTAGCCACAGAAGGTAACAACTAAAGATCACTGCTTCTGTTGTCCATCATAACACACAAAAGAAGTTTTCTCTGGGGTTGCGGCGCTCATCTCGCATTATTGGCCGAGGGAGCCGGCGTACAGCTTCCAGGTCATGTGGCCAGCATGACTAAGCTGCTTCTGGCGAACCAGAGCAGGGCATGGAAACGCAGTTTACCTTCCCGCTGCAGCGGTACCTATTTATCTACTTGCACTTTGTCGCGCTTTTGAACTGCTAGGTTAGCAGGAGCAGGGACCGAGCAACGGGAGCTCACCCCGTCGCAGGGATTCGAACCGCCGACCTTCTGATCAGCAAGCCCTAGGCTCTGTGGTTTAGCCCACAGCGCCACCCACGTCCCCACGTAGGTGGTACTGTAGATGAGTGCTGCAACCCAAGAGTCGTCCGCGACTTGACCTAACGGCCAGGGGTCCCTTTACTCTATACTTTATTAATTCTCACTGATAACTGGCACTTAACTAATAAATCAAACACCACACTTTTTTTTCTTTATAAAGAGGGCCGGCAGTCACATTTTTAAATCAGAGATTTAAGTTTATACATTTTTCCTATTAAAAAGATACAAATGTTAATCAAAATGAAGCAATACAACAAAGGAAGCCTTGGCCCTCCAGATCTTGGACTACAAATCACAGCATTCCTGATCATCGTTCATGCTAGCTGGGGCTGCTGGGAATTAGAGTTCTGCAACATCTAGAGGACCTCACAAACTCCAGAACAACAAACCTGAGTGTTAAAACTCAAAGCACTCTTCAAAAGCAATTTAATGAATGCTTCCATTATAGGCCTCCGGACTTAACAAGTTTTCCTTTAACTGTTTTGCAGTGCACTACATACATTGCATTACCATCTTTTAAGAAAGATGGGATTATGTATAAAGAATCCCTGGCCCAGCTAGAGATTAAGTAGTCATGTCACACTATTTCTATTCTGCCACAATAAGAAGAGTTTCAAAGCTGCTCTAAATCCATGCTCAGATTTTAAATACAGCATACTTTCTAAATCCATCTGCAAAACAAAGGTTACAGGGAATAAGCTAGCTTCTAGATGTTTTAAAAAGTATGTGTTATTTTTAAATCTCAATATATCCACAAATGGGTGTACTAAATTCCCAGCACCAACTGTCATTTGCCAGTCAAGTTTGAACTAAGAAAACTGACAAATAATTTACAAAGTAAGAAAATCATTTGATTTCTGAAGAGCTCATTCAATGCATTTTTCTTTGAGTCTTACATCAGACAGGATTTGAATCTTTTCAGATCCTGTGGTTTACATGGTGTTTGAATATCACCCTGAAATGTAATATGATAAAGGGCAGAATAAAAAAGTTCAAATAAAGTAAATGTGACAATAAATCTGCTCCAGTGGGTCCCCCAAACGTCTGCAGAAGTTTTGTGGGGTGTAGAGGGTGCTTCAGGAGGAGAGGAAGGGAAATCCTCTTTGTGCTAGTGGAAGTCTATTGCACAAGTATGGAATTGTTTAAACAAAGCAAAGTGTTACAGCTGTGCAGAATTGTCCAAACTGTCCGCAGTGGAAGGATTTGAATCCAGGACTCCTAACACACCATAAACAACTGGATCACATTAGGTTTCATAGCTAACTTTTTACTCCTAACCCATTAATAATAATAAGTAATACCGTATATACTCGAGTATAAGCCGACCCGAATATAAGCCGAGGCACCCAATTTTACCACAAAAAACCTGGGAAAGCTTCATAGGAGCCACTGCCTGCCTCACTCGAGTATAAGCCGAGGGCAGCTTTTTCAGCACAAAAAATGTGCTGAAAAACTAGGCTTATACTCGAGTATATAGGGTAATTTTATTCTTTATACCACACCCATCTGGCTAGGTTGCCCCAGCCACTCTGGGTGGATTCCTAACACATATAAAAACATAACAAAACATCAAACATTAAAAACTTCCTGATACAGGACTGTCTTCAGATGTCTTTTAAAAGTTGTATAGTTATTTATCTCCTTTACCTCTGATGGGAGGGCGTTCCACAGGGCGGGCGACACCGCCGAGAAGGCCCTCTGCCTGGTTCCCTGTAATTTCACTTCTTAACTAAACCAGGACACCTCCCTGTGCTATCTCCTGGGGGGTGCATAAAGATGTCAAGCACATAGTAGGAATGAACTTCTTATACCTCACAGTATTGGATGTCTCTGATCCTTTTTCCAGGATCAAAGGGAAGCTATGGTGGTTCCAGGTAGCTAATTTTCCTCTCATATATACCATAGTTGCTTGCCATGATTATCTAATCTGTATGCCTAGCAGGAATAAAGCAAATGTTGATACAAAATCCAGGAAAGCAAATACTATCCTAATTTTTCATGATTTCAAACTTACCTCTTTATGTTTTCCCTGGTCAGATGCTTTTTAAAAGTTAAAAAAAATCTTGTGGAGAGAGAATTTTCATCTTTTTTTTTAACTGAAATCCCAATATTTATGTAACTTTAATGGCACTTGTCACAAGAGGACAGTTCTATTTTTAAGCAAAAAACAACAAAAAACAATTACACTAATTTATGACCAATTTTACAACAAAGTATTTACAAACCAATGAAGTTTGTGATGACCTCTGACCAAAGCTTTATAGGAAATTTTAAGAGGATTTTGGTAAGCCTTCACCAGGTAATTCAAGAAAAAGTAAAGTAACTCACAAGAAAGGTTCACCAAGGCTCCAGCCCAATACTCATTCACATCTGGGAGTAAGCCCCATATAACTAAATGGTATTACTTTTGAGCAGATGTGTTTATGTGGCCTGCAGCACACATTTTAAAAGCTTAAGATTTTAAGCAACCCTGGATTTAAACCTAAGAATTTAGCAATCTCTCTTTTGGAATACAAAAGGCCACGTAGGTTAAATACATGGTACTGTGGTAATATGTGGGTATAATTTTAGAATAGGCAATAATGAAACAGCAATACAAAATTGGGACTATATTGTTAAATTGTTGTTAAATTGTTACTAGAGAGTTAAGCATGATGACAATTTAATAGAAAATATGAGGACACTTTTCTAAATATCGTAAATAATAACCAACAAAAAATGTTACAAAAATGCAACATAAAATCCTAGCTTCACTGATGTTAAAAGATTTCTCTTTTTCATTCCATCTCAACTTCCAGTTGCAGAAGAAGTTGATAACCCTACAGATGCTGCAATTACATGGAACCCAGACCAGTAGCACAGTCAACACAACTGTGTTGTTTTTAGTATATAATCACTTTGAAACCCTGATCAGACAGTATTTATGCAGCTCTTAACAAGCAAGGTCACAAAATTATTTAATTGAATTGTTCAATTGTTCTCTTGTCTGTGTGGACAACTCGTAGTGCATCTGCGGTTAAGACTTGTGCCAGAAAGGTAAACTGTGGTTTTCCTGTATTTTACTACCACCCCAAAACTTTGCTACTCCTTTTTCTACTAAATACTTGCACCAGGTAAGTTGCTGCTTCAAGTTTTCCAATTTTAAAGCTATGTATCTCCAAGTCAGGCATCTCAAGGGGGGAGGGGGTGCTGCTGTTGTCAAATACTTAAAAAAGAAAGAAAGAAAGAAAGAAACCCTGTACATGTTTAAGTAGATGTGTCAGTACTGTAATTCTATTATACAAGCAAAGAAAATGTAAGACAGCCTCTCATTCATACAGGACAAATAGCTGTGCCAAAAGCACAAATTACACCTAATTACAGGGTATAACTCTGTCATCTCTCTTTTTATAACCTAGCCGTTTACACACTTTGATTTTTGACTTCCATTTGGGTTTATTAACATCAAAGCTTTGTCATCACTTATCTGTTTCCACAGAATTTTTACTTGAGGCAATAAAGAATAAAAACTTCTTTGCACTCCAGCTTTTCGGATGCAAGAATAGTTTAGTCTGCATTGTTCTTATGATGTTTTATACAAAGGTTTTAATAACCATGTTGTTAAATTTATTGCCCTTGGCAGAGAAGTCTTAAAATACACTATAATTTAACCTACTGTTGTATTAAATACATTAGTACAGTACTCTGAAATTATATTCTTATTGTTAATACTATTTTCATAAACATGACTATGTGTGTAATTAATGAAGATTTGAATGGGAGTATAATGGACAGTTTAATTTTAGAAGATTTATAGGCTTTTGTCAATACTAAATGCCAAGACATTGCTCATGTTCTTCTGTCAAATGTGGGAGCAATAATGTGGAATTGTATTTAAGTATGGAAGGTGGCTCAAATGGATCAAACTTCTACTCAGCAGGCAGTTTCCCAGTCCTGGGTCAGTTCCCTGCCTGTGACTTTAAAAAAAGTCAACAGCATTTAGTGAACAGTGCTTGAGAGGAGCATTTTTAAATAATTATTTTTGAAAATTTAACAAGGGAAAGGCAGGGTGAATTAAAAATAGAATTAAATGGAATTAAATAAATAAATAAAATAAAATTAAGCAAATGGAAAATATATCAATAATGCTACTAGGAATGGAAAACCATAATCAGCAATAGAAAACCATAATAACCATATAATGTTAAACATATAAGTCAATATAAGCCCTCCAAATGTCCAGCTATGTATCCACACAAAACTGATGTCTATATGAAATATGTCCAATGCAGCCAGGATCCTGAGGTCCTCAGACCATTGTGTAGTAGAGGAGTTTTAGCTTTACAAGAAGGCTTATTAAAAGACAGTACACATTATACCACACTCGGGATGGATGGAATGGTCTAAAGTCCCAGTTGTTCAAAGGAGGAACAAAACATCATAATGCCAGAATATGTTCAGGTTTCTACTACTTTGAAATTTTACTGCACTTATTACTAATACACAATGCCATCATAAACCTAAAGCTTGAGCTAAAAATAGCCTTTGCAGCTGGTATGCCAATACCTTTATTGCTGCACAGCAGGATACCTGGTCTACCTTCCCAACTTTACAGGAGATTTCTAGTAAATAGCTGTCAACAAGCCTGTGCATGACTGAAGTCAAATTACTAATAGTATGGGAATAAGTGTTTGAACTCTGTGCCAACAAAATATCATGTATCTAATCTAAGGAGGAATTACAGGCCCCAAGACTGCTATTATTTTATTAGCCATACCACCTTCATTTTGATCTGTTCCAGTAATTTTGTTTTGTTTGAACCTACTTGTCAGTGGTATCTTTCGTTGCCATTTAAAATGCACTACATTTTATGCTCTAGAGAAGTTGTGACTCTGTTCTGACATTTCTGGGTTTTAGAAAGGTCTGATTTGTTTCCAGCATATATAAAGACTTATTGTCATCAATTACTGTACATAAAACAGATTACTAACTCTCCATTATAGCTAACTAAACATTCTCATAGTGGTAGATATAATTTAATGACTACTGATTCCAAAGCATATGTTTATTTTAAAGTGCTGACATTTTAAATGTGTTGTGGGAGGAGGGATTATTGGCTTGTTGTTGTTCTTAATTTTATTGTGTATTTTGTGGTTTTTATTTTGTAATTTTATGTGAACTGTCCTGAGATCTACGGATGAAGGGCAGTATACAAATGTAATAAATAATAATAAAATAATTATAATAACATAACTTAGAAAAACTTAACAACTGTAATGGGCTTTTGTTTTGTTTTCTATTAGGATGATGATGATTTACTAGATTTGTTTGTGACTTTTTACAAAGGCAATCTCAAAGTGATTTAGCATGATAAAATGCAACAGATAAAGCTACACCAGTACGGCTAACAGTTCAGCTGAATACTGTACTGTGTCATTTCCAGGCAGCATTAATGTCTTTTACTGCATGTAGCTATACCTGCAAATTACCGTGTCTGTAAATGGTGGGGCTAGGGAACCTCACACCTATACATCCCCCCAGACCTCTCTTATCTGGCCCTCAGGCCCCTCTCCAGGCCATTCTCCCTCCCCAGTTTCCCCCCTTCAGTGGCTTTGCTGTGTACCTTCCTCAAGTGCTGCTGCCTGCATGGAATATGTCCATGAACTGAAATAACGGTCTCTTGCTTGCCTACGTGGAGGATGGAGATATGTGAGTGCATGCAGAAACCTCCAATTTCTGCATGGCTGAAAGGTAATCTTCACTACCAATGTAAGAACCACATCCATTGGTCTATGTTCTTCTACCCCATGTCTTATCTGTTTCTGCCTGTGCTCACGCCCACCAGCGGCACGCATCCCCCAAAAGCTGACCATGAGTTAAAGTGGCCCTTGAGCTGAAAAGGTTTCCCCACCCCTGCTGTATAGGCTATCCAACTCTTAGAAACTTCAGCACATACTCGTGTCTTTGACTGATGGGTGGAGGAAAAAAGAAAAAGAATCAGAACGCCTGCTTGAGTGGTGACCTAAGCACTAAAAATCAACTTGAGATGTGCCACAGTCTTCTGTAAGCGCATTTACTGGAAGGCATTTGGAATGGTCTGGAACACACTGCTACATGGCTAAATAAAGTGAATCACAAGGAAGCACTGGTGTACCTCTCTTTACATTTGCAGCACTCTTTTAGAGCAATTGTACTTAGGACAAACATCACCATATGAATCACATAATGAAATTGGAAAACTGAAAATTAACACCAAGGCTAATAATGCACAGAAGCTTGCATTTCCTCCCCCCCCAAAAAATTTGCCCAAGAAAAGTCAAGCCAATTTCATCTTATATTCTCACTGCAATTACTTCTACTTTCTACTCATAAGAAAATAGTACCTGATAGCTAACCAGCACAAAGTAAGGTAAAGGTAAATGACCCCTGGGACAGTTTAGTCCTGTCAAAGGCAACTATGGGGTGTGGCATTCATCTCGCTTCAGGCCAAAGGAGCCAGCATTTGTCCACAGACAGCTTTCCGGGTCATGTGGCCAGCATGACTAAACCGCTTCTGGCGCAATGGAACGCCGTGACAGAAGCCAGAGTGCAAGGAAATGCCGTTTAGCTTCCTGCCTCAGCGGTACCTATTTATCTACTTGCACTGGTATGCTTTCAAACTGCTAGGTTGGCAGAAGCTGGAACAAAGCAACGGGAGCTCACCCCGTTGCATGGATTCGAACTGCCCATCTTCCAATCAGCAAGCCTAAGAGGCTCAGTGGTTCATACCACAAAGCCACCCGCATCTCCTTATCACAAAGTACTCAAACGGGACCCTTAGTAACATGCTTCAGCCCCCTGACTCTCCTCTTGTCAGTTATTAAGCACAACAGCCCTTTGGCTGCTTCTTATGAGCCCAAACTCACATTCAGAATCCTTTCTAAGGCAAAGATAAGCTGAGCCTGAAAAGATTTTTGCAGGTTGGAAGGAACTGAGCTCTAGAAATCTGCTCTTGGTGTGTGCATATCCTTAAACCCAAAAGCTTTCCCCAACATATGTTATTTCTGAATTAAGTCTTCAAGAGGCAATCTAACTCCTTACCACTATGAAAACTTTTCCTTGACTTCTCTCCTTGGGCTTATGTATGCCTGAACACCATGCTTTATCACCAAAGTAGGCACATCACAGGGCTAATTCCAACTGAACTGACATACAACAGAAAGATTAACAATACAAGTATACAGGAGCAATAATCATATATATATATATATATATATATATATATATATACACCAGTTAGGGACATTCTGTATCCATTAACTTTAAATAATTAAACATTCAACATTTTGGGTGATTCCGCGTCCCTCTGGAACCCTGTAAGATACAGTCCACAATGTTCAATAGGTCCCCCTGGCCCTCCGGGGAGGCCTTTTGGGCGGAGTACAGGGGGAAGGAGAGGAAAGGAAACGAAGCAGACATTGTACAGTATTGCCTCTGCTCATACACCACTGGATACAACACAATATAACTAATTGTATAATGCACACAATCCTATTTTAAGTGTTGTTTATGTAACTATGTGGACCCTGGAACACCTGCCAATTAATTAGTGTCTATGAGAATTAATTAGCCACAGGAAAATTGATGGCTGGTGATCCAGTTAAAATTTGCTGTTTATACCATATTTTATAATTTAGACAAAATGCTCCCCCCCATTACCTAGATTCCTGCTAATTGATCTGTCAACACTTATGGAAATTAAAGGTATTGCATTTGTTGACAGAAAGGAAAGAACAGGAGTTGTCCTACAAACAACAGCCATCAACACCATCCTCCTTTGGTCATACAGCATATTTTAAAGACACTGTTGCATAAATGCAAATGATGCTTAGGATTTCCATAATTAATCTCACATAGCAAAAGTAATGAATATCCGTAACAAAGCAGATTAGAGAAAAGCAAGTATATAAGAGGGCACTGGATATTTTCCAGAACCCTAACTGAAATATTAATACAAAGCATGGATCCACTA
The DNA here is from genome assembly GCA_034641385.1 of Darevskia mixta. Taxonomy (NCBI): domain Eukaryota; kingdom Metazoa; phylum Chordata; class Lepidosauria; order Squamata; family Lacertidae; genus Darevskia; species Darevskia mixta. The sequence continues at coordinate 23,527,635 of JAWWNH010000014.1, read as the reverse complement.
TATTTTCAAAGTCAAAGCTTCAAGATATTTATATCTTGCTTTCAAAAAGTTGTAAGTGATACTATGTTGTGAAACAAGTGCACACCCCTAAGTAAAACCCATTTCTAAATTTAAACATAACATTATGGCCTTACAGATTCCATACTTGCTATATTATTGACTGTTTTGGTCACTCAACATGACAATGTCTGTATGTCACTAATGCAAAGCATGATACTTGGGATATATTTAATACCCAAGTTATTTAAACTTCTTCAGGGATACATGATACTTAAAGAGCTTCTTTAACACATTTTAATACAGAATAAAAGCAGCATCGGGAGCTCCTAGCTTGATTATAACATATAATAAAAAGACTTTCCAGAAAAGATTTTTAATATCTTGTTAGGGGTTGGGGGTTTAAAAGACAGTGAACTAAGACAAGACATGCTGACCTCAGGGCTGTGATATCATTTGAGAAAAATATTACACACAAAAATACATAACATAGGCCATAATAGTAATGACTACATTGCTTTCCTGTTGTGCATAATACAAAAAGGGGGAAGATATCCACTGCAAGATGCTTAAGGCTACAATCCGATACATATTAACTGGGGAGTATGTCCCACTAAACTCAATGGGGCTTAGTTCTAAGTACACATGCTTAGCATTGTGTAATACGAAAACTATAGCACTGTAATTAGGTATATTTTATACCCACTTATCACCATCATACAATTTGCACACATATTTAGAATCTGTGGTTCATTTTAAGCAGAAGCTTGTACAAATTCAAGTTGTTTTTATATTCTAGGATGGAGATTAAAATAGGAACTCTAGACTTTTCCCACATAAGCTCATACAACTGAGCCAGCTGGTAGAAGCTCCTGGCAGAGCATCAAGCACTTATGTATACTTCTTGCAAACAGGTTCTCCAATTCTTGATATTGTGAAACTTGATAATACTCTAAGCCATAATATATGCAGGAAAGAAATAAATTTGAACAATGAATAGTGTTGTAATTACATTATTTTGAAGACTTGTTGATTAAATTAAATGTTGTAACAGCAATCCTTCTGTAGGTGACTTTATTACCAGAGATTGTTGCAGGCTACAACTTCATGAAATGATGTTGTTTCCTCATCAGTTTTTCAGTGAATAATTCTACTTTTCATCTATGAACGATCTGTTGTGGTAGAATTATTATGTCAGGCACTGTACCTTGCTTTGTGTTATTTTAACATGATGAGCTTGTTAATTTCACAATTTTAATTGTGTTTAATTGTTTGTAAACTGCTGGTGATATAGTGGTCTAATAAATAATAATACAGATAGTTGGTTGGCATGTGTCTTTTTTGGGAGACAATGGGGGAGTGCGCTTTTGTAGGTGAGGTCAAGCTGCTGGAAGGTTATAGTGCCTGCTGTGACTGTAGAGACTGATACAGGAGAGACATGTTTTGTTGCAGCTGGGGCAGATGAAGGTGTCCAGTTGTGCTGCTGGCATTTCTTCTCTCTGCGCTCCTCCCAGCGGTCATTCCTCTTCTGGACACTGCTATGGATACACAACCTGATTGTCTGTCTGCAGGCACTGTGGTTGTCTGCAAGGGATTGATGGTGGGATTGATGTTGGGATTGGTGGGATTGATGTTGCCAGTCTTCATGTCACAGTTGCAGACATCTTTCTAACACAGAGTTGGTCTGCCAACAGGCCTTGTGCCTGGAGCTAGCTCCCCATAGTGTAGGTAACAAGAGAATGTTCTGCCTCTAACATCCTCCCGTAGTTCTCATAACAAAGATATAGCAAAAACAACAAAACAATTTCCTGCTATAATAAGTACATCATCTGTCTTTATCTTCTTGTATTTCATCTTTCAAGGGAGCCTTCCCAAACCTTATGTTTTGGACTATAATTCCCATCAGCCCCATGGTCAACAGTCAAGGCTGATGTTGAGTCCCTTGCAAATAACTTTTAGATGTCCACTGAAAAGGCTTCTGTTTTGACAAGCTTATCCAAACACATGATTTAGTTATTATAGCAGGATGTCTCCATTCGCCAAACAGTTTTTAATGTAAGTTTCATTATACCTTGAACTAGCCTGCTCCAGCCTACACTTCATTTAAACCATATAAACCACTTGATCAAATAAAATTACCCAAACCAACTAAAATGATATATAGAGTTTAATATTCGCAAAACATATACATTTAAACCATCATTAAAAACAAAGATAAATTCATCAAGAATCTTAAAACAAATACAAAGCAGACAATAGATGAAGAGCAGTAGCAATGAGAGACCAAGGAAGCAAATGGACCATTGACCTGAATGCATGGACTGCGGAATAAAGATGGGAATTAGAAGGAAAGTTGATCAATTCTAGAACTGGAGGAAACTTGGCCACCAACTCCTATTCAGCCCCCACTGAGAATAGCCCTGTTCCAAGCCTTCAAGCACAACTGAATGCATAGGATACTATTTGTTATGCACACACCCCTAGCTAGGACTTAATAAAGGTATAGTCTACCCATTACAATACCTCACCAACAGTACAGTTAAATTATCGGTAATTTCTATAATACTTTCAATGCATAAAGTGCCCTATGACCTTTAAAGCATTTGTCTGAACTGCAAGCCCATCTAGACAATCGCTTTGCTTTAAAAAATAAAATAAAAAATGAAGCAATTTTGAAGACTCCAAAGCTAAGCTTTTTGCATCCAGGGAATAAATCTAGAGAAAGGACCAAAGACTAGTTTGATTTAGAAGCTGAAGTTAATACGCAGAATTTAGAAGGGCCATTAAATGCAAAAACAAATCACTGTACCAAAGAACTGGCTGAGCTCAAGGCTTAAGATCACAAAAGTAAACCCATGAAGACAAGACATTCCAAGCCCAACTTGGTTAATGAGAGGAGCATGCTGTGTAGTGGCATGTTAATGCAGAGGATTGCAAGCTGTCTGAAAATAAACATTAAGTCAAAGCCAACAACAGATGTTTGACAGAAGTGACCCATCTCAAAATCTTCTGCAGTACATTACTGTGACTCCGATATTGGAAATACAGTACAGTGCTAAAGATAAACAAGTATGAAGTATCACTATGTCTGGCATCCAACAACACTGGAAAATGACTGTGCTAATTGCTACGCCGAGTCCACACAGAAGAAAAAGCTTTTTATTTTGAGCACTGCAGAAATCTGATGTACTACCTTCATCCTAAATTCTAAAACAGGAAAGATCCAGAGCACGGGAAAGAAATGGAAGGCGATTGAAATTATTCACAATTTGAATAACTGAAAGTAATCGTATTTTAAATTAAATGTGGAGAATTACAAGAGTCAGTACATTTTAACAAAAGTTTATTTTCAGAGGTGAACAACACAAAAGTCTAAGCAACATTACATATATATGGATTAGTACGGTAAATTTCAAGTGTTCAGAATGGTTCGTGCACAATAACACAGTAATCAATCCTTACTAGAGACCTAAGGCCACAAAGTTTCCTCATATTGTAGATTTGTGAGTGGGTGGGAACTAGCAGCTCTCTTAAGGCTTTCTAGGCAATTTGTAGTTAAAAGTTTGAACCAGGGACTTCCCTTCATTCTATCCTCAGTCGTTATGCTACACCAGTTCTATTATTATTGGGTGTCTAGAAATAGACACAATGCTTCCTATTTGGATCTGGAGACTCTCTGTACTCACCAGGAGACATAAGGTTTATCCTATTTCACTTCCCCTAAGAAACAAAGCATTGATATTTGGAATGAAAGTAACCCCAGACAGCAACCACGTAATTGCCATTGCCTTTTAAGGACAGAGATGGACATAAAGGGTGATTTGTAAGTAACTTCTTTTTAAAATCATGAATGTCCTTATTTGTTTTTAAAACATATGGCTTCCTACATGATGCAATTCAGACAGCATAGTTGAGCATTTTACTTGTGAATTTTTTTCCTGAATGAGTAAATATATATTAATCTTACAGGAACCAATTCAGTACATTTTTTATGTAAACAAAGTTAAGCATCAAGTGAGAGCTACACAAGATAACACAAGCTCCTAACCTTTTAGACACTGACATTCTGGCATAGCGCAAATGGAAGAAAATATTGTCCATCAGAATATACCTGATTTTTCTGTGTATAAGCCTAGGTTTTCGCTCTAAAAAATAATGTCAAAAATTAGGGGGCGTCTTATACACAGATATATCCCCCCTTTTCCTTAAATCTGAGTCCCCAAAAATAGGGGACGTCTTATACATGGTGGCATCTTATAGACGAAAAATACGGTATGTTATACTAGAGAAGCACAAGCTAAAGTTGTGCCAGTATGAACTAAAGGAAATGAAATATTTGATGTTTAGTGACTAAACTTTAGCTTCATACAGCTGAACAATGAATGCCCTAGTGATAAAGTCTTATACATGACTGCTCAAAAGTAATTTCCATCAGCCCAATGGAACTTAAAATGCATATAGCAGTTAAGCTATAATGAATGCATTATGGCAAATTACAACACCACAAGTTGATGTGAACCAGTTACAATTCATTGATTGTAACACTGAAAAAAGATGTTTATTCATTCACAGGTACCGCCAGTGACTAATAGCTTTGTTATCCTATAATATATGCTATTAAGCAGAAGTAAGTACACTTCCTCCTGTCAGGTTTACTTACAACAACAGCATTGTAAGTACAGTACTGACTTACTCACAAAGTGAAATGTAATTGTGCTCCTCATATATTGTTGCCAATTAACTTCCATACATCTTCCTTCACATCTTTTGTCAAGCCATTTTATTATTATTTTATGCGAACAATTAGTATACCACTTAACTACAATTGTCTCTAAGTGGTGTACAAGAAATATAAAATCAGACTTCAATTTTAAAGCCTGATAGAATTTTATTATTTTTTTTTTAAAAAGTGGGGACCTAGGTGGAGCTGTGGGTTAAACCACAGAGCCAAGGGCTTGCTGATTAGGTCAGCGGTTCGAATCCCTGTGACGGGGTGAGCTACCGTTGCTCGGTCCCAGCTCCTGCCAACCTAGCAGTTCGAAAGCATTTCAAAGTGCAAGTAGATACGGTAAATAGGAACCGCTCTGGCGGGAAGGCAAACGGCGTTTCTGTGCGCTGCTCTGGTTCGCCATGTGGCCAGCTTAGTCATGTGGCCAGCTTAGTCATGCTGGCCACATGACCTGGAAGCTGTACGCCGGCTCTCGCCCAATAAAGCGAGATGAGCGCCGCAACCCCAGAGTCGGACACGACTGGACCTAATGGTCAGGGGTCCCTTTACCTTTACAATAAAAAAGTATTCAGTGGGCTCAAGATATACAGCCTGTATGACTAGAACTGGAAGGGAGTTCCACAAAACTGGGTCCACAATACTGGACAGGGAAACCCTGGTAGATATATAGGACACGAGTAACAAGGACTTTCACAAAGACCTCAGTGATCTGGCAGGGATAAAAGGGATTAAAAATCATTGAGGGCCTAAATTGTCAGAGACATTATAAATTTATAAAAGATCCTTGAACCTGGCCCTGTGCAAGATTTTGAACACCCAAGTTATGTGCTGCCAATAGCGATCTACCATAACTGCAGTATTTTGTACCAACTGGAGAATCTGAAATAGGTCCAAGGATAGCCACACATAGAGCACCTTGCAATAATCAAGGCTTGAGATTACTAATGCATGAATCACGATGGTCAAACAATCCCTGTCCAAGAATGGCCACAGTACCATAGCTGGTAAATGCACTCCTAGTCACTGAACCTACCTAAGCTTCCTGTGACAATGATGGATCCAGGAGCTCCAAACCTGTTCTTTCATAGGGAGAGCAACCCCATCCATTAGCAACTGGTTGATCTCCCGGACACAGAAACCACCAACCCAGAGTGCCTCCATCTTCCCATGGTTCAAGCTCAGTTTAATTGCCCTTTACTTTCAGAGGACACCAACTTCTGATTCAAACCTACCCACCCTTCCTAAAGTAATTTTCCTAACACTGCACAACAGTGCTGCTTCTTATTCAAACTCCAAGAATCAGTACAGTACTGGAAAGCCAGCAAGCATTGCATTTTTTTTCTAGATAAGCCATTCTCCCCCTCTACCCACATCCACATATAACCACTTCCTTGAGTTTTCCTCTCTTTTTTTACTCCGCCTTTAGGTATCGGCGCTGCAACTCAAAACTATAAAACTGCCCTCAGTGGGATTGTTTTGTTTGTTTGTTTGCTTTGCATTAATGTCTAATGTTTTACAATTTTTCATGTGCTGTAAGCCGCCCAGAGTGGCTGGGGAAACCCAGACAGATGGGCGGGGTATAAATAACATTATTATTATTATTATTATTATTAACACCATCATATCCATGTATCACACTGTCTCCCCCATGACAAAAGTCCCAGCAGACTCCCTTAGACCTTTGAAGCGCAAAACCCCCCAGCAGCAATAAATGAGTCGACAGCACTTGGGCAAACAGTTCTATTTTATGCCTTGTGGAATGGATTTTTTTAAAAATCCTTTTCACTGTTGTGTTATTGTGCTTATTCTGCGTCTATTATTATTATTATTATTATTATTATTATTATTATTATTACCGTCTTTCCCCCTTTTTAAGACACCGTCTTATAATTTTTTTCCCTCAAAAAAACACAGGGTGGCTTATTTTCGGGGGGATGTCTTATTTTTATTACGTCAGTATGGTACGGTACAGCCTCCCCCTGCGCGCTGAGCAGGCAGGGCAGAACTCCACCAGAGGTGCGTTTCCCCCCGTGCCTCTCGCTGGTTCGCTGGCTCCCTGCACACGGGGAACAGGCAGGGCAGGAAGAGGCATCTCTCCCCCCCCCCCCCGCGCCTCTCCCTGCGCGCTAAGCAGGCGGGGCAGAACTCCACAAGAGGCGCGTTCCCCCCCCCCCGTGCCTCTCACTGGTTCACTGGCTCCCTGCGCACGCAGGAGGGGCTGAGGAGGCGACGGGAACAATGGCGGCACCACGGCTTACTTTTGGGGTACGTCTTACTTCTCACAAAGGTAAAAAAACCCTGCCATGGCTTACTTTATGACTACGTATTAAAAAAGGGGAAACAGGGTATTATTCTCCTCTAGTTGATCCCCACTGCTTGAAACCGTCCCTTTTACAGTCACGTATCCCTGCGCCTAAAGATGACAGTTCATGCATCTAGAGTGGGTTTCCCAGAGCTTAAGCCCCAACGAGGCGTGCCAAGTATTGAAGGTGGGCCCCGTTTGCTCTTGCTGCGACAGGACTGACGCGGCCACCCATCTGAAATGCCACGCCGCCCGGGCATACGCTTCCGTGAGAGGCGGGTTATGAATATTTTCCATTCGGTGGATGGCAGGGAGCCGCGCAAACCGCCCGGAAACCAACCAACCGACGAACAGGGAACACTAGAGCAGCGCTGGGCAAACGCGCTCGCTTCGGCCCCCGCTGTCATTTCCACGCCGAGGAAAGGAAGGCAGGCCGGCAGCGGCTACTCGTCTCCTACCTGAGCCAGGACTGTCAGGAAGCCGCCGCTCCCGCCCTGCCCGCTCCATCCTCCGCCAAAGCCCACGAACGCGCCGCCTCCGACCAGAGCGGCAGTGGCAAGCCAGGGGCCCACCCGGGGCCTGTGGGCCCGCAGGCTGCTCAGCACCGGCGCCCCGCCGCGCCTCACGTATCCCCGGGAGACAACCGCCCAAACGTTTCTCCAGGCCGCCGCCATTTTCCCGGAAGTAGGAAGAGCGCCGCGAGCACCTATCAGGAACTATAGACTTTTTTAGGAGGTGGATTCGTACGCTGCTGCTCCTGCTTCCGGCATAATAATGATGATGATGATTTTCCCCGCCCCGCCGCTCCTTCTCTCGTACCCTTGCTGGAGGAAATTGCAGCAGCTGTTATCCTTTTCTCATGAAGAATGTGTGTGTGTGTGTGTGTGTGTGTTTTAAGCAAAACTTAAAACATTTGATAGCGTCTTTATGCAAACCAATGGAGCCCAAGGCTTCTTCTGCATGCGACTTGAGTGGTAGCTTTGGGCTGGAAGCAGGTCTGAAAGGGCACTCTCGTCAAAATTACATTTGCTGCCGTCTTTGGGGAGATTGGGGACTACAAACCCGCAGCTTTAACAGCAATATATTAAGAATGGGCTGTTGTCATAAACTTCCCTACCAAATCCGCAACTTTCATTATGGGTGGAGATTGTGTGGAATTGAAACCGGCAATGCAATTCTTATTTTCTAAAATCTAAACTCATTATCCCGCCCTCACACACACAAAATAAGAAGCACAAAGAGGAAGGACGCCCGTCCCCGCTTTTGTTCTTTTTCATTTTTGGTTGGGCACCTCGATCTCAAACGACGCCGCTGTTTTAGGGTATCTTCTCCGTTGTGTCCTAGGGGAGGCAGAAAAAGAAACCCACGAAAAGGAACTTGGAAGTTCTGCCTCATGATTAAACTGTCATTCTGCACTTTTCCTATGTCTACAAACGATTCCAGCGGCTAAGAACACGAAGGCTCGCCCGCTCTCTCGCTCTCCCTGTGCGCACGCGCGATTTCCACAGGCGTTTCCATCGGGAAAAGGAATCGTGTGAACCCTGCTCGTGGGTGGTGGGAGAGGTGGTGGTGCTGAAGTCGCGGGGTTGCTCTGTCCTCCGCTCCGCTCCCATTCAGTTTTGGTGTTGGGAGAACCAGAGACAGACTGGCCGAAATCAGGGATGCCACATGTTATTTCAAAGTACTGTACCTTAAAGTTTGAGCCGGGGTTAACAAGATACCCCCTGCTATTCCCACACTGTGTTTTCGCTTCAGATCTGATGTTGGCTATTGTATCTATGTGTGTATGTATGTTGGATATAGATACAATAGCCAACATCAGATCTAAGGCGAAAACACAGTATGGGAATAGCAGGGGGATCTTATGATTACAGTATTACTAGTATCTATTATTTTATTATTATTATTAAATTTGTATACTGCCCTTCATCTGGACCAGCCTCCATTGTAGGCATGAATCCACAGCCTTAGCCCTGCCAGGTTTGCAGGTGGCAGGTGCTCTCCCACCCTAATTCAGTATTTTCCTGAAAAGCCCTAACTTCTTGTAGGGACTCACACCTATCACTTCTTCCTTTCCATCTGCTTTGGTGCCCAGCATGTCTACACACCCCACTTTACTAATAGAGGGAGTGATGCTCCTGTGAATTAATGCTTTCGTCAGCCTTAAATTGCATCTCCCAGTTTCATAACATTATAATTACATCAAATTATATTACTCACATTGCACTTTAACATTTCAGAGTCTCTAATAAATACTTCTGCTTTTTAAGAGATAAAATTAGCTTTGCTAATCTTGACATGTTTTATTTGCACCCTTGAGGGCAATTTCTCTCTTTCTCGCTTTATGTGTGGCATATTGTGGAAGGTCTTTTAAATATAAATCAGTTTCCTTTCTCATAGTATAGGGCACCTTCTGTCCCTTCCAATGGGAATTGCACAGAAACCGCTTTCAGTGAATTGTGTCAAAAGGCTGCAGTCCTCACAGAACATACACAGAAGTAGATTTAACCCATCTACAATCTCCAAAGAACTATGAGCAACCATGTAGAATTAAAACAACACTGAACTTATTCTCAGTCACTCAGTAACTGCTTTGATATCAACCTATAATGTGCTTATCTGTTTTAAAAATAAGGGTGCAATTGGAAAAGAAGCAGAGGATGTGACTTGAAGTTCCAGCAGGAGCAAATAACATGCCCCTGTTCACCATTGGCATGCAGGCCAAAGAGAATCCCGAGCTGGTGTGAAATGGTGCCATTGTAGGGGCTGTGGTTGCATTCCAGACTATGAGATACTTCCAGAGTATGAGATACGGTGTAAGTGTTCTTCTGTCCTGTGCTGTCCATATCTGACCTATAACTCCACCTCGTTTTCCCATTTCACCAGTGCACTTTTGACAGTGCAGCACTCCAGTGTTAGGGACGCGACTGGCGCTGTGGTCTAAACCACTGAGCCTCTTGGGCTTGCCAATCAGAAGGTCGGCAGTTCGAATCCCTGTGACAGGGTGAGTTTCCATTGCTCTGTCCCAGCTCCTGCCAACCTAGCAGTTTGAAAGCACACCAGTGCAAGTAGATAAATAGGTACTGCTGCGGCAGGAAGCTAAACGGTGTTTCCGTGCGCTCTGGCTTCCATCACGGTGTTCCGTTGTGCCAGAAGCGGTTTAGTCATGCTGGCCACATGACCCAGAAAGCTGTCTGGAAAAACACCGGCTCCCTTGGCCTGAAAGCGAGATGAGCGCTGCAACCTCATATTTGCCTTTGCATATTACTTAACCATCCAGCGGTCCTTACCATTACCTTTTACTCCAGTGTTGCATTTGAGCAGTTGCACTGATGTATCTGCCAGTGTGAAACACAGGAGGGGCTTCCACCATAACCCATAGCCCCACAGCCCATATACTGTATCTTCATTACAGGATTGTGCTCATAATTTATTTTGTACCTTTCCTGCATCTAGGCCAGGGGTAGGCAAACTAAGGCCCGGGGGCTGGATGTGGCCCAATCGCCTTCTCAATGGTCCAGAAATCAGCATGTTTTTACATGAGTAGAAAGTGTCCTTTTATTTAAAATGCATCTCTGGGTTATTTGTGCGGCCTGCCTGGTGTTTTTACATGAGTAGAATGTGTGCTTTTATTTAAAATGCATCTCTGGGTTATTTGTGGCATAGGAATTTGTTCATCCCCCCCAAAAAAATATAGTCCAGCCCACCACATGGTCTGAGGGACAGTGGACCAGCCCCCTGCTGAAAAATGTTTGCTGACATTAATTGAGCCCATATTATCCATATTCAAATATGGGAGTATTGGTTTTGTTTTTTTTTAGTAATATGAAATATACTTCGTGTTTTTATGTTGCAAACTGCCCTGTAATATTCGGACAAAGGGTGGTATAGTAATAATAATAATAATAATAATAATAATAATAATAATATCATTTCAAAATTATTTAGAAATACAATGTTCACTGTTTTCTAGTGTGTTAAGCCCACCATACAAGAAAAACTTAGATGTTTTTTCTTGATGACTTAATAGCAATCAGCAACTAATAATAGTCCATATACTGGAAGCTGCCACTCTGTTCACAATTCTAATAAGACATGCATAAGGACAGTAATTCAAACAGAAAAATGGCTCCTTCCTGTGCTGCAAACCATATTGGCAATATTCACAAATTCCAAAGAAAATTACGATTAGGGAATTGATAAATAAGAGTTCCTGGTGTCATTTGCAGAAGCAGCCTTAAAAATAAACACTGGTGGTACAGAAAGGTTTCTAATTAATGGCTCAGTGGGCCATAAAGCTGTGTTTCCTTTTCTCCCAAATTGCCATTCCTCCTTCTCCTGGATCATATCACTGTGCAAACTTAGCAAGCCCCAAATCATTGTGAGGAGGAATAGCATTTCCAAGTTTTAAAACTATTTTTAAAACCTGTCCAGGTTCTACCCTCCTCCCTTGCAGCTGTATAAACTTCCCTAGCCAAAAATAACATGATGTTTGATTAATTGAGATGTCCGTGTGTAATAAAATCAAGGGGTATTCCTGTATCTGGGCTATATAAAACCTAGTTCTTATCTTCCATCTAGTCCTTTCTTCCCAGAAACCTTTCAACTTTATTCATCGCTGACCTTCCACCAAGATGACACCAGCAATGTGGGACTGTGTTGGGTTTAATTAGTAGTAGAACAGCAGCCAGTAACTAAAGAACCCAACAGCAACAATGCTTAAGGTGTAGGAATAAATGGGTCTGAGTATTCTTAGCCTACCTCCAAGTAAATTTGTACTGGTACTCAACTGAAATCCTGCCAACCTAGCAGTTCGAAAGCACATCAAAGTACAAGTAGATAAATAGGTACCGCTCCGGCGGGAAGGTAAACGGCGTTTCCATGCGGTGCTCTGGTTCGCCAGAAGCGGCTTAGTCATGCTGGCCACATGACCCAGAAGTTGTACGCTGGCTCCCTCGGCCAGTAAAGCGAGATGAGCGCCACAACCCCAGTCGTCCGCGACTGGACCTAATGGTAAGGGGTCCCTTTACCTTTACTCTACTGAAAATGTCTCCATATACTCCAACTTTTCTCCAAAATAGGGACTTTCCATCCATCCATCCATCTATCTATCTATCTATCTATCTATCTATCTATCTATCTATCTAAATTAAACATTTAAAAACTTCTCTATAGAGGGCTGCCGTCAGATGTCTAAAGGTTGTATAGTTACTTATCTCCTTGGTTCGGGGGTTGCATAACTCTATACTCTCCAACATTTCTCCGATGAAAATAGGGAAAAGGAGGACATTCCAGGATCAAATAAGAAACTGGGAATGGTGTCTGTCAATCCAGGAGTGTCCCTGAAAAATAAGGACACTTGGAGGGTCTGGTCTCCTACTCATATATTTTGGTTTATTAATTTAACCGAAATATTTTTTGGTCATGTCACAACTTTTTAGCACTCCTCATTTCGGGAATATGAAAGTTGAAAAATTCAACATGTCTTAATTAGTTATGTCTCTATGCATATACACAGGATGCACAAAAATAATGAATTATAATAGGAAAGTGGCTTATAGGGAGCAAAGCATGGTGGACCTGACTCTCACAGGATACTGAACCTGTGGCCCATATTGGTTTGCATCTTTTGTCCAATTAGCACAAGGATTTACCTTTGCTCAGTGGGACTTCTCCCCCTCCCCTCCCCTCCCCAAGCATCCCCTAATCTGTCCTGGGGTTTCCTCCAAAGGAGCAGATATGGCAAGAGTGCAAGATGTGTGTTTGTGGGAAGTTATCTTGTGCAAAGGCAAATCCTTGTGCTAATGGAGCAAGGGCATTGTTGGACTACTACTCTTGGCACCCTAACCATTGCCCATGCTGGCTGGGGCTGGTGGGACTTGGAGTAGAACATCTGGAGGGCCCCCGGCTCCCCCACCCTGTCATAAATAAGTGGCAAGGTGTGCACAGGAACAGCCCTCGTTCTGACTCATCTATGGGCTTGCTGCTTATAAACACGCCTGCAGTTTATGAACACAATCCAAAGAATATTCAACTAGCCTTAATTGCACCGTGTTCACAGACCCAACAAGATGTGCCTATGGAGGCTTCCCTACCAATGTAAAAGGCAGCTTCAGATGAATATAATAATAATAATAATAATAATAATAATTTATTTATATCCCGCCCATCTGGCAGTTTCCCCAGCCACTCTGGGCGGCTCCCAATCTAGTGTTAAAAACAATACAGCATTAAATATTAAAAACTTCCCTAAACAGGGCTGCCTTCAGAAGTCTTTTAAAAATAGGATAGCTGCTTATTTCCTTGACATCTGATGGGAGGGCGTTCCACAGGGCGGGCAACACTACCGAGAAGGCCCTCTGTCTGGTTCCCTGTAAGGTTCTCGCAGTGAGGGAACCACCAGAAGGCCCTCAGAGCTGGACCTCAGTGTCTGGGCAGAACGATGGGGGTGGAGACGCTCCTTCAGGTATCCTGGGCCGAGGCCGTTTAGGGCTTGAAAGGTCAGCACCAACACTTTGAATTGTGCTCAGAAACGTACTGGAAGCCAATGCAGATCTCTTAGGACCAGTGTTATATGGTCCCGGTGGCCACTCCCAGTCACCAGTCTAGCTGCCGCATTCTGGATTAATTGCAATTTCCGGGTCGCCTTCAAAGGTAGCCCCACGTAGAGCGCATTGCAATAGTCCAAGCGGGAGATAACTAGAGCATGCACCACTCTGGCGAGACAGTCTGTGGGCAGGTAGGGACTCAGCCTGCATACAAGATGGGGCTGGTAGACAGCTGCCCTGGACACAGAATTAACCTGCGCCTCCATGGACACCTGTGAGTCCAAAATGACTCCCAGGCTGCACACCTGGTCCTTCAGGGGCACAGTTACCCCATTCAGGACCAGCGAGTCCCCCACACCCACCTGCCCCGTCCCCCCAAAACAGTACTTCTGTCTTGTCGGGATTCAACCTCAATCTGTTAGCTGCGATCCATCCTCCAACTGCCTCCAGGCACTCACACAGGTCATTCACCGCCTTCACTGGTTCTGATTTAAAAGAGAGGTAGAGCTGGATATCATCTGCATACTGATGAATACCCAGCCTAAACCCCTTTCCTCATGGCTTTCCTCATGAGGTTTTTCTTCCAGCAGCGTAGGAAGAAAGGGTTAACCCTCTCTTCACTTCCTGCAATCCCAATTGTGATCAGTCCCCCCAGTGGCTGATATGTGCATTTTTAAAAAGCGCACATGAAATGCAAAGGTGCATTTAGTGTCTCTTCTAGTTTGGTCATCATTACTCTGTTGTGTGTAAGTCGTTCCAAAGAGGCTGCTCAGGAGGCCATTGCAAAGAGCAAGCTCAGAACCTCAAATGCTAAATACTCCCACTGCACTCATTATACATTCCACACTGGGTGTTAGTCTACATTTTAATACGCGAGATTACTCAGCATTAACTTGATTACTCATATACTCCTACCTCATTATGCAGCAAAGACTCAGCAATTTCATTGAAACGTGTTTCCATACAATGTGCTAAGAATCATGGCAATATTGTGATCTCAGAACTGAACTGAGATCTCCCCCAAATAACAATTATGAGCCCAATATTAAGCATACTTACGTGCAGGTTCAGCCAGTCCAAACCATACGCTTTCTGCTCTCAGCCCCTCCCTCTCTTCCTCCAATACTCCATTTTACTTCAAATGGGAGGGGGTTTCAGGGTTGCCTGAACTTCCTCTTACTTTCAGATAATATGTGGTGGCAGGGCTGTGTGAGCTAGTCCCACCCCTTGCAGCAGCCATTCCCAGCACTTTTGACACATTTGGAAATGGGCTGTATGCATGTACAGCTTCTTCGCACATATGCTGAATGCATGGATAGTGGCAACGTGGCTTCCAGATGCAGTGGCTCATGCAACAAACAACTCTCCCCTCTAATCTGAACCCCCTAAGTTTGCTTAGGATCACAGGTGTTGGCAGTAAATCTAACCACAAAGGGATACAGCCCTATGCTTACTTGAGAGTGGCTTCCATTTAACTGAATGGGACTACAGGACCAAGTTTTTGCTTGGGAGTAAGTTTCATTGAAACTAATGAGACTTGCCTCCAAATAAAAATGGTTTGTGTTGGTAAGCTCTTTCAAGCCAATTAGTTTGCCATGTTCATTTGCAAAGATTCCCCCCTTACATAAAAGCAAAACACTTGCAAGGGTCCCTTCCAATTCTACAATTCTATTATTCTGTTCTGAGGTTGAAATAGAACTAACGAATGTGCACGGGCGATGCATTTTTCAGAGCCTTTTGTTACAGCTTCCTTAGAAAATAACAGTTGTTGGGAGAGGATAGAATCTCTAAAGTGAAAACCAGTAATGTATGTCAGAGAAAAGTAGGCTAGGATACAGCACCATGACACCCCATTTTCTATCTGTGAAGAGTTCTTCCTATCTATCTATCTATCTATCTATCTATCTATCTATCTATCTATCTATCTACCGGTATCTATCTATCTAATTCACACACACAAGCACACACAATCCTGACCTGCAGTTTGAAATGGTACTGTACAGCTGAGGAAAAGTTTAACACGTGATCTTGAGAAAGGACCTCAGCTGTGAGTGATCAAATTAACACTCTATTCACACCTTCAGAACGTGTTTGAACATGTAAAGAGGAGAGGTCATAAAAAAACATAAGAACATGGCTGCTGGATCTTCAAAGGCCTATCTAGTCTAGCATTCTGGTCCCAAGGCGGCCAACCAGATGCCCATAGGAAACCCGCAAATGGCATCACAGCAGATGCACTCTCCCACTTATGTGCCCCAGTGAATGCTACTCAGTCTTCTTGTCTAAACTGGAAATAATATTTTGACATCAGGACTAGCAGACATTGACAAAAGGTGCAGGATCTTGTATAGTCACTCCACACACACACACACACACACACACACACACACACACACCCCGTTCAGTGGAAGGTGTGATGGAGCTATTTCTGTGTACATCTCTATGATTCCATATACGGTACATAATCCGGAACCCTGATTGAGCCAGGTTCTCAGATCAAATGAATTACTCAAATACAACAACTAGGTAAAGGTAAAGGGACCCCTGACCATTAGGTCCAGTCGTGTCCGACTCTAGGGTTGCGGCGCTCATCTCGCTTTGTTGGCTGAGAGCCGGCGTACAGCTTCCAGGTCATGTGGCCAGCATGACAAAGCCACTTCTGACAAACCAGGGCAGCACACGGAAACACCGTTTACCTTCCCGCCAGAGCGGTTCCTATTTATCTACTTGCACTTTGATGTGCTTTCGAACTGCTAGGTGGGCAGGAACTGGGACCGAGCAACGGGAGCTCACCCCGTCGCAGGGATTCGAACCGCCGACCTTCTGATCAGCAAGCCCTAGGCTCTGTGGTTTAACTCACAGCACCACTACTAAAATATGTAGTAAAGCTACATGAAAAACACACACCCCTCTCACAAACAAGCCTATTAAACCAGCATAAAGTTAACACCAAATCAAAGCAGGAGGTTCAGTAAAAGTGGCTGGGGCAACCCAATCAGATGGGCGGCATATAAATAATAAATCATTATAATATTATTATTATTATTATCAGGGAAGTCCTTGTCTAAACAGGTGTGTAATGAAGAGCCAGCAAAATGCCAATATCAACGGGGCCTCTCATATTTCAGCAGGGAGAGCGTTCCACAACACTGCCTCTCACCAGTGAAAAAGCCCACCTCTGCGTTATCACAAGCAGATCAGGCCTTGACAAAATTAACCAGGTCCCATTTGTTCTCAATGCACTTACCAGGCAGTGGAAATTCTTTTTGCAAGTTGGTTGCCATTAATAGCTACTTCAATCCTCTGATTGGCTAATTTGATTTGCTGTCATTGGCTGCTGCTGATGTAAATCAGGATGATGATGATATGATATGATAATGATGGAATGGTATGCATGGGGAGGATTGTTCATAAATGCGTCTCTATAGATTCCTTCCTTAATCTGAGTTATAGCCTGTGGGATTGAGTGCTTTGGTTTGGCTTTTTTGACCCTGGTAAGTTTTGTTTCCTCCCATCTCCTACCAGGATCCTGGAGGAGGGTCAGTTCTACAGGAGCCCTTTCCCACAATACTGTTAGGGAGCTACCATGCAGGAATTAATGTCTACAGTATTCTATTCCCAGGAGTGTATGTGCACACACAGAGAGAAAGGGTGAGAGCACACAATAATCTGACACACTAGAGAGCTATTTCATTGAAAGCATTAAACCTCCAATAATGGAGTCCACAAACCTATCCGAGGGGCAGCTATTATAAATCTGCTCTTACTTTACAGATCAGTTTGGAGACTGAGGAGTCAATCAATCATTCTTCAGTGGCAAACAGTCAGGTTACTAACACCCTGCTTTGGAGGTTATTACAGAATGGATGAATACAGGAAACAGAAGATGCAAAGGAGGCTTCAGTATTTTGTACTAATGAGGGAATTCTCAATTATTCTTAGCATTTAGCTTAAACATGTTACAAGTATGCAAGCGTGTCCCTGTTTCCTATTTGTAAAAGGTTGGAGAGCAACAACATCTCCATTTTAATGTGTTTTGCAGTGCCTTTGTCAGGGCTTTCACAACATTGGGAGTATAATTAATTAGCACCAGTTAATATGAGATATGAACTGCCAATTAGCACATGTGCCTGATCATAGACGAGAAATGCGTAGGAGCAACCTCAGGCATTTTTGGCATGTTTCACTTGTGCTTCCTTCTTATCTATCTTAGAATATACCCTACAGATATAAATTACATGAAACCACATCAGTACTTATGAGGCAGTGAGCTCTGGCTGATTGATAATGGGATTATTACTCCTGTACTTAAAACATGACACTTGAATTCACATAATCACTTCATCCCCACAGACTGAAATAATTCTCATTTTCACCAGGAGGATGAGCCAGCTTTCTCTATGGGCTCATGCCAGTTCCTAGAAGTGATAAAACATAATTATATCATAGGATATTCATGCAGAGCACGGAACGGCAGCAGTAAATCAAGGACTGCATTCAAAATTGCAAGTTTAACTTGAAATCCTGTGTACTGAAAGTTAACTCAGTTCTCCAAGTGTCAGTCCTTATGTAGCCAAAGGGACACACCATCCATGCATCAGAAGGAGGTATCAACAGGCTTGGGGAACCACAAGATTTGCAGATATACAGGGGGAAATTCCCTAGGGGAGGAAAGAATTCCAAAACCGTCCAATGAGAACTGAGCATGCTCAGCAGAGCCGGAATGCTGACTGACAGTTGGGGGTGGGAGATGGGGAAAGGGTATCTTGTATGTAACAAAAATTTGATAAGAATTGAAAAAAAGAAATACGTACGGGTAGCTCAAACCCCAACAAAAACATTTCATTCTGCAACACTCTGTTGAAGGTCCCACTTCTACTTTATCTAATTACACCTGCTGTGTTGTAGCTTTGGGTCTGCCTTAGAGGTTGGTATTTTTCTGCTTCAGTTTTAATCTTATTTGCATCTGTTTCTTCTACTTAGCCAGGCCTTACTTGGGCCTCAGAAATAAAGGTAGAATTAAATTAAGAGATTGTAGTAACTGGTGGGTAAATGAATACCCTACCTACAAGTAAGTTTCAGTACATTGTTTGCAGCCGTAGTTACATACCTAATCTAAAACAGTATAAAGACTCCACTCACTTACACAACGTCCTTTTGATTTTACAAGGCTCAGACCAGGTCCCATGGTTTAAAACGGAGGATGATAGAGGTCAAGACTTTATGTGTTCACTCCATTATCAGAAAATGGACAGTATAGATTGTGGCTAATACAGTGGTACCTCGGTTTAAGAACAGTTCTGTTTATGAACGATTTGGTTTACGAACTCCGCAAAACCGGAAGTAGTGCCCCAGTTTGCACTTTACCTCGGTCTAAAGAACAGAATCCGAACGATGGAAGGGCACTGGCGGTGGGAGGCCTCATTAGGGAAAGTGCGCTTCGGTTTAAGAATGGTTTCAGTTTAAGAACGGACTTCCGGAACAGATTACCAGTAAGTTTGTAAACCGAGGTACCACTGTATAGTGTAAACAAGCAGTGGGAGCGCATTGGCAAGCTTTAACAGGTTACAGTATATAGGTTGAAATTTCCAGGTGTTACCCAAACAGAGAAGACACACTTGGACACCTACAGTATTTAATATGTGATGTGAGTGTTCCATGTGAAGGGCCCACTCTGTGCATGTGCAGAGGCTTCATCTGAATGCTTCTTCCCCTTCAAAAGAGATGGGGAATATTGTGGGAATCAGTGTAGGCCCACATAGACACACTTTACACATTATGTACAGGCTGCAACACATGCTACAAGACTTTTATGGTGTGTGTTTGTGTGTGTGTGTGTGTAATGAACAAGTCAAATTCCTCAACCAACAAAGCTCAATTCTATAAGTTTATCAAATTCTGTAAATCAGAATAAATTATGCAGATGACATACACAATACAAATGCTGTTTGACAAGAATTTTAATCGTTGCAAAATGACACAATAGGAGAAGGGGAAGGGGAATTAATGGGCGAGTGGGTGGCAGTGGAAAAGGGGGCAGGGAAGTTGGCGTGGGGGTTATAAGGATAGGTATTCCTATCGCTGGCTACTGGATACATTCTCAAGACATTTTAGCCTCTGAGTCTTTAACACATGAAGGCTTTCTCTTTCAAAATGTATCTATGTGACCATGAGATCTAGGAAACAGCTACTTAAAACAATAGCAACTAAACTGATTTTCTGAAGCATCAGATGGATGCCCAGTGGTCCAGTGTAAATAAAGGTTATGCTTGAGCCTTGATTCAAAGTGCCATGTAGAACCCTGATTCTAACTCCAGATTGGGCTTGGGCAAGACCCTCTCATCTTTATTTTCTAAATGGGAATGTTATGAGCATATCTCACAGGACTGGGGGGCGGGGCAGGGCGGGGAGAGAATGAAGGGTGTTTTGTTGTTGTTTAGTCGTGTCCGACTCTTCGTGACCCCATGGACCAGAGCATGCCAGGCACTCCTGCCTTCCACGGTTTGGTCAGACTCATGTTGGTAGCTTCGAGAACACTGTCCAACCATCTCATCCTCTGTCGTCCCCTTCTCCTTGTGCCCTCCATCTTTCCCAACATCAGGGTCTTTTCCAGTGAGTCTTCTCTTCTCATGAGGTGGCCAAAGTATTGGAGCCTCAGCTTCAGGATCTGTCCTTCCAGTGAGCACTCAGGGCTGATTTCCTTCAGAATGGATAGGTTTGATCTTCTTGCAGTCCATGGGACTCTCAAGAGTCTCCTCCAGCACCATAATTCAAAAGCATCAATTCTTCAGCGATCAGCCTTCTTTATGGTCCAGTTCTCACTTCCATACATCACTACTGGGAAAACCATAGCTTTAACTATACGGACCTTTGTCGGCAAGGTGATGTCTCTGCTTTTTAAGATGCTGTCTAGGTTTGTCATTGCTTTTCTCTCAAGAAGCAGGCGTCTTTTAATTTCGTGACTGCTGTCACCATCTGCAGTGATCATGGAACCCAAGACAGTAAAATCTCTCACTGCCTCCATTTCTTCCCCTTCTATTTGCCAGGAGGTGATGGGACCAGTGGCCATGATCTTAGTTTTTTTTATGCTGAGCTTCAGACCATATTTTGCGCTCTCCTCTTTGAAGGGTGTTAAGTGTTGTGAATTCTGTAAATGTGCCAAATCCTGTAATTCTCTGCTTAATCACAGCAGTGCAGAAATAATAAAATAATACTAATAATAATAATACTAATAATAATAATAATAATAATTTATTTGTACCCCGCCCATCTGGCTGGGCTTCCCCAGCCACTCTGGCCGGCTTCCAGATCAACTTTATATTCTTCCTACAGAAAAACACTTCCAACATGGTTGTAGTTTTAGATGTTACAAGAAAGGCCATCTCATCTACACACCTTAAGGCTGGTATATGAGAGCTGCTGTTACATATGCCTAGTTAATAATATTACAGTATTTATTGAATTGCAGTAAAATTATGTAAATTGCATTTACAGACGTCATCTCCTGTTCAATTGGTGCATATATGGGAAGTTTATGGGATGGTGAAATGCAGCTATAAGGAACCAGCTGGGAGACAAATATGATGACTCACTGCTGGTCTGAGATAGACTGGGGGTGATAAAATTAAATTTTGATGACCGATAGTGAGAAATGCAGCTTTTGAATGCCACTATTATTCAGAAAGGAGGCAAATGCGCCAACAGTGTGGTCAAAGGGAGCCCTGGGAAGAAGAGGAAACCCTACAGATTTGTGCTTCTCTGGTAAAATTCGGGTTTCAATATTTGCACGAGTAATTAAAAATGCAACTACTTGGGTTGGAAATGAGGGGAGGGGAGAAGAAAAGAGAGGTTTTATATTATATAGCAAATGTAGATTTCTCATGAGACTTGGCTGGAACACCGCCTACTCATGGATGATTAATGATAGCTTGCAATCCCGTTCTGAGTTTGAAACTCATGAGTTATGAAAACATCAAAGTCCTAGGTTAGTGGTTTTAAAGCTCTTCATTTGAGGATGGGGGGAAATAGAATTTTCTTTTTCAGTTGTGCTTATCTATCAGCAGTTGTACTGTATTTCAATTCAATGCCCTCTTACCCACTTTCTGCCCTAATTCAGGCACTCCTATCAAGCATCCACATGCCTGGTATTTGGAAATTTATAAAATGAGGACAGTGTTTTGGGTTTGGAGACAGGAAACCTTCCTTAACAACAACCGTCTTCTTAACCATGAAACTTATTTGGTGGTCTTGGGAAAACAGCTATTTCCCAGTCTAACCCGCTTCACAGAGCTAAGTGGCCAGAAAATTTGTATACTATCAGAACGGGAGATTGCTTCAGAAAACATACATACAATAGGCGTCTTGTTTTATTTATATTAATTTTTATTTATTAAATTTACTTAATGTGCCACCCATTCTATTTTTAATTCAAAGTGCCTGCTACGATCTGATTTCCAACCCTTCTGCTTCTAAGCATATATTGATCCCCAAATCTCTGTGTATTCAAATGCTTTCCTTGCAAAAGCATAGAAAAGGGATAAAAACCTGGATGTGGCAAAAGCAGATATTGTCTACATTGCGATGACCACTGTAATAGGTGCCACATAATACCTGGCCACATTGCATTTGTGAGAATTTACCGTAGTTATTTCGTGTGGCAGTGCCTAAACTTTGGAACTCCCTGCCTATTGAGATCAAGCAGGTGCCTTTATTCTTTATTCCCTTTACTCTTTTCAGCACCTGCTTAAAACCTTATTGTTTAGAAAAGTCTGCCCAGATGTTGAGAAAGTCAAAGTAATTCTAATCGGCTTTAGAATTTTAAATTTCGTATGGTTGTGCATTTTTCTTGCGTTTACTGTTTCATTTTCTGTCTTTTTACAATCAAGAGGTGTATAAATTTAACGAAATGAGTGAATGAATGACGTGTGTGTGGTGTCTTAGGCTGGCAAGGCAAAGGATGCAATTGAAACGGTAGAATTTAGAAAATGATTTTAGGGCATAATCCTGAGCTCAGAACAGCAGGGCTGAGCAGCTTAGGAGCCAGTAGATCACTGGAGATACAGCAGCACTAGTCCCCATCCTGGCTCAGCTGAAACCAGTAAAAGATATGCTGCTGTGCGCTCAGAAAAAGGGAAGTAGTGGGGGCAGGACAGGAGGGGGCATTGCACTGGATCCTAACCCCATGGTCAAGCTCTGGATCTGACATACTTTATGCCAGTTTAATACAGTACAAAGCAGCATAATTTAGGCTGGTGCGCTGTATGGTTCCACCCCCCTCCCAATTTAATAGATTGCCATAGTGATAAACTATTTTTCCGGCCTGCCTGCCACCTTGAAGCCAGAGACTTGAATTGCTGCTCAATGGTCCTTCAGTACCCAATTCCCGCTTTGCATACTGTATTAATTTGTTTTAATTTGCTTGCTTCCTATAACTCTATGGGACTCATCTTTAGATGGCATTACTTCACTTACACCAAAGTGTGCAAAGCCAGACCTGTTGACGGTGTTTATTTTTTTTGGGAGGGGGGGGTTTCAACCCCTGTTGAGGGTTTTTTTGGGGAGGGGGGTTCATGGGCATTGCCAAGGGGGGAAAGAGGGACAGTGGGCCCCCTTAAATCCTCAAAAATTATTGAAAAGCATTAAAAATTAACTGAGGCTCTGCCCCCCCCCAACAAAAGCCCGTCCCTTGTAATGTCCTCTTTTGGGGGGGATTTTTACCCATGATCTCCCCCAAAACACTCAACAACCTTTTGCTTCCCCTCCCCAACAAAAATCCTGGCTATGACAATTATTCACCCTTGTTCACACTGCTGGGCAAGGCCATGAGTTTATTCGCCAGCAGAATGAGGGGAACACTCCAAACTCAGCTGGCCTGGCTTTCCACATGTTGCAGCCAGTCCTGCCCTGACAGCGCCCCTAGCTCCACAGGAGTATTGGTGAGAAAGGCAGAAGTGAGGCAGGTCTGCTTGAATGAACTCCTACAGGATTGCCTAATGCTCTTTGCCTTTGTTCAGGTGAAGGCATCCATAGGAAATAACCACAGGGATCATCCGTCTAAGCCACTGCCTCGTCTAAGCCACTGCCTGGAGGCAGGAAAGTGGAGCTCAGCATCTTGACAGATGACTCTCTGTAGCCACTCCTTGCAAGTTTCCGGTTATGGAGATTTCCTTTGAAAGAGCCTGCTATTTTCATAGGGACAGCGGAACACAGGAGAGATTGAGAGGTGGGATTAAGGAGAGAGAACCTGCTCCGACTTCCTGGTTTTCTGTGAAAATGAAATGGACCATATGGGACCTGGAGCCTGCAGGTTGTTTCTCCCTCTAATCCAAAACATGTTTAAAGCAATTGAGTGGAAGAACAGGAATTCTCCGGTGAGAAGAAGCCGGCTGGGCTGTTTCAGAAGACTCAAGGCATTTTCACAAATGATGCTTGCTTGTGAATGGCCATTTCTTTGCAGGCCATTTCTTCAGCTGACATTTCAATACTTTTTTTCCTGCTGCATTTGTAATTCAGATGAAATATATGCACTGGGCAGAATCTGTGCATTTGATTACAGCTACCTTCCATTTTCTGTCCTGCCTCATTGGTTTTATTATCTACCGTATTATATTTCTTTACCCTTCCCTAAAATGAAGACCGAAAGGTTGGCTACAAATCAATAAAATGACATTCATAATGATATCCACAAGCGGTGCATTCTAGATTAAAAAGCATCTGTGCAACCTGATCCTATCTGTGTTTACTCAAATGTAAGCCCCCTTCCTTCCAAGAGTGCTTCACACAATTTTGTGTGTATGATTGTGCCTGTCACTTGCAAAAACATCACTTGTGAACACCGTGACATGCAAAACAAAGAGCCTGAGTGATACATATTCAATTAGATGTACACACGCTAGTTTTTGTAGCCTTTTCATTTGATTTACAAACCCATGGGGAAATGCAATCAATCCATTTTATTAATTGAAACATCATGAAAAGTACCTGTCATAAGGTGCTTCTATTGGGGGGGGGGGAATTCTTCAAGATATTGCAAATGGATAATTGGCAACAGTTTACTGTTTCCCCCAGAAAGGGTAAACCTGGATTAAATGGAGTAAAAATATGGGCTTGCTTTTTGATGATCATGCCATGTGAATGCAGCCCCTCCACCCACCCAAACTGCATGCATAAGGAGGACCAACCCACAATAAACTCCTGTCTGGAAGCACCAATGGGTAGCTTAACCGGAAAACTTGGACCCATGGGTGTAGCCAGGATTTATTTTAAGGGGGCAGGCTTCATGTGGGGGGCGGTGGCATAACCAAGTTATCTGCGACGCAAAAGGTCAGTTTTTATTTATTTACTTGATGGAGGGGGGGCAGCTGCATGGCCATGCCCATGCAGTTGGACCGTGCAGTGGCCAGGAAGGCGGAAGGCTCTTTCAGCTGCAGTTCTGCTGCACAATGATGAAGTCACTCTCGCTGGGAAACATGCTTAAAGTCCCTACTATTTCCAGAAGCATAGAGTTGTGTCTAATCCATTGCATCAAAAATTGTTGTGTCTTGTGGCTCCTTAAGAGATTCAGGTTTATTCTGCAGAAGTGCTCAAAGTTATTTTAAAAGGCTCTGGGTACCCAGAGGTATACATGGGGGGTGTTTTTGGGTGAAATTGGCCCTTGCTGGGGGTGCAGCAGCGTATGACATACTATGCAGTGTATGACATCTACCAGTATGTGTTGTGGCGATGTGATGCCGCTGTCACAGTGAGATCAAATGCAAGAGAAGCTACCTTACCAATCTTCCCCACACCATGACTCAAGGGTGTTTTTTGGGGGTGTATGTGTGCAAATACATATTGCGAAGGACACAAGGGACCCTGGGTACATCTCTGTGGGTATCAAGGCTGCCTGTTAGACATGTAGACCCTGCAACCCAACCGTGGCATTCTGCATATGCTCAAAGGTGCTGGTGTGATTGTTATCCCCCTAGCTGGAAAAAGAGCTGCTGAGTCTGAGCACTGATAAATCCCAGGTCTGAAGTTATTATTCACATCGCCATTTGAACAAGGCATCTATAGATCATCCCAGACGCCTTTAACTCACTGGAGCGTGGCCTGTGGTAATAATTTGCATAACACCACTCACTGGGTGTTTTTGTTTTGTTTTGTTTTGAGGCTGTAGCGCAGTACTTGAGAAGGTCGTCGGTTCATCCTCAACATCTCCAGAAGGGGTTGGGAGCAGTCTCTTTCTTAAACCCTGTGCAGACCACAGGGAGCTACTACCGGTATGATCTGGTGGCCGAACTCGGTATAAGGCAGCTCCCGTCTCCCCAGGGTGGGCTTGCGGCGCCCCTATGACGAGGAGCCATTTCCCGACGGCAGCTTCAACGGGCGTGGCGACCGGAAAAGCCCTTCCCCGCGGAGCGGAGCACGTGGCGGCGCCTCCAGGGCGCCTCGCCACGTGCGGCGGGGCGGGACTAGCCCTCTCGCGGCTCCTCCCCGCCCCAGTTCCTCGCTCCCTCGCAAGGGCCCGGGGCTGCTGGATGCTGCAGGAGAAGCGGGAGACCGCGGGGCGGTATCTGGTTCCCTAGTCCTATAGACGCATTTCAGTGGCGCGCCCGGTTAGCAAGTGAGCAAGTCAGGCTGCAGGCACACACATAGCAGCCCCCTTGGCCAGAAAGGAGCCCCGCTGAATTCGGCGGAACTTGTACCCTTGTAAACGTGCGCAGGATCGCAGCCCGTTTTCATCTCCCAGGAGTTTGCTCCTCGCGCCGCGCGCTTTTGCCTTCGCCCCCGATCCTAAGGCGCGTCTACTGCCCACCCCGCTTACTGTGCCTTACTTACTCCCAGGTAAGCGTGCCCTGCCCAACCTTCACTTGGGAGTAGGAAACGCGCACATAAAGCGTGCACACCTCCGAGTATATAAGCCCAGGCTGCGCAGCAGGCTCGCCGCGCGGGGGACCGACTTACAAACGAAATCGGCACAGAACCGGGCTGGCTGCTGGAGAGGTTTTCCTCGCTCGCTCTTCCCCTCCTCTCCGGAAGGACGCCCCGCGCTAGTGGATGACCCAGCACCTAAGCCCGGGATCCCCGCCTTAAAAAAACAAAACAAAACACGCTTTGACCCAGCGCCGCGCGCGCTGCACCCCCCATATCTCCTTCCCCACCCCTGGTTTTAATTCCTGCGCCCAGGAGCCCCTGGATCCTCGCGCGGCTGAGAAGTTCTCCGCCGCTTTCAAGCTGCAACGCCGCCGAGCCTGGCGTGCCGCAGACCAGCAAAAAGCCCGAGCGAGGGAGCGACTGGCTGGCTGGGCTTTCGCGCGAGGCGCTTCGGTGGCATCGAGCTGGCTGGGATGGGAAGGGAGCGCCGCCGCCGCTCTAATGCAGCAGGTAGCGTTGCGCGCTAGGACCTGGGCGGAATCCGTGGCCGCCCGCAAACTGGACTACCTTAAACCCAGCCCAATGCCTCTTCCTGCGCCACTTTTCCCTGCGCGCTTGGATGGAAGAGGCACAGTCGAGAGCCGCAGCTCGGCACTGGAGGACGGCGGCAGCGGCGGCGGCGGCGGCGGCGCGGCACCGGGAGCCCTGCGGAAGCGGCACCTGTTCCCAGGCGAGGCAGCCGAGAGATAGCAGCCGTGGGACGCGGCTGCTCCCCGCGTTGTTCGGCGCGGATCGCCAGCCCGGCTGAGCCCAGAGAGGCACCCGCGGTGCCTCCTCCGGAGAATTCGGGATAATAGGATCTGGACGGCAAAAGTTTTCTTTTATTTGGATTTTTTATTATCATAAAAAAAAACCTTCCCCCCCTCTTCCGGGCGGTGGAGAGGGGGATTCGTCTCAGCCAGCCAACGTGAGATTTCCCACCCACCCTGCTTTTCTTTTTCCTCTTCTCCCGTTTTTCTCCTTGCAGGATTCCATGCTGATGTATGCAGCCAGTTATAGAGTAAAAACAGCGCATGCCTTCCTGGAGTCAGAATCCATAAAAAATCCTGGCGTCGCCCGTGCATCTTAAATATATCTGCCTATATAACAATAATCGGTGCGTGCAGCTCCCATTAGAAAAAAAGCCTCAGGCGCCGAAGTTGCTATGGTCGTGCTGCTCCTAAGCCCCATGGAGAAACTACGGATTTTTAGCCTCATTACGGTCGGATGGGCAGAAGACCCCACCGCTTGCTAAGAGCTGGAGGAATATAGATGATCCCTCACCCTGGACCCCTCCAGACCCGTCTGATGTGTTTATAAATATGTCCGTGTGCGGCGCTTTCTTAAGACTAACAGCGGCTTGACCTTGAACCTGGGACAAGTCGAAGCAGCAGATCACTTTCAAAAAATATATATCCTACTTATTATTATTGATGGATTAAAGCAAAGGACATTCTTTCTTCCCCTCCATGTAACTACAAGTGGGAGGGGAGAGTGGAGTGGAAACACGTCCTTCCCCCCACCCAGCCCCAAAAAGGGGGGGAAGAAAAAGATCTCTACCTTGGGTTTTTGGGCACCAGCACTACAGTTTTGCTTCAGAAACGAGCTCGCCTTCCTCCCCCCCTTCCTCCTCCTCCCTCCCCCTCGCTCCTGATGGCTCCCTTAGGTGAAGTTGGGAACTATTTCGGCGTCCAGGATGCGGTACCCTTTGGGAACGTCCCCGTCTTGCCGGCTGATAGCCCCGTGTTGTTAAGCGACCACCTGGGCCAGGCGGAAACGGGTGGGCTACCCCGGGGCCCTGCGGTGACGGACCTGGATCACTTAAAAGGGATCCTGAGGCGGAGGCAGCTCTACTGCAGGACTGGATTTCATTTAGAGATTTTCCCCAATGGTACGATCCAAGGAACCAGGCAAGACCACAGCAGATTTGGTAGGTATGGGCGATTTAACCTTCTGGTGGCCGTGGGGCTGACAATGACAGAAGTTGGGTCTTTAAAAAAAAAAAAAAAAACACAACCAAATAAAATGATATTATTATTATTTTGGTCGGGAGGAAATGGGATGGAGAGTCGATGCTGAGGATTATTGTTGTTGTTGAAACAGCTCGGAAGAGGAAATGCCTTCGGGATTTGCAGATGGCATGCAAACGGGACACCCCTGCAAGCGTCCAAGTAAGAGTTTTTTCACCAAAGAGCCACAAGTCTGGGGAATAATAATAATAATAATAATAATTAATAATAATATTTTTTTTAAAAATTGCCGCTCCTCTAGGATTGTGGCTAAGGGGCAATAGAGGTGAGCATAAGGTGTCCTCCTGTTATAAATAAGGTTTATAAAGCCCGTTCTCCCGATGAGTCAGTAATGTGCTTCCCATTTCAAACCCAGTAGCTTTTTTTCTTAATAGGGAAGGATCGCGGCTTCCTAGGGCGAATGAAGTGCCTCGCACTCTTCCCCCACCGCAAGACCCTTAATACCTGCCTCCGTAGATAGGTCTGAATTGCCACCCCCCAAAGGATCCCGCCCCCCATCACCGTGAGCGGCTCTTGCCAAGAGAGCTCTCTGCGAATAGCCACCGCTGCTGTGGGCGCCTGCATCATAAGCCCAGATCTCTTGGTCATTGAAGAAGGCGGAGAAGGCATTCCCTCGCCTCTGTCCCTCTGCTGTGCGCCCACATGCTTGAGCGCAGGTATCCAATGGGAGCTCCACGCCTGCAGACGCAGACTTCCTTTCAGAGTTATTTGGGGGGGGGGAAGGTGTGTGTTAGAATCGCAGAACCGTAGAGTTGGGAGGGACCCCCGGGGGTCATCTAGTCCAACCCCCTGCAATGCAGGAATCTTTTGCCCAACGTGGGTCTCGAACCCACGACCCTGAGATTTAAGAGTCTCGTGCTCTGCCGATTTCATTCCCAAGGGCTCCTATTTGTGACTCAGCAGTATAGAGGGGCGTCGGAGGACTTCACGTGGTACTACTTCTGATGCTGTGGCCACACGCAAGTGGGCCTTCTCCTGCGTTCTCGAGAGTCACTGTAGCTCCAAAATGCCACTGAGTTCTTACAACAGGCTGGCGCTGGCCTGATTTATTTATTTATTTTAAATCTGGAATTCTTTGAAGGAGGTTTGGGTGGTAAAATAATGCCACTTTGGTGGGGTAAGGCCGGCTCCAGCGGCTGTTGGAAGGAGTTAACTTGTGAGTGAATCCACCTGACAGCACTTAAAACCAGGTCGTAAAAACAAAGCAAAAAAAGAAAAAGTCCTGTGGTGCTTCTCCCCCCCCCCTTCCTTCTCCACCGCCATGCTTTAATGCCAGATGTTGAACAAGCTCTAAACTGTGTTCCTTTTATTGCTTTCGAGAGCTGGGGAGATAATGCCGGTGCTTGCGAGAAAGGGATGCGCTTCAAAGGGGTCATTGAAGATTCGAACCGGTGGTTACATGCAAAGTCATCCGGTTTCACCCTTCGTTCGCCAGAGGCTAAGCGGGTGCTAGCTAGTCCTACTCAGGTTGGAATGAATGGTCCTCATGTGCATGAAGTTCAGCAGGTCTACTCTCGGTAGGGATAGTATTGCCTGCAGCCCTGAAACAGCATCTCTCTCCCCCCCCCCCCCCGTTCTCTGCGTTGCAACATATGCAGCACAATTTCAGGCCTCGGCGCCGTTTCTCTTAGGAACACATGCACCTGAAAATAAGAATAGTTCTTTGAATGCAGTTGAAGGGAAAGGAGGGCGAAAGTCTGCGGAGAATCCCAGCGCTAGGCATGTAAACTGGAAGGTTACGGGCGCAAAGCAACAGAGATCTACTCGGCAGCTCTCAAATGGAGACAGAAAGTTGAGGGATCATGCAGAAGTTGGCTTTGCGCTTATATAGATATACGTCTATGCAGACACACGCCCCTTTTGCTCCGGGGTGGTTCTGCACGCCAGCAGCAGAGGCGAGATCTGGTGCAGGGATGTGCATGCGCGCTCAAGGACGTGGCTGCAGTCTTTACGGTACACTGGCTGGTGCGAGATCAAAAGCAGGAAGCTCTGGTGCGTTAAGAGGCGAGATTTGCACGCTGTGCTGGAGCCCAGCGGCAGCCCGCGGGCTCACGCCGCTAGCAGGTGTACGGCGGCCGAGCTGGCGCTCCTGCTACCGCGCGCATTGGCCTTGGCAGCAGCAGGAGGGCACTGCAGGGTCCTACACCCCGCCGCTTCCTCTCCTCCCAGCCGCTCGCCTGAGCTGGGCCATCGCACCAGCTGCTGCTGCTGCTTTGCAGAGCTGCAGAAGACCCGCGTTAGGGGGAGGCGGCTCATTTTACTTGCGAAAAGGTGGATTTCCCGATACGGTGCGCAGAGAAGAGATGCAGTGCAATAACAACTATGTCCTTGTAGTTAAGATTCCTTAATATGCTCATTATCTGTTGGAAGATTATTGCTCTTTAAATAAAGGTGATTCTAAATAATAATAATAATAATAATAATAATAATAATAATAATAATAATACCACAGGCAGCTACTGATTTAAGGGGTGGAGAATGGAGGGATCATTTTCTAGGTCTGCAGTCAGCAACCTGGGTGCCTTCCAGGTATTTTGGACTACAATTCTCAGCTCCCATCAGCCCCCAGTTGGTAGTACAAAATACCTGGAGGGCACCAGGTTGGCAAAGGCTGGTCTAGGGTGGCCAAGTGCAAAAAAGGACAGAGCGCCTGCACTTGTTAATAGTGGGTTTTTTTTAATTATTATTTAAAAAGGTGTTTTGGTAGGGTGCAGATTATTGTGCAGGGATGGTGAAATGACTCCTGCTTCACCTGTGCAACAGAAGTTCGGGGGAATTTGTCCTCATTTGTGTCTGGTTGCCCCATATAGAACTGTTCTGCCACTTACTTGGAAAGGTTATGTGTAGCTGGCAACTCAAAAACCTCTGTGATCTCATGGTGCTTAATGTGGAGGGATCCCTACACCATCTGTTCATCTGCAGCTCTTCCTGCGAGGTGATGACTATTGGATCTA
This sequence comes from Darevskia mixta, assembly GCA_034641385.1. NCBI lineage: Eukaryota > Metazoa > Chordata > Lepidosauria > Squamata > Lacertidae > Darevskia > Darevskia mixta. The sequence continues at coordinate 23,496,181 of JAWWNH010000014.1, read as the reverse complement.
GGACCAAATGGAAAGGAGAGGCAAGATAGTTTAGATATTGTGAGAATTCTGTTCTGTAGCTAAAGTTGCAAAACTACCGTACATGCCCTGTACTCGGCCACTGATTTTGCTGGGAGCTAACTTCTGGACCCAGGTGGCGCTGTGGGTTAAACCACAGAGCCTAGGGCTTGCTGATCAGAAGGTCGGCAGTTCGAATCCCTGCGACGGGGTGAGCTCCCGTTGCTCGGTCCCAGCTCCTGCCAACCTAGCAGTTCGAAAGCACGCCAATGCAAGTAGATAAATAGGAACCGCTCTGGCGGGAAGGTAAACGGCGTTTCCATGTGCTGCTCTGGATCGCCAGAAGCGGCTTTGTCATGCTGGTCACATGACCTGGAAGTACGCCGGCTCTCGGCCAATAAAGCGAGATGAGCGCCGCAACCCCAGAGTCGGACACGACTGGACCTAATGGTCAGGGGTCCCTTTACCTTTACCTAACTTCTGGGTAACTCTGCATAGGCTCAAGCTGCAGGGCCCCACAACTGGCTTTTATGTCAAGCTGTTCCAAGGGACTCTTGGTTTCAGGCATGCACTATTCCGTTAACAGAATGCTGAATGAAGTGTGGATAAAAACTTCTACTTACATCCATAGGGACATCAAGAGGTCAGGCCACACAGTCATGGACAATAAGGCTATCAATGGCCATTAGCCATGATGGGTGTGTTCTGTCTCCACTATGCAAGGCAGTTTGCCCCTGTATTCCAGTTCAGCAGAAGTAGGGAGAGTGCTACAGCCACTGCTTGTGGGTTTTATGTAGGCATCTACTGGCCATGGTGAAAGCAGGATGCTAGACTAAGTTTGCGATTGGCCTGATACAGGAGTATTCCTAGGTTCTTAAACTACAACATTTCCCAGTATATCACATGCAGAAAGCAAATAGCCCCAAATGGATCAAATAACCCAGCCAATCCATATTCCATAAAATAAATTAGCCTTTGGAATCTTCTGAACAGGTTTCATTGCAGACCTTGAGAAACCAAGGTCAGAAAAGTCCTTTCCACAATAAGCTTGGCCAACCCATTCAAGGATTGAACACCTGGGGCCCTTGTACTATTCTTGGAACCATTTCTGCTGCTTTAGCTTCTGTACAGAATGCAAAATTAACGCAGCGCCTGCTTAGGTAAGGCTTACAGTATATATAAAAGGTGGAGAGAGTGCTCCAAAAAGGATTGGCTTTTTATGATGGTAGTGGGTTAATTGGGAGCAGGCAGGGCAGAAAGGTGACCCTAAAATATACTGCAGCCCACCTGATCCTAAAAATATTGACTTGACATTAGTCCAAGTCTAGTACATTTCAGTGTACTTCCTATTGGATTACTTTTTATCTTGAGAAGTAATTCCTGTTGAACTACTTGTATCTTGACATCAACATAAGATGGTAAAACTCTAAAGTAATTCTGTTCTAGTTTGCCCTAGAGAATGCTGGGAATTACAGTTATGTTGTGTGCCAAGAGAAGTATGGGCACACCTTAGCTCCCCCGCCATTGCAGCATCCCTACAATTCCCAGGGTTGTTTTTTTTATTATTCAAGTTGTCAGTTATTTTTAAACCAAACTTCATAATGCATGTGTCCATGTTATCCTTTCATTCCTATGCGTTTCCAGAACCAGCCCCAGGGACATGTATTTCGGGAGTTGCCCAAAGGCCCCTGCTAATATATCTGCCCAACACTAGTGCATTTCCGCAACTCAAGGCTACTCAGAAACAAAGCTCTATTGAGTTAAAGGCCACTGACTCCCAAGCCAGCAGCAACAGGATTGCAACCCTCGTTTCCAATCCGAATTTAGCTGTGCAGCCTTTGGTTCCAGAATAAGAGGAGGCTTCTCCATGCATTTGAGTATTTGTGGGTGGGCGGGGTTTTAAAAGTCATGCTCGGAAATAGGACCCAGGGACCCAGTTTCCTGCTTTTGCTATGCACCCCGCCCCCGCCCCCCACTTCTCAGAAGAAACCTTAGACGGGAAGCCTATTTTAGACACGTGCCAGGGACATGTCATAAATCAAGCTGCACCGGCTCAGGGACCCGTGGTACTACTTTTACCATTTTAACGTCTTGCTTTAAATGCAAGCTCTTTTACGAGATCCAGCGTGGAACGCGATCCCCGCGGGATCAAAGCGGATGCTATCTCTCGGGGGAATGTCGGAATTTATTGGGTAATTTTTTTTTTTTTTTTTTTTGCGTGTGCCTTTGGTGTAGCGGACATTGACGGTGCAATACTGGTAAACTTGAGGAATTTTGTACCGGGGATGGGGGAAGGTAGCGTGCCTCTTGCGTCAGCACAACCACTGCATATGATGAGAGAGAAAAATCCCCCCCCCCTTTCGAGAGAGAGAGAGAGAGAAAGCTCTGTTAAGGAGTCATGCTAGTCAACCCTCGTCCGGGCTCCAGCCAGATCAGCTCCCAACAGAGAAGCAACCGGCAGCACCGGACGATCGCGCCCCCGCCCTCCGGCCAAGTGGTTTCACACGCACTCGCTCCGCTCAGCAGCAGCGTTAGGTCCCCCCCCCCCCCACGGAGAAGCGTGGGCGGGGCTTTTGCACGTGCTTATGCGCGTCACGGACCCTCGATAAACGATAGCTTTCCCATTACAGTATTTTAAAAAAGAACGGTGCATAGATCCTCGGCGGAGCGCAGACGTCTCCGCTCCCCAGGCGTCGTCACGCGCCGGCAGCTGCGTGTCCTCGAGCGACATGCTGCTGCAGAGGGTCCTTGCAGCGCCCGCTTGCAGTGCACCTGGCGAGTCTCGGGGCTGCAATCCGGAGACACGCTGAGCTGCGGAGCAAGCCCTGCTTTCCAGTTCATTTATATATCTATCTATCTATTGCATAGGATCCGGCTGCTGCAGCGGCGTACTCCGCGCCCCCCCCCCCCCGCTCTACATCCCCGGGCTGGGCGCCGCTGCCGTAAAAAAAATCCTGTTCTGCTGCTGCAGAGAATGACTCGGATAAGCAAGAGGAGCGGGACCTGCAGTATTAAAGCAGCTTCTTCGGGCGCATCCTGCAGAGAAAGGAGAGCGGACCCCCCCTTCCTTTGTCCAGCACCTCCTGGTCCCCCACCTGGCCGAGGCCTCTGGAAAACGCAAGGGGTAAAATATAGCAGCCTTAGGACCCGGGAGGGTAAAGGCAGGCAAGCCCCTCCCTCTGGGGAATGACCCCGCTTCGTTGCACAATGTCATTGCAATCTTTAAAACCGATTTCTGCCTTCTCTTTTCTCACCGCCCACCAACGCCCTTCTCCTTAGTGGGTAGGAGTGAAAATGCAGCTTGCACTCTTCTTCTGTTGGTGCTCCCCTCCCCACCCAGTGGCTGGGGCTACCCAGGCAGATGGGTGGGGTACAAATAATAAAACTTCTCGTTGTTAAACTTTTAGCCTGCTCTACCTTGCAAAGTGTTTGGAAGTACTGTAGCTTGCACGATTCCTTTCTAAGGACTTGTGAGGTCAGTTAAACTGAGTGAGGCCCAAGGTCACCCAGTCAGCTTTGTAGCTGAGGGGAGAAGATTTGAATCCAGATCTCCTAGTCCAGGAGTACCAGCCACTGCACAATGCCACCAGAGGCTTTCTTTGATTAGCACTCGGTTCTTTACACCAGGGTTGGAGAAACCTGCAGCCCTCCAGAGGGTGTTGGACTACAACTCCCATCAGCCCCTGTCAGCATGGGCAGTGGCCAGGGATTATGGCGACAGTAGTCCAGCAACATTTGAAGGGCTACAAGTCCCCTACCCCTGCTGTACATGGTTTTCAGTCTTCAACATTTATAGAGCGCTTGCATTTCAGAGCTCTTCTTTAGCACAGCCAACCTTACAAGGTAGGTCATTAATTCCCAGTTTTATAGATGTTTGTGTTTAGCTGGGAGAAGAGGGGGCTGAGAGGAGATATGACAGCCATCCTCAAAGGTCTAAAGGCTGTCACATGGAGGATGAAGCAAGCTTGTTTTCTGCTGCTCTGGAGGGTAGGACCCAAACCAAACCAAAGTTACAAGAAATGAGATTCCGACTAAACATCAGCAAGAACTTTGTGACAGAGATGTTTGACAGTGGAACAGACTCCAAAGAGAGGTGATGGACTCACTCTCCTTCCTTGGAGGTTTATAAGCAAAGGTCATGTATGATCCAGTTGAGATTCCTGCATGGCTGAAGTTTGGACTAGATGACCGTGGGGGTACCCTCCAACTCTACAATTCTATAGTTCAGTCTAAATTTTTAGCCTCTAAGCTTTAAACTCACTGTGGCAAAAATTCTTTTGCAGCAACAATGCTGCTAAGCCAGACCGTTTCCTCTCCCAAGTCTTTCTAGTGTAGCCTTACACCCAGGAACTTTAAATGGGGCTGAAAGGACAAAGGGAAATGTTTACTCTACCTATTTTGCTTTAAGAAACTATTCCCCCCAAACACCTATCATATTCTAGATGGACAGATGTTGCTGGAGTCCCATCAGCTCTGGCCAATATAGCCTGTGGCAAGGGATGATGGGAGTTGTAGTCCAATAGGCTCCTGAGGGCTACAGGTCCCTCCACCCCTGCTCTAGAGGGACCCTGTATGCAGATGGAGCGGACTCAGTAGGGAGCTGGTTTAGCCCTTGAGCGCAGTGCTTTGCTTCCATTCAGCTGATGGCTGCCATTCTGCTGCCTCCTCTGGGGAAAGCACTGCATATAAGGGCACTGATGCAGCAAAAGCAGAATCTACCCTCCGCCTCTGGTCCTGAGTCCGTACTAGGTGCTGGGTGCATGTGCCATATGCGAGATCCAGGGTGGAAGTGTTGGAAGTTTCACAGGGTGACCTTGGGCAAGGCATGTTCTCTTCCAGGCTTCCTCAAACTCGGCCCTCCGGATGTTTTGAGACTACAATTCCCATCATCCCTGACTACTGCTAGCTAGGGATCATGGGAGTTGTAGGCAAAAAAATCTGGAGGTCCGAGTTTGAGGAAGCCTGTCTTACACTAACCTACCTCCTAGAGTTGTTGTGAGGATAAAAGGGGTGAGCAGCATGTAATGTCGTCTTGATCTCTTTGGAGGAATGAGGCCATATTTGTCCCATTCAAACTGCCCCTGTATATATATATTTATATATGCACACACCTCTGCTTGCTCTGACAATGACCAAAACTTGGCACTTGTGTGTATAGCACTTGTGCTTTCTGTAGCGCCACAATTTTCTTTAATAAAAGGCGCCAGCTAACTTTCATAGCCTCGTGCTGTTCTGGAATAGGAGCCAGCCCTTTGGAAAGAGGGGACAATTGGCAATTATATATCCTATTAGCTTCAGGGAGAGTTTGCCTTACCTGCTCCTCCAGGCAAAAATCCCTGGATGGGAGAGAACTAATCCTATATGATGAAAAGTGATGCAAAAGCCTGCACCTGCACAGTGTCCTTCTCCTGCAGTCTGTGACCTTCCATGCGTAGCTTGTGACTCCAGCTCCGTTTGCACGTAGGTGATGATGCAGCAGCGACAGCCTCCTTGCAAAGGCTGGGGGGGGGGGAAGCTGAGTCCTGCTGCTGCAGATGAATTGCAGTAGCTGTTTCATAGGTGGTGGGCAGGCACTCTCCTTTTAAGTCTTTAGAAAGTGCCTCCTGTGGCTGCTGGTAAGACAAAATAGGATCACAGCCATCACTGGCAGGATATTTTTGTTCCAGCAAGCTGGGGATGCCCAGTTAGGATTTTCCTAAATTTGAGCAGCATAGGTTGGCCGTTGAACAAATACTTTTTTGAGTTTGTGCACAAACTAATAAATTTTATTACGGCATAAGATTTGGTGGACCAATGTCCACTGCGTCATATGCCTATATTAAGAGCTTGGGTTTTATTCTGTTTTTATTGTGTGTGATTTTATGTTGTTAAGCGGTCCATAAATTTTAATCACCACCACCACCACCATCAGTAGGGGTGGAAGGGGCCCGTGACTTGTAACTTCAGTCCTTTTTACTCCTTGCAGAACTGACCTTGCTAGAGTACTCATAAGTTTGCGATTTCTGTAATTTGACTGTTTGTTACAGAGAATGCTTTTGAATTTCAGCTTATCTGGGCTTATGGCAAGGTGTCAACAGGGCTGATGATCTTCTAATTTTGCATATTAAGTGCATGTGCATATGCAAAGTGAGGCCTAATGGATTTAATAGTTAAACCACAGAGCCTAGGGCTTGCTGATCAGAAGGTCGGCGGTTCGAATCCCTGCGACGGGGTGAGCTCCTGTTGCTCGGTCTCAGCTCCTGCCCACCTAGCAGTTCGAAAGCATGTCAAAGTGCAAGTAGATAAATAGGAACCGCTCTGGCGGGAAGGTAAACGGCGTTTCCGTGTACTGCTCTGGTTCGCCAGAAGCAGCTTAGTCATGCTGGCCACATGACCTGGAAGCTGTATACTGGCTCTCGGCCAATAAAGTGAGATGAGCGCCGCAACCCCAGAGTTGGGCACGACTGGACCTAATGGTCAGGGGTTCCTTTACCTTTACTTTACCCAGGATGCAAATTCTGTCCCCTTCTACATCAACTCAGGCTTCTTGCTGCTTTTGCTATTTTTTATTCTATTTAATTATTCCTATTTATGCTATTTTTATAGCAATAGGATTTTGGTTTTTTTAAAATAATGGCAACAGATGACCTTTCAACCTGATGAGAACCCAGGGTCCAATATTCCCTTGCAACTATTGCACCCCCTGGAAAATCAGCCTGAGGCTCAAAGTTAACTTACAACAGCATTCTAACATTCAAAGGTGTGTGTGGATGTTTATTGGACAATGGAGGCTTGTATTGAGGGGTTATAGCTCATCCCATTCCCCAAACGTATGTCAAATAACAAAATAAAAACAGTATACCAAAGTATTATATTGAAACCGAGTAATACTCTTCTTGCGCATTTGGTTGGAAATGATTTCCCCTGCCTTCAGTCAGGCTTATTCCTTATGAGCACGTTTAGGACTGCAACCTAACTCAGACTTGCATCCCAGCCTTATGTTAAGTCCATTGAACTCAGTGGGACTGCCACTTGCTTCCTAGTAAGTTACTTTAGGGTTGCAGCCTTTAAAAATACCAAAAACTCCTCTTCTCCAATGTCTGCTGGCTTCCCTTTGAGCCCGTTGCCAAAGCCAAGCCAAACAGGAATAGCTTCTAAGAGATACTTTAGTGCATCTCTAAAGGACCAGCCTAGGGCTTGCCGATCAGAAGGTTGGCGGTTCGAATCCCCATGACGGGGTGAACTCCTGTTGCTCTGTCCCAGCTCCTGCCAACCTAGCAGTTCGAAAGCACACCAGTGCAAGGAGATAAATAGGTACCGCTGTGGCAGGAAGGTAAATGGTATTTCCGCGTGCTCTGGTTTCCATCACGGTGTTCCGTAGTGGTTTAGTCATGCTGGCCACATGACCTGGAAAGCTGTCTGTGGACAAACGCCGGCTCCCTCGGCCTGAAAGCGAGATAAGCGCCGCAACCCCATAGTCTCCTTTGACTGGACTTAACCATCCAGGAGTCCTTTACCTTTACTCGTAAGTATCTCCTCAAGGCCATTATTCCCACCAAATGCCCTGAAAGTAGGTCTCCAGCCCCTTATGCCCACTCAAGACAAAAAACAAAATTTGAAGGTTCACTTCCCCCCCCAATTTGTCACTGCAGGAACTGTCGAGAGAGAAATAGGTAATATCAACAAAAAATAGCCCCCCCCCGAATAATACAAAATTAGGAAATTGGCAGAAGGAAACACTACCCCCCCCCCCCCAGTGCATGGTTAAACTATGGCATTTTCTCCTCCTGTAATGACGGCCACTGATTTTCATGTCTTCAAAAGGGGATTAGACATATTTGTGGGGGATAAGGCCAGGGCTTTTTCCCCCCGGCTGGAACTCGCTGGAACTCGGTTCCAGAACCTCTCAGGTGGGCGCCATGGCCATTTTAAGAGAACGAGGGAGGTGTTTGTGATGAGATTCTGGCATTTCTTTTTCTAGAAAAATAGCACTGGATATGGCTACCCATGGCTCATAGACAGCGTACAAAGTGCACTGCACATTTAAATCACTCATACATCACTTTAACAGCCCCCCAAAGAATCCTGGGAACTGTGGTTTGTTAAAAGTGCTGAGAGTTGTTAGGTAAATCCTCACGGAGCTACAGTTACCAGAACCCTTCACAAACTGCAGTTTCCAGGCTTCTTTGGGGGAAGCCATGACCGTTAAAGGTCATATCTGAGTGCTTTAAATGCATGATGTGGGTGCGAGTTGCTAGAGCAGAGAGGGCTAATGCCTTCATGCCCCACTGTAGGCTTCCCAGAAGTATTTTATTGACTAGATAAGCCTTTAATCTGGTCCAGCAGGGCTCTTCTCATGTGTATTTTGCAAGCTTTTTAATTCTCAGTATGTATCCAGTCCCATAAACATTGCTGCCTCTTGTACTCAGGCTAAATAAAACGCGTTGCTTTTTTATTCATTGCATTCATACCCCACCTTTCCAAGGAGCTTGAGCTGTAGTACGTGGTCCGCCCCCTCTCCCTTTAATCCCCACAACGAACCTATGAGGTTAGGCTGGGAGGCAGTAACTGGACCAAGGTCACATCCAGTGAGCTTCATGGCTGAGTGGGGATTTGAACCCTGGTTTCCCAGGTCCTACATACATTTTTGTGCAGCTCTGCATATAACACCTCTCAGTAAGTTATTCGTTTCCTATTCCTCGCTGGAGCTCATCTGAGACTGAGCCAGCTGAGATGTTTTGTTAGTTCTGTCCTGAGCCGCCAGCAGCTCTTGCAGCTCACGGTGCGCCTTGTGGCTCCAGGAGGTATGGAGACACCCGGGAATGGCTGCTGAGTCAGCACTTAGCATCACTAAGTGGATTTCATAGTTTTGGTACTTGGGTACTCGCCTAGGAGCTTGCTCCAGGTGAGCGGGCAAGTGGCAAACTGCAATTCTGCCCTTGTTTCCCCCTAAACACCAGTAATCTACAGCCATAGAAGGTGTGCACACAACAAATTTAAAGCACATGATGTTCCCCTAAGAAATATTGGGAACTGTAGTTTACCCCTCAGAGTGCTGCTGTTCCCAGCACCCTTAACAAATCACAGTCCCCAGGATTATTTTGGCCCGCTTTTAAGTGTGCTTTAACTGTAGTGTGTGTGTTACAGGTAGATAGCCGTGTTGGTCTGTCATAGTCAAAACAAAATAAAAAAAATCCTTCCAGTAGCACCTTAGAGACCAACTAAGTTTGTTCTTGCTATGAGCTTTCGTGTGCATGCACACTTCTTCAGATACTTGTGTGTGTGTGTGTGCGTGTGTGCGTGTGTGTGTGTGTGTGTGTGTGAATGTAACCATAGCTGTGTCATCTGTAGAAGCACTCTCTTTCTTTGCTGAGTGTGCAGCTGTTTCACTGGGATTTAAACTACAGCTGTTCCTTTCCCTCCTCCCCTCCCTTCTGATGAGGGGCTGTGCCATATTGCCTTGTACTGAGTGACGGCCCATGGAAGACGCCGCCTGTGAAAAAGGAACTTTGTCTCTGATTGAAGGGGCTCTGCTTGAGAATGGTTTTCTTGGCTCCCTTTGAAATATCCCGGGGAAATTGAAGCCCACTAAACTCCAGATTGCAACTGGTCAAATGCAAACCCTTGAAGGGGTCCAGCAGTGAATGGCCAGTGTGAGCACTGGGGTATCTTGCGTGTCTGCTTAGAGAACACTGGCAGCCTAATGACCCATACCTGAATCTCTTGCCAGCTGATGTATGGGAAATGACTGTTCAGCAACCTGATTACAATATTTGTTGCAGCAGCATACAAGGCCTAAAGATTGTACAACAATCCAGCGCAGTGTTGCAAACCATGATATGGCTATATGCACCCCAGTATCTGAGCAATGAGAGATTTCGGGGAGCCAACACATACTTTGGCTGGTGTTTTCCTAGAATGAAGGTCACCAGAGACTCTGGTGTTTTTTATTTATACCTATTTATGTATAAAAGTAGCCAGGACATGGGTGGTGCTGTGGTCTAAACCACAGAGCCTAGGGTTTGCCGATCAGAAGGTCGGCGGTTCGAATCCCCGCAATGGGGTGAGCTCCCGTTGTTCGGTCCCAGCTCCTGCCAACCTAGCAGTTTGAAAGCATGTCAAAGTGCAAGTAGATAAATAGGTACTGCTCTGGTGGGAAGGTAAAGGCCGTTTCCGTGCGCTGCTCTGGTTCGCCGGAAGCAGCTTAGTCATGCTGGCCACATGACCTGGAAACTGTCTGTGGACAAACGCCGGCTCCCATGGCCTATAGAGTGAGATGAGCGCCGCAACCCCAGAGTCGTCCGCGACTGGACCTAACGATCAGGGGTCCCTTTACCTTTACCTATACCTATGTATAAAAGTACATACCGCTCTCTCATAAAATATCAGAGCAGGGTACAGCAATATAAAACCACAAAAAGCAGTATGCTTATATATATATAAATATTGGAAAGAACTTTCTTACGCTAAGAGCTGTTCAACAGTGGAACGGTCTGCCTCAGAAGGTGGTGGACTCTCCTTCCTTGGAGGTTTTTAAAGCAGAGGTTGGATGACCTTTTTCATCCATGGATGGCTTCATTGAGATTTCTGCATTGCAAGGGGTTGGACTACATGACACTTGGGGTCCTTTCCAACCCTGCGATTCTATGATATCACACACACACACACACACACACACACACACACACACACACACAGAGAGAGAGAGAGAGAGAGAGAGAGAGAGAGACTTAGCATATTATGGAAGAGCTCCAACAGTTTTTTGGGGGTGGTGGGGATGGTAAAGCAGTGTTGAATTCAGCACAGAGAACAAGACAAAACTCTGTGTCCCTTCCCAGTCAAGACAAAACTGTCTGATGGCACCACCTCCAGCCTGAGGGGTGGGGAAAGGCCCCTTTATCTTTTCTGGGAGCATCTTCATAGAATTTCAGAACTGTACAGTTGGAAAGGATCCCGAGAGTCATCTGTCAAGCTCTCTGTAATGCAGGGATATGTATGTCAGCTGCTCGTTTGTATGGCAACCGTTATCTTTTGGTCCTGCAAAGAGTTGCTTAGCAGACTTGGCCAGAGCTATTGCCAAAGAGGCTTGTTTGATGGCTTGTTTGACCGCTTAAGCAGCCTCTCTGTCTGCAGAATGCCATCTTCCAGATATAAAGCCACAGGCTGGGAGTGGCTCCAAAGACGACATACAAACCAGCCTTGCCAATCCTTTAACAATATTACCCTGGAGCTGTAACTTTTTGTTGTTGTTCAGTCGTTCAGTCGTGTCCGACTCTTCGTGACCCCATGGACCAGAGCACGCCAGGCACGCCTATCCTTCACTGCCTCTCGCAGTTTGGCCAAACTCATGTTGGTAGCTTCGAGAACACTGTCCAACCATCTCGTCCTCTGTCGTCCCCTTCTCCTTGTGCCCTCAACCTTTCCCAACATCAGGGTCTTTTCTAGGGAGTCTTCTCTTCTCATGAGGTGGCCAAAGTACTGGAGCCTTAACCTCAGGATCTGTCCTTCTAGTGAGCACTCAGGGCTGATTTCTTTAAGAATGGATAGGTTTGATCTTCTTGCAGTCCATGGGACTCTCAAGAGTCTCCTCCAGCACCATAATTCAAAAGCATCAATTCTTCGGCGATCAGCCTTCTTTATGGTCCAGCTCTCACTTCCGTACATTACTACTGGGAAAACCATAGCTTTAACTATACGGACCTTTGTTGGCAAGGTGATGTCTTTGCTTTTTAAGATGCTGTCTAGGTTTGTCATTGCTTTTCTCCCAAGAAGCAGGCGTCTTCTAATTTCGTGACTGCTGTCACCATCTGCAGTGATCATGGAACCCAAGAAAGTGAAATCTCTCACTGCCTCCATTTCTTCCCCTTCTATTTGCCAGGAGGTGATGGGACCAGTGGCCATGATCTTAGTTTTTTTGATGTTGAGCTTCAGACCATATTTTGCGCTCTCCTCTTTCACCCTCATTAAAAGGTTCTTTAATTCCTCCTCACTTTCTGCCATCAAGGTTGTATCATCAGCATATCTGAGGTTGTTGATATTTCTTCCAGCAATCTTAATTCCGGTTTGGGATTCATCCAGTCCTGCCTTTCGCATGATGAATTCTGCATATAAGTTAAATAAGCAGGGAGACAATATACAGCCTTGTCGTACTCCTTTCCCAATTTTGAACCAATCAGTTATTCCATATCCAGTTCTAACTGTAGCTTCTTGTCCCACATAGAGATTTTTCAGGAGACGGATGAGGTGATCAGGCACTCCCATTTCTTTAAGAACTTGCCATAGTTTGCTGTGGTCGACACAGTCAAAAGCTTTTGCGTAGTCAATGAAGCAGAAGTAAATGTTTTTCTGGAACTCTCTAGCTTTCTCCATAATCCAGCGCATGTTTGCAATTTGGTCTCTGGTTCCTCTGCCCCTTCGAAATCCAGCTTGCACTTCTGGGAGTTCTCGGTCCACATACTGCTTAAGCCTGCCTTGTAGAATTTTTAGCAAAACCTTGCTAGCATGTGAAATGAGCGCAATTGTGCGGTAGTTGGAGCATTCTTTGGCGCTGCCCTTCTTTGGGATTGGGATGTAGACTGATCTTCTCCAATCCTTTGGCCACTGCTGAGTTTTCCAAACTTGCTGGCATATTGAGTGCAGCACCTTAACAGCATCATCTTTTAGAATTTTGAATAGTTCAGCTGGAATATCATCACTTCCACTGGCCTTGTTGTTAGCAAGGCTTTCTAGGGCCCATTTGACTTCACTCTCCAGGATGTCTGGCTCAAGGTCAGCAACCACACTACCTGAGGTGTATGAGACCTCCATATCTTTCTGGTATAATTCCTCTGTGTATTCCTGCCACCTCTTCTTGATGTCTTCTGCTTCTGTTAGGTCCTTTCCACTTTTGTCCTTAATTGTGGTAATCTTTGTACGAAATGTTCCTTTCATATCTCCAATTTTCTTGAACAGATCTCTGGTTTTCCCCATTCTGTTGTTTTCCTCTATTTCTTTGCATTGCTCGTTTAAAAAGGCCCTCTTGTCTCTCCTTGCTATTTTTTTGAAATCTGCATTCAATTTCCTGTATCTTTCACTATTTCCCTCGCATTTTGCTTGCCTTCTCTCCCCCGCTATTTGTAAGGCCTCATTTGACAGCCACTTTGCTTTCTTGCATTTCTTTTTCATTGGGATGGTTTTCGTTGCTGCCTCCTGTATAATGTTACGAGCCTCCATCCACAGTTCTTCAGGCACTCTATCCACCAAATCTAAATCCTTAAACCTGTTCTTCACTTCAACTGTGTATTCATAAGGAATTTGATTTAGATTGTATCTTACTGGCCCAGTGGTTTTTCCTACTTTCTTCAGTTTAAGCTGGAATTTTGCTATAAGAAGCTGATGATCTGAGCCACAGTCAGCTCCAGGTCTTGTTTTTGCTGACTGTATAGAGCTTCTCCATCTGTATAGAGCTTCTCCATCCCTGGTAACTACTGTATAGAGCTTCTCCATCCCTGGTAACTACCAGGGTCATATTCAGCAGTGCGTACTAGTTCGGGTTTTAAAGCAATTAGGGGAAATGAACTACCGTAAATCCTGCAAAGTGCAATGGGTTGGCCAGTTGGCTAGTTGATAGCTTGTTAGGAATGCCATTGTGTATGGCGTATGCCTTGTCACTTTGGCTCCAGTGGCAAAGTTATGCTTGATCTTTGCAAATGAAACATTATCCTGGATTGCATGTTTACGAGCCTTTGAGTGTTAAAGGATTTGGAGAGGCAGGATACAAACATTAGCAATCCGTGAAGTTAACATGTGATCCAGCCCTTAGACCAGAGGTTTTCAGCCTTTTTGAGTTCATAGCTCCCTTGACCAACAACATTCTTTCTGCAGCACCCCTATGGGGCTCAGGAACCTAGTTATGTCACCCCTTGCCTACAGAGTTGGGAGCCCTTCACCCTTTTTCAAACACCCTCCCTTGTGAAGTGTTTCCTCAGCCTCTTCTCCCCTCTCCTTGGGAGTCCTCTGAGTAGCTGCAGCTTTCGCCCCTGGTCTCTGAGCTGTACTCCCTGCCCCAAAGAGAGGTGCTTCCTCCCACTGCCCCACAGGGGCCTGAGAAGCACCCCCTGGCCAGCCCCAGAGGCACCATTTCCCTGGGGAGCTTGTATCCAGGGCTGCTGCAACAAACAGCTGTGCAAGCCTTTGGGAGGCAGAGACACAAGAGGGCATCAGAGGAGGGAAGGAAGGAAGGAAAGAAGGACAGAGGCCAGTGTTGCCCGTGGCATCCCTGACCACCATTCAAGGCACCTGAGGTTGCCACGGCACACTGGTTGAAAACCACTGCCTTAAACTGTATGTGCTACTATTAACTGAATGAGCACATTATTTATATCCTGGAAACATTCAAAAGTGCCTTGAATTAAACAACACATCCGCTGACTTGGCAAAACTCATATTATGGATAGTGGGCACGATCCAGAGTGATTTGTGTTTTGATTTATGTAGGGTTCAGATGCGTCTCTGGATAGTTTTCCCTAAGGGAGTGTGCCGAGCAAACAGTAATAAAACTGAAGCATTTCCTTTTGCAATATGTAAACTCTGTTTGTGGGTTTCACAGACTTCTCAAGAACAGAGACACAACCGACTTGAAAAAATCAGTTACAGGGCTAGCAGCGTTTTACTTTCAGGTGGTCAGCAGTGTGTGACCTGGCCATCTGAAATTGGAGTAGCAATTTCACTCCCAATTTACTTTTACACCAGAATGAAAGATACCAGGTTTATAAACCCAGAGCCTACAATATTGGACAATAGGCACATAGCCTAAGAATTGGCCTCTCTTAAAATTGCTTGGTGATTATATGTACATAGGAGTAACTTGATAGTTTGGTGAAAGTTTTACAGAAGACGCCTCATTAACAAGATTTGGAGCCCCGATTATGTAGCTCTGAACATGGCGAAAGCTTTCCAATGGGCTGTTTGTATCAGATATTGTACTAGAAGTATTGCACCTCGCAGAAGAATGCTGATTTTTTTGTTTTGTTTTATTACTTAGTAAGAATGCAAACAATTTAAAATGAACAGATTGCATTTTACTAAGCTGGAGTTATCAATGCAGTGATGAGTAAAATATACAACAATAATCAATAGTGTTCTCTTAGACTAGCAAGTGGGTCACAAAGCCTGTGCAAGTGGGCTTTGGACTTTATAAATAAACTCAAAATAATTAATTGCTTTCAATCCTTAACTGGTATGATGAATATCTCTTACAACTTTTTGTTTAGTTGGCTTGTTATAATGCTGCCTTGACACTTGTTGCAATAAATCAGTGAATTTTTGACTTGCGGGCCGCCATATTAAAAAGTTTGGGAACCACTGCCTTAGAGAAAGGTACAGCAGTACTCACCTTTGCAATCTTGGTTACAAAACTTTATCTCTTGGCTTCTACCTGTTGTTGATAGATCTATGCTGCTGAAGTTGCTATTGCTATTGCTCCTTTGTGAAAGATGCAAGACGAATTGCTCCATGATCTGTGTAACAGCTTTTCTGTTGGTCACTTCCCTCCCACGTTTGCCTTCCTCATATATTTGCTTTCCTTGACATTACCTGACATTTAGAAAATACCCGAAGGCCGCCCTGTTTAGGGAAGTTTTTAATCTGTGATATTTTAATGTATTTTGATATTTGTTGGAAGCCATCCAGAGTGGCTGGGGAGACCCGGCCAGATGGGCGGGGTACAAATAAATTATTATTATTATTATTATTATTATTATTATTATTATTATTATTATTATTCCTTGGAATACCCTTTCTCACTTCAGATTTCTGCCCGTTACCATTCCATCTTTCTCCTTTGGCATTCCATTTTTACAACCACACTCTTTCTCTGTTCTTCTCTAACTCAACTCTTGCCTTGTTTTTTAAAATAGATTTTGACCTGGTGGCCTCGGTCCTTTGTACAACGTCCTGTCAAGTTTTAGTTGAGCTTTAAACATTTCAGTAACAAACAAACAAACAAACAAACATAAATGTAATGTGACGTGCAAGAATTGTCTAGGTAACATTTTTGGAGGAGGGTTTAAAGGAAGATGGTAAAGAGGGCACATTCACTGGTTCACAGATATTCCTGGTAGGACCATGGCCTGAACAAAAACTGGCATTGGGTAAATCTGTCTGAGAAACAGCCATTTTCTATATCCCATTCTTTCCCTCCAACTTCTGAGTTCCTCTTCCACCTATAGGGAAGGGCTGTAGCTCGGTGACAGAGCATCTGCTTTGAGTGCAGAAAAGTTGCAGGTTCAATCCCTGGTATCTTTAGGGCTGGGAGTGTCCCCAGTCTGGAACCTTGGGCAGCCACTGCCTGTCAGTTTGATGTTACTAAGTTAGATGGACCAATGATCTTGACTCAATACAAAGCAAGTTCCTATGTTCATTCCTGAAGGTAAGGATAGAGAAGCAGAGAGAAACTGGTGGACTTCTGGTTATTTTGGGCTCTTAACTTTCATCAGCCAAAGTCAACATGGACAGTGGTTGGGGATTACGTGAGTTGGAGTCCAACATCTGGAGGGACACAGGTTCCCCATGTTTGCCATACCATGCGAGCAGCATTTGATAATAATAATAATAATAATAATAATAATAATAATAATAATAATAATTTATTATTTATACCCCGCCCATCTGGCTATTTTTCACCTGGCTATTGACCACTTGTGACCAAGTAAAGGTGCTGGGATGGCGCCTGACGTCTCTGCCATCTGGAAGTGCATGCCTGGGGAACCTTGGATCTTGCATGTTTTCACGCACTAGCAACACATCCTGTAGAATTCCATCCATGATATTTTATCTGCACAATCGGAACGAATTTCAGGAACCAAAAAGTCTTTTGAGCCACCTGACCCCAAAATTGCAACTAGACATTCCATTTTTGGCGACTGTAACCTTGGTTTAAGGAGCCATTTGGCACCTAGCTTATATATGTGAGTTTCTAACAATGCATGTGAGATATCTTGACCTTTGATTACACTTGGAAGAATAGTGTATTTTTTTAGAGATTTGTTTGGCAAGACACACTCCTTAGAAATCTATATACAACCAGGTTTTGCTGTGTCATCTCTCTCTCTCTCTCTCTCTCTCTCTTTCTCTCTTCTCTCTCTCTATTTCTGAGATATGACACAGTAAAATCTGGTTGTTGTTGGTTGCCCATCTGCAAAATCCTTTCATAAGAACATAAGAATGGTCCTGCTGGATCCAGAATCCTGTTTTGCACAGTAGAGGCCTATGAGAAGCTCATAAGCAGGCCATGAACACAAAGACACTTCCTGTTGACTGGCATGATATAATCATGACAACACCTGTAAGCTGCTTTGAGTCATTTCCATGAATAAAGTGACTGATAAATAACAACAACATCCTTGTAACTGCTGATGTGGACAAATCCTAGCTATTAGGAGGGGAAAGGAATTGTGTAATATAGACAATCTGTTTAGTGGAGATGTGGACAAACATGAACTATTAAGAGGGAAAGGTTAATGGCGTAATATGCAAAACCAGATCAGTTGCTATGAGGCAAGTTGACAATTGGTTTGCTAGAAAGGGAAAGGTTGCCAAGAGTCTTGCAGAAGGACTGGAGGGGCTGTTTGCTGCAAGGGGCGGGATTGGGAACACAGTGGGCTGAAGGGTGTCAGTTGGCTGTCCATGAAGGAGTTGAATTAAGCAGTGAAGGAGGAAGAAGGGGAAATATGGAGAAAGGGAGGTGGGCTGTGACTTCAAGGAGACTGTGATAGGTTAATTTGGCAGCAGAGGAGTTGGAGGGAAGGCAAAGAGGGAGGCATGGGTTGGGGGGAATGCTCAGAGAAGACTTGGGCCAGATCTGGCTATTGTGGGAAGTGAGGGGGACAAGGGTTTGGGAATTTGAGAACTGGATGGCAAATACTGGTTACCGACAAACTTTGGACTGTAGGTATCTAGTTTATTTGGGGTGGGGAGTGGGTAGTCTTCATTATTTATAGGTAAATGGGAGATACTGATACCGAGATACTGATATAAAGCCCAGCTAGACAATAAGCCATATCCTAATGGCCTGTTTTATTCCAGGAAAAGGCACTTTTGTTGGTAGGTAATCTGAGGGAGAAGCAGGGAGGGAGGGAGGTGATGCTTACGCATTCGCTGCCCATTGTTCCCCTGTTCCAAATTGTCCCATCCTCTGCTTCCCTCCCCATGTTTCCCTTCTCTCACACATAAATAAATGAGGAATTGGACATCTTGCAAGGTTGGGTTGCTAGTGAGTGTGTGGTGGGGGCAATGTGAAGCATAACCATGGATCAAATCCTCTATTCCTACTGCTTCTCCTCCAGATCGACTCATTCTGGGGTGGCTTTTCCTGAAGCAAAAGGGCGGAAAGAACATTAGGACTTGAGCTGTGTACATGTTGCACCTTTAAAGCACATTTGAAGCACATTCTTCCCCTCAAAGAATTCTGGGCACTGTAGTTTAACCCTCACAGATACCATTCTCAGCAACTACAGTGCCCAGAATTCTTTGAGACGGGGAAATGTGTTTCGAAAGTATTTTAAAGGTATAGCTTGTACCTTTATTGTCCGTCGAACCTTAATCACTAAATTAAGGCTCTGTGCCAGTTGTGGTAACATAGTAGGTTTATTAAGTTATTAAGGAAGTTTTCTACAGTTCTCTGGCAAGGCTCTTACTACAGGCCTGCAGGAGGATTTCTCCTAGTCTGAGGGAGGGCTGGCTTCAAGGGTCAGCATGGTTGGACACCTGCCGAGAGTTGCTAGGAAATGCCTATTCACATCTACCGTTACCTCACAGCTACCTCACAGCGACAGTTATCAGAGGGGCTTAACAGTTAAACCCCTCTTCCCAGGGAACTCTGGGAATTTTAGTTTTGTGAAGTGAATAAGGGGTCTCCTAACAATTCTCAGCACAAACTACAGTTCCCAGGATTCTTTGGGGGGGGGAAGCCATGGTGTTTTACTGCTTTAAATGTATACAGCAGATGGGGCAAGCAAAAGTGAGGCAGAGCAGCAGCAGTTGGCATCAGTGGCAGTGAGGGGGCATTGAGGGTTGTTCAATCCCCCTATAGCTGGCACTGGTTGTACTTAACAGGAGAATGCACAGTTTAATTACAGTTCCTGAACATAATGCAGGTTTCCACACACACGTGTGTGTGTGTGTGTGTGTGTGTGTGTGTGTGTGTGTGTGTGTGTAACACATATTTAGACCAGGGATGGGGAACCTGGTGGCCTGGTAAGGAACGTGACCCTTAGACTGAAGAAAGGTTCCTCTCGTCTGATTTTAGACCTGAAGTTGTGTTTTGTAAGCTCTGCGTTCAGTCTTCAACAGATTCCGAACAATCTTTTGCAGCCGATCACATAAATACCTTTTAAAAAACAACGAGCGGCCTGTAAATAACTTTACAAACCTTTCTGCATGCCCCAGCACGCCAGAGGATTGCTGGAACATTGGGTCTGGTAAGGTACTTGATTGGAAGGACTTAAGAAAAATCTCTTTGAACAAGTAGCCTTCTTTGAAAGGCTGAGCTTTTCACTTGGCACTCCTCTGCCGCCTGCATTGCATAATTTCGGAAGAAAGCTCAGTACTGTTGCCTTTTATATGCTGCGGATGTCTGTATCTCTAATAATCGCTCATCTGTTGGCATTTTTCTTTCTGGTGGAAAACATCTGCCATCTTTGTAATGCCACTGAGTCAATTTCAAAGTTGCTAAATTTGTGAATGGAAATGGTATGGACATTTTGTGTGTGTTGTGTTTTGCAGGTATCCTGGAATTTATCAGTATAGCAGTGGGCCTGGTCAGCATTCGAGGGGTCGACAGTGGACTTTATCTGGGAATGAATGAGAAAGGAGAACTATATGGCTCGGTAAGTTCCTTGTGGTTTTGAAAAATCTTGGCCTCTGTGTTTTTTAAACGTGCTGTTATGGTTACTGTGGTCGTTAAATGGCTATCTGCAGCACCCGGAAGCTCATGCACTTGTAAAACAATGCATTGTGCAAATTTCTGGTCAAAGGTATTCGAATCTAGTTAAGGATAAATAAGACGCTGTTAGGAGAGGATACATCTGGCTACAATTTGTTTCTTAGTTTGGCAGATTGATCCTAAGAGACCTGCGTTTTCATTAAATAAACATGAAAGCTGGGATGTACTTGCATTGTCACAACCTGTAGTTTTGTGCTGGTGTGGTAAGCTCACCTAGGATGTTAAGCTGGCATAACACTTTGGATGATACTACTGCCCTCTGCGAATGGCCGCTGTTAACAGATGCGCTCCTGCGCTGTTTGCAATACTCTTACATGGTACTGTATAGTAATCAGCTGAACCAGGGCATGATGGGAGGGTGGAGGTATGTACGTTTGGAAAGGTACATTTCCAAGGCATTCCAGCCACCATGGACCATTCTGTGGCAGGGGTAGCCAGTGTGGTGCCCTCCAGTGTTTTGGACTACAGCTCCCATCATCTGCAGCAATGGTCAGGAATGATGGAGGTTGTAATCCAAAACATCTGCAGGACGCTGTTGGCTACCTCAAATCTATGGCTACATTCACACTCACAGGATGAATGGCATGTTATATTTCTAGAGCCTTGCTTCTGTTCACCTATTTTATATGCCAGACTATCAGAAAGAATGAGAAATTCCACTTATTTCATCATAGCAAGGTGCATGTTTGCTTAGCTATCCAGAATATCTTGAAGTTCTCAAAGCTTGAAGTTATGACCAGTGTAATTGCTACATAAGTTGCACAGGTAGGTTTATGCCCATCTGTGAAGCCATGGGAAGATATTATAGGATGGTTCTCCTTTGCTCTGGGTTTTTTTAAAATAGTTGTTTCTATACTGAGGAAGAAGCAGTAGTGTCCATCTCAGGTGAAGGGAACAGAGCACTGGCACCCACAACTGACAATTAGTTATGGATTCTCTCTATTAGTTAGGTCAGGTATGAAAACCTGGAGTTAGGCCTCCGTTTCCCCCCAGCTGAGATGGCCCAATATGTTTTCCTTCCTGAGGCAGAACAGCAAATGGCACCCGCTAGTTTGTAGTACCCAAGGCTGGTCAAGTTAACTTGGTTCCTCGGCCATCCTGCAAGTCCCTTTCTTCCTCACCTTCAGGAAAAATACAACAGCAATAAATTTCATTAACCCTTCCCTTCCCTTTCATGGCACACAAAATTAGCTGCCTGAGGTGGCTGCTCCACTCTGCCTCATGGTGGGCTTGTCTTTCTCCGGGACAAAAGGATAGCTTCTCTGGCTTCAGTCAGAGGATTTTTGGCTCTGCTACCCACAACCTTAGCCTGGCTTGGACACATTCCCACCCCCTCTTTTTAACCCTCAGTTTCATTCCTATCTCAGGGTGACATTTAAGAATAGTCATGCATGTCAGCCTACATAATTCATAAAGATGGAAAGATGAGGGGGGCACCAAATGTAGGCATGAAAAGAGGAGACCTCACATACACAAAGGTTGGTTGGTTGGTTGGTTGGTTGGGTGGCCCAACACGATTTGAGAATGGGCAGGGATAAGGAGTCTGAGTTGCCTTCATCCACGATACCCTACAAGCCTCAAAAGGCACTTCAAGGCAGCTGCATATGTAAAGAGTCAAAGGATGCTGCATGGAGCCAAAGGATGATCATGAGCAAGTGTGCTATATCTTACCACAAAGTCTGAAGGGAAGCTCTGGAAAGCTAATGAGAAGAATTTTGTTGATGCTGTTTTGTGAAGACTGGCAAGATCATACATGGAGAGAAATGGGAACAATAAAACTGAACACGTGCTACCTTAGACCAGATCAGATGGCTGGTCTGTCAGGCTCACTACCGTCTGCTCTTATTGATCATGATTGCCCAAGTCTTCGGGTAGGATTCTTTCCTAGCAGTGTTGTCTTTGATCCCCCAAGGTAGAGATTCAGGAGGTTGCACCTGGGCCCTTTTTGGGACCAGTCAGCACTGGGAGCAGACACGAATGTCAAGGTGGCCGTGAAGGTCACCATATGCTCAAATTGTTGTCGCCAACCAGAAAACAGCCTTTCCTTTTCTACCAGTGACTTGGCCTTCTCCATCTCATGTTCCATTGATATATTGCTGGCCAGCATCTTGTGCTCAGAAAGGGTTGTGTCCTAATTCAGTGGCATCGTTGGAACTGATGGCACTGGAATAAAAACATAACATAAAATGCAGAGGATAAAACCTAGCTTTGTGAGAATTTGTGTGGGATGTAAAATAGTGGTGCAGGGGGGAGGGGAGATGGGGAACACACAGTACTGATGGATACCATTTGTGTTATATACAGGGCTTGTTTTGGTAAAAAATAATAATAAATGAGGTGCCGGTACTCTTGATAAAAGTGCTGCGGGTGCCATCACAAAATGGCTGCCATGGGCAGCAAAAAAAAGAGAGGTGTTGGTACTCCGTTCCAGTGAGTACTGTCACAAAAGAAGCACAGGTTATATATCACAAATGGTTACAAATGAAGGACAGAACAAGTAGGGCCTGTCGTTTACGGGGGAATAAGAGAAAGTGAAAGTTATAATACATTAAACAAGAGCAAGAAGATTCAGTTATGTACCTATTGCACCACAGAAAGTTGTATTACAATGTGATGATATCCCGATCTACAGTATGACAGGAGTAGAATTTTTTTTTTAAAAAAGGCTGTCTGTAATTTTATTAGTCAAAGAAACCATTAATACTATTATTGTATTATAAACAGGTCAGTGCTGAGGTAAAACATTAAACCTTTAATACTTTTTTAAACTAAAAAGCAGATATTTAAGTGTTCTACAAAGGAAGGCACGAAACTGCCTTTTTATACTAACAAAATAGATTTGAAAAGTCATTAATTTAGTATATGAGTTGGCATTCATCCTTCCTGTGTTAATTTTTGCAATTGATGCTTCTGAGAGCTTTAATGTCATACTGAACTACGGAAGCTTTTTTTAAAATATAAACTGAAAATTTAACGTATAAGGAGCTAATGAAGTACTTGGCAGCTTTATGTCTGGGGCATAAGCTGTGCTTTTGTGCAATTCCCACTTCCGCTGGCGGGGCTTGCGTAGGAGAAATTCCTGGTGGATTGAACCCCTAGGCTAGCGGAGTTGGCTTTAAAAACTGTACACAGAAGATGGGTCTTGCCGTCAGACTGCAACGTGATGAAAAGTGGCTGTGATCTAATTCCATTAGTTCCAATGAAACATAGCATCTAATATTCATGATCCTTTAGGGCCTTGTTGACACTGGCAAAATTAGTACCCATATTTCAGCAGCTGCCAACAGTAGCGCAAATACTGTTGTGGCCTGGAACCATTTCATTTCCCCCTATCCTTCTGGGTCTTGAGGCATGTGCCAACAAATAAGTGCTCAGGATATTGGGTTGTGCCAACCAGTGCGCTGGTGCAGCCTTGAGTAGCTTGTGCAAAGATGGCATTGCAGGATGCCAAAAGCTAAAGAATTGTTACTGGCTGCTGACATTGCAGTACTAATGTTTCCTAAGTGATAGGCATTCCCAGTTTTTTCAGCTTTTGGGAGCGGGGTGATGTTCCAGAGGCATGGCCAGGTTAGAATTCAAAGTGCCAACAGGCTCTGCTGCCGCAACAGAGTAACCTCTTTTAATGTTGTCAATCATGTATGTCAGGGGTAGCCAAAATGGTGCCCTCCAGGTTTTGTTGGACTACAACTCCCATCAGCCCCAGCAAGTATGGCTAATGGTCAGAGTTGGTGGGAGTTGAAGCCCAAGAGCATCTTGAGAGCCAGTATGGTGTAGTGGTTAAGAGCGGTGGCTCTGGGGAACCGGGTTCGCGTCTCCGCTCCTCCACATGCAGCTGCTGGGTGACCTTGAGCTAGTTACACTTCTTTGAAGTCTCTCAGCCCCACTCACCTCACAGAGTGTTTGTTGTGGGGGAGGAAGGGAAAGGAGAATGTTAGCTGCTTTGAGACTCCTTCGGGTAGTGATAAAGCGGGATATCAAATCCAAACTCTTCTTCTTCTTCTTGAGAACAAGTGTTGGCTACCCCTCATCTATAGAGAAATCTAAATACAGAGGTTGTTTCTTTGTTTGTTTATTAAATTTGTATATGCCCTTCATCCGTAGCTCTAAGGGCAACTTACAACATAAAATTACAATGTAGAAAACACAAAACACATAATAAAAATAAAATAAAAGGCAACCCAATGACCCCCACCCCCACCCAACACATTTTAAAAGGGCATAGGGTATTAATCAGCCAAAGGCCTGGACAAAGAGGAATGTTATGTGTATAATGAAGGTGCCAGGCGAGCCTCCCTGGGGAGAGCATTCCACAAACAGGGAGCTACTGCAGAAAAGGCCTATTCTTGTGTTACCACCCTCTGGACCTCTCATGGAGGAGGCACATGAAGAAGGGCCTCAGAGGATGATCTCCATGTTGTCCTTGTTACTGTTATTAATAATAACAGTACCAGGTTAGAAGGGGACCTAGGCTACAGTATCAGGCTCCAGGTTTGATGTGGGCCCAGGAGAGATGCCTTCATGAGTCACCCAGTGTTGCAACATGCCACAGACACACATCCCTGGTGATGTGATCCAAGGTGGCTCCCCCCACCCACTGCCCTGACAAGCTGACTGGGCAGTGGCAGGAGCAGGGATCCTAATGGTCAGGGGCGGACTTTCCAATAGCTGCAGGCTGCCCACTGGCAGGATGTCCCAGCTGTGGGCTCAGTTGGCTGGACTTGTGGGTGCTGCCTTTCTAATTATGCTAGTGGGTTTACACTCAACGTATATACTGGGTTGTGGAGAAGTCTAGTTGCACCAGGAAGTGATCTGACCACTTCTTTTGTTCCACTGGAGCTTAGTGTCAAATCACCCATGTCCACAGAGGTGAACACCAGATCTAAGGCATGTCCATGACTATGAGTAGGGCCAGATTTATTCAGGGACAGTACCATCTGTGTTCAGGGTACTTCACAGAGTAACACAAGCCAAGAAAAAGTAGCTGTGTTGACCATAAGAAAAATTCAAGTGTCCACATTAGGCCAGTTCTTTTATCCCACTAAATGTTGGACATGCCAAAAAGAAAATAGGTGGTTTACCCTACCCTTATGTGACGGGAATGTGATTGTCAGAAAATACTGGAAGAAACCAAGTTAAAAAGGTCTTTGGAATTCATCTTCAACCACTATTCATTTTATTTAATTATGTGGAAAGCTTGGTGGTATCAGAACATAAATAATTAGTTTCTTATATGTTAACTGCAGTGACGACATTGCTTGCTAAGACATAGAGGTCAGTGAACATCCATTAAAGAATGGATGAAGAAACTTTGGGAGATTGCTGCTATCACCAGATTAATCCACTACCTCAGATTTAGACAACAACAAAGTTATTATATCTTTCAGACACAATGAAAGGGCCTTGCATCAGTTAATATTACACATAGAATGATCCAAATAGTGTTAGATTAAATTAGTAACTTTGTGTTTTCAGAAGGACAATATTGTTCCTTCATAATAATAGCATGTTGTTGTACTCTTTTTAAACTGAAATATGATGGATTATATAATGGATTATAAATGTTGATATGTTTTATTGGAAAAACAAATTCTTGGAATATGCAATCTTTTATTAGGCCAACTGAAATGTTACAGAATATTGCGCAAGACTTCGTGTTCTCTGGAACTCTGCATTAGGGTAGATGGTAAACAGGGGGTGAGGGAGGGGGAAAAATTGGCTGAGGTTGGAGCCATGGATGGAGTCTGCATTTAGCCATGGTCTTAAAATGGATTGTGGGAAGATGTAGTAGACATTCAAACAATGGCGGGTCTTTGTCCCAAGGAGCTTATGATGTAAATTCCTATCACGGAGGGATACAGCTGAGAGAGAATGAGTCAAGGGAAAGGCATGGTTAATAAGGGAGAAGTGTGAGCAGTTGCGTGCTTAGCTTTTCTTTCGGTCGTGTATGGGGACTTGTCAGGAACATAGTAGGGCTGTGCATGATTTTATCAGGAGACAGAGCTGTGCTTTGTGTTTTCAAAACTAGACACAAATGTCATGTAGTACATATTCTGAAACTAATATTGACATTGGAAGGAAATTACCCACCGGTACCAAAGCAAATGCTACTTTAGAAGAAGTTGTTGATTGGCATCTGTCTGTCTTGGGAGGCAGTGGAAGAGCGTGCCTTTGGGGATGAAGTCAAACCATTGGAAAGTTACTGCGCCTGCTGTGGCTGTAGAGACCAATGTGGAAGAGACAAGTTTTGTTGCAGTTGGGGCAGATAAAGGGGTCTGGTTATGCTGATGTAGATGCGCCATGGTGTTTCTTCTCCCTGCGCTCCTCCCAGTGGTCATCCCTTCTCTGGTCACTGCTGTGGATACACAGCCTGACTGATTGTTTCCAGGCACTGTGATCGTCTGCAAGGGATTCTCACATGGCGGAGTTAATGATGCCAGCCTTCAGGTCACGTTTGCAGAAATCTTTGTAACTCAGCGTTGACCTGCCAATGTATTCCTGGAGCCAGCTCCCTGTAGAGCACCTCCTTGGGGATCCTGCCATCTTCCATTCTGTGGACATGACCAAGCCAGCGTAGACTGTCACTGAGACAGGAGTGCGAACATGCTGGGAATGTGGGCTTGGCAGAGCACATCTCTGTTTGAGACTCTTGTCCTGTCTTGTGATGCTCAAAATCTTCCTGATACAGGATGTGTGGAAGGGGTTGAGGCATCGCTTCTGGTGGGTGTAAGTTGCCCACACCTCGCTACCATAAAGCAGTGTGCGCAGGTGACATGACCCACCTCTTGGCCTCACTGATGTGGTCGAAAGGAGAGGAAAGCATTTGGCACCAGCTTGGCTGCAGTCGTCGTCGGAAGGAAGCATACAAGATGCCTTCCAAACGCCTTAGGTACTCCACTCCAGATTAGCCTAAGGTTTACTCTTTAGCTTTTCCTTCTCCAGAAGATGTCGTACAAGGCAGCAAGGACAGATTGGTGCCCAGTGTTTGCTTCCAAAGCCTTTCTCATAAATGAGTTTATTTGCAAGGCAGCGGAGGTTTAGGACCAGAGTTTTCCTTCTCCTAGATGGGCTTCCTTCCCAGGTTGACAAGCCCCATCTGCCCTTCATTTCCCTCAACAGTACATGCAGAAACTTGGCCACTGGATGTGCTATTAGTCTTGTCCACCAGAGCCTGTCTTGGCGTCTACTCAGAGCTGTAGCAGGTAAGGAAAGGGCTGAATTCGTCACACATGCCTGCTCTGATCCTCTTAATTGTCAGGCATGCCCTACCCAAGGCAGTTGCAATTTGCATTTCTTTACCCTCTCTCCCTGCAAAGATGCATTTAACAATACATCTCTTTCAGCCATAAGGCCTCCTTACTTTTGAAGCTGGAGCTTGCAGGCTGGAGTATGATAGGCGGGTGATTATTAGGTGCCTAATACTTACACCTGACATGGTCGATTTAGGGGCCTCATAAGGTTTGCCACCCACAGAGGTTGATATTACACAGTTCTACTCCCTTTTGTCCAGGATGAAGCTTCTGGGACCCAACTAAAAAGAATCTTAGGTGCGTTTTCGGGGTCATAGGATTCCCAGCTCAACTCTTGCATTCTTTGACAGGACAGAAGGGCTAAGCTAGGGGTAGCCAATATGGTGCCTTCTAGATGCTGTTGGACTACAGTTCCCATCTCCTATGTCCCGTGGTCAAGGGTGATGGGAATTGTAGTCCAACAACATCTGGGAGGCACCACATTGGCTACCCTTGAGCTAAGTCAAAAGATTAACGAAAATGTTTGATTAGTGATTTGTCATTGATCCTTATTGCACCTCTGCTTGAGTTCTATGTATTTGTAGGATCCAAGAAAAATAAAACCTGGAGTATTTGTGAGGCAACCTTTGCATTTTGTGTGCACATCTTATGTGTTCGGGTCATGTTGATTCTTCTTGGTATAATGCATATTTTGCAATGTGACCCCTCTTCCCTAAAGAATTTGTGTCACACCACAGAATAGTGACCTTGAATCTAACACAATGTGGTGCATGAAACAAGGTATAATATGATCAATAAATGCTCGGTTCCAGCTCCTGCCAACCTAGCAGTTCGAAAGCACGTCAAAAGTGCAAGTAGATAAATAGGTACCGGTACCGCTCTGGCGGGAAGGTAAATGGCGTTTCCGTGCGCTGCTCTTGTTCGCTGGCCACATGACCCGGAAGCTGTACGCTGGCTCTCGGCCAATAAAGTGAGATGAGCGCCGCAACTCCAGAGTCATCCGCCACTGGACCTAACGGTCAGGGGTCCCTTTACCTTTACCTAAATCTTGCCAATTTTGACTTTTCTCTATTTCCAGTCCTTAAGTTCCTTATCCATTCATTATTTTTTAATTTTTTTATAAAGCCTGCAGGAAAATTCAAACGATTCTCCTAATATATGCAATTTTGCCCAATTTAAGCATTTTTGCAAGCAATGTACCCCAATATAATTTATTTTTGTATGTTATTTTGTATGTTCTGCACACCTGCCCAATATATGCTTTCTTTTGGTGGACAGGTGGTTTTGTTTTAGTAATTTGCCTTGCAAGATTAGGAAGAGGGCAAAGTTTGAAGGATAGTTCCATTACAGTTTGCATATTACTTTGAAAGTAGATATTAAAATGCAAATAAAATGGTCTCCCAGCCCTACCTTGTATATTACATGGGATAGCAATGTTCCGGGGTTTGAAACTGGCTTGTTTCCCTATAATCTGGGTGAGACTAATAACTGTTTGTCCAGCTTTTAAGGAATAACTGCAGTTAGTTAAAAATGGAAGCGAAAACTTCTGATTTGCTTATGGTTGTCTTAGAGGAGAGGGGAGCTCATGAGGCTCATTTGCATAGTGGGGTAGTCAATATGGCACCTTCCAGATGTTGTTGGACTCAACTCCCATCAGCCTCAGCTAACAAGGCTTATAGTCAGGACTGATGAGAATTGTAGTCAGACCACATCTGGAAGTAACCGCATTGACCAGGTTTCCTCAAACTCGGCCCGCCAGATGTTTTTGGCCTACAACTCCTATGATCCCTAGCTAGCAGGACCAGTGGTCAGGGATGATGGGAATTGTAGTCTCAAAACATCTGGAGGGCTGAGTTTGAGGAAGCCTGGCATTGACTATCCCTAAGTGAAACCACCTCTTAGGATTATGTCTGAATGAGACCTTTATGTGCATGGGTGAATGTTGTGGAGGACAGGATACAAAGTAGAAGCAGGATACAAACTACAGTTGAGAAGTTATGAAAACTTGTCTTTACACCACTTTTGAATAATATAGCCTTGGGTGTGTATTTCATTGATCACTTTCTACCTACTGTGAGCCTGTAAAATCTGAGAGAGAGCACCCAGAATAGACATCCAGTGTGGGCAGAGGTCTCACAGTATCTCATTAACAGTCCTGTCCTATGCATTTTTACTCAAAAATAACTCTGACTGTATCCAATGGGGCTTAATTGCAAACGTGTGTAGGTTCTCAACCTGAGGCTGAAAACAAGGACTTGCTGTGCCTCCAGATGTTTTGGGACTACAATTCCCATCATCCCTGACCACTGGTATTGCTAGCGAGGGATGATGGGAGTTGTAGTCCCAAAACATCTGGAGGCACACTGGTTGAGAAACACTGGCTTAGGTGATCATTTTAGGGTTGGATATTGTGATACGTTCTGTTGGAGCATCCTCTTTTGTTTGCTGTTGACTTTGAGAAAAGAGAGGTCTGTCCTACTGAATCACTAGCCCCAGGTTGCCTTTGTAAGGCTTTGTACCATGTGCTCAACAGGTTTCACTTGTTTAGTTTATTATGAAATGTCAAGATCACAGCACACAGTGGCATAACACAGAAGTGATGACAAGGTTTTGCCAGTATTGGCTCTGTTACAAGCATCTTATAACTCTGCCTTTTCTGGCTTCAGCAGTATCACAATAGCTTAAAACTTTCCCTGCTAAATAACTCAGTGTTTGTTTACATCGTGCACTGGAGGTAACATGGTCTGGGGGGTGGATTATCCTTTTGACTTAATGTCTATTGGGGTTTCTTGCAATGTCTGAGGAACAGATGCCACGCTAGCAAGTCAAATAAATGAGCAAGAGGCTCATTTTATTTACCAGATTTTGACCAGTTTTACTTGCTAGTTTCTGTATACCAGCGTTTCCCAAATTTTGGTCTCTAGCAGTTTTTGGACTACAATTCCCATCATCCCTGACTGCTGGTCCTACTGAATATACACATTTTTACAAAAGGATTTCCCACAACTAAAATGCAAATGCGTATGCTATTTTCACTAATATATGCATTCATATGCACACTTTACCCTAGTATATGCATATTTGTACATATCTCATGGCTGTACAACTGCATTGCAAAATTCAGAGAAGTATGAGTTTCAAAATATGGCTGTGTTTTGGCTCATGTATTGTTTGGGAAAGTACAGATTAGACTCAAATGCAAACTGTATCAAATTTCTCCCTCATCCCTAGATGTGAAAGGTTTTTATGTAGCAGCCTTGAACTCTGGACATCTTGATTTCCACAGTGAACTCTTAAGATGGTCTTATTCAGGTTATTGTTTTTGTCTATCTGCTTCCAAAGGGTAAGCGAGGGAGTGCTAATGATCTACTTGAGTCGATTGTGAGGATTCTTGAGCCAAGAGTTGTAAACATAAAAGTGGCAATGACACCTGGAAATATGCAAAGTAAGCTGGGCATCTCTTGAGTCCATATGTATAGATCTCTTCCTCTCTCTACATAACCTTGTTTTTAATGTTTGTTTTATTTTTTGTAAATCACTTTGAGGTTCTGTTTACAACCAAGCACTATATAAATTTTGTAAAATGAATAAAATAAGCCCAGTTGAAAACTATTGGATTTAGGACCACAAGTAAAGCACAAATCTTGATGATTTCATTGTGACTTAGATGTACTGACTCTTCCTTGAATATATCCCTGCAGAGGCTCTTCACGTATGCATAATCAGGTCAAACTGGGGATTCCAATATCTCCCATAAATCAGGATTATAATCTTTGGAGCCTTTCGGAGGCATGTATACATATTAATTGCAGAGCCTTTGAGCTGGTCAAGCAGATAGTCTGAAGACGAGTTAGCATCAATTGTCTGAGCCCTTACTTCTAGGCTAGTGGGCACACCAAAAGCGAAGCCACCTCTCCTTCCTTTCTTGTGGTCCTTCCTTGGGGGGCACAGAGCACATTACTAAAGCCCTGAACCTCAATACTTTGGGACCAGGTCTCTTGCAAGCCAAATAGCTGAAATTGGGACAAATGCTCCCAAAAGCCCAAATCTTGTGACTTATGCAATAGCTCTGGTGTATTCATAGGCAGAGCAGTCTGCAGAAATTGGGGGTGGGGGAGAGACTCAAACGGCCAAATCCAAAGCCCTGATAGCTCATGAAAGCAGTTCAAATAGTGTGTGTGTGTTGTTGTTGTTGTTGTTGTTGTTGTTGTTGTTTAGTCGTTTAGTCGTGTCCGACTCTTCGTGACCCCATGGACCAGAGCACACCAGGCACTCCTGTCTTCCACTGCCTCCCGCAGTTTGGTCAGACTCATGTTGGTAGCTTCGAGAACACTGTCCAACCATCTCGTCATCTGTTGTCCCCTTTCTCCTTGTGCCCTCCATCTTTCCCAACATCAGGGTCTTTTCCAGGGAGTCTTCTCTTCTCATGAGGTGGCCAAAGTATTGGAGCCTCAGCTTCAGGATCTGTCCTTCCAGTGAGCACTCAGGGCTGATTTCCTTCAGAATGGATAGGTTTGATCTTCTTGCAGTCCATGGGACTCTCAAGAGTCTCCTCCAGCACCATAATTCAAAAGCATCAATTCTTCGTCGATTACCCTTCAGTGTGTGTGTAGGTTGCTTATTTTTCTGTGGGCGGGCTTTGCTCTTTGGTCAGCTTTTTAAAACAAGGATTAATAATAATAATAATAATAATAATAATAATAATAATAATAATAATTTATTATTTATACCCCGCCCATCTGGCTGAGTTTCCCCAGCCACTCTGGGCGGCTCCCAATCGAGTGTTAAAAACAATACAGCATTTAATATTAAAAACTTCCCTAAACAGGGCTGCCTTCTGATGTCTTTTAAAAATAGGATAGCTTGACATCTGATGGGAGGATTTCCCCTCCCACTGATCCCAATGAGAGGGGAATTAAGTATGCCAGTTGGGGGCATGTCAGAGGAATTTTTGATCCAGTGAATCCAAAGTTCCCCATGATCTGCCCCCAGAATGCCTCCTTTTTGCCCTCTCTGCCCCTGGGCCTTTGATCGCAAAGGAGGGGGAAAACCAGAGAGATTTAAATCTGCAACTGTGAGGAAGATGGCGTCATGGACAGATCTCCTGCGCGCATGGGTCTCCCTCTCTCCCTTTCAGAAAGAGGGACCATGCTATCTTACGGCCTCTTGGATGCCCTCCTAAGGACCACAGGATTAGAGACTTACATTATACTCAGTAAATATTGGGTTTTTGCTGAAGCGCTTGTTCCGCATTTTTGTTTGAGGGGGGAAATGTTATGGAAGTAATTTTAGCCATTTTAATAAGGCATAACAGGGTTGAGTAAAACCAAGTCTCTTTCCCCCTCCCCCCTTCCTTCCTTTACAGGCTTACAAAAATAGTAAAGTAACTCCACAAATACGTTTGCGATTCAAAGCTTGAGTGCTGGATATTTTTGCTCTCAGGAAAGGTCCACATGAGATCAAGCAAAGATGGCTGCCTGTTATCTGACCTCCTCACTCATCAGATCAGTTGAAATTTTAATAAATATGTAATTATCTATTAAGTATTTGACATAAAGTGTCATCAAAATTGAAATTAACTGTGTGGATAAAGCCTTAACCAATTACAAATGGATTCCTGTGTGGGAGATGCATGCAGCAATTGTCCAGTGTTTGTGGGCTTAGATGTACTTTATTTGAAAGGTGAAACAGTTGCTTTCAGCCTATTTTTGAGACAAAGCTGTATGGAAGGGTTTTTTTTTAATTATTAAAAAAATACAGTGGTACCTCGGGTTAAGTACGCTTCAGGTTAAGTACGCTTCAGGTTAAGAACTCCGCTAAGAACAGAAATCGTGCTCTGGTGGCGCAGCGGCAGCAGGAGGTCCCATTAGCTAAAGTGGTGCTTCAGGTTAAGTACGCTTCAGGTTAAGAACGGACCTCCAGAACGAATTAAGTACTTAACCCAAGGTACCACTGTATTCTAGAGATGTCTGTTAAAGTAAATAACGCATCAAATAAACTCCTCTATAACTTACATTGTTAACTATTAGGTTAACAACGTAAGTATTCTTCTAACGTGACCTCAGATTGGGGCAAAAATGAAGGGAAAATTGTGAAGGCCAACAGAATAGTAGAGCTGGGTCAGCTAGTATTTTATATAAAGGATCATTGGCAGCCAGAAAGTTTACATGGTCTTCCTTGATATTTGGGGCATTTTTCTGAAACGACTGGAATCAAATCATGCTGTGGCTCTCATGATGGTTTTGAGTTCAATGTTTCCACCATCCCCAGCCAACATGGCTAGTGGTCAAGGAGGATGGGAGTTGGAATGCATCACTCAAAGGGGAAACAAGAACGGACCCTGCACAGTGTGGTGTAGAGCATTGTACCAGGACTTGTGAGACTAGGGTCCAAATCCCCAGTTGGCCATGAAGCCCATTGTGTGATCTTGGGCCAGCCACTGCCTCTCAGCCTGTCCTACCTAACAGGCTTGTTGTGGGGATTAAAGGAGGGGGAGAACCATGTACACCCCCTTGAGCTCCTTGGCAAAGGAGGTGGGATTTAAATGCAATAAATAAATATTTTTTTTCCAGGGGGGTAGTGTATAAAAAACAAGTGCTGAGTTAGAAAGAACATGAACAGCTGTCTTTTATTTCTGGGTGGACAGGTTACTCTCCGTTCACACAGTTACCGTCTCTCAGCCTAACCTGCTCCACAGGGTTTTAAGGCGAGGATAAAATGGGGAGGGAGAGAACCATATACACTACCTTGTGAGCTCCTGGAAGGAAAGGTGGGGTACAAATGTAATTGTGAGTGAGTGAATGTGTGTATGTGTGTGTGATAATTTATATGCATCAATGCAAGCATAGAGATAATTACTATTATTTAAACAGAAATACATACCTTCTTCTTCTTTGGCAATCCGAGCAAGATAGTCTTCCATAAACAATGTTTTAACAGTGGGTCCATAAGTGACTGTGGAGGCCAATTCTGGATCCACACGTCCTTCCACAGTGGGGACATTGATCACAGTGAGGGTTTGCCAAACGTGCCTTCCTCTTAGCATGTTTCTCCCTTTCATCCTCAGTTCAAGTGTCTTCAAAGCCCATGACACCTTTGGTAAAGGCTGTTCTGCAACTGGAGCGCTCTCAGGCCAGCGTTTCCCAGTTGTCAGTGTTTATACTACTTTTTTTAAGATTTGCCTTGAGAGTCTTTAAACCTCTTTTGTTGACCACCAGCATTACGCTTTCCATTTTTAAGTTTGGAATAGAGTAGTTGCTTTGGAAGATAATAATCAGGCATCCGCACAACATGACCAGTCCAACGAAGTTGATGTTGAAGAATCATTGCTTCAACACTGGTGATCTTTGCTTCTTCCAGTACACTGACATTGGTCCGCCTTGTCTTCCCAAGGATACATCTCACCATAGTGGGGGAGACTGTCACCATGTGAGCTGTGTCTGACCTGCTCAGTCTGCTCTCCAGGTGTTAACTGTTGATGAGCAACTTCAAGGCCCTTCTGACACTCCCTTCTTATGACTCTTAACTATTTTAAAAATAGGCTTGGACTGAACAGACTTTGAAACAGAAGATGCCTTCAAACAGAGGGCTGCCCTCTTGTAGCCCTTTAGAGGAGGACCCATGGTCACTCTACTTTCGGTGGCACAGTTAAGCTGTAATATGTCTACTCAAATTCCTTTGGCTCATGTGTATGAATGGGGCTGGGCAAAACGTGCTTGGGATTTTTTGGTTGATGTCTGGTTGATTGGCAGTAGATTGGCAAGGGTCCAATTAATCTGCAGAGCACCCTGTTGGCAAGGCTGTCCTAGGAGATATCCCCCAAAAGATAGCTGGTGGTGGCATACATGTGGTAATAATCCCCCCTCTCCCGATTCAAAACCATTTGAAAGAAGTACCTCCAAATGAAAAGTCTCCAAACGAAGGAGACACTGATTATTTATATATGGTATCAATTTACTCTGTTAATTATGTAGTTGGAACTAAATCAGCAACTATTTTACTGGAAATGCATTTCATAATATGGAGTCTGAGGAATAAAGTAAATTGCAAACTTTTGCACGTTTGGAATCGTTACATTTCTCTTCGTACTTTTTGCTCCATAGGGGCAGAGTTTACAAATTTTCCACCCAAAGTATTCCATGTGATGTCATCCTTCCCTTCAGTCTTCTAACGCATGGCAGCATCATAATGGGGAAGACTGAAGGTTTTGATGTTTTGATGAGAGCCAGTGTGGTGTAGTGGTTAAGAGTGGTAGACTCGTAATCTGGGGAACCGGGTTCGCTTCCCTGCTCCTCCACATGCAGCTGCTGGGTGACCTTGGGCTAGTCACATTTCTTTGAAGTCTCTCAGCCCCACTCACCTCACAGAGTGTTTGTTGTGGGGGAGGAAGGGAAAGGAGAATGTTAGCCGCTTTGAGACTCCTTCGGGTAGTGATAAACTGGGATATCAAATCCAAACTCAAATCCAAACTCTTCTTGATGTTGTAATTGCTGTTTTGTTCCAGCTGTGAAAATTCAAAAATGGAAAAGGGTTTGTAGTACCGTAGGTTGAACACAATCGTAATTGATTTAAAGCTTCTAGAATAGCCCTTTTTGCAAACTTGCTCACTCCCCCCTCCGATGATGTTGGACCACCCCTGACCATTATGGGGTTGTTGTGGTGGTGGTATAACAACATCTACGGGTCTAAAGTTGGGAGCGGCTGTTATGGAGAAAAAGAGATGTATCTTGGTTTCAAATTAACCTTATATGGGTATTTATGATTCAGGAAAGGAAAGAAAGACATTTAAGGGGATCTCTCTTTTTAAAACCTGAGAAGTTCTGCAGCTCACATCATGTGATGCTTGCAGATAGCAGAAAAAAGTTCATTTGAATGAGTTTTACGCCTCCCCTCCCCTCCCAACACACAGAGCCCAGCATCCACCGACTACTTCTGCTCAGCATCTGCTTTTGCAATTGAAAGAATATAAAGTAATTTTTAAAATTGCTCCAAGAAATGTGTAGACTGCAAGAGCTGTATTTACAGACTATTCAACAAATATAAAAAAGACATTGATTACAAAGCTGCTGGCATTCTTCTCTCTCAATAAGATATGGGAGGCTGTTAGAACACATTCAGCTTCTACCTATTGTTGTGTCAGCTTCTATGGGCAAATCCTCTGGTACAGTACTGCTGTCTTCAAATTTTAGGTTGGAACCAATGTAATGGTGGTCATGGGTAAAGGACATTTCATCACACCACCATCCCCGAGCCACCTATGCATTTATTTTTTTTAAAAAATAGCTTTTAATATCCTGCCCTTCATGGAAACACACAGGGTTGCATATGGCAATGGATACATTAATTGCTATTCATATTGTTATCATTATTAATATTGCTATATTAAAATTTTCCATTTCAGTTCTTTGAGGAAGCAAAGGTGGATTATATTTGTGCGGGTGGTGAGGAATGTGAGATTGGAGGACGAATATTTTTAGATGTCTTATTTGCTAAATGAAAAAAACTCAGCACTAATCCATTAATGAGCACAACGGTGACTAAAAAAAAAAGAGAGAGAGAGGACACAACAGATTACGATGCAGAATTTAAAACAGCAATAACCATTTTTTTTTTAAAAAAAATCAACTGTACCAGTATATTTAAGTACATACCTGTAGTACAAAAAACAGATAATTTAAAAATGTAATAAAAATGTATTTGTCTGCAGCAAAAAAACCCTAAAGATTGGCTCTAGGTGAAGCTCTCGGGGGCGTTTCACAGATGAGGTGCCATCACTGAAAAGGCCCTCTCTCTGGTTGCTGTCAGCCTTGTCTCATGAGATTGGGGACCCTAAAAAAGAGATTCTGAAGTAGTGTTTGAAAAGGGACAAAATAATAATAATTATAACGTTATTATTTATATGACGCCCATTTGACTGGGTTGTCCCAGCCACTCTGGGCGACTTCCAGCAAAATATAAAAAGCACAATAAAACTTCAAACATTAAAAACTTCCCAATAAAGGAAGTTGGATGTTCCAATTTCCAATTAGACCAGACTCCACTTAGTTTCTGGCCTGTTCACAGGCTTTATGTTTCCATCATATATTTGTTAGCAAGCTTGACTTTGTACATTCATACTTACAAATAATTATAGACAGTTATCAGTCGTTACTACGAAAAGAGCAGAGTTTCTAGAAGTGAACTCAAAACCATCTTGCTTGAACTGGAGTAGAACGCCATACCATTTCTTATTGAATGAATGTTTTATTTTGTGCTCTGATGCTAGCAATCAAATCAACACAGGACAACCCCCTTTTCAAACAACAGTAGCATTTTTAATTTGTGCCTGTGACTCTCAAATTTACATGGGCAGTTATTTTCTAAAACAGTGCCTCAGTGCACAGCAGGGTCAGGGAACCAGATGTTGTTGGCCTGTTAGCCCTATCATCTCTGACCATTGGCCATGTTGACCATTGGCCAACAACATCTGGAGGACCAGAGGTTCCCCATTCATGGTGCAGAGCCAGAGATACAGATACTACCGAAGAATAATCAAATGTAATTTGAAAGCAGTATGGGGAAGAGAAACAAGAGGAATGAGACTGCCCCCACATGGTGACTGGGAGTGGACGCTGTGACCATATAACACCAGTCCTGAAAGACCTACATTGGCTCCCAGTACGTTTCGGAGCACAATTCAAAGTGTTGGTGCTGACCTTTCAAGCCCTAAACGGCCTTGGCCCAATATACTTGAAGGAGTGTCTCCACCCCCATTGTACAGCCTGGACACTGAGGTCCAGCTCCAAGGGCCTTCTGCGAGAAGTGAGGTGACAGGGAACCAGGCAGAGGGCCTTCTTGGTAGTGGCACCCGCCCTGTGGAATGCCCTCCCATCAGATGTCAAGGAAATAAACAACTATCTTACTTTTAAAAGACATCTGAAGTCAACCCTGTTTAGGGAACTTTTTAATGTTTGATTGTTTCTTCTTCTTCTTTATACTTTATTGAATTGCAGTAACAAAAACCAAAAATATCACAAGAAAACAGAAAAATAGCAAATTACAAAAAGGAAAATAAAAAGAACACGCAAAAAATACACAGAAACTTGACTTCCCTCCACCCATGTTTGACCTCCTTCCCTTAATCTTCTTTCATTTGTTGTGTTATTAGTATTACTTTGTTTTTATTCCACTTCCATCCATTTCCTC
The DNA here is from genome assembly GCA_034641385.1 of Darevskia mixta. Lineage (NCBI taxonomy): Eukaryota > Metazoa > Chordata > Lepidosauria > Squamata > Lacertidae > Darevskia > Darevskia mixta. The sequence continues at coordinate 23,457,793 of JAWWNH010000014.1, read as the reverse complement.
AATATTTCTACCCTGTGAACTTCAGGCCAGAAACTAAGTGGAGTCTGGTCTAATTGGAAATTGGAACATCCAACTTCCGGTATTGGGAAGTTTTTAATGTTTGATTGCTTTATTGTGTTTTTAATATTCTGTTGGGAGCCGCCCAGAGTGGCTGGGAAAACCCAGCCAGATGGGCGAAGTATAAATGATAAATTATTATTATTCCCCAATGGCAACCCCTGGTTTTTCTTAGATGGCATTTGGCAATAAGTAATTAAATATGTTGCTAATTCGTTAATGCTTCTCTCTCTCTCCTCCCCCCCCTTCCTGTTTCTGTTCACAGGAAAAGCTAACCCAGGAGTGTGTATTCAGAGAACAATTTGAAGAGAACTGGTATAACACATACTCATCGAATCTATATAAGCATGTGGACACTGGAAGACGATATTACGTTGCGTTAAATAAAGACGGGTCTCCGAGAGAAGCGACTAGGACTAAGCGGCATCAAAAATTCACACATTTTTTACCTAGACCGGTGGATCCAGAGAAAGTCCCTGAACTATATAAGGATATTTTAAGCCAAAGTTGACAAAGACATTTACTTCACTTGTGAGCCCTTAAAACGAAAGTAACCACTATAAAAGGTTTCATGCGGTGGGTTCTTAATTGATTAGCTGTGTCATTGCATCAGCACCACTGTTGCCAAACTTTGTCGCATGCATAATGTATGATGGAGGCTTGGATGGAACATGCTGATTTTGTTCTGCACTTAAAGGGGTTTTGTCTTCCTGGAGGAGTGCCTATTGCCCACTCGCTTGGTTTATTATGAGAGGAAGGAAGGAAGGAGTGAGAATGTGTGAGAGCGGAAAAAAAAAGAAAGGAAAGAGGATGAAAGAGAGAAGCTGGAGCAAGAAGGAAGGGGGAGGGGGAAAGGCCTGATGCATGCTGGGAAATAGACACGCTTTTAAATTTTTTGATCCATTGTACTTCATCCTATATCAGCATAGCTGCCATACTTTGACTCATCAGGAATTTTGGCTGGTGGCCTGCTCAAGTGTACGCTGCATTTATAAAAAAAAGAGAAAACGAAAAAAGAAGAAGGCATGGAGGGTTCGTTCTTACTTAAACAAACAAACAAACAAACAAACAAACAAACAAACAAAAAGAGACTTAACTATTTTTTTGTTTGACTGCTCAAGTGGGAGCCACCCCTCGCCGAATTTAAAAGCAAAGACCTCCTAGGTGAAAGAACGAGAAAAGATTAAAACAAAAATAAAAAATAATAAAAAGTAGTAAAAAAAATACGTAAAAAAGTTTAAATTTATTTATAGAAATTCCAAAGGCGACATTTTATTTATTTTATATATTTATTTATTATATAGAGTTTATTTTTAATGAAATATGTACAGGCCAGATAGGCAGTTTGGAAGCTTTAGGCTCTGTGAAACGTTTCGACAGCGACGGCCGCTCTTGAACCTGTGATAAAACTCATGCAAGTCAAACGTAAAAGGTGCATGGAGGCAAAGGGAATTCTAGCGATCCTAATGTACTAAAGGCGACAATCTCCTTTGTGCCCATATTATTGTAAAAGTATGCACAACCACTCATGACACAGAGAGCTCACTCTTCTGACTGCTTGTTTCATAGCTTAAACTCTCCCTCCCCTGTCCCCTCCTCCCTCCCCAAGGATTAAAGATAAAAATGGGTCTTCAAAACTTTAATTCTGTGTCTGTAATATTTCCTCTTTGGTAAGTCGACTTATTCCATCTTTGTAAGCTTCACAGTTGTGAAAAGAAGAAAGAGAAAAGAAAATAAGGGTTGGTATATATTCTACTTGTTAAAACCTACTGCAGATAATACCAAAGCTAAATGATACATATGCTCTTTTTATTTAAGCAGAATGCCAGAAACATCCTAATATTGACATTTTGTACTAATTAAGGTTTTCACAACTAGGACAAGAGGCCCTGGGCAAGGTTCACTCTTGTAAACTTGTTTAATTGTGCACTTGACTATCTACTCTGAAATTACACAAGTTCCATAGGGGTTATTACTGTAACATCTTTTATGGAAAAAAAATTTGCTTTCAGTGTGAACTGTCATAATACATATTAACACCCTTCTTAAAGTAAGACTCTTGCAAATGAAACTAATAAATCTCTATTGAGAATTGCAATGAGGGGGAAAGTACTATACTCGTTTTATTTCAAGTTATCTTTCATATGTTCCTGGAGTGTTATCATGAGGCAGGCTCTGCTCCATATACTGTATGCCGTTAGGACTGTGTAACATAATAAGTGCAAACACACCTTTCGTTAGGGGTTGTAATTTTGGAACTTGCCCATAGAAAAGAGCCCCTGGGAATAGCTGAGTCAGAAGTGCTGTCAACAGCTGCAGCCCAGTGCACTATGTTTGTGTACCATTGTGCAGAGTTACTGTACAAGGTTTTGGAGCCAGGCAGTCAGCTCAGCCTGGTTTGGGTTGTTGCCTGGGTTCTATTTAGTTTGGAAAGTTGTGCATCCATCTCCATATGAATGATGCTTATTTCCTTGGGTTGCAGTGGATGCTTAAAACAACTGAAGCACTTCTAATGCCACTTGTAGTTGATACTGCATGTCATTCTGGGACCATATGAGTTTTACTTGAGTTTCCACGTGCAAGTATTAGCAAGCAGTTTCAAGGCTCTGGTTGCATCCAACGAGCTTATACTCGGAGTAGACCCATTGAAATTAATAGACTTGGTAGTCATTTTCGTTACTTTCAACTGGTGTGCTCTGAATATGGCTGTCGCTAGAGACAAGCCTAAATCTTCCACCTAGCTGGAGTAAGAAGGGAGTTTAATGCACAGAGGGTTGTATCAACTAAGTCATGCACAGAACAGACCCGTAGACTTAGTAACAACTAACTCAAGCCCCTTGATTTCAGTGGGTCTACTTTGAGCATGCCTCCATTGGAGACAAACCAAAGATACTAAGTACTGCTTATGAACAAATTGGAGAGAACCATCAATATGTTCAGAATGAATTTGGCATTCCTTCACTCGGTTGCAAGCTGCACAAGAAGAGTTTACATGTTCGGTTTTGGGGCGTGGGGAGCACATTACATTCCACATGGGGCTACAAATGAAAATTATATCCCCATGTACAGTTCTTACCCCTCTCTCCCCACTCTTTGTATCTCTTTGATACAAAGTCAGTCTTCCCCTTATTATTACGTCATCTATCTGTATGTTTCCACGCCCTTGTTAATGTCAACCTGTGTTCTGGACGAGGACTGAGGAATTATGATGTCAACACAGGTGTGTTTAAACATTATGGGAGAGGTGGAGAACTCGACACGGGGCTGGGATTTTCAGAGGCAGCCTTGAGTCAAGTGTAATGTGTAGTTCTGCCCTTTTGGCTAGCCAGTCCATAGTATCCAATCCTGGGTAATTTTTTGATGCAACTATCCATGATACACTGAAGAGATCTGGTCCACGTATCTGATAGCTAAAATTTATTATGTGAGTACCATAATGTGTGCAGTCACTTACTCTGAATGGGATCAGAATAAGAAAACTATTCTTTCATTTAAAATGAAAATCTTGATGCCAATTGCTTCTTGGCCCATAGTATAATCAAACTCAAGACTTTCCCAATGTATTGTAAACTGTTGAATATTAGCTTTGGGCATAATATTTCAAAGTAAATAAATGACAGGTTAATTCCAAGGGAAGTTGGACATCTAATTGTCAGAGCGTTTCTGCTTACATTCAACACGTTATTGACTTAATTGATCAGGACTTTGTTTCTGTTTAAGAATTTGATATAGTTCTTCTCTTATAGATCAAAACCCACTTTATGATGACCCTTTTTCTTTTTGCTGCCTGCCTGGGATTTTGAAAATGGGAAGATTGTTAAGCAGTTGAAAAGCCACAATACTGGGCTGTGTCATAGTTGGGTGGATGACAAATGGTGCACGCCTGCTATAAGACCACTTTAATTGGACTAATTCCACCAGAATCCTCAATAGGACTATCATTGTAAATTACTTTGAAATTGTGTTTTTAATAACCAGAACCAGAAAATGATTATCCTTCGAATAAACGAGATAAAGGAAATACAGCATGTTCAGCATCTAACAGTAACACACACACACACACACACACACACACACACATTGCATAAAGGTGGATTCAAGTAGCAATAAGTATCTGATTTTGCACTAAGTCCACAAAAATGTTAAGGACACCCATAATAGCTAAGGTCAAACTTGCCATGAACTTACAAGAATAATAAGGTCATACTTTTTAGCCTTAATGTGGAATTTGCTGGTATTTTTTTATCATAGACAGATCATTAATATTACTTAACATGTTTTTTTATTTAATTTATTTTTTGTATTTTTTAAAGAAAGGACTAAAAGTAAGCAAGAAAAATGTTATGACTTTATGGCAGTTGATGCAATAAACTGTAATCAATTTATTCAAATAATCCATAGTGCTGTGTATATACCTATTGGATTTTTGTAAATATGGAGTTACGATATACATTACCTTGGTCCAACACATGGTAGCAGGCTGCCCAACCTTTTCTATTAGCATATAATGGCAGTCGAATGAAAGCTTGGTTGGTCACTTCTAAGTTCTCCATGGAATAATTCCAAAATAGAATTGGGGAAAAATAAGCTTCCTTTATAAAGCGAGATGAACGGTGAGCAATTAAATTTCATGGAGTCCTCAAATGTTATAGCAGCAGTAATATAGAGGCTTGGGACCTCATTCCCTTCCTGAATACACAGACATTCACCTTTGCATCAAAGCTGGTTTGCCTGTCTGCAAAACATCAAATATGGATCCTGTTCCATCAGTTTCCTGATTTCACTAATACAGTGGTACCTTGGTTGTCAAACCTAATCCGTTCCGGGAGTCCATTCGACTCCCTGAACAGTTCGAAAATCAAGGCGTGGCTTCTGATTGGCTGCAGGAGCTTCCTGCACTCAATCGGAAGCTGTGCTGGACATTCGGCTTTCAAAAAACGTTCGCAAACCGGAACACTTACTTCTGGGTTTGCGGCGTCCGGGAGCCGATTTGTTCGGCAACTAAGCCGTTCGGGAACTAAGGTACCACTGTATAGATGGTTGGCTTACTTCTCATGGATAGCAAATAACCAAGGCTACATTCTACTGTTGCAGTTCGATGCCTTGGGAATACGTATAGTGAGTGGGGGAACACGGGAAACGTTTATTACTGCTATCCCAATGCTGTGGACAAATAGAAGACTGCGTATATTCTAGTGCTCTCCATCTCTGACACCTCTTTAAAATTCACACAGCAACTTGGTGTTAATATACTTGACAACATGTAACTGTGCATGTGAATGGAAATATGTGTGTTGGATAAATATATTGTTATAGAATTTTGAAAGTGAGTAGTCTTTCATATAGCTCCCCCAGTTCCATTCAAGATCTATTGACTTCATAATCATAATCAGGAGCATAGACACAGCCCAGTGTAACTTCCTATAACAGAACAGGCAAAGCTAACTTCTCCCTGTTATTACTGTTAATGCGTCAAGCCTGTTCACATTGCATTTTATGGTAGTGCCTATGCTGTATGGAGCCTGTGGGAGATGGAGAGGGCACTTTTGTTGAGGCCATGGGGTATTCTCATTGCTGAACATTTCAAACATCATTTTAACATTTAGGCACAGATTGTTATACTTCCCTCTGCTAGATGGAGGAGGAGGAGCCCTTTTGTACTTGGAGTTGTCTTCCTACAAAGGGTAAATTTATGCCCTACAATCAAACCATTTTCTGTCCTTTTTAATGAGTAGATTGCACATTCAGATTGCAGCCTGTGAATCTGTCCTAATTAAAGTCTGTTTCTCAGCCATCAAATTATTATTTTCAGCATCTCTATGTGGTATAAATGTGGACAGTAGCATTTAACACAATGTTCTGGTGGACATCCTCTGAAGAATGAGATATTCCTGGCATACGAGGATGGTGCTGTTTTCAAGGAGAGAAGATTTGGGACAAAATGATCTCCAGACAACTAAAACCTTCACAGGACTACACTGGAGGAACCAGTCCTACTTCAGTGGTGGTGGTGGCGGCATTCGATCTTACATAGTCTTGCTGTGTGGGATACCTGTACTCATGTCTCTGCAAATTAATTCAGGGTATACATGCACTCCAGTTATGGTGAAGAGGAGTGGACATATTTCAAAGTATCAAAGAAATGGGACGGTTCAACAAATGACAGTGCATTGCTCCAAGAAGGACGGTGTCTGTGATTGTATGTACCAGGTATTATACTTTCAGAAGGATGGTAGACAGTCTTCTCAACATCTGAAGCACCCTTTTTCAGCAAGAGGATCACTTTTCCCCCTGAGCACTTTCCTGGGTCCACCTGCCAGTGATGGTTGGGGCCAGAGGCAATAGATGTGGCTCTTTTCCTTTGTGTAGTAAACTACATTCCAGATATGTAAAAGTAGGAGGTTCAAGGACACATCCCAGACAGGATAAAGCCTGAGGGAGGGTGTGACTTGGAGAGATTCCTCAAGGACCAGGGCGTGAGTCTTCCCACCTCTGTTCAAAAACTAAATATAATTATGGACTCACAGAAGGGCAGGGGCAAGAGGGGGCACATTGTAATGTCATATACCTGCTACAGAAGCTCTACTTGTAGTTGTATCTTGCATTGTTGAAGAACTAGTTTGGTTGGTAGAGCATGAGGCTCTTAATCAGGCATAGGCAAACTCGGACTACAACTCCCATCATCCCTAGCTAACAGGACTAGTGGTCAGCAATGATGGAAGTTGTAGTCCCAAAACATCTGGAGGGCTGAGTTTGCCTATGCCTGCTCTTAATCCCAGGGTCATGAGTTTCAGCCCTGTGTTGGGAAAAATATTCCTGCATTGCAGACTGTTGGACTCAGTGGCCCTCGTTGTCCCTTTCAGATCTACAGTTCTGTGGTTCTACTTTGACGACCCCTCCCCCCAACAAGGGGACCCAGGTGGCGCTGTGGGTTAAACCACAGAGCCTAGGGCTTGCCGATCAGAAGGTTGGCGGTTCGAATCCCTGCGACGGGGTGAGCTCCTGTTGCTCGGTCCCAGCTCCTGCCCACCTAGCAGTTCGAAAGCACGTCAAAGTGCAAGTAGATAAATAGGAACCGCTCTGGCGGGAAGGTAAACGGCGTTTCCGTGTGCTGCTCTGGTTCGCCAGAAGCGGCTTTGTCATGCTGGCCACATGACCCAGAAGCTGTACGCCGGCTCTCGGCCAATAAAGTGAGATGAGCGCCGCAACCCCAGAGTCGGACATGACTGGACCTAATGGTCAGGGGTCCCTTTACCTTTACCTTTACCCCCCAGCAAGGCACAGCTCATTTGTTGCGCTGTAAACTGATCAACCTTAAGAAGCTCAAAGTGTTGCCGGATAAAGAATGGGATGTTGCTGTGCTTTCAAAAATACTATGTGCAGAGCAATACCCTGCGTATGTAGTCAGAATTAACTGCCAGTGAGTTCAATGGGGCTTACTCTTAGGTAAGAGAACATAAAAGTGCAGTCTTACTTATTTTGGTACATCAGTTTCTGTTCCATTTCCTCCAGTAAGTTTGGGACTAAATACCATTTTAAAAAAAATGGGGCTGGGGGAACACAATAAAATTTGGCTGAAAACAAAGCTTAGATGCACTTAAAAGCTCTACCTTAGTCACTGAAAGCAATTCTTTGAGGGAAAAGCTCAATATTAAGATGAGGAAGAATTATTCTATTCCAGCATAAAATCTAGAAGAAGGGCAGATTCTAGATTAAGGTTTTATTTTTGCTTCCTCTTCTGTTCAGAATGTTTCATACTGCAATCCTATATGCACTTACCTGGGCTGAGTGGGAGTTAGTCCCATTGAATTCAAAGCACCTCGCTTTTGAGTAGACACACATAGGATTGCACTGGAGTTAATTCCTACTGACTTCTATCTATAGAAAAGCCTAACAAGTTTACAAGATCCATTTCCTAATATGGAACAACAATAAGGCATTTTGTTCTAAATTTGGTATAAACTATATCCCCATACATAGCTATTTATATGCAGACGGCATACTTTTTAACAACGCGTAGTTGACCATATAAAATTCTTTGTACCACCTGCAACGCCATTGCAGCAAATACATTTTCTCTCCCTCAGCTGCTTTCAAGCAAAGTCACCTTGATTCATTTAGTCTTTTCTTGGGAGACAAATAGTTGCATATGGAATGTTAATTAATCTCCACTTAGGAGGGTAGCAGACTTGACTTTAATTTATCCATTAAGAAGAACAGCAAAGAATTTCTGAAGAACGTTCTATAACCTTTATAGAAATGTGACAAAATTTTACTGGGAAATTTTACTGGGACATATATAAAGTCTCAGACTATTATGACTATTATGACTATTTTATTGTGTGTGTGTGTGTGTGTGTGTGTGTGTGTGTGTGTGTCATTGAGCAGTTTTAGTTTATTAAATTTCTAGGCTTTGTCCAGAAGGCTCACAGTAGTTTACAATACAGAAATCATCCAAGTAGGTAAAGGTAAATGACCCTGGATGGTTAAGTCCAATCGAATTTGACTATGGGGTGTGGTGCTCATCTCTACTTTCAGGCCGAGGGAGCCAGTGTTTGTCCGCAGACAGTTTTTCCAGACTAAACTGCTTCTGGCACACAGAACACCATGACAACTGCCAAAGTGCATGGAAATGCTGTTTACCTTCCCGCTGCAGCAGTACCTATTTATCTACTCCCGTTGGTATGCTTTCGAACTGCTAGGTTGGCAGGAGCTGGGACAGAGCAATGGGAGCTCACCCTGTCGTGCAGATTTGAACTGCTGACCTTATGATTGGCAAGCCCAAGATGCTAAGTGGTTAAGACCACAGCACCACCCACGTACTTAACCTTACCTTTATCCCAGTATTGTTATAAAACATACAGTACTTACTGACATAAAATGCTCCAATGGACCATTGGGGGGGGGATATAATGTCAGGGTTGCAACAAAACAATAAATCACGCAAGGCCAGTGAAGTTAACTCTTTATTCAAGGAAACAAACCACAGCTCAGGCCTAGTAGCCTCAGGCACTCTTTGCAGGAGATCTTGCCCCAATGAAGCAGTTGCGAGGACTGAAGGTCGGGGGGGGGGGGGAGGGGGCAGACACACAAAATGGAGGGTCAAGGAGGGAGGATCTTTATGACATATCTTAAGAATTGACTCTATCTTAATATAGTCCCTGCAAAGTTTGAATTCATCTGGAAGTAGCTTTAAGTGCTCTTTTCCACATTTATTCCTCACCCATGACTGACCTTGTTTGTCTGTTTCCCCCCTTAAAGTTAGATGTTAATGCACTTCCATTTTTTTAAAATGTGCATTATAAAATATATATTTATGCTTTTTCTTCTTTTGTATACCTACCACGGCCATTATGTGTATTTCCCCCCCTTTCTTTTTAGAAAATGTATACCCATTGATTTAAAAATATACAGTTAAAAAATAAAATACATGGAAAATATGACAATGATCCTGCACTGGAGACCTGTTATAAGGAGCCACTGCCAGGCCTCATCCCTTTTTCAAGTGGGTCCTCCTTTAGCTCTTTGGTGTTCAGATCTGTGTGTAGATGGTACCCACATCAACAACAGTGAGGCATGTATGGCCAGACCATGGGAGTGGCGTGGTTGCAGCACTATGGACAGCTCCTAGAGAGCAACTTACTCCAATGAAGGCTAAGGGTGCCTTCAGACTGCCCTTATGTTGTGAGAGTGACTGAAGCATGCATACCAGAAAATTAGGTTTTCACAATTAAAGTGCACTAGTGCAACAAATCCACTGAATAATTTAGCATCACCTGCAAATTCGGTCACCTCACTCCTCACCATCAGCTCTAGATTGTTTATGATCAAGTTAAAAGGCACAGGTCCCAGTACCAATCAATGAGGGACTTTCTAAACCTCTCCAACTGCAGAACTGTCCATTTATTCCCATTATCTGCTTCCTGCGACTTAACCAATTCCTGATCCACAAGAGGACTTTCCCCTCTTATTCCATGACTGCTAAGCATACTCGGGAGTCTTTGGTGAGGTACCTTGCTGAAAGCTTTTTGAAAGTCCAGGTACACACTATGTCAGCTGGATCATCTCTATATATGTGCTTGCTGATATTCTCAAAAGAACTCAAATAGGTTCGTAAGACAGGGCTTGCCCTTGCAGAAGCCAATCTGGCTCTGCTTCAGCAAGGCTTGTTCTTCTATATGCTTGGTTGTGTTATCTTTAACAGCACTTTCCAACAGTTCCCCCAGGTCAGACATTAAGTTGTCTGGCCTGTAATTACCAGGATCCCCTTGGGATCCCTTTTAAAAATTACATTGTTTCCCCCCACCAGCTCGACTCTCCTTGGGATCTGACAATGCCTGGTGTAGGAAGGAATCACCCTATTTGCCCAGACTGGGAGATTGCTGTATCCAGATGTTACCAGAATGGCATGGGACCCAGCCTTCCAGAAGCACCCCCCCATGGCTCCAAAGTCACAGTCTTGCAGCCCTGCTATGTCAGAGACAGCATAGACTCAGAGCAGGGGTAGGCAACCTAAGGCCCGTGGGCCGGATGCAGCACAATCATCTTCTCAATCCGGCCTGTGGATGGTCCGAGAATCAGTGTGTTTTCACATGAGTAGAATGTGTCCTTTTATTTAAAATGCATCTCTGGGTTATTTGTGGGGCACAGGAATTCGTTCACCCCCCCCCCCCCAAAATAGTCTGGCCCACCAAATGGTCTGAGGGACGGTGGACAGGCCCACGGCTGAAAAAGGTTGCTGACCCCTGGCATAGAGAGTAGCGTAAAATAACTTACACGTGAGGTTTATAGCTTATTATTTTTTTAAAGAATTGTCTCACAGTGGCCAGATATTTTCTGAATGTGTATAGAGGCTGGAGTGACATTGCACCCTCTGGCCACATCCCTGTGCACATCTGAGGTACTGACTGAAGCAGCCTTTGTACATAAAAGCTGTCCTCTATGTAGGCTACACAATCGGGGTACCACAAATATGCAGGCTCTCCGACTGCATGCACAGTTCCAACAGGTGTGTCAACTTGTATGTACATAGGCATTATGGCATGCATGCCTAGGGGGAGTTTGCTTTTACTCTTGCCTCCCTGTTCCATGCATGTTCCGAGAACATTTGAACAGTGTTTCTGTCTTTCGACCAGATAGTCAAATTGACTCTTATAGAGTGTAGCCAATAGGAACATGACAGTAAGAGAACGCTATCATTTATTTTATTTTTTTGCAATGGGAGGAGAAGAAAGGTTGCTGTACCAATATTTCATCAAGGATACTGAAGAGCTTATGACTGAGCCTATAAGTAGGAAAAGTACAGAATTCAGAATTGTCTCTCTAGGTCACCTCTGATGTTTTGTGGGGTTGCAAATGACGCATGCAGCTAAGGGATGGTTTTGAACGCAGCGGTATTGGAGTTCTCTCTCCAAAACATTATATTGAAAGAGCTGATTCACAGATCGTACGGATGGACCTTGAGTCTTGTCTAATGTGGCAAGTTTTTCTGTTGGTTAAACAAATAAATAAATGGTGCTGCAGTGAGTCAGCAGAAGTGCAGGAAAATCCTGCAGTAGCATTTGTCAGTATTCAGGGGAAAGGATTTCCCATTCTTATGTAAGTGACTCTTGTGCCAACTCTGCTACCGTACCTGCGTGCAGATTCCAAAACAAATCAAATGAACTGTAATTCTGTGTCACGTACGTAGAGTTAAACAACAACAACAAACCTGCCACTTTCAGATCTTCTTAGATAATTTTTATATCTTCTACAATAAGCCAGACTATTCCAGTCTGTAAGGTATCTAGTCAATATTTTAATGCAGACTGCATGCATGCCATAAATTTAAAGCATCTCTCCACCCCAAAGAATCCTATGAACTGAAGTTTACTCCACATGGAGCTAAATTTCCCAGCACCCTTAGCTAACTTCAAATCCCATTATTTGCAGGGGATGTGCTTTCAATCTGTTTTACATGTATGTTATGCACTCAGACTTTCCAGGGGTTTCCATTTCCCTTTGCTTTTCAGGATAGTCTGTTGGATGGGGGGAAATATCCCACATTTTTCTGCCCTTAAGTTATTGAGTGATTTTTACAGGATTCTGATGTTCTCAGCTGTACCATTCCAATCTGAGTGAAATCACGCAAGGCAGTGGGTGAAGGAAAAGCAGAGTCATCGCTATCAAGGATGGTGAGGGCAAGGAAGGGGTGAGTCCGTAGTGCCTGCGGCTATCCCTTGGTGGTAGAGCACTTGTTTGGCATGCAGAAGGTCCCAGAGTCCAAACCTCCCCGTTTCCAGTTAGCAGGTCATGTGAAAGATATTTCTGTCTGAGACCTTGGGCATTCCTTATTCAGCCAAAGTAGAAAATAGTGGACTAAATCAGAGGTGTTGGTGGGCCATACCTCACACCACCCAGCAGCGTAGCTAGCCGCTTGGGTGCCCAGTGGCTGTGCATGTGTCCTGCAGCCAGTGGCGGAAAGAGCTGTCCATGGGGGCAGGGTAAGCCAAGGCAGGGCATGCTGCTTGGAGCCTCTCTTCAGCCTCCCGCTCATCTGTAGTGTGGCTGAGGCGGTGGGCAGATGCAAGCCCCACACTGCTCGATAAAGCAGTGTGGAGCTTGCAGGCAGTCCACCCTCCGCCAGTGTGGTGTAGTGGTTAAGAGCGGTAGACTCGTAATCTGGGGAACCGGGTTCGCGTCTCCGCTCCTCCACATGCAGCTGCTGGGTGACCTTGGGCTAGTCACACTTCTCTGAAGTCTCTCAGCCCCACTCACCTCAGAGTGTTTGTTGTGGGGGAGGAAGGGAAAGGAGAAGGTTAGCCGCTACCTTAGGGTAGTGATAAAGCGGGATATCAAATCCAAACTCCTCCTCCTCCTCCTCCTCCTCCACCTCCTCCTCCTCCCCTCCTCTTCTTCTCCCCCTCAGGAGAGACGTGTGGCTCAGGCATGCTGCAGGCCCCGTGGTGTGGCGCCCAGTGCCCCCACCTCTCCTAGCTACCAGTGGCATAGGAAGGGGTATGTGGTGCGTGCGGGAGTTATTTTTTTCAAAAAAAGTGTTGTGAGCCCAATTTTTATTTATTTATTTTAAAAACACATATTTTTTGCCATTTTGTCACCCCCCTCAGTGATGACACCCGGGTTGGCCCACACCCACTGCACCCCCCCTTCCTACGCCAGTGACACCACCTTTGACCTTTGGCCATGTGGATTAGGACTGGTGGGAGCTGGAGTCCAACAACATATTGAGGGCCACAGCCTCCCGCTCCTGGGCTCGATGGGCTGGTTGACATCGTCTGTCTTGGGAGACAATGGAGGAGTGCGGCTTTGGGGGTGAGGTCAAACCATTGGAAAGTGGCAGCGCCTGCTGTGGCTGTAGAGATCAATTCGAGACACACACAAATAGTTTGGCCTGGTCTGAAATTTCAAGAAGGGTAAGTGTGCTATCCAGGCCAACATAATTTAGAGGCAAACCAACTCTTAAAGCACACTAAATGCATTCGGGGCATATGCTCTTTGCCCCTGGACTGAACTCAAGAGAAGGCAGTTCCTACAGTTTATAGCTCAAAGGGCTGTGCCCGGTGCTGATTGGTTGGCCCTTGTGTTCATCACACAGCTGCCACCTCTCCTTTTCTGGAGCATATAAAATGCAAAAGAACATCCCAGAAACAAAACAAGACAGGCCAAACAATTGTTTGATTAGAGAAACACGCAAGGGATTGAAAAAGCGAATTTGATGTTCTATCCATAAGCCGCTGTGAGTCTCTTTTAGGGAAAAAGATGGTCTATAAATAAATATACAGAATCATAATCATAGAATTGTAGAGTTGGATGGGACCCTGTGGGTCATCTAGTCCAACCCCCTGCAACGTGGGAATATGCAGCTGTATAGTAATAATAATGATAGTGATAATAATAAATACATATTACTCCTGCCCCCAGTCTTATGCATCATGGCATATGCCTCCATGACATTGATATAATAGGAAACACATATAGAGAAGGGAGTATACAAAAAAAGGGGTCTCAGTCAGTGACAGCTTAGAAAGGGAGGCTATTTAGCTCAAAAATAGCACATAGAAAGAAATCACACAGGCACCAAAGAGGGATGTGTTATCATTAAATCATTGTTAGGGGTCTCTTCCTTTTTAATTTTTGAAGGTGGACATTCCTCTGGGAGGCACATGGTATACTTAAATATCATTTTGCTTTCTTGCGGCTGAAGCATGAGTCGGTGTTATGTGCATACATTTTTTAAATCTCCTTAAAAAAGATGGATCAGACCTGACTTAATGTGTAAATGAAATTAACGAGTCCGTGTAAAAATTTGTCCAGAACCAGAAATAGCACCTTAGGGCAGCTGGACATTAGAGGAACTGAAGGTTGCAAAATCCAGCGCAAGGAGGATTATTTCGCTTGCTTCATTGCCCTCTGTGCCTTTCTGGGTGATTGGAGGGGATTGGAGTAAAATGAGAAAACTGTCAATCTGTCAGATGTTCTATAAATGACGCCAAGAGGAGACTGCTGAATTGAAGGTCATGTCTGTTGTTTAACAAAAGCAGCAGTTTCTCCAAAGGGGGAAAAATATTATTAATTTTGAAACAAGCTGTACAAGACTGACATTGTACCTCCTTGATTCTATACAGTGTGGATGGGGAACCTGTGGCCCTCCAGAGGGTGACAGGCTCCAACTCCCATCAGCCCCAGCCAGCATACCCAGTGATCAAGGATGATGGGAGCTGTAGTCCAATAACACCTGGAGGGCCATAGGTTCCCCATGGCTGCTCCAGAATAAGAACTTGGGTTGTATTCTGACCTCCAGCTACACATTTGTTCCTCTAGACCTGGGGTGGGGAACCTCAGGCCCAGGAGCCAAATGCAATCCTCCAGTCATCCCGGAACTCTCCTCAGGCCTTGACACCTCTCTTTAGGCCTCATTTCTCACTAGCCCTACTTGGCTCCCCAGCTGTTTTTGCCTGGCTAGAATCAGACCCTCCAAGTGTCCCTATTTTCCAGGGACAGTCCTGGATTTACAGAAGCCGTCCCAGTTTCTGATTTGATCCTGGAATTTCCTGCTTTACCTTAGGACATCCCTATTTCCATCAGAGCTATGTTTGAGGGTATCTTAGGATGTCCCTTTAGAAGACATCTGAAGGCAGCCCTGTATAAAGAAGTTTTAAAATGTTTAATGCTTTGTTATTTTTTTTTATATATGGTTGGGACAACTCAGTCAGATGGGCAGGGTAGTAGTAGTAGTAGTAGTAGTAGTAGTAGTAGTAGTAGTAAGGTAAAGGGACCCCTGACCATTAGGTCCAGTCGTGACCGACTCTGGGGTTGCGGCGCTCATCTCGCTTTACTGGCCGAGGGAGCCGCCGTTTGTCCGCAGACAGCTTCCCGGGTCATGTGGCCAGCATGACTAAACCGCTTCTGGTGAACCAGAGCAGCGCACGGAAACGCCGTTTACCTTCCTACTGCAGCGGTACCTATTTATCTACTTGCACTTTGACATGCTTTTGAACTGCTAGGTTGGCAGGAGCTAGGACCGAACAACGGGAGCTCACCCCGTCGCAGGGATTCTTTTGGGGGGTGTATGAATAATTTCTCCCCATCATGTCTGTTGTATTCTGTCTTGGGACCCTCAGATGAAGGGCAGTGCAGAATTACGCGTTTTCATAATAAATGAATAAATTTGCTCATGAGTTTAAACCATGGGCTTACTGGTCTACCTGGACAACCTCTCATTTTATCTTAAGAGGTGTGCGCAAGCTTCTAGAATATGGTTATATTTTTGGATCATTCCACGCACCCACGTGAGCACATCCACATCAGCTTCCAGTAAGGTGCCTGAATGCATGTGTGTGCAACATGCATCACATTGTGACCAGGACATGTCTCTCCTAGGCACTTCCCTAGAGACCAGGGGAAGGGAAATTGAGGTCCCTCTATTTAGCCCTGTGTTCTCTCCTTAGGCTGCTCACCTCACCAGCCTTGGTTTGCACCCTCCTTGAATGCTCTTGCCTGGCTGGAATTTGTCCTTGAGCTCAGATAATGCCTCTTGCTTGCCTGGATGGAGAACAGAGAAGGGTGTGTAGCAACCTGTTTACTGTACAAAAGTAAAGATTTACATTCATTGCACCGCATACTTTTGTCTCTGGCTCTGGCCACCACTGGAATCTGGCCTTCATAACGTTGCCCAGAAGGGAATGTGACCATAGGGCTCAATTTCCCCTCACTCCACTCTTGCTAAAGGACACTGAACAACGTTGTTGAATACCATTAGAAGCGTGGAAGGGTCTTTCCTTGTGTCTTGCCTCACATCAGCAGTGAACAGGCGGTGGCAGCACTGAGCAGTGTGAAGCTGTTGGGTTGGCGGCACCAAACACCGTTGGGTAATTGGTTGGTGGCTATAGAATTGTGTTATAATGTCACGATGCCGACAGATGCAGAATGTCCAGAGTGAGGAATTAACTCTTTATTGTCAAAAGTGCACTTACAAGCTAGGGAAAGTCATGTCCGCCGAGCCCATATAACACCAGTCCTGAAAGGCCTACGTTGGCTCCCAGTATGTTTCTGAGCACAATTCAAAGTGTTGGTGCTGACCTTTCAAGCCCTAAACGGCCTCGGCCCAGTATACCTGAAAGAGTGTCTCCACCCCCATCGTTCAGCCCGGACTATGAGGCCCAGCTCCGAGGGCCTTCTGGCGGTTCCCTCACTGCGTGAAGCCAAGTTACAGGGAACCAGGCAGAGGGCCTTCTCGGTAGTGGCGTCCGCCCTGTGGAACACCCTCCCTCCAGATGTCAAGGAAATAAACAACTACCTGACTTTTAGAAGACACTTGAAGGCAACCCTGTTTAGGGAAGTTTTTAATGTTTGATGTTTTATCACATTTTTAACATTCTGCTGGGAGTCGCCCAGAGTGGCTGGGGAAGCCCAGCCAGATGGGTGGGGTATAAATTATTATTATTATTATTATTATTATTATTATTATTATTATTATTATTAATTTTTTTATTTGTACCCCGCCCATTTGGCCGCATTCTGGATTAATTGCAGTTTCCGGGTCACCTTCAAAGGTAGCCCCACGTAGAGCGCATTGCAGTAGTCCAAGCGGGAGATAACCAGAGCATGCACCACTCTTGCGAGAAAGTCTGCGGGCAGGTAGGGTCTCAGCCTGCGTACCAGATGGAGCTGGTAGACAGCCGCCCTGGCCACAGAATTAACCTGTGCCTCCATGGACAGCTGTGAGTCCAAAATGACTCCCAGGCTGCGCACCTGGTCCTTCAGGGGCACAGTTACCCCATTCAGGACCAGGGAGTCCCCCACACCCGCTCGCACCCTGTCCCCCAAAAACAGTACTTCTGTCTTGTCAGGATTCAACCTCAATCTGTTAGCCGCCATTATTATTATTATTATTATTATTATTATTATTATTATTATATGTACATCAGTTCTATATCTCTCAGCAACTCCTAGGTGTGTACCCAATGAGGCAGTTGCTGCAACGGAGAGGTCCTGCCCCTGACCTTGGCTTATGTATCTTCTCTGTTCAAGCTGCATGCAAGCAGCTGAAGACTCCACCTATGTGTAACCTGCTTCTGCTGTAACCTCTTCAATCCTATTGTGGTCCTGGGAGACAGTGTTTGGGAAAGGTCCTGTTGAGCAAGCAGGAATCCTGATGCTTATGGGATGCATGCAATCCTGGGTATGGATCTCTTGCTTTGTGCAGGTACATTTGGATCAGCTTTCACATGGTGGTGCCAGCCATGCTTTGTGTCCAAGTAGAAAAGCAGCTTCAAATTGGTGCAAGATTTGGAACACCATGTATTATGAGGTTCCCAGGGCAGGGTCAAGGCCCGGGTAGGAAGAAAGTAAATTCAGTTAATAAGGACCACATGACATACACAGCATATGCTTTTCAACAAAATATGAAAGACCTCCAACACTGATTTTGGCTGTTTTTAATTAAGATGTAAACTTTGATATCAAAGTGACACAAAATCCCCAATTTGCTCAAACATAACTTTTATACCACTTAAAGGAATTTTACAAGTTGGGATAAATACTCTGTTTGGCTTCATGGCATATTGGATTAATTGTACAGCTTTCAGGAATTTGGCTGGAGCAAGCTGCTAATAATTCTAGCTCATGGCTTTCCTCATTAAATATATCTCAACTTTTTTTTTTTACTCTAGTGTGCAAAAATAATATGTAATTAGACATATATGGTGAGCAGTAGCTTTATTTAGACTAGAATTAGTGCTTGGCTGTCTTCAGTACCACAGAACTGCACCCGAAGTTTCTGTATGAGCAAGGGACAGAATAGTTAGCGTAGGTCGACACGTGCTCAATGGCTCATAAGCAAGGAAGATGATCAATACCGGTAGGTTAATGCAAACTTTGCCAACCTGCTGTCTGCTGGATGGTTGGGGCTGATGAGATCTGTAGTCCAAAATGTCTGGAGAGCATCAGGTTGCCGAAGGAAGGCTGGGTTAAAGCCTTGCACGCTATAATTTTTAAAAATGGCAATTGGAAGAATACCAGCATAATTTGTGGGAGCAAAGTAATTATTTATAGCAATTAGAAAAGGATTCCAGGTGTTTGGGGCAGAGCGTGCTTAAGGTGATGGAGGATTTTAATTCATTACCAGATGCCTCTGCTCCTAAGGTTCTGCAGTTGGTAAGTACAAAATTGGGGTGTCCATAACCCTGGAGAAAAGGTATGGGAGAAAAGGCCCAGGGACGACAAAAGTCTTTCTATATACAAACAGCAAGTTGATTGTTATGTGGCCAAAATGATACCAAAGGTTTGCAGAAGTACTAAACACTGTTTAGAATGTCACCGGGGTGGGGGTGGGGACGGATGGAAACCCCCAAACAATCCAGTGGCCATGGGATGCTGGGTTCCTAGGGGAGGGGTGGAGAATGGGGAATGTAATGGAGTATCTTGAAAAAAGGCAAGGCTGAATGGAAACTTGAACAAGGAGTGCACCACTCTGCAAGCATCCTTCTGTCCATAGCTGTCAACCCTCCCTTTTTTTGGCGGGAAACTCCCTTATTCCAATGCCGTTTCCCGCTGCTATCCCGGATTGTTGATATCCCTTAAATTTCCCGGATTTCAAAGGAAGCAGCTCCTCTCCCTCCCTGCCGGCCAGGGAGGCGCCTCAGCTGCGTTGCTTGGCTGCCAATAAGGAGTCTGAGACCGACTGGGGGCGGAGCTTGCATGCCTTGTGCAGCCAGACCCTCACGCCCAACTAGACAGCCAGCCTGCCTGCCGTCTATGCGCTTGCTCTTTCGCTCACCCGTTCGCGCGCAGCCTCTGGAGCGCAGGGTGGCGAGGCTACTTGGTGCCATTTCACTGCCCTCGCGGCATCCCTTATTTTCAAATCAGAAAGTTCGGAAAAATCCTTTATTTTCAAATCCGAAAGTTGACAGCTATGCTTCTGTCTCCTACCAGTTTTCCCAGTATGTGCTCCCGTAGGGAAGCAGAGGAGAAAAATGCAAAGTAGTCTCTGTCTCTCTGGTTCCCCATGCTGTATGGGGCAGCTTCCCTTCTCCCGAGCCAGCAATGTCTTGACTCTGCCATGTGGAATGAAAAGCCCAGCCCAGGAAGACATTTGCTAGAGTTCCCCCATCAGCCAGAGGACAAGTTTGAGGAGGGGCACAATCCTCTTATTTTCCTGGATGTTGAAGAGGCAAGATAACGCCCTGTGCATCTTTGTTTAGAACATAAGAAGATGGCCTTTTCCGTCCTCCTTGACCAAAGACACTGATTACTCAGAATGTTGATGCTCAGGACTTGATTGCCCTCCATCGATTTGTCTTTGAGGGGGACTAAGCTGTACTCTTGACCTCTAGTCCCTTCTCCCAAGCTACAACAATCAAGCCCATTCTTTTTTAATGGCAGAGATCTGATTTAGAATGGATATATATTTAGTTGGTTACCCCAACGCAAGTGCATGTGATAAGATACAGGTCTCTCAGTTGGAAAGGCGGTCTCTGAAAAATTGCTTTGATTCACCTCCATCAGATGAGTACATAAAATAAATAATCATATCTCCCACCTCTTAAAAATGCTGACTTAACTCTTGCAGTTGTTGACAACCCACAAGCTGTTAAGAAACTAACTGGACAAGTCCTGGGTGAACACTAGAGAACTTAAGAACCGCTCTCTGAAATGACTATAATTATGGAATTATCAGTAAACAATGAGAAAGTGTCTCTCACAGAGCTATTTCATATTTTAAAACCAGATCGGGATATGTTATTGCTAAATGCAGCGATGTGAACCGAGAAATCTGGAGTGTACATTTGGTTTTGTTGAAGTGTTTAAAGTAATCACTTCAAAGCTTGTCAAATTCCTCAGTACATCTGTGTATCTTTCCCAGTAGATAAAACAACTACACATTAGGTACACCTGGTCCCCAAAGACCTGTATGTAGGTATTTGTTGGCATAATAGATGTAATTACAGTGCAAGTAGACAGACACTTAATGTAAGCATTACTGAAGAATTGATGCTTAGGTAATTGGCTCCTTTCCACTATTATATGCCTGAATCTAGCAGAAAGGTATGAGAAAGGCACAATGCCTGTGATGGTTTAATACAGAATCTTGAAATTTACAGGAACACCAGATAAGTAACTAACTACCATACCAATCTAATTTCTTTTAACTGTTCAAAGGAGAGAAATAAGTAGGCATGCTGTAGCACAGTGATGGCTAACCTTGACACTCCAGATGTTTTGGAACTACAACTCCCATCATCCCTAGCTAACAGGACCAGTGGTCAGGGATGATGGGAGTTGTAGTTCCAAAACATCTGGAGTTTCAAGGTTAGCCATCACTGCTGTAGCACAAGGATAGTCAATGTGAGGCTCTCCAGATGTTCATAGGATCGTAGAGCTGGAAGGGGCTCTGAGGACCACCTAGTCCAGGCATCCCCAAACTGCGGCCCTCCAGATGTTTTGGCCTACAACTCCCATGATCCCTAGCTAACAGGACCAGTGGTCAGGAATGATGGGAATTGTAGTCCAAAACATCTGGAGGGCCAAAGTTTGGGGATGCCTGACCTAGTCTATGGGTAGGCAAACTAAGGCCCGGGGGCCGAATCCGGCCCGCAGACGGTCCGGGAATCAGTGTGTTTTTACATGAGTAGAATGTGTCCTTTTATTTAAAATGCACCCCTGGGTTATTTGTGGGGCCTGCCTGGTGTTTTTACATGAGTAGAATGTGTGCTTTTATTTAAAATGCACCTTTGGGCTATTTGTGGGGCATAGGAATTCGTTCACCCCCCCAAATATATATATAGTCCTGCCCCACACAAGGTCTGAGGGACAGTGGACCGCCCCCCCTGCTGAAAAAGCTTGCTGACCCCTGACCTAGTCCAAGCTCATGCAATGCAGCAATATGCATTTGTCCCATACGGGGATTGAACCTGCAACCTTGACGTTATCAGCACTACGCTCTAACCAACTGAGCTATCTAGGCTTCCTGCTGGACCACAGCACCCATCAGCCCAGGCTGCATAGCCAATGGTCGGGGGAGATGGGAGCTGTAGTCCAGCAACATCTGGAGGCTGGCTACCCCTGCTGCAGCAAATCACAGTCTTAGAATGAAGCTACTGACCAATATGAATGATTTTACAAAGAGGCCTTTCTCGAAGAAGCATGGGGAAGAATCACTGCTTGCAAAGGACATTTGAAATTAGGCCAAGGGCTGCAAGTTGCCCACCAATGAGATAAAGGGAACAAAATACTAATGGATTTTTTTTTTTAAAAAAAAACAACAATAAATATAGAGGCTTGGATCCTAACTTTTCATTCCATTTAGGGAAGGAAAGCTGCACCTGTGGAATGGGCCTTGCCATGAAAGGAAGGGGATCCTTCCCTGAATGCAACTGCCCTTCTGTGAATGGAGCCTCCCTTTATTCATGGAAGAAAAAGTTAGGATCCGAGCCAACATCTGTTTTTAGCACAACAGGATGTTGCAAGGGCAAGTATCAACATGATTTATAATGAATATACGGATAATTTTTTGTGCTTCTGGAGCCTTACCAGGTGAAAATGGAACTTCCATTTTCAAAAAACACCAAACTTCTGCTGAGCAGGAATAGCAACAAAAGATGTACTTTAGAATAGAAATAATAGAAATACTTTATTGTCACTGTACTTCACATGTATATACTTCACTGAAGCTATGCCTGCAAACCTCCCTGGGTACCACTACTAGATGGAATGCTAAGTTAGATGGGCCTAATTTTAAAAAGGAAATTGAAAAAGAAGCAAAAGAGAAGAAAATACTTAAAATAAAGAATTGGGTGGAGAAAATGAGAAGCAAAGAACAAAAAATAGAAGCTCTTACAGGAAGTAAAATAACTTGGTTAAACTCTACCGTATACAACTCGAGCAATGGACAAAGAAGTGGTTAAGGGGAAACAAGAATTGCAAAGAATATACAAAATTTGGGGGGGAAATTATAAAAAGGGGAGATAAAGAAGAAAATACAGTTATAAAGGGGGGAAACCAGTGATATTTATAAAATATTAATAGAAATGGAGGATCAAGAAGATCAATTAAAGGAGGTGTGGGAAAAAGAGACAACAGGGCAGATAGATAGTCACAGCTGGGGGAAATTATGGGAGAAACTGAAAATGCTGTCTATAAGAATAAAAGAAAATTATTATTAAAAAAAAGTTAGATGGCCTGACCTGACATTCATTGTTCTTCTCTGCTGCCATCCCTTTATTAATCAATTTATCAACTAGTCAGAAAATGCAAACAAATGCTTATGACAGGTTATGGCTGGTATTCATCTATGTTTTACTCAAAGTAGAAACAGTGAAATTAACACACAGCTCATTAATTACAGTGATTCTACTCTGAAAACTTAGTTGAATGCTATCTATGTCTCTTTGCTGGGATTGCTGGGTAGGGGAATAAAACCCATTCCTTAAAAAAGAAAGAAAAGAAAAATGCTCTGGAATCTTCAAACCTATTAAACTGGTTTTGGTCAACTTGGCACAGTTAATGAAACATTATTGTCTTGTGAGGAGCAGAGAAAATAGTGGGCTTCTGCAGCTTCCCAGCAACTGACAACCAGAGTCATGTTGCTTCTGAGCCTGCTGCACAGCTTAGTAGTACTTTCAAACATATTGAAATGATACAGCATCCCCTCCTGAATCAGTTCTAAGTCAGGTTCTGAGAATCTCCATCCAAAAATTAATCCTGAGTGCACCCACTGTGTATTACAGCAGATCTACACCCAATTTAACAACGACGAGCTATTAAAATAAAATCTCAATGGTGGCGGATGCTACACTATTGTATATATGACTAATCCCATTCCAACTCTCCCTGAAGCGATTTCTGAATTAGAAAAAAAAAATGGGACTCTCTCAGAGTATAAGGCCAATTAAGGCCAATTGGAAACAATTAATGCGAATCTCCCTGAGGATACTCAAAAGAGTTTAAAACCTTCTTTACCATTTTCTTGGCTTACCTTGCCTAGGAAACATTTATATATCTCCCAGCCTTGGTTCTCTAATTTCACCCCTCTCCCCATAATTGAGAAGAAACTTCAATCCCAGTAGCAGCGGGGAAAACCTTTCCTTGGTGTGTTTGTTATGTACACGAATATTTTACTTTTTGTCCTGGCTTGCCTACCAGCTTTGTAAATTGCAATGCTATGCTCCATAAATTCATTTGCGCAGGTGGAAAAAACATTGCCTTAAGAAAAAAACATATTGAAGAGAACACAGGTTCGAGGTGTCGGAGCTGCCTTTAGCATGAAAAGAAGAGAAGAAGAGAAGAGTTTGGATTTGATATCCCGCTTTATCACTACCTGAAGGAGTCTCAAAGCGGCTCACATTCTCCTTTCCCTTCCTCCCCCACAACAAACACTCTGTGAGGTGAGTGGGGCTGAGAGACTTCAAAGAAGTGTGACTAGCCCAAGGTCACCCAGCAGCTGCATGTGGAGGAGCGGAGACGCGAACCCGGTTCACCAGATTACAAGTCTACCGCTCTTAACCACTACACCACACATTACAGAGCTATTTGAAAGTTAGGACACACATAGTCAAGGATCAAATGAGCTTGGAGTGCATCTGTGCTGGCTTGTTGCTCTCCCCGTCTACTAAATCCATGCACTGAGCAAAGATGTCTGAAAAGAGTCACCTACAGCACCCCAAATTCTTTTTTTTTTTAATAATCATTTTTTATTGGTTTTATATAAATACAATAATAAATTCGCACATCTATCTTCACATCTTATACTGTTTTGGCTTTTTATGGCCCATGACTTCCGTCAAACCTTCCTTATGATATTCTAATATCTATTCCTTATGTCTGTATTTCCAAAGTCAATCATTGTTTTATATTATTATTTTCTAAAATTAATCACTATATCGCCGTACTAACAACAATATTTCTTCCTTACTCTACAAAGCCTCTTGCAATCCTACCAATGTATTCAATTGAATACAATTTTCCTTTAAATAATCTGTAAATTTAGCCCAGTCTTTGATGAACTTCTGGTCCCGCTGTTTGCGGATTCTCCCCATCATCTCGTCCAATTCTGCATACTCCGTTAGTTTCACAATCCATTCTTCTTTTGTCGGTGTTTGTTCTTGTTTCCATTTTTGCGCTATTAACATTCTCGCCGCAGTCACTGCATATTGGAAAAGCTTAAAGTCTTACAGCACCCGAAATTCACCAAGTGCATTTTGAATCTGGTAGTTGGCCACTTGCGGCCAAATGAAGATGCCCAGGTGCCAGGGTGGTGCCTAACGTCTCCACCATCTGGAGGTACATGTCTGGGGATCCTTGGATCTTGACTGTTTTCACACACTAGCAACACATCCTGTAGAATTTTATCTGTTATATTTTATTTACACAAAGAGAATGAATTCCAGGAACCAAAAAGTCGTATTGAAAAATATGGCTTTCGAGCAGTCTGGCCCCCAAATGGCAACTAGACAAAATAGTTGTATCAATCTGTGAAAGAGGATTTTAAATGAATTCAATAGAGGGGGACTTGAGGAAGTCAACCAAAATATGTAAAGCTGAAAGATAGAATCTGGCCCAGGAATTGGGCCAGGCTTAAGCAATGTTAGTAAAAATAATAATAAGGTTAAATGTACAATGAATATGTTTACCCCTGTGAGAGGGGGGGGGTGGATCTTGGCTTCCCACGGTGAGGGGGGGGAAGTATGAAAATTTAACCAATATGTATGTTTTGTGCTTTAAAAAATTGTAAAACCCAATAAATTTTTTGAAAAAAACAAAAAACAAATGGCAACTAGACCTTCCGTTTTGGAGACTGCAATCCTGGTTTAAGGATCAGCCACCTGATGCCTAGCTTATATATCTGAGTTTCTAACACTGGATAAGCAACTGATTATGCGTAGGCACTTGACACGAACAGCTCTTTTCAGTTGTCTGTGCTCAAAGTTGGGAGAATAGAACTGGGGTGCTTCGCAAGCATTGGAGATGGGGCTACCTGGGTGAGCCTTAACTTCTAAATAAGCTTGTGTGACAGATCAACTCTGGTACATTGTCACAAAAAATGGGAAGAACGTCTGGACAACATTCCCTTGAACACATTCTGTAACCTAAAGGAGAAAAACAGGTCTAGGATGATCTGAAGTCTATCACTCTACCGGTACCTTGAGAATATAGGACTTACGGGGGGAAACAATGGTATCTATTTTCCAACTCCTAGAATTCCATCCCAATTTCTTTGCATAAATAGATCAGATGACTTTAAAGTCAAGAGAAAGGGTCAAGATAAAATATCAGCGTATTTAATGCACATGTACAGTATTAACTGGCGCAACTGGCAAACCTCATATGTTACTTTATTATCAATATCGACAACTTCTACCACTTTTAAAGCCGACAGCACAACAAAAGTCCAATTGAGCTGCTCTTTGACTCAATTAAAAAAGGGAGAAGCCTGTACCATTGTAGATACAAAGTACAGGTACCACACAACTTGTGTGTGTTTAACACGCGCGATTTCAACTTTGCATAGTTGAAGGCCGGCAGGTTGAAATCACACAAGTTAAATGCATAGAAGGCGGAGAGCTTAAAAGCTATTTTTTTGCGCAGGGTTTCCCCGGTGTGGAAATAACTTCTCTCAGGCTTGTTGACTGGGCTCTGGGAGGCTCTGGCAAGACCTGGCGAGAGCTTCTCAAAGTCCATGCAAGAGTCTCTCTGGTAAGCTCTCTGTCTTGCTTAGCAGGGGCAGCGGGGAGGAGACCCATTTGGCACACTGGCTCTGGAAGGCAAGATGAATCACGTAGGGTGGTTCCAAACGGGTTGTTTGAGTACATGCATCCTTGCGTACATGCACCATTCCTGGAAGGTAACCCCTATGCAAGACGCGAATTACATGTAGATAGAAAAAGATTTCCTTTCCATTCTTTTCCTCAAAGAATTCTGGCCACTGTAGTTTACCGGTACCTCTCTCAGAGTTACAATTCCCAGCAATCCTTAAACAACAACAGTGCCCAGAATTCTTTGAGGCAAGGTGTTGCTTTAAAGGTGCAGTTTGTACATATGAGGCAGCTTTCTATGTACTCATATTATTGTGTTTAATGGGGCTTACTTCCAGATACACGCATATGAGATCACAACCCTAATGTTTTACTAGTATAGTTCAATTTTTCATGCTGCCTTTGAAGTTTAATGATAACATTAACTTTGTATCTCCCAAGCAACATAATTTCAAACATATTTGTGTACTATGTTACAGAGATTTAATAATCCCTGCCCTTTATTTTAATATCCTGAATTATATATAAAACTAGGCTTTTTTTTGCATTTATCCTTCCAAGAACAAAGCAATAGCAAGCTTTTTGCCAGGATAGTGTCAGACAGCATCCCTTAGGCTGTCTTGGAAAAGTAGAGGCAATTTCAGTTATTTTTATTACATGTGCTCCAAATGAAAACTCACTACCAATGTTACTTGGGTTTATTGCTCTGCAGAACTTAGGGGTTTAAGTACAGTGATATTATTATTATTATTATTATTATTATTATTATTTCCATAACTTCTTATTGCAAGTTCATGATGAGTCCATAATAAAAGTGCACTTAGGTTCTAGTCTGAAACATTTTTGACATGCTTACAATATGGTAAAACTACAGTTCTACACACACAAATCTAGAAGTAAGTTTCATTGAACTCAGTGGGTTGAGTGCTTAGGGTAGCAGTTTCCCACCCTGTGCCTAAAGGCATTCCTAGCGGGTCCCTTTGGAAATCAATAGATCATGTTTCCACTTAATATGATTAGGGCTGGGATGCCACTAGAGGAAAACCAGAACGCTTAATGAAGTTTGCGACAGCTTCAGAATACTTGTAAGTGCCCTTGATTCATTTCCATACATTTAAACTCTACTGACACAAGTCATCCATCCTTTTTAGTTGCTCCTTCCATGATCTTCAGCAATCAATAAAATATTTTAGGCCCCAATGTTCACATGTGGCAGCATCAGATGTCGGCATAGCATCATGAGAGAACACAAATCTGTTTCAGCGTCCAGTCCTTTGGCTTTTATTCTTAATAAAATAACGAGACGTTCCCCATCACAGATTCAAATACTAAATGCTTGCTGGAGACTTATTCATATGGATTTCTAATTGCATTTTAGTGCTTCTTTTATTTGCAATATATGGTATTTTCTTGTATTACCATTTCCATTCCGTAGAATCCAGTACACTATAATAAATGAAAGAAGCATTAGAATGCGGTAAAAATCAATGTGAGTACTGTATTTAATGTGATCATGCTGCAGATCACCTGAATGGAGCTCATGGACCACAGTTTAGGAACCCCTGAAGTGGAGGAATCACCTCTTTAAAAGATATGGCCACCTTATGCTTCCTTTGTCACAGGTATGCCATTCAAACATAGACAAAAGGGCCTTTTCAGTAGTGGCACCCTGGTTATGGAATGCCCTCCCTTAAATGGCTCATCTGGTGCTTACACTGCATTCACCCCCTCCCGTGCCTGGCAAAAACAGTTTTAGGCATTTCAACAGTAATTTTGGCTGTTTTAGCGATTTTATTTATTGAGTTATTATGGTATTTGTACTGTGATGTAACTGGTTGGAGACTCCTCTAATGTCTCCTAAATAAAATGAAGGGTGATATATAAATACTTTAAATGAATAATTAAGATGGTGCCTTCTGTGACCCATGCCTGCATAATTTGAAATGAGCTAGGATTTTTTCTTTTAATTGGGTGACAGCCCTGGTGTAGTTTCTTTTTTTTTCTTCAAAATTTTTTATTGGTTTTTCATAATTTTTATGTCACTCACAGATTCTATAATCATAAACACTTAAAACACATAAAACACATACATAAAAAGACAAAACAAAGAAATATATTTGAACCTAAATTCTATCCAGTTAAATTCACCTCAAATTGACTTCCTCTGAGCCTCCCTATCTAAAGTTCCGTGCCTTACTTCTTTAGCAGTTGTCCAATTTCTTACTTCTATTTACCTATTTACTCCTTATTTATTCGCAATTTTTTATCTTGACATTCTCCTAGTCTTTATTTATAAATTTATTCCACATACTCTCTAGATCTTAATTTCTAAATACTTAAATTTATCCTATCTACTAAACATCTATTTCTAATCTGAGCCTCTTTTAATCTTCTGAAACATTACTAAATTCAAATATTACAATATTTCTTTAAATAACTTCTAAATTTCTTCCAATCTTCCTCCACTGTCTCCTCCTTCTGGTCGCGGATTCATCCAGTCAGGTCTGCCAGCTCCATGAAGTCCATCATCTTCATTTGCCATTCTTCTATCGTCGTGCCCTGGTGTAGTTTCAACTGGTGCGGTTGAAACACACCAGCAGAGCCCATCCATCACTCTTGACAGAGCGTTTGCACTGCACCAACTTCCCTGCTGCCTTATCCCTGACCTCCAGTAAACAACAATGACCCACCTTCTGGAATGCTAATAGAACAGCTCCTCCCCCATCCTGGAAGACTGGTGGAGATCGTATGGCAGCCTTTCCCAAACTTGGGTCCCTGAATATTGTTGGACTACAACTCTCATCATCTCTGACCACTGGCTGTGCTGGCTCGGGGTGATGGGAGTTGTAGTCCCAACAGCATTTTGGGGACCCAAGATCGGGAAAGGATGCTTTAGAGCAGGCACCCCCAAACTCAGCCCTCCAGCTGTTTTGGGACTACAATTCCCACCATCCCTGACCACTGGTCCTGTTAGCTAGGGATGATGGGAGTTGTAGTCCCAAAACAGCTGGAGGGCCGAATTTGGGGATGCCTGCTTTAGAGTATTCAAAGCACTTATGAACTGGTTAGGCTTATGACTGGACGAGTGCAGTGGAGAACTGCAATCGGTGAGGGCTTCTGCAGCCTATCCTAACCAGGGCTCAGCTGAAACAACCATGTAGGACACTTTGGGAAGATCTCATTTCAAATAAGACTTTCTATCATTTTATTCACTTGAATTGCTTTGGGAAGGTCACTCATTCTGAGCTTCATTTCCCCGTCTGGAAAATGGGAACAAGGGCTCACTAGCATCTATCTAAAGCAGTCGTAACAGTAGCCTCTCTCAGCGGTGGCTAAGCTGTTTATTTTTCCCAAACTACCATTCAGAGGAGAAACAGAACATAATTCAGACCTGCAAAAAAAGGCTTGTTTAATTTGTTCTGTGCTGTGGTCACTTCCACAGAACTTTACTCTCCTCTGCTCTCTAAACACAGATAATTGCCATGGTAACTCTTGTATTTCAAGGCTCTTACATATACGCTCACACCGTTCTTAAAGAGACACAAAGTGGGCTTGAACCTGTAAATCATTTGAGTGGGCTCTTTTATGATTTATTGTTACATCTCTGTCAGAATTTAACAAAGCCTTGGAGAGGGTCTAAAAAATAATGAGGTTCTTTTCCTCCAGAAAATAAAATAAATTGTATTTTTAGATGCTTTGACATCTTTCATAAACAAACGAAAAAAGACAGGATGTCATTTGTAACTTGGGTACAAAATTATTGATGTTTCCCTATGCCACCTGAAGACAGGAGATTCCTTAGGGAGGGCTAAACTTCAAGCGCACAGAGCAACCCAGAGCACCTCAAAAGATAATTTATGAAGACAGTGAGCTGTGGCATATTAGAAACTCTGGAGAATCTACTTATAATCTTTTCTGAGAAAGAATTCGAAAAGCAGAATGGGTAGGTTTTGAATTCATAATCTGGCCATTGCAGGCATGATCCTTCCTTCTCTTTTTCCTTCATTGCTGCAACAGGTCCTAGATGTCAACAGGTTGTCAACATTTTTGGACATACCGTTTGGTTGGAGAATTGCATTTCAGATCACAGAATTTGGAGAACTGCAACTTTTGAAGCACAGCTGTGTTTCAGTTTGCCTATTGGTCCGAGAAGTGCAGATTAGGTAATTTCTCATTAAAATGCAATCAGAATTAAATTTCTCCTCCATCCTTAACCCTACGTCCGGGGTGGGGGACCTGCAGATGTTTGGACTGCTACTCCCATCATTCCAAGTCTGCATAGCTAATGGTAAGGGATGATGGGAGGTGTAGTACAGCAACACCTGTAGGTACAGGTTACCCATCCCTGCCCCGCTGTAACTCAAAAAGTTGAGATATTGGGAGTGAATGGACTATGATTGGTTCTTCTCCAGAAACTGCTTCCTGAATGTTATGTTTGATTGTGAGATGTGTCCAGTTGTTAAAGGTTCAGTGGAAGGGGAAAAAATCATGGTGTCTTCAGCTGTCAGAAACTAATGTAGTTCTTTTTAATGACGGTGGCTTGCATTAGACTGCGATGTGCGATTCCCCGTCTCTTTTGGTTGCGAAATTGTCTTGCTTGCAGATGTTTGTAATTACCTTAACACAAATTCATCATTGTGATTTAAATGTGAGATGCAGGAAATGAAGGCAGACTGTGGGGAGAAATCTAATCATTCTCTTTCTTCCCTGCCTGTCTCCAAAGCAGAGAGCGGTTATTCTGGGTGTTTAGGCATGTCAGGAACTGGGAGAAGAAGAAAAAGACAGACGAAAGAAATGGCTTTGTGTCTTTGGTAAAAATGTTGACATTTTCTCTTCATGGTTAGAGATCTAAATATCCTTCCTTGCCATTTGGAAAGCTTTCCACAGTTCATTCTTGCAGTTCCAGTGATATTTTATCAAAGATATGAAAGCTTTTAAAGAATGTTGGCTGAATTACCTCATGATCAATATGTCCACATCAAGAAGGGTTGGAACATTTTTGTTTATTTTCAGTGGTCTGCTAGCACAAAAGGAGTATGTGTGGTGTAGTGGTTAGACAGTCAGACTAGAACCTGGGAGACAAGAGTTTGAATCCCCACTTGGCCATTATGCTCATGGAATGACCACTCTGCCCTCCTCCTTTATGTTACTGGTGGTTCTCCACTTATTTTCTAGTGTTCTAAAATGTGCAAGGAGCCACTATAGGAATACCGGCAGAATGATGATGCTTGCCAGCTCTTTGCATCTTAATGGGAGGTGGAGGTCAAATTGGCACAGTGCATTTGTACCAAGTCTCTTGTGTCTGCATTTGATTAATATGTTCTGGATAAACCAAGTTCATCATGGAGTGTTGTCTTCTGAGAAAGTCTGCCCCCAAAGCATTTATGAGGGGACGTTTCCTCTTGGGACTGCAGGAGGATTTATGCTTTGTCAGCATGTCTATTCAGGGCTAGGCCAAAAGATTTTGCTTCCTGAAGTGAAGGACAAGATGGCGCCTTCCCCCAGTCTATGTACAAAATCAACCAAACTAGCTGTCAAATCTTCCTTCAACAAGGGCAACAGGGCAGTTTCTTCCATAGCATACAAGGGCATCAGGCATCAGGCACACACAGTTCCCCACCCCTCAACACCTGCTGTCTGAAGCGGCGGCCTCCATCTGCCTAATCGTAGGGCCAGGCCTGTGTCTTTTGGCACAAGCAGAAGAAGGAAGTTGAGGAAGGTCCTGCTGTGCCCTGAAACAGAGGATGGAGATGGTTGAATAGCATCCTTAATGCTTAGAAGGATGGAGTAAGCCAGAGATTAATCTTTCCAAAGAGAAATGGTGAACCAAGTAGAATTAACGAATTAAGGCTGCAGTAGACAACTCACTGAGGGGAAACCCCTTATTAATATTTTATTTCAGTAGGAAGCTATGGATTTTGCTCCAAGTATATTTCTTTTTTGTTTATTTCTGTACAAAGCTAGTGCTGATTTAGACCATGCAACTTTAAAGAGCTGAAAGCCTCTCCTATCTTCACTATTTCTGAACAATGTTCCAATACAGAAACCAGGCCTGAAGCTGGCACTTCTCTAAAGGCAAAAGGCATAGCAATTTTGGCAGATGGTTGTAGATTTTCCTTCTGCTTCTTCCATTTATTTCAAGCTTCTCTGGCCCCTGATACCCACCAGCCATGAAGCACACATTCTTCAGGGGGGAAAGGAACAGAAATTGCTTTTAGGAATGGTGTCTGAAAGAATGCAGTGAAAATGGGAGATCTGTGGAGACTTTCCTGGGGAAAGGGTGTTGACCTGTAGAGCAAGGGTAGCCAACGTGGTGCCCTGCTGAAGTTGCTGGGCACTGCCTTGGCTGCTGCTCTGCTCTGCAGACTTCTTGGGAAACTGAAAGTCAACACAGTTCTGTCTCCCTCTCGCTGCCTCTAGGGTGCTTTCACCACAACCCAGGCAAACCTGTTTGGAATTGCAACCCATTCTGCATGCTGCTCAGGAATTTTTTGCAAAATAAATAGAATGGATAAATTCAGACTTGCTGCATATAGGTTGGAGGGCAGCATGTGACATAAATTTTCAGGACTACTATTGAGAGTTGCATCAGGGATGCTGATCTTCCAACTTCTTCTGTTGTGTGGGACACAAAACATAACTGAAAAGTGGAAAGCACCAGAGAGGCCTTCTTCATCATCATCGACCAAAGGGACTGAATGACTGGTTTTAAAACAGACTCCTTGGCAGAAGGTAGAGTTTGCAGGAATGGCGGAAGATCTTGTGGCAAACTTTCTTTCCTGGTCCATTGTCTGGAGAACAGAACGGCCCCTGAGAATACTGAAGTTATAGATTCCTACATTTGGTAAATGCAGCCATTTACCTGGTGCTGCAAGGGAATTCCAAGAAACCAAAAAATCAGTGCCGTTTTTAAGTCAGTGGTTAAAATTATGCAATTCTGGAAGTCCCTTATTTTCAGCCCACCATCTCGATTCAAAATGGCATCTAAATGCATCCAAACACTGACAAAAACCTGCTCCTTGATCTCAGGAACCATAACACAAACTATGGTTAAAACCAATGAAGTTTTGAAAGCTTCTGTCTGCCATCTTGATTCAAAATGGCACCCAGTAGTATCCAGACATAGACAGAAACCTTCATGATAATGCAAATGTTGATTATAATATCTTAAGAGGTGCCCAACTGCAGAGCAGACAAGCAAACAAGTATCCAGAAATATATAGGAGATACAGCAATGTGCTATACAGAAGTGAGCTTCAAATATTTTTCCTGCTTTAATCAAAGGTGAATGAAAGAAAATGCAGCGTGATGAAATGATCGAACACTTTACAAGCTGCTTTAAACAAAGTGCTAAAAGGGGAAAACCCTCACACAATTCTATTGCTGTGTACCAGGTACTGTATCATAAGATAGAGAAAAAGAGCGTCATTGCAATCTGAGAAATATGTAGCACGTAAATTTTCGGGATGCTAGGCATAAGTTTAATGCTTCTGAAAATGCAGCTGATAAGACTTCAAAACACTGGACAGATTTTCAGCTCGGATAGTAAAATATTTCAGAAATTTAGTAAACCAGGGGTACAAGCTAACTTGTTTAAAGTGAGATTTGACGGTCTCTGTTATCATGGCTGTTTCCTGAGAGACGGTTTATGGAAGGTGGTTTTATGATGCATTCCTGAAACACCTCCAGATTTCAAATATGCAATATAAACCACCTTATGAAAACTTCAGAACTAGCCCTTGATTTATAAATAGCTCCACACCTACTTTAGATGTAGGAGAAAATCTGAGATCAAGAGGATCCACTTAAAGATACAAATACACAGGTTATCGCAGGAGGACTTGTTTAAGGACCCACAGTATCAAAAGTCAGGAGCACACCCGCCAACATTTCTCAAATGAAAATAGGGACTCCCATTCTATAATGATAATTTTACTATTTATACCCCACAAATCTTACTGGGTTGCCCCAGCCACACTGGGGCAACGTCCTAATGACTAAACTATATAATGCATACCCTCCAACATTTCTTCAATGAAAATAGGGGTGCCCTATTCAATAATAATCATAATAACAGCAGCAGCAGCAGCAGCAGCAACAACAACAACAGCAGCAACAACAATGATACCACACCACCCTTCTGACTGGGTTGCCCCAGCCACTCTGGGCAGCTTCCAACATATATTAAAACATAATAAAACATTAAACATTAAAAAAAAATCCTTCCCTATGCAGGATTGCCTTCAGACAGCTTGGGGGTCAGATAATTCCATACCTTCCAACATTTCTCCACTGAAAATAGGGACATCCTAAGGCAGTGGTGGCTAACCTTGGCACTCCAGATGTTTTGGAACTACAACTCCCATCATCCCTAGCTAACAGGACCAGTGGTCAGGGATTATGGGAGTTGTAGTCCCAAAACATCTGGAGTGCCAAGGTTAGCCACCACTGTCCTAAGGAAAAGTAGGGCATTCTGGGTTCAAATCAGAAACCAGGACAGCTTCCCTAAATCAGGGACGTCCCTGGAAAATAAGGGACACTTGGAGGGTCTGCAGGAGGCCACCTTGAAGATGAAAGACGTCTTCTGTTAGGGGAAGACCCACTGAACTTTAACAAGACTATCCACAAGAAAAGAAATTGTGTTCCCTTTGGCCTCCTGGTTAGCTTTCTGTCATTCCCACCTCACAGGCAGGCAATTTGGGGAATCAGTCTAACACAGTTCCTGACATTCACTAGACTGTCCAAGCAACTACAGTCACTATGGGCAGAGATCAGGGTTGACTCCTACACCGCTGATTACTCTAATGGACCTCTTTACATTCTCTCAAATATGTGAATGATTGCCGTTTATTCCTCTGTGGGAAATGTCAGGGTTGCACCAGATGAGCAGGAGTGGTGGCAAGCCCCCCAGGCGAAGCGGCAACCATGGAAGAGTCCAGAGAAATGGAGGGATTCTTACCTGAAGAAGACTGGTGGTGACATTCCTCAGAAGAGGAAGAAGCAGATGGGGAAGAGGGAAGGCCAGAAGAGGAGGAGGAAGAAGTTGAGCCAGAATCAGGCCCTTGTGAGGAGAGGAGCCGGAGGCCCCCCTCCCCTCCTCCCATCTCAGCTGTAGAGCGTAGAGCTGAGAAACGGAGGGAGCAATTGGAGGCAGTTGCAGCTAGTAAAAGGCGTGGTGATGAGCTGTCTACTTAAGGACGCCGGCTGCTTCCCTCACCAGCACCTGCAATTGCTGTGCTGAAGCACGTAGTTGTGCCTGCTCATCCTGTTCCTGGTTCCTGTGTTCCTGACTTCGACTTCCTGACTCCTGGCTTCCTCCTGACCTTGGCTTTGTGACTTTGGCTTCTGACTCCTGGCTTAACCCTGACCTCAGCTTCCTGACTTCTGGCTTGAACTGACTTTGGCTGGCGTGTTTCGCTTGGTGATGCAGTGAAGGCGAAACTGTCCTTCAAAACTTGCACACGCTTGTTAAGGTTGCTGTACTGGTTGCAGTATGTGTGTCCCCCCCCCCAGCTTGACCCATCACCATCCGGACGTTTTGTTTCCTGTTAAATTCTTATCTCTTTGATCATTTGGCTTGCATGTTCGTACATTTCCATTTGTGACATAGACCTTTATTGCTTTATTATTTGGGGCGATATTTTCTCACTTTACCAGTCAAGATCTAGTGCTAATGAAGAGCAATAATTCTCCAGCAGGCCAGACTGTCTATACTTTGGGATGATTCACTTCACATCCAGGCGACTCAAAGAAATAGCGTTAACTAATACTGCTTCGTTATACTGTGCGTTGTAAAATGACCCTCCCTTGTTGGTAATAGCAGTGTGATGCTGTGTTGACAGTTCTTTTAAAAAATGATGGGACACCACAACAATATACAAGGAGAAAAAATTCCGATGGGTAAATTTAGTATGGTACATGTATAATGCAGGAATTCTATTCTGACTCTGTCATACTTGTAGTGCCTTAGAAACACTTGTGGTTTTGAGGCATACGAATAAAATCCAACAGATATTCCGCGCTTGGTCGTGCCAGTGTTTTATTGTCTAGAAGGGGGTCCCTATGCCCATATATATTAAAGTGTGCACCTGCCTTCAATAAGCCCACATTAGGGTATGCAAGTGAATTGAATGCCAAATTTGCCTTGTAAAGTATGTGTTAAAAAGTGCAGACATGTTGCTGGAAAAAAGAGGATTTTTTTTTTTAATCGTTTTGTTTTAGGCAAGGCATAACTGAAGAAATTTAGCTGTGATGAAAGTGTCTGAAAAGGGCAGTGAAACAATAAAAAAGCTTACATTTTAAGAACTTTTATTATTATTAAAAAAATCCATTTTCTCCAAAGTGAAGTACGTTTCCGAGCACGTTTCCGAGCACAATTCAAAGTGTTGGTGCTGACCTTTAAAGCCCTAAACGGCCTCGGTCCTGTATGCCTGAAGGAGCGTCTCCACCCCCACCGTTCAGCCTGGACACTGAGGTCCAGCGCCGAGGGCCTTCTGGCGGTTCCCTCACTGCGAGAAGCAAAGCTACAGGGAACCAGGCAGAGGGCCTTCTCGGTAGTGGCGCCCGCCCTGTGGAACGTCCTCCCAGCAGAGGTTAAAGTGATAAACAACTATCCTTCATTCAGAAAATACCTGAAGGCAGCCCTGTTTAGGGAAGTTTTTAACCTGTGATATTTTGATGTATTTTAATCTGTTGGAGGCTGCCCAGAGTGGCTGGGGGGACCCAGCCAGATGGGCGGGGTACAAAAAAAAATTTATGATGATGATGATGAAGTACTTTAAAGCCCCATTGATTTCAGTGGAGAAAATAACACATGCCCTTAACACGTGCCCTTAACACATGTGGGATGTAAGATGGCTTAACTGTACCTAGATCCATGACGTCCATAGATATGTATGTGTATTTATTTATTATCTATTAAAATAATTTCTATACCAATATATAAAAATCTCAAAGAGGTATACAACCTATGTTAAGTCATGTGCCTACCAGTTTGGAAGACAAATGAGACCAAAATAAGGCCATGGTTTCTACATACTTGAAGAACTCCCTAGCTTTGCAGAATCACAAACCAAGATTAAAATAAAATAAGCCAAAGCTCACCAAAATGGTCTCATGAGGACTAGTGACTTAGAGAATGTTGGTTGCAATTGCATCTATAGAGATATGAGATACTGTATTAGAATAACTCACCCCATTGTCTGGAAAGAGAACTTCCAGGTTAATATTTAGTGCCAATGACAGGAGCTTCTGGGGAGTTGGGGATGTGCTGCTTGCCCAATCACAGCATGTGTGCTGTAGGAGGTAAAAGAAACTCCGTTCCCTACACTACAAAATATTTCAGAATGAGAAAAGGGGGGGGGACCCTGTTTCCCTTCCCCACCGTCCAGAATTTCATTTTTTCAGCTTTATCTTTATAAAATGCTCATGTGGCTTCCGGTTGACGTGCCGGAGGAGAAGGTCGGGGGGACATGTCGCTCCATGACATTCCCCCGTCCGACTGGGAAAAGGGGATATCGCGCCAGCGCCGCGACCCCCAAAACCCCCGGGAAGGGCGTCCCGGGGTCTAATGGACCCGCATCGGCTCGGACGCCGAACCTGCTCCCCGGGAGACCGCAGCAAGGGCTCCCGAGCTTGAGCGGGCGGCGGAGCCTCAGGGTCCGCAAACTCCCCGTCGGGCGAAGCTGCGAGACCGACTCTTCCGAGCGCGCCGATTTCTCCAAGACCTGTAATTTGGAATCGTGAGTAAAATGCATTTGGATTGAGTTTGGACTGGATTTGGACTGGATTGGAACGAAAACACGGAGGTCCGTTCCTTTCCATTGTTACAGTGAAGCAGGAAATAGATACAGTTGCATTGAAAAGGAATGAATTGACTTTTTTGTTATACGGCTTTAAATTAACCCTTGAGCCTCCCCTGGTCCTGAGGGAAGCAGAAGGAACTGTGATAGATCTGTGGATTTTTTTAAGCTGAAAAGTTTGTGAAGTGTTATAAGAACAAAAAGTTGGAAAAAGTTTTTAAAGTTTTAAAAGTATAAAAACTGTGATCAAAGAAAATGGCGATGAAACCGGATATTACTTGGCAAACTGTGCTGGAGAAGATGCAGGAATACATTGCGGAACTGAGAGAGAGGAATGCGATGGGAAAGACTACGGATGAGATAAGGCCAAACCCAAACACTGTGCCTGCTGAACCAGATGAACAAATAACTAAGGAAGTGACAGGATCCGTCAAGGCTAGACAACGAAAGATTATTTTGCCAAACATCAGCTGCAGGAAAAGATTCTACAACCGGAAGAGAAAATGTGCTGCCACCCCAAGAAGCAAGAGAAGAATTATAAGAAAAAACAGCACATTGACATCTACTGACAAGCAGCCGAAGGGAAGCCGAGACGAACTGAACATGAATTGGGAAGGCAGGACACAGTTTTTGGAAAAGGCCTGTTTGGAGGATGCAATGCAGGACTCATGTTGGTTTTGGGCCTCTCCACCAGCAGGAATAGGATAAGAACTGTTAAAGTAGGGCCTGACTTGTGGATTTATGGTTTTTTGACTTATGGACACGCCAG
This sequence comes from Darevskia mixta, assembly GCA_034641385.1. NCBI lineage: Eukaryota > Metazoa > Chordata > Lepidosauria > Squamata > Lacertidae > Darevskia > Darevskia mixta. Next base: position 23,418,917 of record JAWWNH010000014.1, on the reverse strand, counting down.
GGACTGTTTAAAGATTATGATATATAAGTGAATGATAAGTATTTTTATGTTTAAGATGATAAGTATGACAAGTAGTGAATAATGCAAATAATAGCTGCTTACCCGGGGACCGGGGGAGGAAAGAGGGATGTAGATGAAGATATATAAGTGATTTAAGATATGGGATGTTTAAAGATTGAAGATTGATTTCAGGAATATAACTATTTGATTATGAAATTAGAAACCTGTTAAAAATTGTTAAATGCTATCAGATGGAAAATAATGGAGTGGGCGAGAGGAAGCCTGACAATGATTGTAATACAAGTGAGCTGGCCTGAATCGGGGCCAGACAATATTGAAAAATCAATAAAAATTATTTAAAAAAATATATATATATAAAATGCTCATGTGTTTTAGAGCTGCGAGTCCCAAATCTGGCTCCCCAATCATAGCTGTCAACCCTCCCTTTTTTGCGGGAAACTCGCTTATTCCAATGCTGTTTCCCGCTGCTATCCCGGATTGTTGATATCCCTTAAATTTCCCAGATTTCAAAGGAAGCAGCTCCTCTCCCTCCCTGCCGGCCAGGGAGGCTCCTCAGCTGCGTTGCTCGGCTGCCAATAAGGAGTCTGAGACCGACTGGGGGCGGAGTTTGCATGCCTTGTGCAGCCAGACCCTCACGCCCAACCAGCCAGCCAGCCTGCCTGCTGTCTATGTCTTTCGCTCACCCGTTCGCACGCAGCCTCTGGAGTGCAGGGTGGCGAGGCTACTTGGTGCCATTGCACCGCCCTCGCGGCATCCCTTATTTTCAAATCCGAAAGTTGACAGCTATGTCCCCAATGCTCTATAGCAGTAGAGTACTTCGTTCTTAAAATTCACAGAGTTTGGAGAGAAATGCACTACTGTTCACATTTAACGGCGAATCTGCCTAATTCCCGCTTTCCATAACAATACGAGGAGGTAGAGCATAGTCTTCGCCACAGCTAGAAGCCATTGATAGCCTTGTCCTCCACAAATTTGCCAAATCCTCTTTTAAAACCATCCAAGTCGGTGACCCTCACAGCCTCTTGTGGGAGTGAGTTCCGCAGCTTAACTAGGCGCTGCGTGAAGAAGGACTTCCTTTAATCTGCCCCCGAATCTTCCAAAACACCTAGCATCTGAATGACAGGAAGTGTGGATCATTTATTAAAATGGGAAGAATTTGATCAAAACATAATTTGGTTTAAAAATGGAGCCTGGAGAGTCTTTGCTGTTAGCTCACGCTTATAATTCACAGGAGAAGGCTTGCTTGTGGCAAACTTCCAAACACAGTTCTGCGATCTGTTCACTATTGTAAAGTTAACACCTAAAGACAATTGCGAGCCAGATGGATATTAGAAGAGCCTCTGCCAACCTGGTGCCCTCCATATGTTTTGGACTACATTTCGCATCAATTTGAGCCAGAATGGCCATGTTATCTGGGGCGGATCGGCTGTTGTAGAGCGTTTTTAAATCTATGCTTGAACCCTGTGAGGAGATGAGCTGTTATATTATGCACCAACTGATTTTTCTCGATAGCCAGCTAGGATAGCCCCATACAGGGAAAGAAATACTTCAGCTTATTGGAAATTTATAGGAAGATTTAGAAAAAAACAAATAAAAATGTGAAGCTAATTCAGTGAGTCCAGGATTGGGAGTGTTAATCAGCTGTTGAAAGAGGGGAAAGTTTTGGTGTTGTTGTTTTTTAAATCCACTGGGCTGTCTGAAACCTACATGTGATTCTCCGATGCTCTTTGGCTTCTGGCCTAGATTTGCACTATAGATACTGAAACTTAACAACTTCAGATTTGGACTAACTACAGATTTTGGATAAATAAGGTGGATATAACAAAGGGTTTGCCTTCCTCTCTTCATCTGTAGTTGAAGTATCCTAAAAACCATTCATAAGCAGGAGCCACTGATGATAACCCCCCTTTTATTATTATTATTTAACAAAATTTATATACTGCTTGATGGTAATAAAACCTCCAAAGAGTTTATAAGAAAGCTTAAAATTATCAATGATGATTGATGATCAGGGCAATGTTTGAATAAGAAGGGGAGTTTAGGACCTGTGAGTGCAGGTGCGGGGGAAGTTATATGGGAAATACATAGGGAGTAGAATACATAGGGTGTAAAATAATAGAATCATAGAATTCTAGAGGGGGAAGGGACCCTCAATGGTCATCTAGTCCAATGCCCTGCAATGCGGGAATCTCAACTAAAGCATCCATGACAGATGGCCATCCAACCTCTGCTTAAAAACCTCTATGGAAGGAGAGTCCACAACCTCCTGAGGGAGACCGTTCCGTTGTTGAACTGCTGTTACTGTCAGAAAGTTTGATCTGACGTTTAGTCGGAATCTGCTTTCTTGTAACTTGAAGCCATGGGTTCGAATCCTACTCCAGCAGAGCAAGAGAATACAAGTTATGAGAGCCAGTGTGGTGAAGTGGTTAAGAGCAGTAGACTCATAATCTGGTGAGCCGGGTTCGCGTCTCCGCTCCTCCACATGCAGCTGCTGGGTGACCTTGGGCTAGTCACACTTCTCTGAAGTCTCTCAGCCCCACTCACCTCACAGAGTGTTTGTTGTGGGGGAGGAAGGGAAAGGAGAATGTGAGCCGCTTTGAGACTCCTTCGGGTAGTGATAAAGCGGGATATCAAATCCAAACTCTTCCTCTTCCTCTTCTTCTTCTTCTTCTTCTTCTTCTTCTTCTTCTTCTTCTTCTTCTTCTTCTTCTTCTTCTTCTTCCACCTTCCTTGTGGCAGCCCTTGAGATATTTGAAGATGGTGAAGATGACACTAGTTATGCAACTCCAGTTCGATTACGCAAGTTACGGTGACCTGCAAAATGAACCTGAGCTACTCCAGTGACTCAAATGACCCCTAGGAAAGCAAATGAGGGCACATGTTGAAATCGTTCCAAATTGCTAGTTTAACTTACTATCTGGCACCATGTGGGTACTGTGGGAAGCCCGACACATTTTCGTGCAGGTATACAAGCCCATTTGTATTGATGGCTCTAACTAATTTTAGCTTGAGAAAACAAACAACTGTGGTTTCATTCGAAAATTGCACTTGCACTAGGTTTTTGAGCGACTTCTCAGAACCGTTTAAGTAATCTAACCACTTCTCCATCTCACCCTGTGAGTTGCAGAAATGGATCGGAGTGTTATGATCTGTCTTAAAGCCAGAGGTTTTTTTTTAAAGGGTGGGTGGGTGGAGGGAGTATTTTTCACATATATGAAATTTCAAGACTAAACATGTAAATATAAAAGTAAATTAGTCCTTAGCACAAGAGTGATTCACTTTATGGTCCCTATAAACTCTTATTATAGCAATAATATTTCGTGTCTATGTTTATGCTACAGGACAATAATATGCTGTAACATATAAAGTGAGTTTTCAGGCTCTGTTTGTGAGGTAACTAAATACATGTCTGGAAGCCTGCGGGGGGAAAGGCTGCTTAGGTTGGAGTTGCTGTGAGAAAGTAGCGTGCGAAGGAAGGGTTAAGCCCCTCTCCTCTGCAGCTTCTCAGCTGCAAATCCCCTTCTCTCAGACATGTTTCACCTATTGATTGTTAAGTATAGTGAATTAATTCACTGAAATTGTAAATGCTTGCATGCATTACTATGTGTTTAAATTCAATTGGTTGGTAACTGGAGTCCGCTAGTCGTTCTCATGTGACTGGCTAATGTTGGTCACATGGGAGGTATCTAGTGAAGTAGAGACTCCATTTTATGTGAAGCAAGATGACTGTGTTTTAGAATCCACCGTGAACACTGCTAAGTTGAATGGAGTGTTGGAGTGCTTCTTCTCTGCTTGAAAAAAAGAGCAAAGCTGCAAAGTTGCAGGAGAAGGTAAAAGTGAAAATCTCTCATAGGAGCTGCAAGGCATGGCATAACTGAGATACAGAAGGCTGAAAGTGCTGAGCTCTGGAAAGAAAGGAAAATATAGTTGTTCAGAAGTTAGAAGAAGAGACTGCAAACCCATGCTTGGATGAGCACGTGACTATAAAATTTTTGTTTTAATTCATCTATAACTACGGTATACGTTTCTGCTAATAAAGGTTTTGAATGTTAAAGTCTAGACATTGGTTTAATTTCCAAAGAAGGCTGTCAGTCATATACCGTATTTTTTCGTGTATAACACCCCCGTGTATAAGATGCCTCCTATTTTGGGGGACTCCAAATTAAGAAAATAGGGGGAAATTGCCCCATGTATTAGACGATCCCTCTTTTCTTAACATAATTTTTAAAGAAAAAACCCTAGTCTTATACACAGAAAAGTACAGTATATGATTTAAGCTTCTTAGCTGCCATTTCACTACCCTTATATTCAACATAGATGTCTTATTACATGTACCCTGTTTCCCCTTTTTTAATACGTAGTCATAAAGTAAACCATGGCAGGTTTTTTTAACCTTTGTGAGAAGTAAGACGTACCCCAAAAGTAAGCCATGGTGCCGCCATTGTTCCCGTCGCCTCCTCAGCCCCTCCTGCTTAGTGCGCAGGGAGAGGCGGGGGGGGGGACGCCTCTTCCTGCCCTGCTTGTTCCCCGTGTGCAGGGAGCCAGCGAGCCAGCGAGAGGCACGGGGGAAAAATGCGCCTCTTGCAGAGTTCTGCCCCGCCTGCTCAGCGCGCAGGGGGAGGCTGTACCGTACCATACTGACGTAATAAAAATAAGACACCCCCCCGAAAATAAGCCACCCTGTGTTTTTTTGAGGAAAAAAAATTATAAGACGGTGTCTTAAAAAGGGGGAAAGACGGTATTTGCTTGTAACATATAGCTTGTGGACGATGTGATAAATTCAGGTTTCGGTTCAAATTCATGGAGGATAAGGCCCTCAATGGCTATTAGTCATGGTGTCAATGTTCTACCATTGGAGACCGGATTAAATAGGAATCCTTTACCATAGTGGTGCACACTGTGACCAGATGACCTCTGTGGCTGCCTAGTCTCCCTCCTTATGGTTCTTTATCTTTAAACTGGGCTTGGATGAAACAGCCTTTCCAACAGGGGATATCTTCAAATCAGAGGACTATTTTAAGATAGGTCACCCTAGGTGCAAATATGGGTGCCAGTTCTCTAGTGAGCATGAAGAAGTCGCTGTTGCCCATTGTGCCAGGGACTGGCTGGGCACTGAGGAGTGAGCAGCAGGAGAAAGGGGGTTGGATGAAGGGATCAGTGAACTGGGGGAACCTGTAACAGCCAGGAGACAAGAGTCAGAGGCAGGAGAAGCTGCAGGAGTGGAGAGTGAACGATAGGTGCAGGAGGAGGGAGAGACAGGTCAGGTTGCTGTAGAGTCAAGGGCTTCCACACCACCACCACCACCACCTCCCGCTCCACTGTCTCCCAGGACCATAGCTGTCAACTTTCAGATTTGAAAATAAGGGATGCCGCGAGGGCGGTGCAATGGCACCAAGTAGCCTCGCCACCCTGCGCTCCAGAAGTTGCGCGCGAATGGGTGAGCGAAAGAGCGAGCGCGTAGATGGCAGGCAGGCTGTCTGTCTGGTTGGGCGTGAGGGTCTGGCTGCACAAGGCATGCAAGCTCCGCCCCCAGTCGGTCTCAGACTCCTTATTGGCAGCGGAGCAATGCAGCTGAGGAGCCTCCCTGGTCAGCAGGGAGGGAGAGGAGCTGCTTCCTTTGAAATCCAGGAAATTTAAGGGATATCAACAATCCGGGATAGCAGAAGGGAAACGGCATTGGAATAAGGGAGTTTCCCGCAAAAAAAGGGAGGGTTGACAGCTATGCCCAGGACCAGAATTGGACTGAAGATGACAGAGCAGAAGCAGGTGACACACAGACAGTCTCTACCTGCTTGCACACAGTTCGGGTGTCAGAGATACATAAGCCAAGGTCAGGGGCAGGACCTCTGTTTGCTGCAACTGCCTCACTGGGTGCACACCTAGGGTAGCTGAGAGATGCAGGTCCAATAGAAGTTAGGGAAAGGCATGTCTAAGTGTACTTTTGACAATGAAGAGTTAAGGTGGAAAGGTGGTGACCTAAATTCCTAAGAGCCCCAGTTTTACCTGTGTACAACATTTCCCCTCTGCTTTGGAGAGAAGCACTTCACCTCCCTGACCCCAGAAGAGGTGAGGTGGAACAGAAGACACTAGCAGAAGCCTTAGGAAAGCAAAAACTATTTATAACAAGCGACGAGAGCTTAGATTCTACTATCTAAGCTCACCTACGAAGCTTTTATATAAGGGTTTCCATTGTACAGCCCTTTCAAATTCTCAAGGGTGCCTGCTGTTTATATCCGTGTCTCAAGCACAGAAAAAGGTTTGGTTGTCCGTGGCAGTGCTAGGTGATAGTAAATTCAGAGATGACCTCAATTGTTTTGCAAACTACTTCTGGAACACATACATAATACATAAATGTGTGGCTTTTTAAAGAACTCCTTGGTTTTTTCCTCCCTCCATCTATCACACTGAATCAGCACTATAAATATAACTGTGAGCAAACAAAATGTTTTATTTGCATAAGCCCTGGCCGAAGCAGAACGCTGCTTTGCTTTAAGAATTTACGGCTGCGTGTACTTATATATTACATCTGCTTGTTTAGATAACCTCGAGCAAAAAATGCATACTTCTGAACTTGCTCTCTGATTTCCCCCTCAGCTGAGGTTTTGGCTAAGAGGGATTTTGACGGCTTTGAGAAGGAGGCAAGGTGTGTCTGGTTGTTGACTACTCCACCTCCTATGCCAATTTCAGCTGCAAAACATAAGGTCCACTGGCTGATTTTGACCCATACCCACATCACTTGCAGCCCTCTGAAGGAATTCTAGACACCTATTGTCTGCAAGCTGTTCACCTCATCCAAGGAATTTGTGTGGTGTGCACAGGTTTGTCAACAGTGGGTGTGTGGTGGAATGGATTCAGGCCAATAGCCCATCTAGCTCAGCATCTTGTTCTCACAGGGGGAAACCAGATGCCTTTGGGAAACCCACAAACAGGCTCTGAGCACAAGAGCACTCTCCTGTCTAGTGGTTTCCAGCAACTAGTATTTGGGAGTATTTCCTCCAGCTGTGGAGGAAGGGCATAGCCATCATGGCTAATAGGACCAGGTGCACAGCCTGGGAGTCATTTTGGACTCACAGCTGTCCATGGAGACACAGGTCAATTCTGTGTCCAGGGCAGCTGTCTACCAGCTCCATCTGGTAAGCAGGCTGAGACTCTACCAACCCACGAACTGTCTCGCTAGAGTGGTGCATGCTCTGGTTATCTCCCGTTTGGACTACTGCAATGTGCTCTACATGGGGCTACCTTTGAAGGTGACCCGGAAACTACAACTAATCCAAAATGCGGCAGCTAGACTGCTGACTGGGAGATTGATTATGAAGTGGTGTGATGAACTCTATACAGTGGTGCCTCAGGTTACAGATGCTTCAGGTTACAGACTCCGCTAACCCAGAAATAGTACCTCAGGTTAAGAACTTTGCTTCAGGGTGAGAACAGAAATCGTGCGGTGGTGTTGCGGCAGCAGCGGGAGGCCCCATTAGCTAAAGTGGTACCTCAGGTTAAGAACAGTTTCAGGTTAAGAACGGATCTCCAGAACGAATTAAGTTCTTAACCTGAGGTACCACTGTACTCTGCTCCTTAAGCCTCTCTCTTACCACCCCGTGGTGGGAAACTAAACATATCCAACTTCATTCAAGCTGCAAATTCTTTTGGGACTAACGCAATTTGCAAAGTATGCATCTCCTTGGTGGATTTGAGGAACGCTTTGACCGGCTGACTATGAAGCTCACAAGAAAGAACTATAATTTTTCCTTTGGCCTCAGAGGAACTATTCCATTGTTCATGTGTTAAACCAATTACCTATGCATTTAGCTCTTTTGGGGCAAATGCTTTGTTTTGTATAATTATGGTTCCAACGAAAGAAAATATGTTCGCTGTTACTTGTAAAAGACCTCCATAGGCAGAGGTTACATTTCGGCATCTGGTTATTTTTCCTGGGTTGTGGTTTTTTTTGCCATTTGCGGTGGGTACTGGGAGGATATTAGTTGAATGCCATGCCATAGCTGTCAACTTTTGGATTTGAAAATAAGGGATGACGCGAGGGCGGTGCAATGGCACCAAGTAGCTTTGCCACCCTGCGCTCCAGAGGCTGTGCGCGAACGGGTGAGTGAAAGAGCGAGTGCGTAGATGGCAGGCAGGCTGTCTGTCTGGTTGGGCATGAGGTCTGGCTGCACAAGGCATGCAAGCTCCGCCCCCAGTCGGTCTCAGACTCCTTATTGGCAGCCAAGCAACGCAGCTGAGGAGCCTCCCTGGCCGGCAGGGAGGGAGAGGAGCTGCTTCCTTTGAAATCCGGGAAATTTAAGGGATACCAACAATCTGGGATATCAGTGGGAAACGGCATTGTAATAAGGGAGTTTCCCGCAAAAAAAGGGAGGGTTGACAGTTATGTGCCATGCCATGTGGGCCTCAAGGCAACCTGCAAAGGTGTGCCTCCCTTCAGCCATTGTGCCATTTCTCAGGATGTAGCACATTCTGCAGGCATTGAAAGGTTGATTGTGGCTAGAAGCTTGTGCCTAGCAATTGCGATATCTTTGCAACCATAGACCCATGGCCATAACCTCCAAGGTCCTGTGAAGCACAGCAGAACCATTCATAGTATTTGTCCAGGCCTTGGAAGATGTAATTATCAGCCTTTTAACTATTTCCGCCTTCCTCCTCCTCCTCCATTTTAAAGCACTTGCTGGCTTTCCTGCCCTTGTGTGGCTCAAACTCGTGCCAACTGCATTTGGGTTCCCCCAGAGGTGGCTTTCTGCATGGGGTGGAGCAGCTGCATTGCTAGCTTCCTGGCCACACTTGTCACTTGCCCTGCTTTGCACCTTCCTTGAATGTTTTTGCCTGGCTGGTTTTTGCCCTTGAATTCTCATCATGCTTCCTGTTTGCCTGCATGGAGGATAGAGAGGGATGTATGTGAGAGAGTGTGTGTGATGAAATGATCCTTCTATACAAAGGTAAAATTCACATTTATTGTTTTGCTTACTTTTGCCTCTGGTTCTGCCCACCACTAATATGTGGCCTCCAGAAGGTTGCACAGAAGGAAATGTGCGCCCCCCCCAGCTGAAAAAGATTCATTAGCCCTGCCCTAGCTATTCTCCAAAGTTTTTATGGCTCAATTTATCCTGTGTTTTACTCTGTGAACCACCCTGAGATCTTATGATGCAGGGCGGTATATAAATATAATAAACAAACAAACAAATATGCCTGTGAGTGAAAACTCAACCCTTCTAATCAAGGCCCTCGGTGAAGAGCCAACAACTGAGAGCAGTCAAATCATGCATTTCTCCTTGAAGAAGTTACTGAGTTTTTCCGCATCTCATTGGTGTAGTCTCCAACTGTAATGTTAGCAGCCGAGGAACTTATCAGTGCGTTAGGTGACTGTGGTAGCACTTGCTTTAACACAGAGCTAAAAATAAAAGAAGTTTCTCCCTAAGGGAACAACACATCCCTCCCCCCCCCAAGAATTTTACAATGCTAATTTTCTTTTTTGCAGCCTCTCTTTGTTGTTAGTGCTGTGAATATGCATCGGTCTCTTAGCATCTGAAGAGAGACTAAGCTCTTGAATATACAAATAGCCCTGCTGCTGGGTGAAGATCAGATCTCCTGGCGATTCTCTCCCCCATCCGCATTGCCCTATATTAGCTTTTCAAGATGGTGTGAAATAAGCCCTCTTCAGGGATTCTCTAACTATGTTCAGTGAATGTGTGTTTGGTGGGGGAAGGAGACAGAGATGACAGGGAGCCTGCTATAGAACAGGGGTGGCCAACTCCTAAGAGACTGCGATCTACTCACAGAGTTAAAAACTGGCAGTGATCTACCCACCTTTTTTGGGTTCAGGTCAAAGTTGTTGAGCTTTTCTTAGAGGAGCCAAAGATGCTGCGCTTCTTTGGGGGGAACCAGTGATTTACCAGTGATCAACCTGTTGGACATGCCTGCTCTAGAACAACTCAGGGCTCCAGAATGTGTGGGGTGGAACCCCAAGTACAGGGGTCTTCCCACTTGAGAAGAGTTTCCTCCAAGTGATGTAGGGCAGTTGGAACAGCAATGAGGGGCAGAGCCAGTGCTATTTTTCTATATGTCATGAATCCTGAGGATCTCTCAGTGTGGTATATAGGCTGATAGAGGGTTGGATTTTGACTAAGACCTGGATTCAAATTCTCACTCAACCACCAAGCAAACTGGGTGAACTTAGTTCTAGTTACAGGTAGGTAGCCGTGTTGGTCTGCCATAGTCGAAACAAAATAAAAAAAATTCCTTCCAGTAGCACCTTAAAAAGGTAAAGGGACCCCTGACCATTAGGTCCAGTCGTGACCGAATCTGGGGTTGTGGCGCTCATCTCGCTTTATTGGCTGAGGGAGCCGGCGTATAGCTTCCGGGTCATGTGGCCAGCATGACAAAGCCGCTTCTGGTGAACCAGAGCAGCACACGGAAATGCCGTTTACCTTCCCACCGGAGCGGTACCTATTTATCTACTTGCACTTTGACGTGCTTTCGAACTGCTAGGTTGGCAGGAGCAGGGACCGAGCAACGGGAGCTCACCCTGTCGCGGGGATTCGAACTGCTGACCTTCTGATCGGCAAGCCCTAGGCTCTGTGGTTTAACCCACAGCACTACCCGCATCCAACTAAGTTTGTTATTGGTATGAGCTTTCGTGTGCATTCAAGAAGTGTGCATGCACATGAAAACTCACACCAATAACAAACTTAGTTGGTCTCTAAGGTGCTACTGGAAGGATTTTTTTTTTATTTGGGTGAACTTAGGCTATTCACTTTCTTTTAGTCTAAAATACCTTGCTATGAGTTTTAGGTGGTGGATAGAAAGTTGATGAATGTAGAAAGCATATGGGACTCTCTAAAAGTGGCAATGGACAAAATGACCCAGATATCGTAACAGATCTGCCACGTGCAGATAGATAAGCTGAACCAACACTTTGCCATGGGCTTCACTAAAGGAAAGAACAGATCACTCTGCTGTTACCTTTTGCCCAATTTCTTTTTTTTACCACCTGCAGATTCCAAGTCAAAGTTGTCTGAAGACGAGGATTAATTTAATGGCTGCTTTCCTTAGTCTTGCACTGCTACTGATGAAACCTGATCGCACTGCTTCACATTCTTGTTCCTCACCTGCTCCTGGGAAGGAAATTTAATTCTTTGAAAGAAAGACAGACAAATTAATAAACGAGGCAAAGGAGCCTTATTCCACACAGTCATTATTCCCCTCCCAGATTTGTTTATGTTTCACAGTTTATTCCATCAAGATCTGGTTTCGGGTGCCCAGCATGAACTCAGTCTGGTTTCCTGCTAGAATGCTACCTAGGCTCTTGTAAGATGCAAAGAGTTACCCAAGCATGTGTTTTTGTGCTGGATTTCTTTTGAGGAACAACTTTCCCTAATTCAGCCTGATCAATTAAACCAGACGGAAGCTTGCATACCATTTCCAACAATTTATCCAGGATGCAGCAGCGATTTTGCACAACCAGTTTTGCACAACCAGTTCCACATTTGTTCAGTGAGGGAGCCAATCTGTGCATTTATTCCATTGCACAAATGGATTGGCTCACTCCACTAATAATGAATGGGGATTCTGCATGCACAGTAGCTAAGAATGCAAGAAGGGCTTGGTGCTTCTAGTCCAGCATCCTGTTCTCTGTTGTTGTTGTTGTTGTTCAGTCGTTCAGTCGTGTCTGACTCTTCGTGACCCCATGGACCAGAGCACGCCAGGCACGCCTATCCTTCACTGCCTCTCGCAGTTTGGCCAAACTCATGTTAGTAGCTTCGAGAACACTGTCCAACCATCTCATCTTCTGTCATCCCCTTCTCCTTGTGCCCTCAATCTTTCCCAGCATCAGGGTCTTTTCTAGGGAGTCTTCTCTTCTCATGAGGTGGCCAAAGTACTGGAGCCTCAACTTCAGGATCTGTCCTTCTAGTGAGCACTCAGGGCTGATTTCTTTAAGAATGGATAGGTTTGATCTTCTTGCAGTCCATGGGACTCTCAAGAGTCTCCTCCAGCACCATAATTCAAAAGCATCAATTCTTCGTCGATCAGCCTTCTTTATGGTCCAGCTCTCACTTCCGTACATTACTACTGGGAAAACCATAGCTTTAACTATACGGACCTTTGTTGGCAAGGTGATGTCTTTGCTTTTTAAGATGCTGTCTAGGTTTGTCATTGCTTTTCTCCCAAGAAGCAGGCGTCTTTTAATTTCGTGACTGCTGTCACCATCTGCAGTGATCATGGAACCCAAGAAAGTGAAATCTCTCACTGCCTCCATTTCTTCCCCTTCTATTTGCCAGGAGGTGATGGGACCAGTGGCCATGATCTTAGTTTTTTTGATGTTGAGCTTCAGACCATATTTTGCGCTCTCCTCTTTCACCCTCATTAAAAGGTTCTTTAATTCCTCCTCACTTTCTGCCATCAAGGTTGTATCATCAGCATATCTGAGGTTGTTGATATTTATTCCGGCAATCTTAATTCCGGTTTGGGCTTCATCCAGTCCAGCCTTTCGCATGATGAATCCTGTTCTCACAGGTGGTCAAACAAATATCTGTGAGAAGCATGCAGGCAGAACCCTTATTGCCACAGCACTGACCCCTTCACAGCAACTGGTATTCAGAAGCATATTGCCTCCAACAGGAGAGATAGCACTGTGGGTGTATTGGAAAAAGCTTGTGCAAGCACAAGTCTCACTGCAGCCAATAAGATTGAAACACCAAGGCTTCAGTCTAAAGAACCCTCTGTGGACTACATCACAATGGACCTGTCCAATGAAAGACAATAAAGACGGGAAGGAGACCAAGTCCCGTGAGGAATGGTTGAGAGAGTTGGGGATAATAATAATAATAATAATAATTTTTTTATTTATACCCCACCCTTCCCGATTTAAAAACTGGGCTCAGGGCGGTTAACAACAAATATAAAACATTGATTAAAAAACTTTTTTTTTAATAAAAAAAGCTTAAAAACAGTATCAAATACAGCATAATTGAACATCACCAGGGCTAACTTGCCAATTTATTCCTGCTAGGGCCAGTAAGGAGACCTTGGAAGAGTTTAAATGTGGGGTCTCAGAAAGGGTTTCTTCATAGAAATAGGGAAGGGAAAAAAAGGAAAGACGGATCAGGCTAAATTGAAGGCCAGGCAGAATAGCTCTGTCTTACAGGTCCTGCGGAAGGAGATCAAGTCCGGCAGGGCCCTAGTTTTGTGGGACAGAGCATTCCACCAAATCAGAGCCATCACTGAGAAAGCCCTGGCCCTGGTGGAAGATAATCTGGCTTCTTTTGGGCCCGGGACCCTTAACCTATTATTATTCATGGACCTTAGGATCCTCTGCGGGACATACCAGGAGAGGCGGTCCCATAAGTACGAGGGTCCTAGTCCTAGGGGATGATTAAGAGGTGATATGATAGCCATCTTCAAACACTGTCACATAGATGATGAAGCACATTTATTTCCCAGGGTAGGCAGAACCTGAATCAATGAGTTCAAATTATAGGAAATGGGATTTCAGCATTGGGAAGAGCTTCTTGATGGTAATGAGCTTTTGACAGCGAAGACAACTGCATCAGAAGGTGGTTGGCTCTCCTTCATTAAAAGTTTTAAGCAGACGGATCTTCCGGCGTGGTGCGCTTGGAGAGCGGATCGGGGGAAAGTGCTCTGACTCAGTCGAGTCGTCCCCATTACGGCGAGTGGAGGAGTGGGGGTGCGAGGACGACGCAGACCCCTAAAGCTGGGGAAAAGGTCCCCGGCAAAGACAAGAAGCCTGCGGCGCATTAAGGGGCTCTCTGCACCTTATTAAAGGATCTAACCTAAGGATGTAACCAGAGAAGGAAAGCAGAGGAGCCTCAGCGCCAGGCAAAAGACCTCCTAGCCGTGAGACGTCCCAGAGAACCGCCCAAGTAAGCACCGGGTTTCTCTTTTGATTTAACTAAAGCCGGAGCGCCACCATAAAGCATTTTGAGATCGGTAAAGAAGAAAACAAAGGGTGGCCGAAATTTGTTGTATAAGATAAATATAGTGTCGATTTTAATGAATAAGAAAGAGACTTACCGTGCGTGATGAGCACAAGTTGTGAGCTGTGAAATAAGCCTGCCGCGATTGGGCAAAAGAAATTAAATTGAGAGGTTTGGTTTGGAGCGCCGAGGGAGGGAGGAAGGAGTGGAGAAAAGCGTTGAGCGGCGTGGGAAGAGCAGGACGACGGGGGAACGCAGGAGAGAGGGAGACTGGAAGAGTGGAGGAGGAGAGAGGAAATGGCGGATAAGTGCTGATTCACTGCGATAACCGGAAGAGAAGACAAAGACAAAAGGGGAAAGTTAAAGGAAGAAGGTAGTTGGAGTGAGAGTGTGAAAGGGAGCAGCGCCACCTGCTGGGGGGAAGAAGGCATAGCAACAGATCTGGGAAATAACTCCCCCTGGTGTTTTTGACTGAAGTAATTTTTCTAAGCGATAAGCAAGACCTGGAATAATGAGTTGCTAACTGCATAATCCCATATCGGGGTTCCTCATTATTTATTATCCCAACAGGCTTAAATTAAAGTATGCCCCCTAAGACCAGACAGACTACAATCACTACAACTGGGAGCAATCAAATAAGAAGGCAGTCCTTGTTAGAAATGGATCCACTGGCTGACTTAAAAGAAATGATAATTAAGATGGATAAGAGTATTAATGAGAAGTTAGACGCAATGGACATCAAAAATGAGCAGAATGGAAAAATTATAAAGGAGTTGTCGGACCAAATGAAGGATTTAACAAAGAAACACAAAGAAACAGACAAAGAGGTGCAAGAATTAAAGATCAGAACCAGCAAACAGGAAGAACTTACAAAAAAATGTACTGCAGATTGCAAGGAAATTAGAAGAACACAAGACCAGGCTAAGGAAGAAATAAAGGAATTGCAAGAACTACAAGAAGCTACGCTGGACCAGATTGCGCTACTTGAAATGCACCAGAAAGAATTGATTTTGCGCTTCAGAGGCTTCCCAGAAACTCAAGACGAAAATATAGAACAGAGATTATCAATGGAGCTGGCAACCTGGTTGGGAGTGGAACAAGAGGAGCTTTGGCTAGACATAGAAAAAATCTTCCGAATAAGATATGACAGTGACAAACCATATAAAGGACCAGGAGATTGCCTAGTCTTCTTAAATTCAAGATTAGTAAGGGATAAAATTTTGCTAAAAAGAAGACGGACAAAATTAATGGTGGACAATAAAAGTGTGAGAATTTTTAAGGAAATTCCAAGGAGGATTTTGAAGAAGAGAATGAAATATAATGAGCTGACGGGAATGTTGTCAAAAAACTCCATTAGATATAGATGGGAATTCCCGGAGGGAGTGACATTTACTTACAAGGAGAAAAAAAATACCATCAAAACAGGAGAAGAGCTACAAAAATTTCTTCAGAGACACCAGAAAGAACTGAAAGGAGGCGATCGAGGGAAAGAGGACACACCCCCGCAAGCAGAAGAAGAGGAAGCAACAGAATAGACGGAGGAAGATACAAGATAAGAAGAAGATTGGAAATCTCCTTTAATAGATTAATTATAAGTAGACCCACATATTTTATGATTAAATAAAAGTTTTGAAATCCAAAAAAAAAAAAAAAAAAAATTTCAAAATGGAGCTGAAAATCATTTCTTGGAACGTGAATGGCCTAAATAATAAAATTAAGAGAAATAAGATTGAACATGTGTTAAGGAAAAAGAAATGGGATGTAATATGCATGCAAGAAACCCACGTGGCAAGGAGACATAGAAGGATTCTTATAAATAACAGGCTAGGCCAAGAGTATATCTCATCGGATAGGAGAAAAAAGAGAGGGATAGTTTTTTACGTTAATGAAAAACTGCAGGCAGAGAGAATATTTAAAGATGATGAGGGAAGAATCTTAGGCATTAAAGTGACCAAGGGCACTAAAAATATAATATTAGTAGGTATATACGCACCTAATGGAAATAAAACTAATTTCTTCCAACAAGTGGAAGAGAAATTATTAGAATATGCAAATGAGGATGTGGTAATAATGGGTGATTTGAATGGAGTGCCATCATTGGAATTGGATAGATCAGGAAAAGATAATAAAACAAAGAAAGGTAGGTTACCACATACATTTTTCAAAATGATAGAAATATTAAATTTGGTAGACATCTGGAGGCATAAAAATCCAATACAAAAACAATATACACATTATTCAGAAGCTAGGAAGTCAGCAGGCAGAATTGACGCGTTCTGGATTTCTAATACTTTAATAATGGGAATTAAAAAAGTTAGTATAGAACCGAGAACAATCTCGGATCATAACCCTATAACCTTGGTGATAAGTAGCAAACCCAAGGGGATTAAAAGATGGAGGTTAAATGAAGGAATCCTAAATGATGAAGAAGTGATAAACAAAGCGAGACAGCTGTTAAGTGAATTCTTTGATTTAAATAAACCACAAGATACAGATTTAAAAACCAGATGGGATGCCAGTAAGGCTTACATTAGGGGATTTTATATTCAGCAAATGGCAAAGAAAAAGAAAATTTATGAGGCAAAGTTAGGAAAAATCCAGGAAGACTTAAGAATTAAAGAACAAAGCCTAGCTAAATTCCCAAAAGATACCAAAATTCTGGAAAGTATTAAAATATTGCAAAATCAATATACGACATTGTTAAATGTGGAAATACAAAATAACATAAAATGGATGAAACAAAGGTATTTCGAAAATGCAAACAAACCAAATAAATTACTAGCCTGGCAGTTGAAAAGAAGACAAAAGGAAAGGATGGTGGACCAATTGGAAGAGGAGGGGAAAATAATAGATAATCAGGAAGAAATAAAAAAGAGGTTTAGAAAATATTTTGAAAGATTGTATAAAAAAGGGATAGAAACAGAAGAGGAAATACAGAATTATTTAAAAGGGAAGTGCATTCCTAAAATAGGTGATAAGGAAAAAAAGATGTTAGATGTACCAGTTTCCACGCAAGAATTACATGAGGCGATATCAGGGACAAAAATCGGGAAATCGCCTGGACCAGATGGTCTGTCGGCGTTGCACTATAAAAAAATGGAAGAGGTGGTGGCAGCGCCCTTGAAAGCCCTAATAAACAACATAATGGATGGAGGAGAATTCCCAGAAACTTGGAAATTAGCATATATAACTGTGATACCAAAACAAGATAAAGATAGAAAACAAATAAGTAATTACAGGCCAATCTCCCTATTAAATAATGACTATAAGATATATGCCAATATATTAGCTCAAAGGTTAAAGAAAGTAATGGATGAGATAATTGGAAAAGAGCAAACAGGGTTTATCCCAGGCAGGAGGATGAGTAATAATATGAGATTGGTAATCAACGCAATAGAGTACCTGGAGTGGAATCCAGGGAAGCAAGTGGCATTCATGTTTGTGGATGCCAAAAAAGCTTTTGATCAGGTTTCATGGGCATTCATGGGCGCTGTCATCGAAAAAATGAATTTGGGAGAAAGAATGATAACGGGATTAAGAGCAATATATAAATCGCAAAAAGCCAATGTAATAATAAATGGAGAGTTAACAGATAAATTGGAGATTGAGAAAGGGACAAGACAGGGTTGTCCCCTGTCCCCCTTATTATTTATATTAGTTTTGGAAATTTTGAACCAAGTGATCAGATTAGACAAAGAAATTAAAGGTATTAAATTAGGAAGGAGGGAATATAAATTAAGGGCATTTGCGGATGACATGATTATCATGATGGAAGATCCAATAGATAGTATAAAAGAATTGATGAGTAGAATGGAAGAATTTGGAAAGGTGGCGGGATTCAAAGTGAACAAAGAAAAAACTAAGCTGATGGTAAAAAACATGAATAGACAAAATATAGAATATTTAGAACAAGAAACTAAATTTCAAGTAGTACAAAAAGTAAAGTATCTAGGAATAAAATTAACGATGAAAAATATAAATTTGTATGAAGATAATTATGGGAAGACGTGGGAAGAGATTAAGAAGCAATTAGATATGTGGCAGAAATTAAAGCTATCGATGTGGGGAAGAATTGCGGCAGTTAAAATGAACATTCTACCCAAATTAATGTTTTTGTTTCAGATGTTGCCGATAATAGGAAAAAAAGAATGCTTTGATGTGTGGAAGAGGGACATCTCAAAATATATATGGTTAAAGAAAAAGCCAAGAATAAAATATAGATTGCTGACAGACGATATTGGGAGGGGTGGTTTCGGCCTTCCGGATCTAAGACTCTATTATGAGGCATCTTGCTTAGAATGGTTAAAAGAATGGATAAAATTAGAAGATGGTGGGGTCTTGGATCTGGAAGGCTGGAACAACAGGTTTGGTTGGCATGCATATTTGATGTATAACAAAGCAGAGGTTCATAAAGATTTTATGAGCCACATAATAAGGAGATCCTTATACAAGGTGTGGACTAAACACAAATGGTTGCTACAACCTAAAGTAGCAAAATGGGTATCCCCAATAGAGGCTATAGCGGTGAAGAAAAACAATACAGAAGGAAACTGGCCCACATATCAGCAATTAACGGAACAGAAGGATGGAGAACTCAGAATAAAACCATATGAAGAAATAAAACAGCATTGTAGTAGTTGGATACATTATCATCAACTAGTAGCAAGATTTAAACAGGATAAAAAGGAAGGTTTCGAACAAAATATATCCAAATTACAATCGGAATTAATACAGCCAAAGAAAAAAATCATTTCTAGAATGTACAAACTACTGCTAGAATGGGAATTAAAAGATGAGTTGGTAAAGGAAGTAATGATTAAGTGGGCGATAGATATAGGTAAGGTTATAGAATTAGACAGATGGGAAAGACTCTGGAGAAGGGAGATAAATTTTACAGCATGTGCAACCATTAAGGAAAACATGTTAAAAATGGTGTACCGGTGGTATATCACCCCGGAGAAGCTGTCAAAAATTTATAAAAACCAATCCAACTTATGTTGGAGGTGCAAAGAGGAGGTAGGTTCCCTCTATCACTTATGGTGGGGATGCAGAGTAATTAAAAGATTTTGGAATGAAGTGTATGAAGAATTAAAAAAATTATTTAGAATATCCTTTCTAAAAAAGCCAGAAGAATTTCTATTAGGATTAATATCAGATGAATTCCCAAAGAACAATGTCAATGTATTTCTGTATGCCACGGCGGCGGCAAGGTTGCTCATTGCCAAAAATTGGAAGGGAGATAAAATCCCAACAATATCGGAATGGAGGATTAAGATGGCAGAAATGGTGGAAATGGCCAGATTAACTGCTTGTATTAGAGGTCAAACGAACCAAGAAATGAAAAAAGAATGGGGAAGGGTGAGAGAATATATGAACACACTGTGTTCCGGGGTTAATATCTTAACGAATTTGATTTGAAGCGTACAGGTTAAGAAGTAGATGTAACAAGATGATATGAAAAAGTATAAGTATAAAATGGTTAGGAAGAAATAACACAACTGGAAGTGGAAAGGGAGGTAAAATAGGTGAAATCACGCATGGGTAAGGGGAAGAGAGGGAGGGGTAAAATGTGATATATGAAAGTAAGATATATGGGGTGTGTATGATAGGGAGAGTATGTATGATAGGGAAAGTATGTATGGTAAGGATGATAGTAATAGGGGAGAATGCCAGGCAGAATTGGAGTGATAGGAAGGAGTAAATGTGATGATATGTATGAGATTGTAGAAGGGGGTAAATTTGATGATATGTTTGAGGATGCAGAAGGGGGTAAATGTGAGGATAGGTATGAGGATGTAAAGTATGATGTTATGTATGAGGATGTAAGAGAATGTATGGCGAATTCTGTATTGTTTGTTTTTAATCAATAAAGATTCTTAAAAAAAAAAATAAAAAATAAAAAAAAAAAATAAAAGTTTTAAGCAGAGCCTGGATAGCCTCCTATCTAAGATGCTGGCACAGCTAATATCCTGTATCAGCAGGGCATTGGACTATATGATATTTGACTAAATGATATTCCAACTCTGTGATTATATGAGCTTAATGGGACAACTTCTGAGAAAACATGCTTTGTCATATGTTTTTGGTTTCCGGCGTGGCCAGTTTTGCATGCTTTAGATGCAAACTGTATTGAAAGTAGAATTGCATACCATCACAGTAGTTTAGCTTAAAGGTAAAGGTAAAGGGACCCCTGTCCATTAGGTCCAGTCGTGTCCGACTCTGGGGTTGCGGCGCTCATCTCGCTTTATTGGCCGAGAGCCGGCGTACAGCTTCCGGGTCATGTGGCCAGCATGACTAAGCCGCTTCTGGCGAACTAGAGCAGCGCACAGAAACGCTGTTTACCTTCCTGCCAGAGCGGTTCCTATTTATCTACTTGCACTTTGACATGCTTTCGAATTGCTAGGTGGGCAGGAGCAGGGACCGAGCAATGGGAGCTCACCCCGTCGCAGGGATTCGAACTGCCGACCTTCTGATCAGCAAGCCCTAGGCTCAGTGGTTTAACCCACAGCGCCACCTGGGTCCCTGTAGTTTAGCTTAGCTTAGTTTAAAGGTGAGTAAAAGGTGACAAGATAAAAGTTTATAAAATCCTGAGCTGGCAAGGAGAAAGTGGATGCGCAACAAAAAGGATGTCTGGAGGGGCTTGAAAAGGGCTCTTGAGAGCTCCAAAATATTGGGAACTGAGCTGGGAATATGCAGCAAGAGGTTCCATGCATCCCAACCAGACCAGGTCCTTGTTTTATGTAAAATTCAGAAAGGGCCCTGGAATAATATAGTTTTTATTTTTTCAAGCCCTGTTGGTAGATTATGAACCTGACTCATTTCTTTCAGTGGTTTTGCAGCTGTTCTAACTATAATTACTGTCAAAATGGGGAAATATACCTTGTAATTTTTTTCTTTTTCAGTGGTTCATGGTTTTGCTGGAATGCAAAGCAAACGGCTGTGCTGTAGACTTAGTTGATATTTCAAATTAATGAATATTCATGTTGAATATTCCTGTTGAATGAATATTCACAAACAATCCCCATGGAGTAAGGAATGCTCTCTCTCACTCTCTTTCCACTTTCTTCTTGAACTTACCTGGAGTGGATAAGGAGTAGTATATGTAAGTATAAGTAGTATAAATACTACCATACTGAAAATATATAATTTTACTAAAAGCTCATACTCAGAAATTCATAACATTGAAAACTACAGAATATGAAGTCCTGCTTCCTAGCAGCAACAAGCTACTGGGACCATATGTTTGTAGTATATTCCTCTTCTCATCCAGGAACGATTCAAGGTGCGGGTTATGAAGTCTTAAAAACAACTCGGCCCAGCATACTTTAGAGTCCAAGTTTTCCATTATGTCCTAAGCCAGCAAAGGTGACCCACATGGTACTCAGTGACAGGTGGAGCCAGAGCCAATGATAGATGGAGAATTCCAGTTTTTGTCCACATCCTCCTTCCTGCTGAGCTCTACAAGGCCACGGAACATGAGAAGAACCTGCTAGACCAAGGCCAATGGCCACCCAGATCCCTGTAGGAGAACCTTAAGTAGGAATGGAGCACAACATCACTTTGCCCTCCTGTGATTTCCAGCAACTGGTATTCAGAAGCATTACTGCCTCTTGACTGTGGAGGCAGAGCATGGCCAACATTGCTAATAGCCATGGGTAGCTACTTTATGCTCCATGTATTTGTGCAATCCTCCAAAACCAAGGAGGAAGTGGCTGATAGTCAGGGCCATCCCGTGGGCTGGTTGTGAGAAGGTGGGCAAGTGGCTGAGGTTAGACAGAGACTGAAGAAGAAGAAGAGTTTGGATATGATATCCCGCTTTATCACTACCCGAAGGAGTCTCCAAGCGGCTAACATTCTCATTTCCCTTCCTTCCCCACAACAAACACTCTGTGAGGTGAGTGGGGCTGAGAGACTTCAGAGAAGTGTGACTAGCCCAAGGTCACCCAGCAGCTGCATGTGGAGGAGCAGAGACGCAAACCTGCTTCACCAGATTAAGAGTCCACCGCTCTTAACCACTACACCACACTGACTGGTGGCGCACTGTCTCCTTTGCCCTAATGGACCAACCTTCCCTGGGTGCCCAAGATTCCATTTAGGGACATTTTGTGTCAGTATGTGGAACGGGACTTTTTAATGCATTAGAAAATGCAGCACGGCTCTTTTGAGTCTGCATTCCAGGAATAATTCTGGAAAATGTGAAATCTCCACTTTGCCTTGCTTTCCACCATTGAAGATTTTTAACGAAAGGGAATAAAAGCCCCGGACAAAAGCGAAGCTGTCAGCTTGCTGGATTGTTAAGTGCAAAAAAGCTTTTGAGCAGTCAACTTAGCTCCATTTCAGAGCAGTTAATCTTGTGAATTCACGCTCAGGTTTAGCACTCGCTCTTTTGTAGAGACATGCTTTTGCTATTAAGGCAGGTGAGCCATAGCCAGGCGGCTCATGTTAAGATAGACCAAGTTAATGGGAGGCAAACAGTGCTCAGGTCTATCAGTTAACAGCGCTGCTTGTTCATGCTGCATTATACTAGTTGGCAAAGATCTGGCATGTGGTCCCAGGGTGAGTGTTGGAAGTCCCAAGCAGACATGGTGAATCTTCCAAAAAGCAGAGATATGGGACAGTGAATGTTGACAGTCATCCAGTATACCTGAAGGAGCGTCTCCACCCCCATCGTTCAGCCCGGACACTGAGGTCCAGTGCCGAGGGCCTTCTGGCGGTTCCCTCACTACGAGAAGCCAAGTTACAGGGAACCAGGCAGAGGGCCTTCTCGGTAGTGGCGCCCGCCCTGTGGAACACCCTCCCTTCAGATGTCAAAGAGAACAACAACTACCAGACCTTTAGAAGACATCTGAAGGCAGCCCTGTTTAGGGAGGCTTTTAATGTTTAATAGATTGTTGTATTTTAATGTTCTGTTGAAAGCCGCCCAGAGCGGCTGGGGAAACCCAGCCAGATGGGCGGGGTATAAATAAATAAATAATAATAATAATAATAATAATAATAATAATTATTATTATTATTATTATTATTATTATTATTATTATTATTCATGCATTGTCAGCATTCACTGATGTTTGTTCCAACAAATGACATTAAGATAATGTCTTCAGGACTGCCAGCATTTGCAAATGAAGGCCAGAGCTGGACATTAGTTACTGTAGCATAGGAGTGGGGAATATCAGGCCTGGGGCCCCAATTCGCCATCCTGGCCTCTCTGCCTGCCGCTTGGAACTCTTCCCGAGGCCACACCCCCTTCCCAGGCCACACCCCTCTGACCAGCCCTGCTTTGTACCCTTCCTGAGTGTTATTGCCTAGCTAGAATCTCTCATTGGACTCTGATGATGCCTGTTCCTTGCCCAGATGGAAGATGACTTGAGAATCTGTGTAGAAACTAGTCTGCTGTACGAAGGCAACATTTTCACATGGTAAGAAACCTGGCTCAGAAGGGTGTGTAGCCCAGGTAGATTCCTAAGGGCCAGATGAAGAGATCTGGAGAGCTGCATTTGCCACCTGGGCCTTAGGATCCCCATACCTGAGCTTACGGGATCAGACAGTGAGACAAGAACAGTTTCCCTCAGGAGGTTGTGGACTCTCCTTCATTGCAGCGGGTTGGACTAGATGACCCTTGGAGCCCCTGCCAACCCTGCAATTCTGTGATTCTACGAACAGGGCTGTATTATCAAAGCATCATTACAGTAGGCAGCCAAGCACCAAATCATTTCGGAATGTTTCAGCGATCCAAATAAACAGTTTCGATAATAAGAACATTACAACATTTTAAATGCATGACTAAATAGACTAAATAATTAAAACACAATTTCAGTTTGTATTATGTACCAGTTGTTAAAAACCTAAACCAGAGTCAGATGCAATAAAACTTTCTATCAAAGTATTAACCGGTGTGGTTTGTGTGCTTTTTTGCAGTAGTTTACACGTGTGTAGTGTGGATTTTAAATCTCTGTTATTAGCATGATATACTTTTTTGGGGGGAGTGGGGGTGGTGAAGAGTAACTCCAGAGAAATTCCTCTGCTTGGAGAAACTCATGCATTTTCATGAACGTGCCCCAGGTGGCTTCTCACCTTTCTTCCCTCCTCCCCCCCCCCGCACCCCCCACCCCGAAAGTTGACATTTTGCAGGGAAGTGACATTTGCCACTTGTGAAAACTCCTGTGCATTGCTATGGAAACTAAGAACGATAAGCGCTGATGATTCCTTGGCCATCAAGGTGCTGGGTCTTCCCTGGTTGCACAGCGAAGTCGATGAGAGTCAAATAAATCTTTGCCTCCAGTTCCCTTGGCACCCGCAGTTGCTTTCTAATGCCAGATCAGAGAAGCAGACAAGCCTGATCCACCCCCCCCCCCCGCCCTATCTCTGTCTCGGAAGGAGGGAGCAAGCCTGGAGATCACTGGCCAGAAGAAGAAATGGACAAATTTGTAAATTTTGTTTCAAGTTTGCTTTGCCCCGTTGCTGCCTAAGCTTGCATTTTTATTTTTATTTTTTAAAAAAGAGCAAGCAGACTTTTGTACACATTTCCTTTTGTGTTTAATATATAAGAAGCTGCCTTCTAGTAAATCAAATTGTTAATCTGTCTAGTCCGGTACTGTCATTGCTGTCTGCAGGGATGGAAAGAGCTGCCAGGTTTGGTTCTCCCTGTTTCTTGTTTCCCCCCCAATCTTAAATCCAGTTCTCCACATTTTGCAGCAATATGCAATTTCTTATTACTTAAAAAAAATAAAAATAAAAACTTGTGAAAATTATCAGCATTTTAGTGTGAGGTTCTCCTAATAAACACATTTTATATGCACTTTTGATTAACGTACACATTTTTTGCAAGCAATTTCCCCTAATATAATGCATTTGTGTGAACATTGTTTGGTCAGCGAACTGCACAACGAAATTCAAATAAGTGAAAAATTTCAAAGGACAGTTGTGTTTCAGTTCACCTATTGTTTGTGAAAGCGCAACTATCTTTATGTAAGTATGTATGAATATATTTTTTATTTATTTACAGCATATTGCACTGTGCTTTTCAGCCTAAGGGATCCCCGGAGTGGTTCACCTACCGTCAGTTAAAACAAGACATTCCAAGTATGCAGGCTTACAATCCAGAAGAACATGGAACCTGAGGGGCAGGAAGAGGTGGTGGTGGGGGGAGTCAAATCCAAGCACCAGTTCCTAAACCAGTGATGGCTAACCTTGACACTCCAGATGTTTTGGAACTACAACTCCCATCATCCCTGACCACTGGTCCTGTTAGCTAGGGATGATGGGAGTTGTAGTTCCAAAACATCTGGAGTGTCAAGGTTAGCCATCACTGTCCTAAACAGTTGTTCTTACAACGACTAGCTTGCATAGTTCCGGGGTAGGCGGTGCCTGATGGGAGCTGGTCTTTCAGCAAAACAGATGGGATGAGCCCTGCTCCCTGCCTCTCCCACTGAAGCATAGCTGTCAACTTTCGGATTTGAAAATAAGGGATTTTTCCAAACTTTCGGATTTGAAAATAAGGGATGCCGCGAGGGCGGTGCAATGGCACCAAGTAGCCTCGCCACCCTGCGCTCCAGAGGCTGCGCGTGAACGGGTGAGCGAAAGAGCGAGTGCATAGACGGCAGGCAGGCTGGCTGGCTGGTTGGGCGTGAGGGTCTGGCTGCACAAGGCATGCAAGCTCCGGCCCCAGTCTGTCTCAGACTCCCTATTGGCAGCTGAGGAGCCTCCCTGGCCGGCAGGGAGGGAGAGGAGCTGATTCCTTTGAAATCCGGGAAATTTAAGGGATATCAACAATTTGGGATAGCAGCGGGAAATGGCATTGGAATAAGGGAGTTTCCCGCAAAAAAAGGGAGGGTTGACAGCTATGCACTGAAGCTCTAGGTGACAGCTGAGGGAGCAGCTCTGCTTCTAATCTATCCTGCTGGTGGAAGGGCTGGTCTAGCACCAGATTTCCTAGACTCAGCTTCAAATATGACATGCACCGAATTTCTCTCTCATGCTTAACTGTCTGGCAGTGGCTCTCCAAAGTTTCAGGCACCTCTCAGCCCATCAGCTGCACATGTTGGCTTCCTGCCCTTCTCCTGTGCAAGCCATTCCTCTAGAGCAGCTTGTATGTCACTAAGGGACTTTAACTTAGCACCACATTGAATTCCTCCCCAAATGTGTTATATCAGCTTGGCTGCCTTTCGAGGCCCTCCTGCTCATTCTGTTGAGTGGGACTCTGGACGTGTGCCCCACAGTTATGCTCTGATACCGCCACTGCCATCTTTTAGCACAAGATATTATTCTTATTGTGGGACGCGGGTGGCGCTGTGGGTTAAACCACAGAGCCTAGGGCTTGCTGATCAGAAGGTCGGCGGTTCGAATCCCCGCAATGGGGTGAGCTCCCGTTGCTTGGTCCCTGCTCCTGCCAACCTAGCAGTTCAAAAGCATGTCAAAGTGCAAGTAGATAAATAGGTACCGCTCCAGTGGGAAGGTAAACGGCGTTTCCGTGTGCTGCTCTGGTTGGCCAGAAGCGGCTTAGTCATGCTGGCCACATGACCTGGAAGCTGTACGCCAGCTCCCTCAGCCAATAATGCGAGATGAGCGCCACAACCCCAGAGTCGGACACTAATCCCAGAATCTGGACCTAATGGTCCTTTTACCTTTACTTATTATTATTATTATTACTATTATTATTATTATTATTATTATTATTATTATTATTATTATTCCCTGCTCATCTGACTGGGTTGCCCCAGTCCCTCTGGGCGGCTTCCAACATACAGAAAAACATAATAAAACATTACACATTAAAAAGCTTCGCTATACAGGGCTGTCTTCAGATGTCTTCTAAAGGTTGTATAGTTACTCATCTCCTTGACATCTGATGGGAGGGCCTTCCACAGGGTGGGTGCCACTACCGAGAAGGCTCTCTGCCTGGTTCCCCGTAGCTTCACTTCTCACAGTAAGGGAACTGCCAGAAGGCCCTCGGTGCTGGATCACAGATGCTAGGGTCATGGTAGGGAACCTCAGGCCAAGGGGCCAATTGTGCCCTCCAGGTCCCTAGGGACTCTTCCTGGACCATACCTCCTCCTCAGGCACCCCCTACTCTGCACCCTCCTCAACTGCTTTTTGCCTGGGTGGAATGTATCCTTGAACTAGATCATTTCTGGGCCCGATTTAAGATGCTTGTTTTTGTGTTAAAAGCCCCCCAACATCAGGTGCTAATGTGGGCGGAGAGAGCCCTCTTGGTGGTTCCACCACCCTCACAAGATCAGGGTGATGGTGGTTCAGAGAAGGCATTCTCTGTGGCAGCTACTGAGCTGCGGAACTCCCTCCCCACAGAGCTGCATCTTCCTTCTTCACCATACGAATGCTGAAGATGCACGTTTCTACCACAGCCTCTGACCCCTGAGATGTACATCTTTAGGTACCACCCTGTTTTTGCGATTGCATTCTTTGCTATTTATAAAATGGGTTTTAATCATGCATTTAAAATTGTTGCAAACCACCCTGGGACATAGCTGTCAACCCTCCCTTTTTTTGCGGGAAACTCCCTTATTCCAATGCCGTTTCCCGCTGCTATCCCGGATTGTTGTTATCCCTTAAATTTCCCGGATTTCAAAGGAAGCAGCTCCTCTCCCTCCCTGCCGCCCAGGGAGGCTCCTCAGCTGCATTGCTCGGCTGCCAATAAGGAGTCTGAGACCGACTGGGGGTGGAGCTTGCATGCCTTGTGCAGCCAGACCCTCATGCCCAACCAGACAGACAGCCTGCCTGCCGTCTATGCGCTCGCTCTTTCGCTCACCCGTTCGCACGCAGCCTCTGGAGCGCAGGGTGGCGAGGCTACTTGGTGCCATTGCACCGCCCTCGCGGCATCCCTTATTTTCAAATCCGAAAGTTGACAGCTATGCCCTGGGACCTTGGTCGAATGGCGAAAGATATTTATCATCATCATCATCTTTATCCTCAACAGTGATAATGTCCCTTGTGTGCCTGGATAGAGGATGAAGGATAGCTTTTGCATAGCCCACTGTCCCACAGCAAGAGTCACTACCCTGCCTATTTTCATTTTTATTCTGCTTCTGGTTGGCCCACCCACCCCTTGCGTATGTCCCACCAAAGGTTCCCCATCAGGGAATGAGACCCCCAGGCTGAAAAATATTCCACATCCCTGTGCTGGAGACCAAACCAAAGAAACTCTGCAGGCAATCCACGTACTCTACTGCTGAGATGTGAACCTTTCTGGCAGTGCAGATGCTGAGCTCAGAATGTCCCTTTGGTCTGACTCAGCATGTCAGTTCCTCTGGTTTTATATCCATTGTGTGTCCTGTTGTGGCAGCATCAGAAATCCAGATAATTAAGGAGCTGCGCTCATTGTTTCAGCTACTGGAAATTCTACTATTCTGTGGAGTCAATTATATAACATGATATATAATTGCCTCTGTGTCAGAGGCGTGTAATATTCTTAAGATTTCCCGGTTTAACAATTGTGTTTAGCTTGTAATTAAAAACCAATAGGGAACCAATTCTGATAGCTCCTTAGTTGGGGGGAAGCGCTGTTTTATAATTGCACCGTGCAATTATATTGACACGCTAATTTAGTTATGATGAAGTAGGATGCGATTTGTTGTACAAGGCAGGAAGGGGGGCGGTGGAGGGAGGAATGGCTTTGGTAAGTTCATCTCGAAGGAATAGGAAATTGAAAGTGCTGATACCCAGATTGCTGGGAGAGAATCCCGCTAACAAAGACACAATTACGATTGCACCGTCAGTTTTCCTTCCCACCAGCACTTCCGAGTGAAAAGCTGCAGCGCAGCCCATAATTCTAGACAATCACTGCTAAAAATAACCCTCAGCCCTGCTGCTTACAGCAGCTCCACAATATGCAAATACCAGGGCTCATGCTGTGACTGTGAGGTGAACATTTTTAGCGCACTGCAAATATTATCCTCCTCGGCTGTCAGTATCAAAGCGTGGCTGCTTGAGAGCAGTGCCTACTCGCAGGGTTAGGACCCTTGAGGTGGCCATCAGTCCCTGCAGGGATCTGGAGGCATGCAGACCTCAAATCCTTAGACAGATGGACTGGTGCTGCGATCAGGGTAGGAGATGAAACAAAACGAACATTTCGAAATGAAAACAAATGGGAAAGCAAAGTGGCTCTCACCCCTCTTTCCCATCCCTATTGAGACCTGATGAGTTACAGAGACCTTGAAAGCTGGGTACAAATGGCATCATAAAATCCCCCACCCTGTTGGTGGACAGAAATGTCATCAGATTTCTTTGCGGAGAGGATGAATTATCCAACAGTGTTTTGGGTGGCGGAGCTCACCATTAGCAGAGGAAGCAGCAGAGCATATTGTTTCCTAAGGTGATTTGTCTTTTGCTTCTGCAGCTGCATATGAAAGGAATGGACTGTAGCTCAATGTCAGAGCATCTGTTTTGCATGCAGAAGGTTGCTGGTTCAATCCCCAGCACCTCCAGGTAAGTCCGGGAATGCTTGCTTCCGGAAGCCCTGGAGAGCTGCTGCCCATCAGCTGCAGACCATATTGACAGATGGACCAATAGCTGGTATACAGCAGCTCCCTTGGTTGCTGTGATTATCCTCCAGCTTTGAGCCTGGCAAACTGTCATTAGAGCAGCGCTGCAACTCCTGTTGCAGTACTGAAGCTCAAGAGAGGGGGGATGTCTAAGATCACTGAATGAATACCTCAAGGTGAGATCTGAATGGGGACTTCTAAGTTAGCCACAGTGCACTACATAGTTTCCTGAAAACGTGCTGCCAGCATTTTTCTTTAAAAAAAAACCACATAGCTGGTTCAGATGACTGCATTGCCTCACTTGCTCTATGCTTGCTAATGAAAAAGGGATCTTAAAAGCCCTGGAAAGACTGGGATCATAGAATCATAGAATTGTGGAGTTGGAAGTCAAACCCCTGCAATGCAGGAATCTGTAGCTGTCCGTACGGGGTTTGAACCTGCAACCTCAGCATCATCAGCACCATGCTCTAACTAGCTGAGCTATACGTGAATAGAACACAACTACTGTTGTGCTCCAGAGAAGCGGACACGGAGCAATGGATTCAAACTCCAAGAAAGAAGATTCCACCTAAACATTAGAAAGAACTTCCTGACAGTAAGAGCTGTTCGACAGTGGAATTTGCTGCCAAGGAGTGTGGTGGAGTCTCCTTCTTTGGAGGTCTTTAAGCAGAGGCTTGACAGCCACCTGTCAGGAATGCTTTGATGGTGTTTCCTGCTTGGCAGGGGGTTGGACTGGATGGCCCTTGTGGTCTCTTCCAACTCTATGATTCTATGATTCTACTGAATTCACGAATGTAATGATCTACCCCCTTCCCCATAACTCGCCACTATTTGCTTCCAAGCCACTGATTAGGTGTGTAGAGAGAGGACCAAGACGGACCATTTCACCATCTAGCTCAGTATTGTCTACACTGACTGGCAGGGTTTCAAACAGGGGACCAGTCCTACCCGGAGATGCTGGGAATTGAACCTGGAACCTTCTGCCTGCAAGGCAGCTGCCCCTCCACTGAGCTCCGGTCCTTCCCTAAACCCCCACTGACAAACCAGTCCTAACATGCATGACTGAAGTGCTCTGTTTGGTGTCCCTCAAACACGACATTCCTCACTCAATCTTTTTCACTGAAATGCAATGCTTGGAAGTAAATATTTTTCTACCTTTCCTGCTTCTTTCTGATGAGCCCTACCTGGAGATGCCAGAGACTGAACGTGGAACCTGTTGAATGCAAAGCAGACTGTATACCATGGAGCTATAGTTTCCCTCAGAGGGTTGCAGATAATATAGACAGTGGATACAAGTGAGAGACATGGCCTTTTTTTGGAGAAGGAGGTTTGTATCTGAGAAATGCACCTACTACCACAAAGACCTATTGCTATGGTTTAATCTGGAAGATCAATTGGTTGGCTTGCATCTTGCCTCTGCTCCGCTCCACTTGGAGTGTTAGCCCACCCCAGGAACAAATTGTCGAGGGCATCCAGTTCAGCTGAGATGTCAGCTAAGATGTTCGCTCTCCAGTCAGATGAATTAGAAACAGCTGGCACTTTCCTGTTTACTCCCTCCTGCTTCCTCCTGCAGATTCCCAAAGAAAAACTACTGGGGCTTGGCAGGAAAGGAAAGCACTTTCAATTATTATTTTTGGAAATAATGGCAGGAATCGGGGGAAAGTGACCGAGTAGTTCTGTTTGCAAATAGAATCGGCACGCAGAGGGAGAAATCTGTAAACTTCAGTTTCTCGTTTTCCCAATCTTAAATCCAGTTCTCCATGTTTTTGCAGAAAACTGCGATTTTCCTCATGAAACTTTGTCATCTTTTCAGTGCAAATATCTCTTAACATGCACATTTTTGTATACACTTTTGACTAATGTATGCATTTACTTTTATTTTCACGAATGTTTGCATTTTTGTGTACAGTGTTCGCCGCACACTGATATATACATTTTTTGTACACATTGCTTGGTTGGAGAAGACTTATACAGAGAACTTCCCGCTCCCTGGATTTTACCATTTCAGACTGCAGGTTGGGGACTAATTTATCATGAGTTATTATGCACCAGTGTGGTGTAGTGGTTAAGAGCGGTAGACTTGTAATCTGGTGAACCGGGTTCGTGTCTCTGCTCCTCCACATGCAGCTGCTGGGTGACCTTGGGCTAGTCCCACTTCTTTGAAGTCTCTCAGCCCTACTCACCTTACAGAGTGTTTGTTGTGGGGGAGGAAGGGAGAGGAGAATGTTAGCCGCTTTGAGACTCCTTCGGGTAGTGATAAAGCGGGATATCAAATCCAAACTCTTCTTCTTCTTCTTCTTCTTCTTCTTCTTCTTCTTCTTCTTCTTCTTCTTCTTCTTCTTCTTCTTCTTCTAATATTGCCTCTGCCCACCTATATGACAGTTTGCAAAGAATGAACTGATAGGTCCACTCCCCTTCCCTGGGGGATGGCATTGCGGGGGGGGGGCATCCGTGACCCAGCTCAGCGACCCAGCTATGGGCAGAGGGATGCCACCCGCATCATAGGGACTCCTGGTTGCGTCATGCCCCCCTGGCTGACCAATCGGGATAGCTGGGGGGGCGTGGCCACTTGCCGTTTAAACTGTGGCGCGCCCAGGGGGCAGGTCCCTGCTCCAAGGGAGTTACAATCTAAGCAGAAGTGGCCACCCTTTTGGAGCCCATGAGCCCATTTTCAAACTGGCAAAACTGTTCTATTGGATACAGAAAGGAAGCTTCTTTCAAACCCCTTTTCAGCTAGGGAGGGTACCCTGTGGGCACCAGAGAAGGCTTCTGTGGGTGTCTTTTTGGGAACGCCAACACAAGTAGACACAATGGAGACTTAAGAGAAAGTGGAGGAAATCAAGCCAATGATAAACAGGTGAAGAAGATGGGCGCATCATGCAGGACCGGTGCTAGGGTTTTTGGCACCCTAGGCGAGGGGGTGGACCACGTGACGTCATTGCGCATGACGTACGGTGCCCCGCCCCCTGCCCGCCGGGTGCCCTGCGCCGCCGCGAATTTCGCCGCTGGTTGGGGCGGCACCGGGCGGCGAGGGGCAGGCTGGCCAGCGCCCCCTCCATTTTGGCGCCCCCGCCGCCGCGGTTTTCGCCCCAACCTGCTCGCTCCACCGCTGGTTGGGGCAGCGGCTGGCGGTGGGGGGCAGGCTGGCCAGTGCCCCCTCCATTTTGGTGCTCTAGGCAACTGCCTAGTTCACCTAAATGGACGCGCCGGCCCTGGGCGCATGCATTTATTTTTTGTTTCAGTAGAGTAGTCTTCCCCAACCTATGAGGAATGTCAGATGTTGCTGGAACACAGCCATTAACAAAGACAGTGGTTTGACCACGTCAACAGATCCTCCTCCTACAAAATCCCATAAAACCACAGACCTGGAGGAGACCCAAAGATCTAGACCAAAATCCTACAACACAACTTAGTCTGGATCCAACCCTTTGTGGAGATAAATTTGACATGTCTGAGACGATGTGAAACTCGAGCCACTTTCTGGGTGCATGGGGTTTGCATTTGGGTGCGGGATAGCCTTCCCCAAGCTGGTGCCCTGGAGAGGTTTTGGATTGCAACTCCCATCAGGATTATTCAGACTTGCCCCCATGAAGTCTGAAATGGAACAGTCCAGCAAAAGCTACACCTCTTGGTTTTCCTGACTGTATGTATGTGTGTGTCTCATTTCCAAAATGCAACATGCCTCTGTATTTCATGCAGACAGCTATGCACTTGTGACTCTGCTGGCAAAGAGGAAAACAAAGGAGCGTGGAGATTGTGGGCTTGATTGCTATTTGTGCCTTGGTGTGTGTGTGTGTGTGTGTGTGTTTTCCCCCCTAAAATATGTCCCGAAGTGACTTTTCCAAGATCACACAA
Organism: Darevskia mixta; assembly: GCA_034641385.1. Classification (NCBI taxonomy): domain Eukaryota; kingdom Metazoa; phylum Chordata; class Lepidosauria; order Squamata; family Lacertidae; genus Darevskia; species Darevskia mixta. Next base: position 23,385,607 of record JAWWNH010000014.1, on the reverse strand, counting down.
GAAGTCTTTGGCAGAGAACCGAAATAAAATCACTGTCTTTCTTTCTGAGCCTTTCACATTTCATTTACTGCTACTGCCATGATATACCCCATTTGGCTTCTATCACTGTCTGTCAGGAATATTTGGCTTTTTAAAAGTCTGTGTTTGCTGTGAAGAAAAAAAGAATCTGTGGAAAGTAAATGGGGAAAAAAACCACATAGAGACAGATAGGAAAGGAGGGTGTGTGTGTGTGTGTGTGTGTGTGTGTGTGTGTGTTGTTGATTCCCGACAACTTGAAATACGGATGGTTCTTTCCAAATATTGTGTTAAAAACCAGAAAAACAACAAGTCCCAAACTGCCTTGCTGTCGGGTAAGGAAGCTGTTAGCTTTGACATATTTAGTTTCAGAGAAAGGCACAGTCTCTCTTGCACATTAATCTGTCCCAGGCTCACAGAGATTTCATGCTGCTTACAGTGCACCACTATTTAGTTCTCTTTCCTTCTTTTAAAAATTCATGCATTTTGGAAGAACTTTTAACAGAGGCCTTTAAATAAAGGAAAAGGAAAAACAAATAATGGCATGGATACTGACCTTTAGCTTTAAATTGGCTTGCAAGAGATCAAGGAAAAATATTCTCAAATAAAGGCCTCAGATGAATTTTTGGATCGCTACAAAGAATATCCGAGAGTCTTCAAGTTATTAAATTGGCATTATTATTATTATTATTATTATTATTATTATTATTATTATTATTTACAGTCCCTGGGGTCAAAATGCAACACAAAACAAAGTGCAATGAAGCCAATAATAATAATAATAATAATAATAATAATAATAATAATAATAATAATAATAATAATAATTTATTTGTACCCCGCCCATCTGGCTGGGTCCCCCCAGCCACTCTGGGCAGCCTCCAACAGATATTAAAATACATTAAAATCTCACAGGTTAAAAACTTCCCTAAACAGGGCTGCCTTCAGGTATTTTCTGAATGTCAGATAGTTGTTTATCTCTTTGACCTCTGCTAGGAGGGCGTTCCACAGGGCGGGCGCCACTACCGAGAAGGCCCTCTGCCTGGTTCTCTGTAGCTTTGCTTCTCACAGTGAGGGAACCGCCAGAAGGCCCTTGGCGCTGGATCTCAGTGTTCGGGCTGAACGGTGGGGGTGGAGACGCTCCTTCAGGTATACAGGACCGAGGCCGTTTAGGGCTTTAAAGGTCAGCATCAACACTTTGAATTGTGCTCGGAAATGTACTGGGAGCCAATGTAGTTCTCTCAGGACCAGTGTTATGTGGTCCCGGCGGCCACTCCCAATCACCAGTCTAGCTGCCGCATTCTGGATTAGTTGCAGTTTCCGGGTCACCTTCAAAGGTAGCCCCATGTAGAGCGCATTACAGTAGTCCAAGTGGGAGATAACTAGAGCATGCACCACTCTGGTGAGACAGTCTGCGGGCAGGTAGGGTCTTAGCCTGCGTACCAGATGGAGCTGGTAGACAGCCGCCCTGGACACAGCATTAACCTGCACCTCCATGGACAGCTGTGAGTCCAAAATGACTCCCAGGCTGCGCACCTGGTCCTTCAGGGGCACAGTTACCCCATTCGGGACTTCTGTCTTGTCAGGATTCAACTTCAATCTGTTAGCCGCCATCCATCCTCCAACCGCCTCCAGGCACTCACACATTGACTGCAATGAGCAGAAGCATCTCTAGCTTTGTGTGGGATTGTGGTCTTTAACTTTGGGCACGAGAGCTCTGCGCATGAGCTTGTATTACAACTGTCATAAGTGATGCAAATGCTCCTAGGACTGTAGCCCTAAGAATATGCACTTGGAAAGGCACCTCGCTGAAACAAGCCAGTGTAGCAGGGGTGGGGGGTCAGGCTGTAGGTAAACGTTTATTTTGGTTTGAGCAAGACTGCAAGACACTTGACAGGAAAAGCAGGTGAATGCATAGCCGCAGGCTGCTGCCTCCTCCTCTCTTGCTCTGACAAAAATAGGTAGGTGGTCAGGGAGACGATTTACCACAGGTTAAGCACGAAACGTGAAATGAGAACTTTAATTGGAAACAAATTTCCTACCTGAAAGGGAAATTGATGCTGCGTGTCTGTAAACATAGGCAGAAAGCAGAGTTCTGAGGAGTCAAACCTGCTTGTTGCAAAGAAAGGAGAAAGGTGACGTCTAGGAGACCTGTGACCTCAACGGCCCTATTCCTGACACTGCATACCCTTCCATGGAACCACAGAGAAGGAATCCTGAGGGTCATCTAGTCCAACCCCCGGCAATGCAGGAATCTTTTGCCCAACTTGAACCCATGACCCTGAGAGTAAGCATCTCATGCTCAAGTGGCACACTAAAACGAGTAACAGAGAAGGGGCACTGAAATATGCTTCCTTTTCAGGGGTAAACAGCCCCCAAGGTGGGTGTAGGTTGTCAGTCACCATATTCCTCAGCCCCTCATCTCTCCCGCAGAAATACAGGTATAAAACACTGGATTATTTTCCAGGGCTGATGTGAGCTGTACTCTCTCATCCACAACCCCCCTTGCACCTGGGGATAGTAACACTGATAAACTTTATTTGCATTTGCAGAGTAACTTTTTAAAAATCTTCCTAGGAGGAGGAGGAGGAGGAGAGCACTGACTGCTGTTGTGCTTGGTCCCGGGCCCTAAAGAAGTCAGATTATCCTCCACTAGGGCCAGGGCCTTTTCAGTGATGGCTCCAACCTGGTGGAATGCTCTGTCCCACGAGACTAGCGCCCTGCAGGACTTGATCTCCTTCCGCAGGGCCTGTAAGACAGAGCTATTCCGCCTGCCCTTTAATTTAGCCTGATCCTCCATTCCATTTTCCCTTCCCCTTTTCTACGAAGAAACCCTTCTGAGACCCCACATTTAAACTCTTCCCTGGTCTCCTTGCTGGCCCCAGCAGGACTAACTTGGCCAGTTAGCCCTGACGATGCTACATTTATGTTGTACTTTATGCTGTTTTTAAGCTGTTTTAAAAGTCGTTTTTAATCCATGTTTTATATTTGTTGTTAGCCGCCCTGAGCCCGGTTTTTACATCGGGAAGGGCGGGGTATAAATAAATTATTATTATTATTATTATTATTATTATTATTATTATTATTAGACCCTGCTTGCAGGCTTCCCATGGGCATCTGGTAGACATTGTGAGAACAGGATGCTGGACTAGATGGGCCTTTAGAGTGTCTGACTGGGATCTGGGGGACCAGAGTTCTAATTCCTACTAGGCCATAAAGCTCACTGGGTGACCTTGGGTCAGTCACTGCCTGTCAGCCTAACCTACCTCACAGGGTTGGTGTGGGGATTAAAATGAGCAGCAGGAGAATCTTGTACATCACCCTGTGCTCCTTGGGCAAAAAAAGCAGGATATGTGGAATATATAAATAATAAATATTTTTGGGGGGGGATATAAAATAATAACTGAATTAGAAAAGAGCATGAGCTTCTTTCTTTGCTGTTTTCTTTTATTTCTGGGTGGACATGCTACTGTCCAACTGCACTAAAATGAAACCCTGGATATCTCCAGTGTTTTCTGCACATTTTCCATAATTTTATTTATTTGTTTATTACATTTATATCCCTCCCCACAAGGTGCTCTATGTGGCTTTGCCTTCTCCAGAAAACAGGTGTGTTGCTTTCCTTTTCCATTTGTCCCCATGGGCTACTATTACATACTGAACGCTGTGAATTGTCTCCTTGGCTAAAAGCACGGAGTGTTGGGGTGGGGTGGGGTGGGCTTGTTTCTCACAAAATGATTGGGAAGAATAGTGCCTGCATGTTTTGCCTCCAATCTTTGGTACCATAAGGGCCGGAGACTTCTTCCTTCCTTCCTTCCTTCCTTCCTTCCTTCCTTCCTTCCTTCCTTCCTTCCTTCCTTCCTTCCTCCCCCCCCCTCTCTCTCTCTCTCCAACTGAACCATCACAATCCATCCTTGCTCATCAATCATCCTCTGACATCCATGCATTTACTGAACAGAGAAGCTACAGGCATGGAGGATCTAAATGTGATTTGGTATGCAGGTGAACTAGAGTTCTGATCACGGGGAAAGGCTTTATGCAAACATTTTTTGGTTAAGATATGAACAGGGCCATGGGAATGTGAGCTTCTATGTGCATGTTGGGTCCCCATCCATCTGCCTACATGCCCAAAAACACATATGGGAGAGGCAATGACAGGGAAAGTGGGAAAATCTGGGACACAGTGGTTAAGGCCAGATATGAACTCCAGGGAGCTGGCACTCCAGCTCTGTGGTATCCTATTTTGCTTGAAAACGGATCATTAGCTATTGTTATGCCAACCTCTTCCTTGCAGTCCCAAGGACTGTCAGAACTCCAGGGCCTCTCTCTTTTTCAGAGACCACCTGGTGCTCTCCTTGCTCTCACAAGCCCAGAAGCTCTTGTCATCACCAATCCTTCCTAATTATATGTATTATTTTCTCAGTTAGGTACTCCTCATTACACTCCTGCAACTCTTCTGTAATGTAGGTTCCCTGCCTAGTAAAATCCTATCTCAACTCCTTCAAGGTCGCCACGGGAGGGAGGTTTTCTGCCTGCAGACCTTCATCACAAGCTCCTGCTGCTTCCGTTCCTCCCCCTCTGGGATAAAGCTCCTCGCCACCTTTTCCCCTTCGCCTTTCTGTGTCTCACTCTGCACGCTCCTTTAGTTTCCCTCACGCTTCTCCCTGTCTTCTCCTCTGTCTCTGTCTACCCTGCCCTGCTGCGGTTCCAGTGTTTTTCTCGGTGTCCAACTCTTCCACCTCCACATTTCTGACTCATCTCGACACTATCTGCTTTCTCTTGCTAGGTTTGGAACTCTCCTGAGATCCTCTGGCTGTTTATGTTCCTTAGTTGTGTCATCACATGGCGCTCCCTCCTCAAATCAGGTAGTCAATCCCATGTGCACCTGTGGAGCTGGCTCCTGGAAGCTGGGTTCCTATCAGGCTCTTTCCCAAAGGTGTGACAGCTTCCAACTGGCTTTACACCAACCTTTGCCACCTGGTGCCCTCCAGATGTTTGGGACTATAAGTTCTATCAACTTCCTGTGGGGTGTGAAGCAGAGCAGTCAAATACAACATTCCTAGAGTGGACATAAAAAGGGGATGTCTGGACCAGCCAGTTGGAACTTCCTGTTTCCTCCTGGGCTGGGACAAACTTCCTCTGCATGTGACCAGAGGTGGGCGTGACCTCTCCTGTGCAGGTAACAAAATAGCACAGGGGAGGCAGCCACCTCTTTCTCTGACTCCATTCCTCGAAGAAGCAACATCTTCTGGGGAGGACGATGAGTAGAGGAGCTCTGGCCTAGTTTGTTGTTTTAGCAATAAATTTGAAATAATTAACAGCCAAAGTCGTCTTGCGTTTGTGGGAGAGACCAAGCCATAACAGCCAGCCAGCAGTAAATCACACAAAGTAAGTGAAATTAACTCTTCATTAGAAAAAAAGATCTGCACAGGGCTGCCCAGCCTAATGAGCACAGTAACTCTTCTTCGATAGGTCTTGTCTCCCTATGAGGCAGTTGCAGAGATCGAAGATCCCTGCTTTCACCTCTAAGTCCTCTCCTCTCCAGGATTTCCCTCAAGCAATCTGAGCGTCTGTCTTTTAAAAGAGAATCTAATGAGAATTTGGGAGGTGTATATTGCCAAAGAACTCACTTGCCAAAATGGCACTGTGCTACCCTTAGTATCACGTTTGCTCACATACTGAGATCACAACTGCAAAGCCGTTACTGCTTACAAGGAGTCCACAGGGTGGCCCTGGCTTTCAGCTTTGCCCTCCTTCGTGTCAGTGCAGAATTCAGCAGCTAGGAGGACCAAACAGGAATTAGCCAGCTCTGCCTGCCTGCCTTGGCTCTGGCACCACTTCTCAGCCTTCCTCTCTACCAGCCTCAATGGGCACCAACTGCCACTGTATCCTAAACCCTGGAGAAATGGGCCTCTCTCTTTCCTCTGGGCAACATAATAAGAACAACATTATGACGATGCATTTTCCACTTTACAGCATTCTAAAATGCTGATAACCTTTACAAAACACAAGCCCCCAAACTTCCCGGCCCAGTCTCCTTTACTGTACACTTTGGGCTTGAGAGATGCCTCCTCCCAGTGCTATTTTGATCTGTGTTTCCAAGATGAATATTGTAACACTGTGACATTCACACCCTGTGCTTGGAGGTATTCAAATCACAGCTGAGATTTCAGCTCTCTGGTGCATCTTGGCTTGGCAAGTGATTTCTCATCGTTTGGAAAGGGAGGCCTGAGGTTCGTTCTCAGCTTATCACTGAGCTCAGAGATGATACATTGGGATTTAATGCATTTGCATAATGAGTCCTCTTGTTTTCTATCACTTGTCTTTGATGGCATGCAGCTGTAGATTTTAAGCAACCATTCCCCCCGCTGCAGCCCACCCTGGCTCAGTTGCACCGCTGGGGTTCAATGGTCATCAGCTCTTTTCTGTGCAATATTGTTGTGGTGGCTGGATTTGTTTGCAAATCACCTGAAGGGTTTCTTTTAAATTAGCCACAGAACAAGTATCACTGCTGGCTGTTCAAGTTGTCCTTCGTGCATATTTTAGACAAAGACCATGTTCCTAAATCTACACTGCATTCAATCCTGGGTTGCTTCACTTATTACTTTGTACACCAGTCTCCCGCAGCTTCGTGCTTTCAATCAGTGATTGCCAACCTGGTGCCCATGGGTCACCAGTGTGCCTGGTAATACCGCCTATGACACTGGTGAAAGGTCTCGGTGAAAATCTCCTCAAAAATCCACAATGTATGTATCAGGTTCCCTAATGGCTGCTCATGAGTAAAGACCAAGTCCGTCTTGTCTTTCAACTATTTTATTGTGCAAAGTATGTACAGTGCGGAGCTATCCTAAAACATGACCATCTAGTTGCTAGCAGAATCCGGAAGTGCCCCCCTTCTGCTGCGGCGCCAACACCAGAGTCTCGGCACCCTAAAGTGCCGCCTCCTTTCTCCTCTGACCCTTCTGCGTAAAGCAGGCGGCGGAAACGGTGTCTACCCCTCGGAATGGGTCTGCTGAGCGGTGCCAGGTCTCTCTGCATCATCCTGGAGACCCCTTCCCATCTCGCTCCTCCCTGGTGACTCCTCCTCCCCTGGGGAGGAGCTGGCAGACTCACTGGGAGACGTGTCTGTCGACAGCAGAGGCAGAGGCTGCCGGTACCCACTCAGTGCCTGACTGGCAGGGGAGGGCAGGTCCCTGACAGTATGAGAGGTTGTTTCGTCTTCTTCTTCCTCAGTTCCTGTTTGCACTTGCTCATCCTCTCCTACACTAAACAAACATGGCCCTCTCTACTAATTGTATTTCTATGGTCTGAGTATCGGCCTATCTGCAATACAGTTCTTTGGGATTAGCCCCTTCTCTAGCAAGAATATGCATTTGTTATGTTTGGCTGCTAATCTCCCACAATTCTCTCCTGCATCTGGGTGCCGGGGAAGTAAAAGTTAGCAGATGGAGCTTCTGCTGTGGTGGTGCTGCAGTGACGAGAGAAGCCATACCGGTAGCTATTGAATATTTCCATGTTAATCAGCTCTTAAAATCATAGAACTGAAGGGGGTCTTGTAAGTCAAACTAGTCCATCTCCCTGCTTGATGCGGGGAGTCTGAAGCTAGAACAGTCCTAGTTGATGGCTGCCATGCTTGAAGACCTCCAGTGATGCTCACCACCTCTCTAAGTCCTTAGTTCCATTGTCAAACTGCTTGCTGTGGAGACGTTTTACCTAATGTCCAACTAAAATGAAGACAGGGAATCTGTGGCCAGATAACGTTGGACTACAGCTCCCATATTCCCTGATGATTGACCATGCTTGCTGGTGCTGATGGGAACTGTAGTCTAACAAAGTCTGGAGGGCCACAGGTACAAAAATCTACCCTCTGTAAAGTAGTTGGTTCAAAGCTGGCATCCCCGGCCTGCTAACACACACCTACTGTCTTATCCACTATTATCCATGATTCAAACATAGTAAGACCTGGCAATTGTGGGGCCAAGGGAGATGCATACCTGGCTGAGAATGGCTTGGTCCACCCTATCTGGCAGTATTGCGAACTTCATAGGAACATAGGTCTATTGAAAGCTGCCTTATTGGTGTTACATATCTGCACTACTGACAAGAGCTCTCTGGGGTTTCAGCCAGAGGATATTTCCAGCCTTACCTGGAGATGCCAGGATTTGAACCTGGGACGTTCTACATGCAAAGGAGATACCATGCCACTCAGCTACAGTTGTTCCCTGAACCCCAACTAACAAACCACTCCTAACATACATGACTAAAGCACCCTGTTGTGTCTCTCACAATATTCCTCACTAAATCCACCGTTTCTTTCCTAAATGCAAGACTTGGAAGTATAGGCTTCCCTTCCCTCCCCTCCTGCTTCTTTCTGACGTGCAACCAAAATATTATGAATATATCAAAACAATGTGTTTCCCCTACTGCTAATCAAGCATACTTCTGCTATCTTTGAATAACACAACGACGCAACACAAGTTTCTCATTTTAGACTGTGTCTATTCATTCTCTTTATAAACATGCACTAAGGAGAAAACTATTTTCTGAACATATGGCCGTTGTCTCTGTTTTGGACGGAAAAACGTCTGGCATTTTGCTGACATCACTGCATTGTGAGTCATTAGGAAGCTCTGTATAAACAGCGAGGTATTTTCATCAATTAGAAATAGCTGAAATATTTTTTATGCCGTCTATTAAAAAGGTACAGTGATTTATTATTGCTCTAACACTTATTCCTCAGGGGTCTTGGTGCAGTTTCTTGGGCTTGGTATGTGCTTTGATGGGTCAAGTGCAACCTTCCCCAGCTTGGTGCCTCCCAGGTATTCTGGACCCCATATTTTGATTACCTTGGGGATAGCTCAGTCGGTAGAGCATGAGACTCTTAATCTCAGGGTCGTGGGTTTGAGCCCCACATTGGGTGAAAGATTCCTCCATTGCAGAGAGTGGGACTAGATGATACACATGGTCCCTTCTAACTCCACGATTCTAACGCCCATCAGTTGTGGAAATTGTAGTTCAGAGGGAACCAGAATTTAGGATGGTCTAGTGCCTGGAGATTAGACTCCCCCCCCTGCACTTCCTAGTGTTGCAGAGGGACTTCTACTATAGCTTGCTATAGTTTAGTGGTGGATGCCAGGTACTAAGTGAAATCCACACACAGCACCTCAAAATGAGGGCCAGATCTGCATGTTGCTATGCGCGTGGCGCAAGCCTCCATCCACGGTTGATAGTCATGTACCCAATATCCTTTTCCACACTTGGATCCCAGTCCAACAAGGGAAGCTTATGCTGAAGTCTGCATTTTTTATATTACCCCTACTAGATCAGGGCAGGAATACAAAAGAGCCCCATTGGATTTGGCCAAAGGCACATTGAGTCCAGCATCCTGTTTTCACAATGGCCTATCGGATACCTATGGGAAGCCTGCAAACAGGGTGGTTGAGATTACTGATACTCCAGATGAGTCTGATAGATAGTAATCAATATTATGTAGGGCGATACTTTTGTTCATATACAGTCGTACCTCGGAAGTCGAACGGAATCCATTCTGGAAGTCCGTTCGACTTCTGAAACGTTCGGAAACCAAAGCGTGGCTTCTGATTGGCTGCAGGAAGCTCCTGCAGCCAATCGGAAGCCGCGGAAGCCTCGTCAGACATTCGGCTTCCAAAAGAATGTTCGGAAACCAGAACACTCACTTCCGGTTTTTGATCATTCGGGAGCCGGGACATTCGACTCCCAAGGCGTTCGGGAGCCGAGGCACGACTGTATGACTGCTTGCTTCCACTGGTGTTCTGATATTATTACTACTACTGTTAGTAGTGGTGTTGAAAATAGATACTGTCAGGGATCTGCCCACCCCTGCCAGTCCAGCTCTGAGTGCTTACAGGGAGCCTCAGCCTGTGTTAACAACAGATTCATCTTTGAGTGAATCTGGCAGCCCCTGTTCAGGGGAGGAGCAGTTAGTGGCTGGGAGCCAGGGAGTGCCAGGTGTCCAGAGAGTTGATGGGAGACCTGGCACTACCCAGCAGACTCGCTCGGAGGGGGAGGCGTCAGTTCCGGCGCATATCTCACGTAGGAGGAGAAGGCGGCAATTTAGGATGCCAAGGTTTTGGTGTTGGCGCCAAAACAGGAGGGAGGCACTTCCGGATTCTGCTAGTGACTGAGCAGACATGATAGACTGAACTCTGCACTGTAAATAGCTTTGCACTGAAATAAAGAGACTTAAAGACAAGATGGCTTGGTGTTACTATTGAACAACCGATAAGAGAACCTGACAGATACTGTTTGGGTTGTTGCCAGATGAATGGAGCTTTAAACAAATGAAGAAATAATGGGGTGCATAATTGGCATAAAGGCTATAGTTTTGGAAGCAAGGGATATGCTACCCAATAAGAGATGGTTGGCAGTCCACCTCCAGATCAAGACATTGTTCTTGTCACAGAGGTTGGCTTCCTCTCTGCGTGTTATTTTTGCTTTCATACTTTTGCCTACCCTTTGTGATTACTTTGTTGCAGTATTTGTGGAGGACAGCTTTCTTGCATTACTGCTGTTTTCCTTGAAATTAGGCTCCTAGAATCAGTTCACCATTGTATTACCCTAATTGTTATTTTGGAAGGAACCTGGGTACGTTTTGTACGGTACTTGCTCAAAATGCCAGAAGGAAGGATAATGGCAATCTATTAATTAATTTCTCCCCCCCCCCCCAAAAAAAAACACTCACAGAATTTAAAAAAATATGAAAATATATGAACAACCTCCCAATATCAATGCTGGCAGTGGGGTTCACAATAGCAGTTTGTGCGGAAAAGGGAAAAAAATAAAAATAAAACTCTCTCTCCAAATGTAGGATACTACTTTCTTTTTATGCTAATTAAGCATGACTTCACTCTCAGCACAATCAAGACTATTCAAAGTTTCACAAAGACCCGTCAAAGGAGATGATGAGCAAAAAGCAATGTTGGTATTTACTTTAAGAACATCCTGGCTTGGTCTTCCACCCAACAATTTCATTTGATCCTTTGCATTGGCAGAAATGCCCTGTCATCATTAAAACCGTCTCTGTGATTACATTAGACGCATCCCCCCCCTCCCCATTCTGTTTATTGCTAAGCTGAAGAGGGACTCAAATGTACAATGCAAACTTTCAGCTTGGGATAAAAATATGTATTACCAAGGGCAACATATTCCAATCTGGGCAATAAGGAAGTCAAAATGAAAGGTTTGGTGGATCATCAGGGTGTTGCGTCACTCTCCCAAATGGCCTCATTTAGGTGGAACTAAACTGTAATGGTTATCATGCCATACATGGTACAGGCGAATCATAAAAGATTGGCCTGTGTCGCGACCCGACTAGACACTGATAGACCGGGGTCCGCCAGGGTCGCGCCATGCGGGCGCCAGGAAGGGGAACCATGCAGCGGGCCAGAGAAGGGGGCGACTGCGGAGCCAGGCGCGCAGGGGTTAAACCGAGCGCAGCAAGGCCCGACCTCGCCCAGGCATGCCCCGCGGGGTAAACAACCCCAGAATGGGCGATAACGACCGCTAACGAGCCATCAGCAGCGGGCGTGGTGGAACCGGCAGCATCGCAATAACAATGCAAAAAGCACCCATGAATGGTGCAGGTAGACCAGAGCAGTTAACTCTTTTGTCCAAGCCACCCCGGGTGGGGAAGAGGATTACCCCCGGACCTTTAGGGCAGAAGGGAGGGGGGAATTGGGAGTCACCCAGCAAGGTGTACATAAGGGGGATTCTGAGGTGGCCTCCTCAGAATCCTCACGGACTTTCCACGTTTCTCTGTGTGCTGTACAATAAACTTCAAGACAACTTCCGCTGACTTCTCGGAGTGGCGTGCGTTCTTGACAGCTAGCTACAGTCACCATTGGGGACACGACATAGTGAGGATTCTCCAAAACTTCAACGTCCGTATCGTGTTGGGATCGCTTACCGGCAGCTACCGAGATGGCGACCCCATGGCGCGGAGCGGCACGTTTTCAGACCCCCGTTACCTCGAGCACCCTACTCGAGCGGCCGGCGGATCTGTTCACCTCGAATCAACGGAGCCTTTCCTCGGCCGGTCCAGACAGCGGGAGCCTGGGCGAGCTACGGCGACTCCAGGAGCAGCTGAACCGCCTCATCTGGGAGCGGCTGCGGGTTGGCGAGAAGTCGGGCCGGTTGTTGGACCAGGCCTGTGGGGGCGCGGTGCCCCGGACAAGTCGTAGCGGCGGCGGGAGCCAAGGCCACGCGGGATCGGGGGTCTGCAGTCGGCAGACCCCAGGGGAGGGCTCAGGTCAGGAGCCCGGAGTGACTCAGCGGCTGACGTGGTTGGACGGGACGGCCCCAAGGGGGCAGGTGCTTCCCCTGCCAAGACGTCGCAGCAGCCGGCTGGAGGACGACGCAGTGGCGGGGAGTTCCACGGGTGACAGCAGCGAGGACGAGCGCGCGGCAGCAACCCCGGAGGCCCGCGGGAGGCACGTCCGCCGGAGGGCGACGGCGCGGCGCAGGCCGCCCCCGGAGCTGAGGGCCACTTACGAGGGGGACCCGGCGGAACTCTCCACCTTCATCTTCCACGCAAGGAACCACGCCAGAAGGTACGGGGGAGGCGACTGCGACCCAGAGGACTTGGTAGCGGCGGTCATCTCCTCCCTGCAGGGGAAGGCCGGCCAGTGGGCCATGCTCCTGGTCGACCGCAGGGACCCGGCTCTGGCCACCCTGGAGGACTTCTTGGCGGCCCTACGAGAGCGCTTCCAAGACCCGCAGGCGGAGGAGAAGGCGAAGCGACGGGTCCAGAAGGCCAGGCAAGGGGGTCTCCCAGTACAGGACTATGTAGACATGTTCAGGGGGGAGGCCGCCCGAATCTCCTCTTGGAACGAGGAGGTCCTCGTCCACTATTTCAAGGAGGGCCTCCATCCTGAGCTCCGCAAGTGGGCCGTAGTGAAGGGGACCCCTCGGGAGCTGTCGACGCTGGACGGCTGGTGCCGCACGGTGGCTCAGTTGGAAGCAGACCTGGGGATGCTGGAGTTAGAACCCAGGGCGGGCAAGGACCGAAGGCCCGCGGAGAACTCAGGGACCCCCCGTCCCGCCAATGGCGCGGGGGTCCCCCGGCCCAAGCGCACCCCCGACCCGGAACGGGAGAGGAGACGCCGGGAGGGACTCTGCATGAGGTGCGGAGGGGCAGGACACTATGCGGTGGCGTGCCCCAAGCGACCCCCGGGAGAGGTTCGGACCCCGGCAGGGTCCCAAGCGACGTCGGGAACCAGTAGGACACCCAAGACCGGGAGCCGGGCGGCTGTCGCGTCGGAGCCAAGGGGAAAGCGCCAGTCCGACTCCGAGGGCTCGGAGTCGGGAAACGACCTGGACCTGCAGTGAAGGACGCCCGGCTGCAGGTCCCGCCAGGGTCAACGGACCCCAAGAAACGGGCGGGAAGACCACCCAACCTGGTCCGGGTGAGGCTGGAAAACCCGGACGGCGGCAAGCAATGGACGGGCGATGCGCTGCTGGACTCGGGCTGCGACCACAGTATGCTGCACCCCGAAGTGGCCAAGGAACTGGACTTGCCCACCCAGGTTCGGAGCACCCCCTTAGTTTTCGTCCAGATGGACGGCAGTCCCATAAAGGGGGGTCCGTTCGGGGTGGAAGTGGGGCCGGTCTCCTTGTGGGTGGGGGACCACCGGGAGTCCAGGATGCTAGTTAGGGTCCCCACGGATGGGTACCAGGTAGTGCTGGGGTTGGACTGGCTGATGGAACATAACCCCATAGTAGACTGGCGCTCAGGGCGCCTGACGTTCGACCTGGATAGGTGTGGGCAGCACAGGTTCGAATCGGACCCCCAGTGCCCCGGGAAGGGGGAGGCCAAAGGGGTCCACGGGGACGAGGGCAAGCTGGATGTGGTGGCGCCGGAGATACCCCCGGAGTACCGGGATCTGGCGGCGGTGTTCGGGGAAACCGAGGCAGACGAGCTGCCCCCCCACCGCCGCACAGATTGCGCCATCGACATCCCAGAGGATGCGGTCCTCCCCAAGGGACGCATCTACAAGATGTCCGGGGAGGAACTCCAGGACCTCAGGGAGTTCCTGGACAAGAATCTGGCCAGAGGGTTCATCCGCCCCGCCAAGAGCCCCATGGGGGCTCCGGTCATCTTCGTGGGCAAGAAGGATGGCACCCGGAGGTTGTGCCAGGACTACAGAGGGTTGAACGCCATAGCGGCAGGGAACGCGTACCCGCTTCCCCTCATCCCGGATCTGCTGGACCAGTTGGGTACCGGCACGATCTTCACGAAGCTAGACTTGAGGGAGGCATACTACCGGGTGCGGGTCCGGGAGGGGGACGAATGGAAGACGGCTTTTAACTGCCAGTTTGGACAGTTCGAGTTCCTGGTAATGCCGTTCGGTTTGAGCGGGGCCCCGGGGGTGTTCATGAGCCTCATCAACGAGGTACTCCACGACCTCCTGTACAAAGGGGTGGTGGTCTACCTGGACGATGTGCTGGTGTACAGTCAGGACCCCCAGGAACACGTCCGGTTGGTCCGGGAGGTCTTGCAGAGACTCCTGGACAACCACCTATACGTCAAGTTGCCCAAGTGCGAGTTCCACCGCCCCTCCTTAGATTACCTGGGGTATAGGATCTCGGCGGCGGGGGTGGCCATGGATCCCCAGAAGGTGGAGGCAGTCCTGGGGTGGGAGCGGCCGCGGACACGGCGCCAACTCCAGAGCTTGCTAGGGTTCGCAAATTTCTGCAGGGGCTTTTTGCCCAACTATTCGGCCTTGGTGACCCCCCTCACCGATCTCCTAGGCACCAAGGGGAAAGGAAAGGGGGCCAAGCGTCCCGGGGCGGCTCTGGATTGGGGGTCCCGGGCGGAGGAGGCTTTCCAGGGGCTCAAAGGGGCGTTCGCCGCCGAGCCTACGCTGATCCATGTGGATCCAGCCCGGCCCATGGTGGTACAGGTAGACGCTAGTGATGTGGCCATGGGAGCGGTACTCCTGCAGAGGGACGGGGAGGGCCGTCTCAGGCCCGGAGCGTACCTGTCCCGGAAGTTTGGGAAGGCGGAAAGGAATTGGTCTACCTGGGAGAAGGAGGCAGCGGCCATCCGCATGGCGCTTGAGGAGTGGAGGCACTGGCTGGAGGGGGCAAGGGAACCGTTTGAGGTCTGGACAGACCACCGCAACCTCGAGGCCCTCCGACAGCCACGGAAGCTGACTGCCAAGCACATGCGGTGGGCAGAGTTCTTCTCCCGGTACGATTTCCAGCTAAGCCACATCCCCGGGAAGGACAACTTCCTCGCGGACGCCCTGTCTCGCCTGCCCCAGTACGAGGCGGATGTCCGCACAGAGATGCGTCCACTATTTGAGGACAAACACCTAGCCCGAGCCGTCACCACCCGTAACCAGGCTAGGAGGAAAGAAGGACAGACAGGGGGTCAAGATGGGACACCCCCCCGGGAGCGCAGCCAGCCTTCTGCAGCGCTCCGCGACAGACTAGTGGCAGCGTATCCAACAGACGCGGAACTACAGAACCTGCGGGACTCCTTGACACTGGAAGGGGACATCTGGAGAAGGGGGAGCGCCGCGTACGTCCCGGAACCCCTCCGGAGGGCCGCCCTGGAGGCATGCCACGACGCCAAAGCGGCTGGGCACTTCGGCTTCGTCAAGACGTGGAAGCTGGTTTGGCGGAGCTTCTGGTGGCCCACGCTCCGCAAAGATGTCAAGGACTACGTTGCGGGCTGCCCCATCTGCCTCACCTGCAAGCCGGCAGTGGGCAAGCCGCAGGGCCTCCTACAGCCTCTGGAGGTCCCACCTCGACCTTGGTCGGTGATCTCCATGGACTTTATTACGGATCTGCCACCCAGCCGAGGCAAGACAGCAATATGGGTCGTGGTGGACCTGTTCTCCAAGCAAGCCCATTTCGTGCCCTGCGCCTCACTGCCTACCGCCACCCAGGTGGCAAAACTGTTCATGGAGCACATCTTCCGGCTCCATGGGGTTCCAGACAAGGTCATTTCCGATCGCGGCTCCCAGTTTGTGTCCCGATTTTGGAAGGCGTTCCTGGGACTGCTGGGGATCGAACAGGGACTCAGCTCGGCCTACCACCCCCAGACTGACGGACAGACGGAACGTGTCAACCAGGTGCTGGAGCAGTACCTGCGGTGTTTTGGCTGCTACCAGCAGGACGATTGGTCACAGCTGCTTCCGTTGGCGGAGTTCGCTTACAATAACTCCGTACATAGCAGCACGGAGATGTCCCCCTTCGCCGTGGTCTACGGGACCGACCTGAGGCACCTGCCGGACTTGGGGGAGCCCACCGCCCGGGAGCCGGAGGAGCTCGGAAAGTGGAGAGAGAGGACGGCCAGGTGCTGGGAGTCCCTTCGGGAACAACTGCTGGAGGTCAAGGCGGCGCAGAAGAGGACGGCGGACCAGCGAAGAAGACCGGCGGGGGACATCAAAGCGGGGTGCCGGGTCTACCTGTCCACGCGGCACTTGAAGCTGGGCCTCCCCAGCAAGAAACTCGGTCCCCGGTACTTGGGCCCGTTTAAAGTGCTAGAGGTAATCAACGGAGTATCTGCGAAGCTGGAGCTCCCAAAGAACTTGCAACAGATACACCCGGTGTTCCACTTCAGCTTGCTGAAGAAGCCCCCGGAGGACGACGGTTGGCACCCCGTGGCGGCGCCACCCACCCCGTTGATCCTGGCGGGAGGGGAGCACCATGAGGTCAAGGACATTTTGGACTCCAGACTCTACAGAGGGCGTTTGCAGTACCTGGTGGAGTGGAAGGACTTTGCTATGGGGGACCGAGAATGGGTGTGGGCGTCGGACGTTTTGGCCCCACAGCTGGTCAAGAGATTCCACCAACAGTGGCCAAACCGGCCGGGGGGCCCCGGAACTCAGAACGCTCCCCAGGGGAGGGGGGAGTCAGTTTCGGGGGGGCAGGATGTCGCGACCCGACTAGACACTGATAGACCGGGGTCCGCCAGGGTCGCGCCATGCGGGCGCCAGGAAGGGGAACCATGCAGCGGGCCAGAGAAGGGGGCGACTGCGGAGCCAGGCGCGCAGGGGTTAAACCGAGCGCAGCAAGGCCCGACCTCGCCCAGGCATGCCCCGCGGGGTAAACAACCCCAGAATGGGCGATAACGACCGCTAACGAGCCATCAGCAGCGGGCGTGGTGGAACCGGCAGCATCGCAATAACAATGCAAAAAGCACCCATGAATGGTGCAGGTAGACCAGAGCAGTTAACTCTTTTGTCCAAGCCACCCCGGGTGGGGAAGAGGATTACCCCCGGACCTTTAGGGCAGAAGGGAGGGGGGAATTGGGAGTCACCCAGCAAGGTGTACATAAGGGGGATTCTGAGGTGGCCTCCTCAGAATCCTCACGGACTTTCCACGTTTCTCTGTGTGCTGTACAATAAACTTCAAGACAACTTCCGCTGACTTCTCGGAGTGGCGTGCGTTCTTGACAGCTAGCTACAGTCACCATTGGGGACACGACAGCCTGCCACTCACTTTTGTGGGATGGGTGCTGCAAGTCAAGTCCAAAATCCAATCTGGTGTTACTGTGCTATGCATTTTACACTACAGGTGAAGGCCATTCTTCTGCCCTAGACCGGCTTTCTCCAACCAGATGCCCCCACCCAGATGTTTTGGACTGCAATTCCCAGCAGCCATAGCCAGCATGGCTAATGACCAGGAATGACGAGAGTTGTAGGCCGAAACATCTGGAGGGCATCTTGTTGGGGAAGGCTTGCTTAGTTTACAGAGGTGGAGAGCAAGCAACTAAGCTTTTGAGGGCAGTGGAACTACCAAGAGTGCCCCCTCTGCCGATCTTAACTCCCAAGAGGATTTGTAGAGAATAAGGCAGCCTTTCAGGTCTTTGGGGCCTGTCTCCATCCACTAGACTCCAGCCCGGTGGATCTCATGGGTATAGCACAAAACCAAGCAGATTCTGAAAGTCTAAAGCCCCTCGTCTAGCTGAGCGTTTTGTCTTCAGCAATCACCAGGCAGACCCATGAATGATGGTGTAGTCATTCCCTCTTGCTTTATCCTGGCATCTGGTAATTTTTGTATATATTGCTTCTCGACACTGAGCCTTTATAGTTTTAACTTGATTTAATACTTGGATGTCACTTTTCCAGCAACCGAGCTCAGCACAAAGAGGCTCTCAATACTATTAAAAGAATAGTATTTCCAGAAATCTCCTCCTCCTCCTCCTCTTCAATAGTCATTGAGTATTTCAATTGCAGACCCGAGAGCAATGAACTACAATAACAATAAAAATATGTAGAAAAAAATAAAACAACATGCAAAAATAACAGACTCCATAAAACTAAGCCCAGTAAATAACATAAGCAAATTAACAACAAACAAAACTAAGTAACAATGAGGGCAACAGTTATAATTTAATCGAACACCCAAGTAAACAAAACAGGACACCCATCCAACTAAAAAAAGTCAAATGACCTTAGCAGAACTTCTCACCATATCTAACTATGGAGTTCAATAGAGTTCAATATACTTTTTTTAAGTTACAAAATTGATCAGAAATGTCTGCTGAACAATAATAGCTTGATGTTGGTTGATGACGTTCATCTTGGGCTTCCCCACTCAGTGCTGCAGTAGAGACCTAGACAGCAGTGGGACTAATTTGGTCCGCATCCAACTCACTGTTGTACTTATTTTTCACCTGCTCTGAACCTGTGATGGCCACTGACTTGGATGGCTTTAGAAAAGGATTACCGGTATACAAGTTCTCGGAGGGAAATGCCATCAGTGACTACTAGCCTTGATGGCTATGCTCTGTCTCCAGGGTTGGAGGCAGTATGCTTCTGAACATTGGTTGCTGGGAACCACAGGAGGGGAGAGTGATCTTGTGCTGATTGGACACTGTGAGAACAGGATGCCGGACTAAATGGGCCATTGGGCTGATCCAGCAGGCTCTTCTCATGTTAACCTACAACCCATCAGGGACATGATATCACCTGACCACTCATGTAAGCTGATGTTTTACAGCTTGCACACAGAAAGAGAAGCTCTGGGTCGTTGATCCGGGATAACACATCTCCAGGAATGACCTCGGTATCCGTGGATTGTGTAAACAAGCCCACAGTGGAGTTTGGCAAGACATCTGAAGAGGAAGGTAGGACATGGAAAAACATGTTATTTCTGTGAAGTCTTTTATATCCCTTGACTCAGGCAGGCGATTTTGCTATTTAGCTCTGTCTGAAAGCAAAAAAATCCTAACACTCCCAAGAAAGAATGCTGAAGAGCGTTTTGGATTCCAGGAATAAGAAAAGACGCAACGTTGAAGCTGTTGAGATCTGTCACTTCTCCGTGATCACTGTGAAGTTTTTAGTCCCTGCAGGACTGAACCTGTAAATCTTAAAGCAGTCTGAGGGGCTAACAACATGTGACCTGCAGGTTGAAGCTGGATCTTTTTTTTTTATCTTTGTCTATTTTATGGAAGGTACAGGTGGGTGTGTCCTCATTTGGCAGCTCATGTTGCTTCACAGACTGATGTTTTAACCTCAGTTGAGGTAGGTTTCACAGGGGTGTGGTGGTGTTGAGGGGAACCGATCTGATGTCTCTTAAGCTGTGAAATTTTGCAGTTTCAAGTGGGTAAGTGGATCTTACCTCATTTCCAAATATGTCATTCAAAGAAACAAGCTGATAACAAAAGAAAGATCAAAATGGGAAGCAAATGGCCTTGGCACAGAAGGAGCCCCTTTTTTGTTGCTTATTCAAAGGTTTATTGGCACTGATGACTTAAAAAAAGCAGGTTTGTTATGATGATAACACTGTGTTGCTAGGCAGGCTTGTGAATTCTGTCTTCAGGTTTTTTTTTTTTTTAATGATCAGAATGCTCAAGTTTGAACATAAAGACATAGTTCAGGGATACAGCACATGCCCATGGCCCCAGGATCAGAGAATGTAAGGCCCCACCTTTACATTTAAAGCAGTATCATACCACTTTGATAGCTCATGGCTTCCCTCAAAGGATCCAGGGAACTGTGGTTTGTTATGGCTACTGAGAGTTGTTAGGAATCACCCCCATTGAGCCACAATTGAGTTCCCTGGGAAGAGATGTTGATTTTTTAAACTACTCTGAGAACTGTAGGCCCAGGTTTTTAGGATTTCCCCCAAAACTTTAATACATAGCATCAATTATAACTCCCCCCCCAAAGATAAGCACTTCCCCTCCATCCTTCAGTGGTTTCCATATCTTTTGGGAAAACCCTTAAATAGAATGAATGAATAAATAAAGAGGACTGCAGCCCCATGAGGGGAATAGGAGTCTCCTAACCATTCTTAGCACAACAAACAAACTTTCCAGGATTCTTTGGGGGGAAGCTGCAGCTGTGGGTTAAACCACAGAGCCTAGGGCTTGCCGATCAGAAGGTCGGTGGTTTGAATCCCCGCGACGGGGTGAGCTCCTGTTGGTCAGTCCCTGCTCTTGCCAACCTAGCAGGTCAAAAGCACAAAGTGCAAGTAGATAAATAGGTACCACTCCGGCGGGAAGGTAAACAGCGTTTCTGTGCGCTGCTCTGGTTCGCCAGAAGTGTCTTAGTCATGCTGGCCACATGACCCGGAAGCTGTATGCCGGCTCCCTCGGCCAGTAAAGCGAGATGAGCGCCACAACCCAAGTCGTCCGTGACTGGACCTAATGGTCAGGGGCCCCTTTACCTTTACCTTTTACAGCTATTTTAAAGTGGGTATAAGCCTGCTTCAAATGCATAGCACAGGTGGGACCAAAGAGCTGGAAGGGTCCCATAGCCAATTAACCATTACTTGGATAGATGAACCAAATGTTCAGATTTGGCATAAGAATATAAGGAGAAACCTCCTGTTTGAACAGTGCTCTACCAATGGGAAGAACCTGAGAAGGACACAACGGCAATAGCCCCCTCCTGCTCATGACCACCTCTGATGGTGGAAGGAGAACATAGCCATGGATCTGTCTAACGTCCTTTTAAAGCTTGAGCCACTTTGTCGAACTGGACCAGCATTTTTACAGTGAGAGCTAAATATTTCTGGCCATTTACAAGCAGGGCATGAAGCAGTGGCAGCTGGTTCCCGTTGTGGCTGCTAGGTTGGGAGGCAGGGAGCCTAAACAGTACATGGAGCCAGAGCCAATGGCAAGCAGAGAGAACTAATTCTAGTTTTGTCCCCCCACTGTCTTCCCTGCTCAGTTCTTCAAGGGTAAAAACCGAGACTAAGGAGGAGGAGGAGGAGGAAGAAGAGGAAACTGCCCTCTTTCTAACATTTTGGATTTTGGCCCTCCGATATCCTCTATGTGGCTCAGGGCCCTCTCCAACAAACAACTTGCGGTCCAGCGCTTGTTGAGGGATGAAAGGCACAAATACAGGATGGGTGACACCTGGCTTGAGAGCACTACAAGTGAAAAGGATCTAGGAGTCTTGGTAGACCACAAACTTGACATGAGTCAACAGTGTGATGCAGCAGCTAAAAAAGCCAATGCAATTCTGGGCTGCATCTAGATCAAGGGAAGTAATAGTACCACTGTATTCCGCTCTAGTCAGACCTCACCTGGAATACTGTGGAATACTGTTCGACAGTGGAATTTGCTGCCAAGGAGTGTGGTGGAGTCTCCTTCTTTGGAGGTCTTTAAGCAGAGGCTTGACAGCCACCTGTCAGGAATGCTTTGATGGTGTTTCCTGCTTGGCAGGGGGTTGGACTGGATGGCCCTTGTGGTCTCTTCCAACTCTTGGATTCTATGATTCTATGAACTCACCAGAATTATGGCTCACTATTTGACAAGGATCTATGAAATTAAAGGCAGTACATCTGGACTACCTAACAATGACTGATGAGGATTCCTTATTTACAGAGAGTTTGTATGTTTTCGTTTTATTGTATATATGCCAATAAAGGTGTTGATTGATTGATTGAAGAGGAAACTGACTGGCAGTGCCAACCCCTGGACTGGTTTTAAATAGGGAGAGAGGGAGGTGGAGGCTAGCTGAGGACAGATTGGGGTTGGCGAAGCAGCGCTTCATTTGTCCTCATGGACCAGCCTCCACTGGTATGGAAGTAATGGCCTGCAGTGTCTAGTAGTAGTATATTTCATTTTCCATTGAGCTATCATGGCCAGTGACCATTAACAGACCTGCCCTCCCCAAATTTGGCACATCAAAGATTACAGCCATCACCACATCCTATGGTCATGAGATCCAAGTGTTGCTCGATGAAGTAATTCCTTTTTCGAGTCCACAAAAACTTGCTCAGCTTTGTTTGCTTTGTCAGAATATTATTTGGGAGGGAGGAAAATGTTCCGTTTTCATTTTAAAGATTTTAATGTATGTACAGTGCATTAAATGCAACAGTTGCCATACAAATATGGCTAACCAAGCCTTGGTTCATTCAATGGGGCATAATGAGGCCCTTCTCCTAGAGCAGAGGTAGAAGAAGAGTTTGGATTTGATATCCCGCTTTATCACTACCCTAAGGAGTCCCAAAGCGGCTAACAATCTCCTTTCCCTTCCTCCCCCACAACAAACACTCTGTGAGGTGAGTGGGGCTGAGAGACTTCAGAGAAGTGTGACTAGCCCAAGGTCACCCAGCAGCTGCATGTGGAGGAGTGGAGACGCGAACCCGGTTCCCCAGATTACGAGTCTACCGCTCTTAACCACTACACTACACTGGCTCTCCACGTGTGTGGAGAGGTGTGGGATGAAATGTGATTGGGGTATAACATTCTCTTTTGCAAGAGGTTACATTTTAGTGGATGGGCCTCTGCACTGGTGACGTTCCTGGTGGATTGTGGCCCATGAGTGTGATATTGTTCCTTTATTTCAATAAAAGCAATTTCTTTTTTCTGAAAATGACAGGAATTAAAACTGATTGCGTGTTAGTGACTATCTACAATTATTCAGGATATGATGATGGTGTTAGCATCATTCTTCAGCCAATCTAGACAAGTTTATGAAATTGTCTAAGAGGCAGAATTTTTCTCATATGCGTCAACATGCATATCAGCTTAATCACAGACTTTTGTAGACATTGCAAAACATTCCTCATAATTTTGGCAGACAAATGGAGCACAACAAACAGCAAAAAGCATTTGTTCACAAGGTGGGCTTTTTTTGATGGAATATAAGCATATAATAATAATTATGAGTTTATTTATATATTTATAGCAACTGGACTTCATTTTCCTATTGTATTCCCAGAGGAGAGAAATTCCCCTGAAAAGGAAGAGTCAGTATTTCTCAAATAACATCATGTTACCAACTTCCTTCATTCGCTGGCCTGTTTCCTATGGGCCTTCTCACTGTCCATTGTCATATTAATAATTTCCTTCCTTCCTTTTTCCTCTCTATTTCCCACCCACCCCAATTTAGCTATCATTGAACTATAAGGACGTAAGTGGGTATTTAAGGCTGCAGTATATGTTTACATGGAAGTAAGCCCTGTTGAAAACAATGGGACTTACTTTTAAGTAGAAATAGATTGCACTGTAAATTCAACTTTATGCCTTGAGCACTATTCATGAAAAGTAAGGGTTATTTGCTTATAGCACTCAGGGCTTGCGAACAAGACACCAAAATGGGCTTCAGCCACCTGTGGCCTAAACTAAAGAAATACTTGGGTAGTTTTTTTTTAAATTAAAAAAGGAAGTTTTCATAAAAGGCTTGAGTGTGAAAATATATTCACTGTGTAGATAGTACCATTATACAGATCCTCCAAGTACCCCTGTTTTCCAGGGACAATCCTGGATTTACAGAAGCCATCCCAGATTCTGATTTGATCCCAGAATGTCCCACTTTTCCATAGGATATCCCTAATTTCCTCTGAGAAATGTTGGAGGGTATGGAGTTATCTGAACCCCAAGCCATCTGAAGGCAGCCTGGTATAGGAAGGTTTTTAATTTTTTAAAAAATGTTTTATGTTTTTATATGTGTTTGAAGCTGCCCAGAATGGCTGGGGCAACCCAGTCAGAAGGGTGGGGTATTATTATTATTATTATTATTGTTGTTGTTGTTGTTGTTGTTGTTGTTGTTGTTGTTGTTGTTGTTGTTATTGAATAGGACATCCTTATTTTCCTTTAAGAAATGTTGGAGGGTGTGCATTATATAGTTTAGTCATTAGGTTTCACTGAATAAAAGAGACAATAAAGTCTCTTAGGGAGAAACATTAATCACTGCATCTCTAGAACAATAAATCCTAATAATTTACAGAATAGGTTTCTCTCATTCTATTCTAGAGTGGGGTCTGGACCAGCCGCTCACTGCTCAGAATATTGCTCGTTCTCTTCTGATCCATTTCAGCAAATCTCATAAGATTTTACAACATACATGGAAACACATTTGCAAACCCAATTTTCTATTGAGTCATAGTTTTTCCTTATGTCAACAGGCTTTCAGTTGGGGGGCCCTTGACCTCTAAGGCTGGGGAAATTATCCCTTTCTCCCTTGCCCCAACTACTTGAGCCCAATGGGAGGGGGCAATGCCTGGCCTGCCTTCTTTAAACAGTGCCTCTGATCCTTTAAGCCAAGGAAACCTGTGTTGACAAAAGGGCAAACCAGAGCAGGAGGTTCCACAACGGGAGGGTCAATGAAGCCGTGAAGGGCAGCAGCAGAGGTCCTGGCTCCCTGGGGCCCTGGGTGCCTGAGCACCTGCAAAATTCCCCATGAAGGGACCAGGCACCCACAAATTTCGGCACCAGGGCCATGCACACCGCATGGCACCCATGGCCCTGGGCACCCAGGGTCATGGGGCCAAGCTGGCACTCCTGGTCAGCACCTAGACATATCTTCCAGAGTCATGAACTATGTGTGCTATTTGGGTGGCTATGTATCCTCCTTTACAGAGGACAGTTCGCTGTGTGAAGGGTTGTCAGAGGACAGTTCTCTACTTGACAGTGTCTTCTGCTTGAAGAAGCATAACAAGGGAGGAAATGGGCCTTGAATTTTCCAAACAACAGGTGGACAGGAGACTGAACACACACATAGAGCACCTGCCCAGAGTCTTCCCTGCTTTGATGAGATGTATTGCAGTTCTAGGGATGCAGGTGGCGCTGTGGTCTAAACCACCGAGCCTCTTGGGCTTGCCGATCAGAAGGTCAGCGGTTCGAATCCCCACGACGGGGTGAGCTCCCGTTGCTCGGTCCCTGCTCCTGCCAACCTAGCAGTTCAAAAGCATGTCAAAGTGCAAGTAGATAAATTGGTACCGCTTTGGCGGGAAGGTAAACGGCATTTCCGTGCGCTGCTCTGGTTTGCCAGAAGCGGCTTAGTCATGCTGGCCACATGACCCGGAAGCTGTCTGCGGACAAACGCCGGCTCCCTCGACCTATAGAGCGAGATGTGCACGCAACCCCAGAGCTGTCCGCGACTGGACCTAATGGTATGACTTGGAGCGCAAATACTACTGCTCTGGTAAAGAAGGCCCAGCAGAGACTTTATTTCCTCAGACTTTTAAAGAAGAACAATCTGTGTGAGAGACTGCTGGTGTCCTTCTACCAAGGCTCCATAGAGAGCATTCTTATGTACTGTATTTGTGCTTGGTTCTCCAGCTGCACAGCCAGGGAGAAGAAGATACTTCAAAAAGTCATAACCACAGCCCAAAATATTATTGGTCATCCTCTCCCATCTCTGGAAGAACTATACAGTTCCCGTTGCCTTAAAAAGGTTAACAATATTTTAAAGGATCCATCTCATCCAGGACATAGCCTCTTTGCACCACTGCCTTCGGGTAGAAGATATAGAACAATTAGATCAAGAACAAATAGATTGAAGAACAGTTTCTACCCAAGAGCTATAACCATCTTAAACGCTGTAACCAGATAATATGACCTTGGAGAGCTGTGATGGGTGTATGTGTGTGTATGTGTGGCTTTCTTTGGTGTGTGTGTGTTTTGTGCTGCTTTTTGTTTTGTCTTTTCTTCTGTTTTTACGGGGGGCGTGCAGTTTCGTTGCACTTGTATAGCGTTGTGCTTGTACTTGTGCAATGGCAATAAATTATTATCTATCTATCTATCTATCTATCTATCTATCTATCTATCTATCTATCTATCTATCTGTCAGGGGTCCTTTTACCTTTACCTTTATTGCAGTTCTATTTTGATTTCTTAATTTGTTTCTAAATTTGCATCAATACATATAAATTAGCATACACATTTTTTATGCAAATCTGTGTCCTCCTCCTCCCTCTTTTGAGGAGGTAAGGGTGATACATCACCCCATGGATCCTGAAGACTAACAAGAATTCATGTTAGTTTTGAAGGTAACAAACACTTTCACAACATGTGACACAATAACGAACATAAATTCTCTGATTTAATAACCATTGAGCAGGTTGTTTCATTTCATTTCTTTTCCTCCCTATTTAAATTATTCAAGGGATTTTTCCCGTTTTCTCTCCCCGCTTGTGAAATGTTGCCCTGTTTCTAATTCACACTGACTTTCTTTAGAAACGTTCACACTTTTTTTTTTTTTTTTGCTTTCTGCTATTCTTGCCTAATTAGTATTTTATCTCTGATTACTTCCAAGGCATTTGATTATCTGAAGACACTCTTTTCCTGCACAGCAAGATCCTTTCTCTGCTTGAGAAAAGTTACTTTGAATAAACTAGGGGCGGGTTGTGGTGGCAGTCAATGCGAAAATAAAAACCCCTTTTCGTGGGAGGAAAACTCCTTTACAACTTAATAAGGTCTATTGAAAAATCCTCATCAAATCTGCCACCTTCGTATGATATTATAATATTATCAGCACTCTATTTCTTCAGGGCTTCTTCAGACAACTCATTTAATCTTTTTCTTTTTTTTAAATGCAATTGCATTTATAGTCTTTAAACTTTCTCTGCTGCTGTTCTCGTTGCAAGTGAAGAAAACCCACAAAACCTTCCAGACTTTCTGGAGACCTCTTCATAAGGCATACTTGAAGTATGTGTGTGTTTGAGTGAGTATTTATGTTCAATTGGATGTCCTCTCACCAAACAGCAGAAATTTTACCTCAGGCGAAGATTAGAAACACTGGCATTATTTCAGCAACTAACAGGAGCTTTGTCATAGAGCCAGTGCTTAAAAACACACTTTCTCCTGCTTTTGAACAGGTTTTTATAATTATAAGGTCTTCAATAGTATCTTCCTTTGTTTATTCAGGTGATCATTTTAATAGAAATGATGCTATACCTTTGTTAATTTTTTTAGATTTTTTTTATTAAAAAGCTAATCCTATCCATCTACCAGAGAGTAAAGTTGCTTGAACTGAATGGAACTGAATAGACATTTATAGGATTGGGACTAGGCTAGTTATGTTCTCAGTGAAATCAGTTAAGTTATAACTAACTTGTCCCGTAGATTTTAATGAAACCTAATGTGGCGTTTGCCCACTCTTTGGGAATGTGTTTGTACATTTGGAAATAAAAGGGTTAATATGTTGACCAATAGGAAGCCCAGGGGTGGAGCCTAAGTGTGTTTAAGGCTCAGTACAGGGGTTTTGGAAGTGAGTTCAGTTGGGAATTAGAGAGAGTTCAGTTGGTGGTTGGTGGTTGTGAGGTTGGTGTGTGGAACTTAGAGTGAGCTAAAGACAGGAACGAGACTGAGAGGATAAAGTGTAACAGTGTATTTAATATTGAAAGCTTGTTGGTGGATGAGAATAAACTCTTGATATTCTTTGTTCAACTTAAATCCTGACTGAGACTCAGTGTTTACCAGGGGGATGCTGGTTGGTGGCAGCGGAATAGTGGTGGCACAGGGTCAATAGTCCATGGGACGACCGGGGACCCTGTGTGATCGCCATACCTAGGTTCAGCTAGCTCGGTCTGGGTCCAACCAACAATTTGTGTCTGAGTCTCAAGATGTACTTCACATTTTTCTCCCCCCCCCCAATGCTCTAACCTCTGGGTTGGCTGCTGACGTCAATCTTTTTTTCTTATCAATATACAGTGGAACCTCGACTTACGAATTTAATGCGTTCCGAAAGCACACTCGTAAGTCGAAAATTTCGTAAGTCAAAAAATGGCATTCCCATAGGAATGCATTGGAAACATAAGTTGAAAATTTTGTAAGAAAACCCTATGTAAACCTTCGTAAGTTGAGTAAACGCCATCTAAAACTTCGTATGTTGAGTAAACCGCATCTAAAATCCAAACGGATTTCCTTTCGGAAGTCGAAAAATTCGTAGGTGCGCGACCGCTTTTTCCCTTTCGTAAGTCGAAAAATACGTTAAGTCAAGTACTTCATAAGTCGAGGTTCCACTGTAGGGGGATTTGTAGAACTTGGCCCTATACCCTGTTGGGCAGGCAACAGCAGGGATCATTCTGTTTGCAACTTAAGGGTTAATTCCATTAGGGCAGATGACAACTGATGTTTGTGCCATTTAAGTGACTTTGCTAGCATGCTCATCAGGCTCCCCCCCCCCCCCCGTGCAGATTGTTGGGAAGATATTGACACATGATCTGGAGCAGTTATGTCCTGCCCCCTCCATGCTTCTGTTACTTTTGTTGCCCTTGCGCTTAGAATAGGCATAGGCATTTCGGCTAGCACTAGTGCAAGACCATGGATTTAAATGGGTATCTTTCTACACCACCAGACATGGTTCTCAGACCCAATGCAGACACCAACATCAATTGCAGGCATCAATGTGGTTATACAGGTTCATATTTTATTTCTTCCATGTGACTGCATCCTTGGGCCACTTTGTATGGAGGTTTTAAGAGCATGTGCATCTGTCTTAAAAACACACAGTTGCCACACAATAAAGCTTTTAAGTATCCTTAGGTGACTGTTGGTCATTTGTTTCCACCCAAAGTTTGGCTAGCTTCAGAAAATTAGAAATATTTGTCTTCTCAGAATTTTGTCATGTTTGTGATGGTTTGTTCTGCATGTGCATTTCGCAAATGTTTTGCTTTGCATACCACTGACACTAAGCCGTCTTTAATTATTATAAACAGGAAAGTGAAAGACAAGAAGGAACATATTTTCTATTACTCTTTCACTAGTTTTTGCAACATCAAATAGCATTTTTTTTTATAAAAAAAGATGGACCATTCTATCACAGCAAAGGCCTACTATTTCTTCTTTGTCCTGAGCAAAGCTCATGTCTGTGTTTTTAAGTTTTTTCAATAAAGCGAGATGAGCGCCGCAACCCCAGAGTCGGACACGACTGGACCTAATGGTCAGGGGTCCCTTTACCTTTACCTTTAGTGTGCTGAAGCCTTGTTACTTAGGTCAAAGAAAAAACATGGGGTAGAGCAGTGAAGTGTTGAGTTTAATGAACCGGATAAAGTTTCTAGTTCTTTTGATGTGTGATATTCTAGAACAGTGGTTTCCAAATGGCTAAGGACTGTGGACACCCTGTTTTTTCAAAAGCCAAGCCATGGGCCCCCTACTTTTGATCATTTTAATATCTCCATGGTAGTTTTTGTCATGTGAATGGTGTCATGGACCCCCTGGGTGGGCTTCGCAAACCCCCCTGGGGTCCACGGACCATCAATTGGGAATGAGTGGATGAGACTAATAGTGGGTCCAAATGTCAAGAAGTGAGGGGCAGATGGTGCTGTAGAGGGAAGTGAGGGGCAGATGGGGCTCGTCAACCTGGGAAGATAGCCCATCCAGGAGAAGGGAAACTCTGATCCTAAACCTACGCTGCTTTGCAGGATATCTTTGGGAGAAGAAAAGGCTAAGGAGCGAACTCTACACAAATCCAGAGTGGAGTCTGTAAGATGGTTGGGTGGCGCCTTGTACGCCTCCTTCCGGCAACTTCTGCAGCTGAGCTGGTGCTAAATGTCTATTGAGATAGATGGATATCTATTGAGATAGATGGATGCCAACATCAATGACGTTTGTTACAATTAAGATAATCCATTTTTATATTATCTAGTTGCTTTATGAACAAAATGAGTAGTGGAGTCTATTGAGAGCCAGTGTGGTGTAGTGGCTAAGAGCGGTAGACTCGTACTCTGGTGAACCAGGTTTGCGTCTCCGCTCCTCCACATGCAGCTGCTGGGTGACCTTGGGCTAGTCCCACTTCTTTGAAGTCTCTCAGCCCCACTCACCTCACAGAGTGTTTGTTGTGGGGGAGGAAGGGAAAGGAGAATGTTAGCCGCTTTGAGACTCCTTCGGGTAGTGATAAAGCGGGATATCAAATCCAAACTTCTCCTCCTCCTCTTCTTTTGATATATATTTGAATATTTGGTACAGACAGCAGGATGGCCTGACGTTCACAAGTAAACAGTGAATATTTATGTATCAGGAATTTGATCACTCACACCAGTATTAAATTCAAATCAGTATTTCAACGGCACAACTTTAGTGCAGTTATTTTTAAAGATACAGTTTAAAGCAGGTCTGTAGGAATAGTTTACTTTCAATTTTGGTGAAGTAGCAATTTTTCCAGAAAAAGCACTGGGTTTGTGCAAATCTCCTTTTAAAATCCTGTTCAAAAACACAGTTTCTGTATGTATGTGTATATGTGTGGGTGTGTGGGTATGCAAAAAGCATTGAAGAATCTTAAAAAGGGTGAGTTTTCTAAATAGATTATTTAGATTATTTGTGCGGGGGGGGCGAACTGCAAGTAGGTTGAGTTCAGCTCTACTTTGAAGCAAGGTTTTTAGTGAATGCTATTTAATAGCTGAAAGGCACAGTGTAAAACTGGATACAAAATGTAGTTTATTAAGACAGTTACTATTATTAGGTGTGACAGTGAGAAAGTATTATCCACCATCTACATATTTTATGTCCCTGATCACTATTTATGCCAAATTTTATTACCTCCAGTGTACAGCACACCGGTAAGAGACCCAAGATATGACTCATGGTTTTACGATGCCAGTTTTTTAATTCTCCAAATTATGGCTTCGTCCAATCCCCTCCTTCATAACAATATGGTCCTGCTGCAAAGCCATCACAAATGCATTGGAGAGCCATTGAATTATACCTTTGTTTCTAATAAGAGGTTTAACATTGTCTTTGTTCTTAAATATAATTTTTTTCGCAGGTGCTCATATATATATGATGGTAGACACAGACTACAAAGAGGATATGATGTGATTAGACTCTCTTTAATTATAATTTTTTCATAATTTTTGCTAAGGCCTTCTCCCTTGCCCCAAGAGTATGGTTACCAGATTTTTTTCAATGAATCCGGGGACACTTTTTTTTTTTTAAAGCTGAGTAGCAACAGGGAGTCAGTAGTGGGGGTGGTGAGGCAAAAGACCCTGGGCCCAAGCACACATGCATATTGTATAAAGGTGCAAAGCCCTTCTTTCGCACCCTGTGAAACATAAATGCGCAGAGTTTTTTTAAAAAATGGGCAATGCCCACCCGCGACTCCCGATCCTCCCCCATCAGTCAAAACAAAGGGGGAAGGGGGCAGGAGATCTGTACCACCGGACGTCCGCAGTGGTGGCGGCAGCGGCAGTCAGCTGCCCGGAGCCAGCCTGGTAGCGCAGTTGGCTCTGGCTGGCTTCAGGAGCTGCTGGCTGCCGTGGCGCCCACCATTTTTCCTCTCCGGAAGTCCCCATATGATGTGTTGCGCACAAGGCACATCATATGGGGACTTCCAGAGAGGAAAAATGGCGGGTGCCACGGCAGCGAGCAGCTCCTGAAGCCAGCCAGAGCCAACTGTGCTACCAAGTTGGCACCGGGCTGCTGAGGCTGCCGCTGCCACGTTTCCCGGGGACAGATTTGCAAATCTGGGGACATTCTGGGGACGGAATTTGTCCGGGGACAGATCTGCAAATCCGGGGACTGTCCCTGGGAACCAGGGACGTCTGGTAACCCTACCCAAGAGTGATTTGATTTATACTCTACAGAACAACAACAACAACAACAACAACAACAACAACAACAACAACAACAACAATTTATTATTTGTACCCCGCCCATCTGGCTGGGTCTCCCCAGCCACTCTGGGCGGCTTCCAGCAGATATTAAAATACATTAACACATCACAGATTAAAAACTTCCCTAAACAGGGCTGCCTTCAGGTATTTCCTAAATGTTATGTAGTTGTTGATCCCTTTAACCTCTGATGGGAGGGCGTTCCACAGGGCAGGCGCCACTACTGAGAAGGCCCTCTGCCTGGTTCCCCGTAGCTTTGCTTCTTGCAGTGAGGGAACCACCAGAAGGCCCTCGGCACTGGATCTCAGTGTTCGGGCTGAATGGTGGGGGTGGAGACGCTCCTTCAGGTATACAGGACCGAGGCCTGAAGAAGTCTTCAGTGGACTGATTCATGTTTAAAAACATAGCTCAATAGCCTCCTATAGTGGGATTTTTCCGAAACACAAACTCCACAAGGGGGTTATTGATTTACTGTAAACTACAGACCTTTGCTTAAAGAGCAGTGTATGTAAAGTTGACGGGCAGCTAGCTTTGCCCAATTATAAGATGAGAGAAGTTACTGCCACTGAGAGATTCTGACACTTTGAAAAAAATTAGGTGTGGCTGCTCTGAGGACTTGGTTGGTATGCAAGAGCTCCAGCTTGCCTGTTTATTTACATTGCCCTCCTCACATGACAAAAAAAGAAAAGGGATTTGGAGGGAATGTGGCGGCGGCGGGGAGAAAGCAAACTCAGCCCACAGGTTCTTGTTACAGAGTTCTTCTCATCATCAGCTGGAATGGAAACAGTTCGAGGAGAGGAGGTGCCAAAGGTGAGATGGTGGAGAGTAATGGCTCCATCTCAGCAGAACCAGTGGCCCTGCTTCCCTTCTCTTGCCCTGCTATAGCATGACAGAATGGCTGCTGTCAGTTGAGATGGCGAAGGCCCGATGGAGCTAATGGCAGGCAGCCCTGCTTCCCTTCTTCCCTTCTGCTGCAACCATATGGGAAAGCAGCTGCCAGGTGATGGATGGAGGCATCCTACGGAGATGGTTTCTCAGCAGAAGAGAGCATCATCCCATAAAGACATTTGATTGGCTGTGTGGCACAGGGATGGCACCCCTTTCCCTGCATGGCCACAGATGAGATGGGCTCGCTCATCTGTCTGAATCATAATAATTATAATAACAATTTATTATTTATACCCCGCCCATCTGGCTGGGTTCTCCCAGCCACTCTGGACGACTCATTCATTCATTCATCATTTTATTTGTATGCCGCCTTTCCATAGTTCAAACAATGCTCAAGGCGGCTTACAACATGACAAGATTTACATAATTACCAACATAAGAAAAGTCATAAACAATAAATAAAACACATCAAAAAGTACACAACCAAATGGAAACCAATTTCCACATAATTCATAAAATTTAAAAGTAAGAATACAGCATTAATCTCAACCACAATTTAAAATGATATAGATAAAAAATAAAAGCAATTTAAAAAGAAAACAAAAACAAAAATGGAGCAGCAGCAGCAGCACACCTTTATGGAGCCTGTCCAGCCCCACCCCAAGCCAGGTGGAGAGAAGCAGGGCAGGGCAGGACTCCCAACTGAATATTAAAAACACAGTAAAACATCAAACATTGAAAACTTCCCTAAACAGGGCTGCCTTCAGATGTCTTCTAAAAGTCAGATAGTTGTTTATTTCCTTGACATCTGATGGGAGGGCGTTCCACAGGGCAGGTGCCACTACCAAGAAGGCCCTCTGCCCAATTCCCTGTAACCTCACTTCTCGCAGTAAGGGAACCACCAGAAGGCCCTCCGAGCTGGACCTCAGTGTCCGGGCTGAACAATGGGGGTGGAGACGCTCCTTCAGGTATCCTGGGCTAAGGATATATTGGCACACTTGCCCTCTGCTCCTCTTCTGGCTTGGTTATCATTTCAAGGAAAACAGGGGAAAGGCCGGGGTGGTGAACTTGTGGCCCTCCAGATGTTGGCAGACCACAACTCTCAACACCACCAACCATTGGCCGTGCTAGCTGGGCTGATGGGAGTTGGGGTTTCACAACATCAGGTGAGCCACAGGTCCGCCACCTGTGGGTTAGGAAAGAAGTCAACAATGCTTAGTTCTCATTGCTTCTTGAGAATTCTAAAACGGGGTGGTGAACTCAAAGGCATTTGTTCTCCAATTAGAAAGTGACCATGTGAATCAGCCCTGTACAGCTCTGATACTACACCTAATGTTCTGCACCAGAGTGCAGGAAGCCCCTGTAACCAGCAAAATTACAAAAAGTGAGAGGTATTTAAAATGAAGCAAATTATGCTGTACACAACCCAAAATAACCAGTCAGCTAGTCAAGACAGAAAGTTATTCTTCTCAGAGAGGCACACCCATCTACCTACGGTTGAGCTCTCTCTTTAAAGGATCAAAATATGTTAGTGGAACCAGATCCCTATCTTACCGAATAACAAGCAACGGAACAACAGATTCCTGGTAGCATTCGGTTTTTAACATTTAATCATGAAAGAATATGTATTTCTAAGAGATAAACGGTCCACATGATAAGGTAATTAATCATTAGAGAAAACACGAGAGCACAACTTAACCATCAAAAATAAAAGAGAAAGAATGGAATGTTCCACGAAGGAATGTAATGGAAACTCCTAAAAATGTCAGAAAGGAAAATTTGGATTCTGCTTCCTACATATATGAGTTCTAATCGTAAAAGGGGATGTTGATGTTACCAGCTGCCCATAAGGGGACCCTGATGCATTTGCCAATGCATGCATTATTTCCCAGGGTTCCTTACATTGACTTGTATCCAGATCCCTACTTCAGATGTGATTGGAAATAATTTTTGTTCATTCGTGTGTGTGTGTGTGTTGGGAGAGCAATATATTTTTTTTGCACCAGCCCTTCACATTACATAGGTGTGCCCCCAGCTTATGGGGAGATTGTGTGGGTGTTGGAGGGCTGCCACGGGGAGCAGAACATCACTCATAGCACTTTGGAACTTGCTTGCTGTCTGCTTACAATTCAAAATGTGCAAGGCTGGTTTTAAAACCCTGAATGTTAAGGGACTCTTACCATATTAAATACCAGGGCTGTGCGAAGCGCCCCCTCACTTTGTGGCCTGCTTCAGCACTTTGGACTGGACCCTTATTCACTTCAGATCCCTTCAGCAGGGGCCTGAATCTGAAGAAATATTTGGAAAATCCAACCTAGTCCTCCCGTTGACCTGTACTGGGAAACCAGAAAGGGGGCAAACGTGCAAAGCTGTATGAAACTTGCAAAGTAGTCACCTAAGAAGAGACTACCCTGCCCCAATTTTAAGAGTGGTAGATACAGGCATTTCTCTGGGTTTTTGTTCGTTTATCCCCTCCCACAAATACCCATAATAAGTAAAACGATAAGGTGTAAAAGATGGTGACTCTGTCTGTGTAACTATTCTAACTGAAGAATAACAGCATGTAATTACACCCCAGCAGCACTGTGCATTTAAAGCAGTATCATACCACTTCAAACAGTCAAAGAATCCTGGGAACCATTGCATGTTCCGGGTGCTGAGAGTTGTTAGAAGACCCCTCTTCTCCCCACTGAACTACAGTTCTCAAAATAGTTTAATCAATCCTTCTACCCAAGGAACTCTGGGAACAGTAGCTCTGAGGGGGGAATAGAGGTCTCCTAACACCCTGAGCAAGCCA
The DNA here is from genome assembly GCA_034641385.1 of Darevskia mixta. NCBI lineage: Eukaryota > Metazoa > Chordata > Lepidosauria > Squamata > Lacertidae > Darevskia > Darevskia mixta. The sequence goes on along the minus strand of JAWWNH010000014.1, from coordinate 23,350,124 downwards.
AATTTCCCAGGATCCTATACGACTTAAAGGTAAAGGTAAAGGGGACCCTGACCATTAGGTCCAGTCGCAGACGACTCTGGGGTTGCGGCGCTCATCTCGCTTTATTGGCCGAGGGAGCCGGCGTACAGCTTCCGGGTCATGTGGCCAGCATGACAAAGCCGCTTCTGGCGAACCAGAGCAGCGCACGGAAATGCCGTTTACCTTCCCGCCAAAGCGGTACCAATTTATCTACTTGCACTTTGACATGCTTTTGAACTGCTAGGTTGGCAGGAGCAGGGACCGAGCAATGGGAGCTCACCCCGTTGTGGGGATTCGAACCGCCGACCTTCTGTTCGGCAAGCCCTAGGCTCTGTGGTTTAACCCACAGTGCCACCCGCTTTCCCGTATACGACTTAGGTCCAGGCTATCAGAAGGATCATATCTCTCAGTCTCTCTACCTTCACGGGCATGTCTGGTGGGGATGCAGAAGAGGGCCTTTTGGTGGCTGCTCTCAGGCTTTGGAATTCCCTTCATAAAGAAGCTTGGCTGGCTCCCTCCTTGCTGTCCTTCTGCCCGCAGGGGAAGACTTTTTAAAAATTTTATATTTGCATTTCAGTAGATATGGGGGGGGGGTTTACATTGTTTTAATTCCAGAGAGTTTAATTATTTTTTAAACACTAACCTGTGTGTTTTATCTGTATGTGTTTTTGTGAGCTGCCTTGAGCCCTGGTTTTAGAGAAAAGGTGGAATAGAAATAAATAGATTTGGGGAAGCCATTGCTGGTATGAGAGTACTAGTGTGGATGTGGAAACAAAATAAAGAAATTCCTTCCAGTAGCACCTTAGAGACCAACTAAGTTTGTTCTTGGTATGAGCTTTCGTGTGCATGCACACTTCTGTGGATGTGAATCACTGTGGATGTGATTAGAGATGGATGGCCAAGTAGGACGTCTCCACATTTTCCCCCCTTTCCAGTTGCTGGTTCCTTTGTGTCTTTCAGCTGTGCAGCTCAACATCTGTAATAAATAATGAACCTGTGCTGGGTGTAGCCTTTGCATCTGTTTGCTTTCAGACTGAAGACTCTGCCACACCTGACATTTTTTCCTACAAGGCTGTAGGAAAACCTTTTATCTTAATGTGTACCAGAACAAAGCAGTCAAAGGAAGCGAGACCTAGCCAAGCAACTGGAGAAGGAATGAGAGAGAAAGAAAGAGAGAGAGAAAGAGAGATTGTTGGGAAGACAGAAGCAGGAAAGGGTAGTCGAACTGCAGTTCTGAGAGTCCCGCAATTCTGAGAACTGTTATGCTTGTGCATTTATTTCATCGAATACCACCCATGGTGTTTGGGTTTTATTTGCATTTTATTTTGTTTTCTGCAAACTGCCCTGGGAGCTTTGCTGAAGCACAGTGTAGAAATATTTTTAATAAATGGGCAGAGAAGGTGAAACCCAATATCCTTCCTGCTATCCGGGCAGATCAACGTTGGGCAAACCACTTGATGCAGATCTTCCAGACTGACTTCAGACATTTGTGCAATAACCTTCCTGTAAATGCATCCAGGCACTTACTGTTCCAGCAAGAATGTCACCTTAGAGACACAATGACCCATATTTGGGTGATGGAGGAACCAAGATGAGCCGGGGTAAATGGTACATCAGAGCTGATTATGTTTTATTACGAGAAAGGAACATCCATATTGATTTTGCCGTTTCAATTAAAACCCATATAGGAAAAATGAAATATTGATGCGGTATTGTGTTCTGTGCCGCTTTTAGCAGGTCCATTGAATTCTCAGTGGGAACTTCATCATGCAAAGAGAATGCATTCTGGGTTTCAAATGACACTTGTTCTATATATGTGATGTATGGCCGGGCCATCTGTTTGTTAAATATACATACTAAGGAATCTAACAGGTCTATCTTTGTCCTGTAGGCAATGCAATGATGAAAACAGCCCAAAGACAAATATAGCAATAATTCTATGGAATCTGGAAGATTTGGAAACTTCGGTTAATTTTGTATGTGTAGTTTTTAGCCCAAAGGGTGGCTGAACAAGGGATGCCGAGATCACAAATGACTGGTCCTTCTGGAAGGCATACTATAATCAAGAACCGCAATTTTTAATAGGGGGAAAAATCCTATCATCAAGAGCACATGCCAAATAGCAAATTAGGTCAGGAAGATTTGATATGTAGCCATTCAATGCTCCCATAGAAATGGAGACTCAAATATGAAGTGGGCAGGAGTAGGGAAATGAGCACGTTATTCTCCCTAGAGAAGATGACGAGATTCGTTCTAATGTTCCTGCACTTAATACGTGTATTGGGGTGCCATTCAGAGAAAGTGACAGATAGGTTGGGTGTGTGTGTATAAACTAGCTTACTGTACTTCTGTTGTCCTGCTCACTTTGCCTCAGGTCTAGAAGGGAATGCAGGCTTCAGGCTGAAGAGGGCTCCACACCCCTCAGTTAGGAGTCAGGTCCTTTAAAGGAGAGCCCTGTGTCTTCTTGCTGTAAATCTGTAGGTAGCGGCAGCAGGTTATTTGTGGGGAATGCTAAGGTGAGCCTGGACTCAGTGGACCTTTGGAATGAGTTACCTAGTGACTTCTAGGGATCCAAGGCCTTGTAGGGGTCTCTCAGAACATCACACAACATTCATTCTTCCCTACATTTTAAAAAACAGCAGCACTGCTTTATCTTTATAACTAAATGTTTTATATACCTGAATGTATACCTGAAGGAGAGTCTCCACCCCCACCGTTGTTGTTGTTGTTGTTGTTGTTGTTGTTGTTGTTGTTGTTGTTGTTATTATTATTATTATTATTATTATTATTATTATTACCACCGTATTATTATTATTATTATTATTATTATATCTGTGGCTTCCAAACTTATCTACTCTAAGGGAATCCTTTCAAGGAACTGACTTGACTTTAGGGAAACCTATCCCCCCCCAATTTGCGGAGGATTCTGGGATGTATACTAAGCACGGTTGATTCAAGCAGAGCATTGGTCCAGTCTGCTAGACTTCACAAGTTGCCTTGAGCAAACAGAAAAGGATACAGAAAAAGGATACAGGATCCTAGAACACACATACGTCTCTTCCGTGCCTGAAGATTGCCGAAGAGGATAGATAGTGTCTTTCATTGGAGGAGGGCTGTGGTTTTGCATGTGGAAAGTCGTTGGTTCGATCCTCATCTCCAGTTAGGAATGGGAGCACCCCCTGTCTGAAACCCCAGAGAACTGCTGCCAGTCTGTGTGGACAATACTGAGCTAGATAGGCCAATGCTTTGACTTGGTACAAGGCAAGTTTCTTTGCCCTTAAGTTTTACTTGCTCAGAATATATTGTTTGTCACTGCTGATCTTATCACTGAGAGTTCTTTGGTTGGAATTTCTGAAGTACCCCAGGGTTCCCAGTCTGAGAGTTTGCTACTGTTCATGATCTGTGATTACAAAAAAGAAATCCACATGTCCCAGATGAAACTTGGGGTTTACATTCCCGTAAACCACAAAGTGTGGAGGTTTCCTTGAATAAATACCTGGTACAAGACTCAAGCCGTGATCCACAAATCACTGAAGCCAGCGTACTTGTATTTATGCTAACAAAAAAAGAAAAGAAAAATAATTCATCTTCTCTCTACCATGTAGTTTCAGTGATAGCAAGTGTGGGACAGTTTAGTGTAATAGTAGCTGGCCATCATCAAATGACTGCAATATGTTTTTTCTAGCTTCTGTGAGTATCCGCTGACCTAGCGCTGGAGTGTAACTACATAGAAACTGCATTTAGCAGCTTTTTTACAGTCTCAAGAGGAGTCAGAGATCAGACCAGAGAGTGCTTCTGGTCCCATGCCAATGTTTAACTGGACCACATGGGATTCCTGTACACACAGGGTACTTCAAGGAGAGCTTCGTTCCCTACCCAGAATAATAATAATATTATTTTCCCAATCCTAAGTAAAATGCTAACATGTGTTCCAAGTAGGTTAAGTTGTTGTTACCCAGATAGGAAAGTCAAGACAATGTGGCTGGGGAGTGGCTGGGGAGTCCCGGCCAGATGGGCGGGGTACAAATAAAAAATTATTATTATTATTATTATTATTATTATTATTATTATTATTATTATCATGTTTTCTTAATAATGTAATTAGTTCCTTTGGTTCCAAGGTGGAGAGAGGGAGAAGCCCCATATCCACTATATATTTAAAGCACATCACAGTCACAGCTTCCCTCCAAAGGATTCTAGGAACTGCAGTTTGTTTAGGGTGCTGAGAAATTGAATACAAAATTTAAAGAAGTTAAACAAGGAATATTTACATCTGTAGGAGGGTCAGAAGAAGTTCAGTGCTAGATTTACAGCCTGCATGGAAATCTCTAGCACATCCAAATCAAGCAGGATTATTTGTGCACCTAAAGCAAGCAGGATTCAATCCTGCTTTCTGTTGGGTTTGGGCATGGACCTGAACCCAAACAGCACTGAATTCCCTGTGCACCAGCTGAGGCACAGGCAGTTCAGTTCAGAGTCACAGTCTTTTGTATATTTCAACAAAGCATAGCGTCCTCTGCTGTACCTGAGAGCAGCAGGCTAATGATGGTGGCCACACGGGCACACCCTTCTATCTTCCAACAGTAGGGCTCAGAAGGAACTGCTGCTTCCTAGCATTTGCCGCCTGAAGCAATTGCCTCGCTCTGTCTAATGATAGGGCTGGTCCTAACTTGATAGGATTACTGTTTCTAAAACTACATTTCTGTATACCCTGTGTTGTTTGCATCCTGCTTTCTCATGAAGATAGTCAGTAGCATCAAGATGGTCAGTAGCATTGGTCACAGCCCATTGATATTAATGGCAGATTTAAGCAAACACTTTACTTTGTCCTGTTGAAATCACCAAGGCCTAAAAGTGGTTAACTCAGCTGTATGTTTTACCACAGACTTGGCTGCTCTCAGTTAATTGAAGTCGTTCCTGATAGAGGTAATAACCAACTGTGGATTTGGGAGGGATTTATTTGTGGGGGTTTTCTGCAGATCTCTGGAACATAGGAAGCTGCTAAGTCAGACCATTGGTCCATCTAGCTCAATACTATCTACACTGAGTGGCAGCTGCTTTCCAAGATTTCACACAGGGGACATTTCCAGCTCTGCTTGGACATGCCAGGGACTTTCTGCCTGCAAAACAGGTACCGTATGATCTCCCTTCATCTCTAGCTGCTTTCTGTGCAGGTTATTCTGTAGCTGCCATCATGCCCATTGAAGTTTGGATTTGATATCCCGCTTTATCACTACCCGAAGGAGTCTCAAAGCGGCTAACATTCTCCTTTCCCTTCCTTCCCCACAACAAACACTCTGTGAGGTGAGTGGGGCTGAGAGACTTCAAAGAAGTGTGAGTAGCCGAAGGTCACACAGCAGCTGCATGTGGAGGAGCGGAGACGCGAACCCGGTTCACCAGATTACGAGTCTACCGCTCTTAACCACTACACCACATTGGCTCTAGAAAGCCTCCTTCCAACCCATTTTAGCAGCCATGGACATTCAATCAGCTGTCCCAAATATTCAACCCATCCTCCAGGTGCAATATGTAATGACAGGAAAAGTTTTGAGCCAGTCCAAAGCAATGGAGCTTAGTTAAACTGGGGAATGCGACAGCAGTGCTAAAATATTAACTTCTTCACTGTTGAGAGCGCTCAGCCTACATCCTGCTATGTAACCCTATAACACATCACCATGGAACTAAGTAAGTGTTGTCCGCAGCATTTTAACAACTCGAGGTTTTAACTAGGTGATGATAGAATTGTCCATGGGCATCACCCTATCTCATGCAGAGGGACACTTAACACGGTACGAAAAGCATGTACTTGCTGCTGTCTAGCCCTTGCTATTTTTAAATGGCACCAGCAGAGTTCAAGAGCTTCTTTATTCCCTGAGTAGTTCCGTGGAAAATGCAGGAAAGGTCTCTGCCCCAAAGGGCTTACAAATGGAAAAAGTGAGGCAAGAGAAGTTTTTGTTACATGATTTTAGTTTGAAAAATTAGCTTCTTTTTTGAAAACACCCCCCCCCAAATCATTGGCCTCATTATGGATCAAACTGATTCTTGAATTATGGCATGCAGAGTTGAGTACATTACAGATATAGACATGTAAAATATCAGAATTGCTTAGCTTGGATCAGACCAGACCAGATGTTTAGATGTTCTAAAAATGTTAAATGTTTTAAATTTATCTTTATTTGATTTTTAATTGTATTGTTTTTGCTAATTTGTTATTTGCCACCCTGGGCTCCTTTTAATTAGTAAGCGTGGCATCCTGTGGCCAACTGAAAGCAGACAAATGAATTTTTGTTAGCAACAGCAATAGGTGTGTTGTCTAAATGCAGAGGTTTCATTTTAGCTATCCTGGTTAATAGTTACCGATAAGTGGATAGACCTATCCTCTGTTAATTGGCTCAACTTCCTTTTAAAGCAATCTAAACTAGTGGCATTAATAACATTTTGTGGCAATGAATTCCATAAGTTAACTACAGTGGTACCTCTGGTTACGTACTTAATTCGTTCCGGAGGTCCGTTCTTAACCTGAAAACGTTCTTAACCTGAAGCACCACGTTAGCTAATGGGACCTCCCCCTGCTGCTGCGCCGCTGCTGCCCGATTTCTGTTCTCATCCTGAAGCAAAGTTCTTAACCCGAGGTAATATTTCTGGGTTAGCAGAGTCTGTAACCTGAAGGGTATGTAACCCGAGGTACCACTGTACATGTTGTTGTTGTGGCGGTGTGTTTGTAGTAGTAGTAGTAGTGGTAGTGGTGGTGGTGGTATTTTTGAAGATTCAGATCTACTGCTGACCAGTTTCACTGGGTGACCTCCAAGAAGGTGGGGCCCTAGAAAAATGACATTTGTCATGCTCTCTCAGTTCCAGGTTTCAACACAAAACGAGAGGCTGCCCTAGCAGAGAGGGTGGATGGGGTGCATGAAGTTTGAGTGAAAAGCAGCACTCCTCACAATTTCTGGGATCCTAATGCAGCTTCCACCCTTGAAGCCCTGTAAATTTAGACTTGGTAAATAAAATAAAATAAAATAGAATCTGTGTTGCCAGAGTCTGCATGCTTTTTATTTTCCTCATTTGGCCAAGATTTCCCCTTTTTAATAGAAAACCTCTTTGGTTCTATAATTTCCTAGACATAGCTCATTAACCATGCTGGCATCACCTTGGGCTTCTTTGTACCTTTCCAAATCGGTGGCATACATTTTCTACCACAGATTCTATCACAGGAGTTTTAAATTCAGGAGAGGTTTGGCTCTCCTGACTTTCTTTCAACTTGCTTTTTACCTGACCACTCATTTCTGAAACGTTTCCTCTCTCAGAATTAGATATGACTGTCTTGACTTTCTATTCTTGGTAATAAATCAGATATGCACGGTATTTATTTTCACGTTTCACTCATACACACATATTGTGCAGTTTTGATATACAGATAAGGAACATCGCTCGAAAAAGAGCATGGAGCATGCAAGGTTCACAAGCCTATGTACGTATATTTACACTGTAAAATTGTTCTATGTTGCTCTAGGGGTTTTCTAACGATACAATAACCACGTTTCCCCAAGATTCATTGTGTCCTGCATATTGCAGAAAGAAATTTCAGCCTGTGTTTTCAAAATGCCAATGGCAATCTGTCCTTGAATCCTTTGAGGATAAACGAGTTAAAAAATAAATAAATTGGAGACAGAGATGGTGTAACATGAAGTAGGGAGTGCGCGGGAGAATCATGATTTATGTATGACAGCAGCAGGCTGGTGATAGACTCATGCAAATCCCCTGTGTTTTCTCCAAGCCTGAGTTCAGACGCTCGAAGAGGCAATGCATCTGCTGCTGAACAAGCAAGAAAGGGAGGGAGGGCTTAAGCTAAATAATGAAAGTGAAAGCTTATCCTTGGTTCATTGATCTGTATTTCTTGCTGCTCCGCCCTATGCTGCCATCCTTATCCACAAGAGATAACATACAGGCATCCAGAGAACTACACAAATCCTTAGCATCTCAGATGTTGTCCTTTTTTTGTTGCTTAAATTGCCACCGGCGTTTCAAAGTCTCCACGACTTTTTAAATCGGCTGTCTGCGAACCATTTAGTTCCAAGAACTTTCACTGACTTCAGTGGGGTGAATTTAAAACAAGACTAATATAACTGGTAGTCCAAAAAGCGCTGTCGTCAGTATGGATGCTGTTATTTATTTGTTTGTTTCGTAAAATTTATACACAGCTTGATTGTTGTTGTTGTGTTGTGTTTTTTTAAAAAAACACCCTCAAAGCGGTTTACAAAAGATAAAACAGTAAAATCGATTAAAAAAAAATTACAACCCTGCTTTAAAACATGCAGACGTTAAAATACTAAAACACCATTTCCAACCCTTCCCCAGCAGGTCCCTGTCCCAATGTATATAGTTATTGGCAAGTATTGTCGTAGAATCATAGACTTGGAAGGGACCATGATAGTCATCTAGTCCAACCCCCTGCAATGCAGGAATCTTTTGCCCAATGTGGGGCTTGAACCCAGATATAAATTTGAATATATGTTGACAGAATAAGATTCCAGCAGTCCAGTCTGGCTCAGGAAGAGAGCAGCTGCTCCAGTGGGGATTGAGACATTGTTGACTTGCACCATTAGTGGGAATTTCAGGCCCAAACATCAATGGAGGCCCTCCAGGCATCTCCATATGGCCCTCAGGAGTCTACCGATGCCACACCCCTTCCCATGACACTGGCCCTGCTCCCAGCCCTCCCTCCCTCAGGCCCTTTTCCAGGTTGGAATATGTCCTTGATCATGCCTCTTACTTACCTGGGTGAAAACAAAATAAAAAAATTCCTTCCAGTAGTACCTTAGAGACCAACTAAGTTTGTTCTTGGTATGAGCTTTCGTGTGCATGCACACTTCTTCAGATACCTTTATCGGTTTTGTTCATGATGACGACAGCTCCACCTTTGTCCGCCTCTTTAATTATAATGTCTGGGTTGTTCCTAAGATTATCTATTGCTCTCCTTTCAGCATGGATTAGATTTTGTTGTAAGCGATGGTGTTTTCTGGTCACATCTGTTTGGATTCTGTGGCGGAAGCAATCGATGTACAGATCAAGTGTGGTATTGCGTCCATCAGGAGGGGTCCATGTGGAGTCCCTTTTTGTGTAACATTTTTTCGGTGGTAGTTGGTGATCAATGTTCTGTTGGGAGGGTGGTTGCTGTTCCCCAGTAGGTTGAGAGATGTTGTGTTGTGAAGATGTTGTTTGTTCTGCTTTGTCTTGTTGTTGTGTGTGTTGAAAATACTCCTTCAGGCGTAAACGGCGGAAAAATGCTTCCAAGTCCCCACAGAACTGAATCATGTGTGGGGATTGGGCAGGGCAGAATGATAGTCCACGTGAAAGGTGGAGAGCCTTGTGTGTGGTGTCAAAATCTCTCAATTGTCCATGGCTTGAACGCAGCCTACTAAACCAAAGGAAAGAGTCACAACTGTTGCCCCACCCACAGGGTAAGAGTGGGTTACAAAAACAGAGCAAGAGACCTCTTATGTGTGAGCGAGTCCTCAGCAGGATGGTCTTGCCTGATCCAAAAAAATACTTGATTTTTGCCTGAAGAAGGTGGAAGTACTCAGTCTTAACTCTCCCAATGATCATTTGGCCTTGCACTCAGATCACCCAGAAATAAACCCCACTGAGTTCAACAGGACTCGTTGGCATCTCCGTATAACTGCCTAGAATTGTTGTCTCAAAAGGTTTAAAGCCAGTGAATCGTGTTGAGTGTGATGTTCCCGATTTCAAATTCATGTTTTGGCCATAGCTTATAGGAATCAGATGTTTTGGACCACAATGCCCACCAGTCCAGTCAGCATGTGCTGGAACTGATGGTTGTAGTCCAAAATAGCTGCAGAGCTCCAGGTTGGTGAAGGCAGCTTGATAGAGTCGTGATTACAAACCGAGAAACATTTGGACCGAAAGAAAACGCAGCTACTGCTTCCCTGTTGCATTCCTTAGGCCTGCAGGAGGACTTTCACGACCCCCTGTCTCAGGTGCTGTATCCCTTAACCTAGGATGCTAAATGATGCCCAGAATAAGCCGGCTTTTATGCATTTAAATAACAGCATCAAAGCCTGCTGCTGTCCCACAACTGCCGTGGATATTCCTCCCTCCCGTTAAGCTTGCAAAGTCACAGCTATCAACTGCGGCACACTCTGTGCCAAAATCGTGCTGTTAAAGTGCCTTGCCCAGTCAGCCGGCTGACCAGTGGGAATTTCAATGAGTCCTTTGCATTTATCATCTCATTGCCCATGATGAGTCAGGTGAAAAATGAACGATTGCTCACCTCACTGCGACAGAAAGACTCCTATCCTGTCCTTTGACAAGCTACTCCTTCCCTGATATTGACGACAATATCAGCTCTCTCCTCAGAATTTCTCACCCCAAATATTGGGTTTATTTTCTAACTGGGGTCCCTTCAGACTGCAGATTGTGAGGTGGAAAGTCTAACTGTTTTCCCTTACACATGAGCTTCCTGCACATAAAAAGCTGATATGCTACAGGGAAGGTTTTCAAGTTATCCCTTCTCATGACATCTTAGTTTTCTGAATATAGACAGACTTCTTTTTTTTAACTAGAGAAGCAATGAAACTTTGAATTCCATCCCCCAGCAGACATTGCGTAGTTCCAATGGTGAAACATTGTTTATTTCCATAATTTATTTAAATAGTTTATTTAAATATCCCATATCTCCCCTTTCTGCTCCACAACGTGGATAACAAACAGAGTTTGAAACATAATAGAAGGGGCCACCAAACTTTTTTGGACCAATGGGCATATTTGGAAGTCCGTCCGTCACAAAATGGCTGTTGTAGGATGTTTGACATAACACAAAATGGCTTCTGTGGGAGTGTAAACACAAACAGCATAAAGTATCACTGTGGCCATAATATGAACCATAAACAACCCAAACCACCACACAATGGCTGAAACTATAATAAAAGAAAAATTTACTGGAATCCTCTTCTGAAAAACTAACAGTCTTTCAATAAAGCCACATGATTAACAAGCCATATATGCATGATATAACAGAATGTATAATGTTCGCGTGACTGAACCATTCAGCAACAGGTTGGGTATAGCAACAAAATCTTGGTGCCAACAAAACGTTCACAATTGGTTGATGGTGAGTAGATAGTAGAATTCTTCAACGGTTCAAAGCAAAAAATCTCATGGATGTAATAGTAGATGAAGCATATTTATATGTGTCTTGCAACATCACCATCCAGCCGAAATCAACACAAGTGGCACATGAGAAGGACGAAGAAGACCTGTCTTCCGGATTACTCACAGGTTTCGCTATATAGCTTCATCAGTTCAGGTTAAGCATTCTGATTAGCACAACATGCGAAATATTCCACAGGCAAAGCTTGTTGTGAAAGACTGTTAGTTTTGTTCTGTGGGAGTGTGGCATAATGCAAAATATCTGCCACATATAGAAGAACAAAAAGAGAGAGATGGTAACCCATTAGCAGGAAAGGCGTGTATATAAGCAACCATCACACTCACAGAGAGAAGGTCTTTGCACTGAGACCATTTGCAGACACCGTAGAAAGTGTGAGCCACAGGCGGTAGGTTGGCGACTCCTAAAATACAAAAAATATCAACAATGTAAAAATTAAAACAGCAGCAGCAGCAAAAACAGATGAGTGAACTAAAAAGGAAGGGAAGGACGATTTCAGTTGTTCTTTATGCCAAAGGCACATTGGAACAAAACAGTCTTGATGCTGAAACATCAACAGAGAGCAAACAAGTCTCTCATGGGGGGCCACAACTGATGAGGCTGCTCCTCACTGACCCCCCAGCTGCACTTCTGCACCACAATCTTGATTTGGTATTTTAAACAGTACAGTCCTGGTTGGGTAGTTTAAACAGTACAGTACTGTTAGGTTATTTTGATATCTGGACATGGAGAGGATACCTGGTGTCAGCTGGCTGGCTTTCAATCAAAGGAACAATGTTTTTGGTAGGATAAACTTGATATCAAAGGACTTACAAAGGCAAGCCCAAATCTACCAGGCGTCCCTTTGCTTTGATCAAGAGGGAAAATGTGACTTGTGCTCCCAAGTGTCCCTTTTTAGTGGACTTGACACAACAAAGCATCCAAAGTACCTGACAATTTCTTGTAATGCCTTGAAAGACAGGTGTTCATTCCTGGGGAAGCTTTGAAGCTAAAAATAAAATACAAGAAAATTAAAATTAAAGGATATTCCCAGGTACATAGCAATCATCTTAATACTTACATTTCAGGGGGTTTCTCTCTCTCTCTCTCTCTCTGTGTGTGTGTGTGTGTGTGTGTGTGTGTGTGTGTATGCGTTGCTGACAAAACTCCTGAAATGGAATGCAGACAATGAGGTAGAGAAAAGCTTTTGTAAGTCATTTGAGATCAATCAACAGAGAATGCCTTTTACTCAGCCATGTCATTATCAGATTAATAGCTGAGTTCCAATTCAAACTGGAATTATTTGGATAATGAAATCAAAAGGGGCATTTTCACAAACAATTTGCCTTGGAGCAAAACTAAAAGTGGTCTCTTCTACCCAACTGCAATTTCTATTCCCCTTCCTTTTGATTTTATTTTTTTTGACCACCACACCCCTTGCAATTCCTGCCACAAAGTGCTGTTTCACAAATAAGCCACCAGACCTTTACCTTTAAATTCTTTGTATTTTCCCGACCCCACCTCACACTTTAATGTAAATCGAGATAGCTGGTCTTCTCTAAACTTCCATTGGAGATTTATTTACTTTGTAAGCAGAGGAAAAAACGCCTCCCCCCAAAAGGATAAGGCCTTTTGTAACAACCATCTGAGTCATCTGAAGGGGCTCCTTATATTAGATCAGGACTGGCCAACTTTTTGGTTTTTTTTACTGTATTCTTCACCAGGGTGGGCTCAAGACATTTCGGCAAAATGGCCCCCTTCCCTGCCAGGAAATGGGTGGGAGGGTGGGTGCGGAGGGAAGATCTACATCAAGACCAAGGGTGGAGACAGGAAGAAGGATCAACATTGGGATCTGCTGCCCCAGGTAGACCCTGCCATCTGAGGCGGTTGGTCACCTCGCCTCATGGGTGGGCCGGCACTATGCTTCACAAAGTGGGATGGAAAGTGTATTTTGCTGCATCATCTGACCCCCTTTGGAAATTGGCAGGGAGCCCAAAATAAAGGTGGTGTTGTCTAGACCCAAAGGCTAGGTATTATTTATGTCTTTGTAGTACATTTACAGTGGTCCCTCGACTTACGAAGTACTCGACATCCGTATTTTTCGACTTACGAATGAAAAAAAGTGGCCGCACACCTACGAATTTATCGACATCCGAATGGAAATCATCGCCGGTTTAGATACGGTTTCCTCGACTTACGAATTTTAGATGCGGGTTTTTTCGACTTACGAATTTTTCCGAATATTTTTCTCCCAATGCATTCCTATGGGAAATTGACTTACGTTTTTTTTCGACCTACGAATGTCCATTTGGAACGGATTAAATTCGTAAGTCGAGGGACCACTGTATATCCCATCTTCCACCTTGACGTTCAAGTGTTGTATTCCTCGTGGCATGGGCATATTTCTGCTCATGCCCTGGGACTTCCCTTCCATGTCCCCAAATCCCCTGTAGGGATTTTGAGGGCACGAGGGGTGCAGGCAGCAGTAGAGAAAGGGGAAGATTGCTTTTGCACACGGAAATCTGTTACACGAATGGAACTGCAGTGTTGGATACAACCCCAAGATGGCATTCATGAGGTACACAGGTAGCTTCCCATCCAGGCACTGAGCAGATCCAAACTTGCTCACATTTACATGACCCCAAACCATGTCCTAGGACCTACACACAGTTAAGGAACACTTGCTCTTACACATACAGGTACAAAAGTTATGTCACATAAAAAATCTAAAAGGTAGGGAATCAATGTAGGGAATATCTTTATTTCTTACAACTCGAAACAAGTGAAACCATGAAAAACATTTTGCCATATCTCGGTGAAAGGGTGGACTTTGGGGCATCCTCACCACTTACATATAAGCGACCCCGTGTGTCTGTAGTTTCTCCAACGCCGTTCTGTATTGTTTCTGTTCATCTTACTCAAAAGAAGCTGGTGCGATTCATTGATTATATAGTAAATTCAAGGCAGTTTACAAGAAAGTTCATAAGACGCATGGAACGCAGTACAAACAGTCAGAATTGTTGAAGTCCTACTTGTTTGTTATTGCTCTTTTTCCTGATCTGGTTTCTTCGGATCATCTGGTTCAAGAGCATTTAGGGTTTGGGGTAGAGTCAGGGAATCTCTGGTACTCCAGATATATTTGGACTACAACTCTCATCAGTTACAGCATGCATGGCCAATGGTCAGGGGTGATGGGAATTGTAGTCCAACAACATCTGAAGGGCTGCAGGTCCCTGATTTAGTTCATTTTTTAAAAAAAATGTAGAGGAAGGGTGGCCTTAAGTGAATGGATTTGTGTGTGTGTGTGTGTGTGTGATTATTTATAGGGAGAATTGGGTTTGGCACTGAAATATTTATAAGAACTTCCCAGCATCCCATCGTACAGTTGACCACAAATACAGCTGCATTTCTATATTTCAACAAAATTCTAAGCAGTTTGCAACGTAGGTTGAAACATCTTAAATAAAGGCAGCAAATACAGCCCCTCATTAATTCCTATATTCAATGAAAAGCAATTAACAACTAAATATAGTGTCCTTAGATCTTTAAAAAATCAATATATAAAAATAAATTATTTCTAATTAAACGTCAGCAGGGCTGTATCGAGCTGGAGCAAAGTAGCAGGAATAAACAGGATGAGGGCACATTAAATCCTGAGATATTGGGTAATACCAATATGTACATTTTACATTTTAGAGACCTCTGAAACCACCTGGAGCTTTTGGAGCAAGCAGGCTGTGAATCCCAGGACCCCAGCCTATCACTCTGCTTCATTTGCTGTTGTGCATCAGGCCCCATCCATTGAAACACTCTCCCCATGGGTGTCTGTCAGCTCTGTCAGCTTTTTGCTTTCACTGACAGGTAAAGGCCGTTTTATTCTCAAAGGCCTTTCAGACTGCACTGTGCTGTTGAGGCTTGGTTTATATACTGCTATTTGTTGAACTTTGCTACAGTTTTTTTTCATTTCCTGTTTTTCTTGATTTTATCAGTAGTTGTCACCTGTGTTGTTGTATTTGTATTCTTCAAGAATCATGAATGCCAGCTTGGTCCCATGACTGTGGGTGCCCAGGGCCGTGGGTGCTATGCAGTGTGCATGGCCTTGTCACTGAAATTTGTGGGTGCCTGGCCCCCTCATGGGGAATTTTGTGATGTCCTTCTGTGTGTGTGTGTGTGGGGGGTATAAATAGCTGTCCTTTACTTACACCATCTGGTGATGCTGGGAAGTATTGTTGTTGTTGTTTAGTCATTTAGTTGTGTCCGACTCTTCGTGACCCCATGGACCAGAGCACACCAGGCACTCCTGTCTTCCACTGCCTCCTGCAGTTTGGTCAGACTCATGTTAGTAGCTTCGAGAACACTGTCCAACCATCTTGTCCTCTGCTGTCCCCTTCTCCTTGTGCCCTCCAACTTTCCCAACATCAGGGTCTTTTCCAGGAGTCTTCTCTTCTCTTCTCATGAGGTGGCCAAAGTACTGGAGCCTCAGCTTCAGGATCTGTCCTTCCAGTGAGCACTCAGGGCTGATTTCCTTCAGAATGGATAGGTTTGATCTTCTTGCAGTCCATGGGACTCTCAAGAGTCTCCTCTATCACCATAATTGGGAAGTATAAAGGATGGCATTTCCCATGGTTTCCGGCATCCCTAAATACTGCAGTGAGCATGCAGGAGAAAGGGAGTAAGCTCAGGAAATATTATAGCCAAGAGAAAGACCAGATAAGGCCTGAGCACCACCACCACCACTGACCCAAACTGTTGACCTTCTTGCCTGCCTCTTTCCCCTGCTTTCTTTTAAGGAGTGCTGGGAGGTGTGAGATAGAGAGCGCTTGTGAGTTTAAATCGCCTTGGATGAGTTTGTATTGCATTATCAGGTTCAGCGCAGGAGCCATTCTGGTGCACTTCTAAGACCGATTTCAGTGGCAAGGTTAAACATGTTCATCAGTCTCTTTCCACTAAAATAAATGGGATTCAAGTGGATTGCCATCCACGTTTGTAAGCACCGATTATGCCTATTATCGTCTCTTAAATCAGCCAGAGAATTTATAATTAATAAGCAGAGCAGTATATTCTTGTAGTATAGACATTCTCGGCTAATTTGAGGGCTTAAAATATTTTACATCATAACGCACGCAATCCCCATGTGTGACTATCTTGGTCCAGTGTATATATAAACCTCTTTTCCCTGGAAAATTTGACTGTCGTCGCTAAATTTTAGAGATGGCACCCTCTCATCTAACCTGAAATTACCGTGGATTTTTTTCTTTATGAAAGGGAAGTGTTGGCAGTTCTAAGTAGCTCCCAAAGCAATCATCGCTAATACGCAGCTGACTGGAGCGAAGACATAAATTTTAAAGACAAAGATAATCATCTTTAGAGCTTGCAAGCCCCTTATTAGTATGCATATAGTGTTACTAAAACTTCAAGCTGTGTATTATGAGATGGCCTTTTAAGCTGTTTAATTTCATTTTCCTCAATATTTAGTAAGTGGAATCTGAGAGGCTGAATGGCACCTCACCAGCTGGACTCAGCTCCTGTTTAGGCAAGGCTTCTAAACTTCTAATATGAAGATGGAACTGGTGGAATTGAGCCAGGGTGAAACATATGGAATTCCAGTTCAGACATCAGTTTTGAAAGAAACCATTCTCCTAGTCTTTCCTCCCACCTTCGGCGACTTTTGAAAAATAGCAACAACATTGGAAAGGTGTTAAAAAAACCCCACCACCCAAGTGTGTGGTCTTTCAAGCCTATGAAGAAGAATACAGTAAGGATACTTTCAAAGGTGGAAAAGAAGAAGGCAACAATGGCCGTTCCTACCATTAGGCAGAGTGACATGACTGTCTCAGGCAACAAGCAGTGGTGAGCTGCTGCTTTGGCCACAAAGCCTGCCCTCAGTTCCCTAAGTTGGCCAACTGTCCTCAGGTCTGATGAAGGATGCTCTACTACTGCCAGTAAGATTCAAGGGCCCACCAAATCACCTTTTGAAAGTGAAATAGGAATAGGAATAGGAATAATTTATTGGCCAAGTACATTTTCCAACATACTTGGAATTTTGCTTCGGCTACATTGCAATGTAAACATACCTTATACAAACACTGTTCCACTCACAAAGAAACCCCACCCATAACTGGCCTCCCCTTCCGCTACACAACTACGAATTTAACAATTTAATGGCACAAGAGAAAAAACTGTTCCTGTGCCTGGCCGTTTTTGTGTATAAAGTCCTGTAGCGACATCCAGACAGAAGTAAATCAAATAGATGTTGACTGGGATGCAAAGGATCTGCGACAATTCCCTCTGCTCTCTTCCTAACTCAGGTAGCATAGAGTGTCTCTATTGAAGGCAAGCTAGCACCAATTACCCTTTCTGCAGTTCTTACTGCTCGTTGGAGCCTTTTCTTGTCTATCTTGGAGGCTGTGCCATACCAAGCAGTAATAGAATTACAGAGAACAGTTTCAATGATGCCTCTGTAAAATTGGATCAACACTTCATGGGGCAATTTAAATTTCCATAGTTGACGCAGGAAATACAACCTCTGGTGGACCTTTTTAATAATACTATTGATGTTGCCTGACCAATTTAAGTTTTGAGAAATTATAGAGCCCAGGAACTTAAAGGACTCTACTACTACAACCATGTTACCAAGGATGGAAAGTGGCAGCAGGACGGAAGAGTGCCTTCTAAAATCAATTACCATTTCCACTGTCTTTTGGGCATTTAGCACCAAATTATTTCTGGTGCACCACGAAACAAGATGGTCTACTTCCCGCCTATACACAGATTCATGGGAGGCGTTATTTTGTTCATTTTCGCAGACAGCATCATGTCCTGGGCTGACCCTGTTCTACGATGTACGCAGGTCAGAAGTTCTTATGGAAGTGCCCAAGTTGCCATGTTTGTACATGACTTAGATTTTTTTTTTTTTTTAAAAAAAGCATTAAAGGGTTTCAGATTACCTTTAAACACTTCAACCCGCAATATGTAGATGCCATCGTGTGAGGAACCCCTAGCAGTTGGAGACTAGGGAGACCAAGATACAAATGCCCAGTCAGTCAGGAAGCTCACTGGATGACAAGGCAAGTCACCTTCTCTCAGAGTAGCCTTCCTCAGATTGTTGTGAGGTTGAAATGGGGAGAACCATGTTTGTTCCTTGGGGGAAAGTGGGATATAGATAAATAAATGCTGGTGGCTCCTCACTTCAGATGTTTGACCTCCTATTGGTGGAGACCAATGGAAATGATGATAGCAGGGTGGAACTTTGTGTGCTCATTTGCTCGGGTTGATTTTATGTGCAAGTACTATGTCTGGACCACCTGCCCACCTAGCAGTTCGAAAGCACGTCAAAGTGCAAGTAGATAAATAGGAACTGCTCTGGCGGGAATGTAAATGGCATTTCCATGCGTTGCTCTGGTTCGCCAGAAGCGGCTTTGTCATGCTGGCCACATGACCCGGAAGCTGTACGCCGGCTCTCGGCCAATAAAGCGAGATGAGCGCCGCAACCCCAGAGTCGGACACGACTGGACCTAATGGTCAGGGGTCCCTTTGCCTTTTACTATGTCTGGACAGCTATTGTTTTGACCCTAAACATTTGATTTAGTGCATCTTCCTGCAACAATGGTATAATAAGGTCACTGAAATTCTTCTGTAACATGTTAATCTGTTGGCAAAGCTGTGAGTCTTATCCTAGGTATTATTTTTCAGTGTAAAAACCCCTAGGATGAGTTATGTGAGTGAGCTCCCACCTCCCCACTTAGATCTACAGCTTTTCTTCCAGAGTCTGAATGAACAAAAGAACATCAGTTGCTACAAAGCTTTTTGAAAAAGCACATTTCCAGCCATCCCACATGGGTCTTGGGCTTAAAGTACTTTTGATCCATCATTTACATTTTTATTTCATGTTTCCAAGGAGAGCAAAAGTTTTGAGCTCGGGAAAGATGTGCATTTAATGGGAAGATAGACCTCCCTCATGCCTAGCAAACCCTTGCTTTGGGTAATCACCAGACAAATAATGTGTCTATCACGTTTATTAGACTCCTCAAATAATAAAACAGGAGACTTTAAGTTCAAAGAAAGCCAGGACGACTTTATTTCTGAATGGATTGGGGGAAGTTGTGCATTAATTCTGACATCAGCTGGTTGAACTCACAAAGGACTAGTGGTAAGACTTACAAATAGTTCTGCACCACATGAAGAGGGGACTCCTCAATGTGTGGTTATTTGGGAAGGAAAATGGGAGACGATCAACGTGTTTTCCTCTGACCTGTTGGATGCTTGTAAAGTTTGTGGTAAGCTTTATCAATCTTGTTCTCTGGAGAGTTTTTTCGAAAGTAGCTAGCCAAAGTAGCCTGAAGGGAGACGTTTGAAGGGGGAAGGAGAATCAAATAGATTTGCCATGTCTCTTGTCATTTTTATATGATGTTTGACGTACAGCCATTTCCTTTCACAATGGATAGTTATTTCACCCTTGTCTTGCTTTCATTTATGCAGCCAGACTCTGAGTCACACAGGACTTTGAGGCAGAAACCCCATTTGACGGAGGCACTCTAATAAGGCCGATAATGTAACCAGGGGGAAATGGTTTTGAATTTGCAACAAAAAAATGAAATCCTTTCTTCAAACTGGCACAGAGGGGAGTAAGTAGCTGCTGAAAATGCAGTTTCAGAAAGAGAGAGAAAGGGAGAGAGAATAAAGTAGGGGACTAGTGTGAAAGAATATCTCAAACTAAGATTCCTCACATGTCCAAAATATGCATATAATTTAAATCACTGCCATTTATACTCATTTGCTCAATTCAGGGAGACGATACCTTTTCTCTGACTTCAGTGGAACTCCTTTTTACAGGCATTTATTTAGGGCTGCCACTTTTATTTATCCATAATGGCTCGGATATTAAATGACCTTAAATTTCAATTATGGATGCCTATATTTCCCCTATTACAATGCATTTTTTGTTAGTTTCACTCATATAAAAATGTATATATTAATGAAATTAACATATATAATCACACTTGGGGTCCCCCCCATTTTGTTTTTTGAGGGCGCCAGGCCCCCTCAATGTTCAGAGGGCATTCAGCTCCGCCCCCTGGCCCCTCGCGATGTTGCACGTGTGATGTCAGGATGTTGCATTGGGCCCCCGTCGATCATCTTGAGAAGATGGTGCCTTTGGTTGCAGTGCCTGTTTTGCTGTTTCTTCTCTCTGAGCTCCTCCCAGCAGTCATTTCTCCTCTGGTCATTTCTGGAGACACAACCTGTCTGCAGGCACTGCAGTCCTCTGCGATGGATTCCTACATGGCAGGGTTGATGTTACCAGCCTCCGTGTCACGTTTGCAGACATCTTTGTAATGCAGAATTGGTCTGCCAATTGGCCAGGTGCTGGAAGCCAGCACCTCTGAGACTACTCCTCAAACATCTAGAGAAACTCACTGTGTAATATCTCATCACTGCTGTTCCCTCTTCCTTTCCCTACACCACTGTCTGCTACTGGTGACGAAACCCACAGGGCAATGGCAATGATATCATGTCAATCAAAGCATGTAGTGAGCTTCACAAAGTGTTACAGAGAAGCGGGAAAAAGAGGCTCAAGGGTGCTGGTGCCATGTCCGGTTCTGCCCTCATGAAGCAGTTAATAGGATCAGACATCTGCTCAGTGTGAGCGTGTGATGCAAGACACTGGCAGAAGAATTAAGGAAACCATGAGAAAATTCAGGCAGATTCTTTCACTCCTTGGTTTCTTGTGAGTTCTGGCAAACGCCTTCGCATTCTTTATGATAATTCGCATTTGCTCGCAAGCTTTTGCATTTCTAGCAGGACATAGTCATAAATAATTCCATTTTATAGTGCAGGAGACATTCTTGGTTTCAGTGACCCTAGATACTTTTTTTTTTTAAGCTGTGCAAGTTGAAACATCCCTTAGTTGTGTGTATGTGCTTGTGTGTACATGCACACCCTGGGGGGGGGGAAGCCTGTTAAAAATTGGAGGAGTGAAAAGGAAGCTTTGTAGTTCAGAAGCTTGCAAAGTAGTGCTGAGGTCAGTGCCCATCCCCACATGAGTGTTAAAAAACCCACCATACACATATACACCCATTTTGACCGTAAGTTGAAACATACTCTCTTCTCCTGGGGAGCCAGTGTGGTGTAGTGGTTAAGAGCGGTAGACTCGTAAACTGGTGAACCGGGTTCGCGTCTCCGCTCCTCTACATGCAGCTGCTGGGTAACCATGGGCTAGTCACACTTCTTTGAAGTCTCTCAGCCCCACTCACCTCACAGAGTGTTTGTTGTGGGGGAGGAAGGGAAAGGAGAATGTTAGCCGCTTTGAGACTCCTTTGGGTAGTGATAAGTCGGGATACCAAATCCAAACTCTTCTTCTTCTTCCTTAATAAATGTTATTAAATGTTATTGGCAGGCACAAAGTAGCATTTCTTAAGACTATAGCAGACAACTACACTCAACAAACAAAATGAGTAATTACTATTTACTGGGGAAATGTTACGTAAGAATGTGTGATGGGAACCCCACTAGTTCACCTTTGTGGGAAATGGTGTACTGCAGTGGTGACTAATGCCCTGTTGAGATTTGCAGGGAGGCCAATAGTAGATGGGGCCAGAGAATGACAGGCAGAGTCAGAGCCAACTCATTCTAGTTTTATCTCGTGTCTTCCTCCCTGCTGAGTTGGGAACACTGAGACTAAGGAAGAAGATGACAGCCAGTGCTGCCCCCTGGACTGGTTGTAAGTAAGAAGTCAGATGGGTGGGGGGTGACTGAGGTGGGTGGCGCAATGCCCTATTTACCCTGTGAACCAGTTGCCACTGAGGTGCATAACTAAATGATTAAATAATGAATAACTAAATAAATGAGAGCAAAAACTGTCTGGGTGTAGAAGGCCAAAATTAAGCTTGAAATGCAAGTAAGGAAGATGTGGAAGAGTTGGTTAGTTTTAATTTGGGGATGGGTGGGTGTTGACAGAGTCTTGGTAAAGGTAAAGGTAAAGGGACCCCTGACCATTAGGTCCAGTCATGTCCGACTCTGGGGTTGTGGCGCTCATCTCGCTTTATTGGCCGGCGTACAGCTTCCAGGTCATGTGGCCAGCATGACAAAGCTGCTTCTGGCGAACCAGAGCAGCGCACGGAAATGCCGTTTACCTTCCCGCCGGAGCGGTACCTATTTATCTACTTGCACTTTGACGTGCTTTCGAACTGCTAGGTGGGCAGGAGCAGGGACTGAGCAACGGGAGCTCACCCCGTCGCAGGGATTCGAACCGCCGGCCTTCTGATCAGCAAGCCCTAGGCTCTGTGGTTTAACCCACAGCACCACCTGGGTCCCTAGAGGCTTGGTACAATGTCTAAATTATAAGGAAGAACATAAAGAATTTTTCTTTCCTCCATAAACACCATTAGATGCCTTTTCAAAGGGAAACAACATATTCACAGAGGACAAAGCTATCAACCACCGCTGTTGGAGGCAATATATCTCTGGAATGCCCTTTGCTGGGAACCACAACTTGGGAGAGTCCTGTTGCAGTCAGGGCTTCCAAGGGGAACCTACTTGGCCCCTGTGAGAATGGAATGCTGCATGAGATGGGCCTGTTCTGGCAAAACTCTTCTGACCTTCTTAGGAATGAATATTGCCATTTCTGATGTTATTTCCTGTGCCTCTTTATTCTTTTGCACACAGATCCTATGTAGAATATAGAAGGAAATTGCTGGCAGATGATGGCATAAATCTACAAAAACGTTTATATTCGAATAAATGTGCAATAAAATGCTACATCACAAACTGATGTAGAAATACGAAGTACAAGAGTGGGGGGGGGGGACTGAGAAAATAAAAAATTGACAGATTTGTCCATCTGTATTCCTAGTGTAGGGTTTTAAAGGTCAGTACCAGCACTTTAAACTCAACCCAGAAAATAATTGGCACCCAGTGAAGCTTTCTTCATGCTGGTGTAATTCTATCTATCTAGACGAATTGTCATTTATTGACTTTATTTAACAGGAAGGTTATAGCAATTGAATCTAGAGGTTGCAAAGGTATATGTGACAGTGATACACAAAGAGAAGAAAACTAACATACACGTACACGGAACCTGTGGCCTTCCAGATGTTATTAGACTACAGCTCCCATCAGCCCTGACCATTGGCCCTGTTGGCTGGGACTGATGGGAGTTGGAGTCTGGTAACCTCTGGAAGGCTAGAGGTCCCCCATTCCTGGCATAGATTCTACTGGACTACATGGACCAATGCTCCAACCCTGTATAAAACAACCCACAACCACTTTGAGGGTGTTATTTTTACAATCAACCGGTGTGTAAATGTGATAAAACAATAAATAAATAAAATTTTACACTTGGCGTTCTCCAAGAGGAACGTGAAGTGAGTTTTCTGTGTGTCACCAGTAACATGGATAAACTCATTACATATGTATTATGTAATATTCTTTATTACGTTCATATTACTGATTGCACAAACTCATTGCTTTTTATTCATCTCATTAAAGGCTACATTAATTATGCCTATGCTATACGAGTCAATAACAAAGAACCTGTTTTCCTTTGTCACAGGAAAAAAGAGAGAAGAAACAATCCAAAAATCTGCTCTGAGCTATTCAGCCCACAGAGACGAAAGCTAGAAAACACATTAATTCTTGGTGTTCTACCTCATGGAACAGATGTGTCTTATTCCAAGATGAAACCTGAGAGCCATAAGCCTGTGAGCCGTCAGTGAGCTGGAAGTCAATGCAAATTCTTAGACAGTCTCGGTCCTCAAAAGATTCTCAAAATGGTCAGGTCTTCCAAGGAGTCATGTCTTGCAAGGTTCTCTTCCAGGATTACAAGGGTTGAAGAGTTTTCCCCACTCCGTTTGGAATTTTAAAAGCCAGGGTGTGTTTATGCTAGTTTTGTACAGAACCAAAGGATGCAAAAGTTATAGACAATATGTTTGGGTTATTATTTCAGGTTTTTTGAGATTGCTAACCCATTTACATGACTGAGAGCAAACCCCTCATTACTTCTGAGTAATGCCTAGGATTGTACCATAGATCTCAGTTCCATTGTCTGATATCTGATGCATATGTGGACAATTTAAAAATGCAAGATATGTTTTTGGAACATATTGATTGTATGTTTTAACTTGTTTAAAACGCTTAACTGTTTCTTTGGCTGTTCCTTTGTCCCAGAATGTTACAAAATGAACATGTTTGGTGTCATTTGTTTAAACTAGTGAATAAAACAAGAGTCAGGGTTTTTTCTGGTTGGTTTTTTTTTTACCCATATGAAGGACAGAAATGTCTAACTCTTGGCAGCCAGCATGAAGATCACATTTTCAAGTGTATCAAAATTCCATTTTATCAGCAAGAAAGGGTCACATTGTCTAACTAGCATAATGAGCACGCAGAATTTTTGCTTATGTTCCAGATGGAACTAATATTTTAAAGTGTTTCTCATGGTGGCTAAACAGGAGTTTGATCGCTCTTAAAAGCCTGTTACAGTTGTAAGTGATGAAAATTGTGATTTCATTCTATTCTTTCTCTGCACACAGAAAAACCCCCAAAATATGTGTTTGGCTATATTATGTTCTTTCCCCTAGGAAAATAGTGAACTTGATTGGATTACTCTATTTCCCTGATCAGTCAATTGCCTGGAGGAAAGTGTGCCTACTATCTCCTTCTCAAGATTGTGCATTTCTCCACTGGGACAGAATTTATGAATATGGTCCAATTTTGGGAAAGCCAATATTCTTCCATCAGTCACCTGATTTCTGTCACCAAGGGATCAACTGCACCATTTTGCCCTACATGTGAGCCAATGGGCCAAATACAAATACCGTGTTTCTCCTAAAATAAGGCACCGCCTTATTTTTTTTCCTTCAAAAAAAGACAGTATGGCTTATTTTCGGGGGATGTCTTATTTTAACTGCTCCGCGCCGGTATGCTGCATAGCCAAGCCTATCCAGGCCATCTTAAGGGAGAGGCGCCGCGTCACTATGTCTTATTTTTGGGGTATGGCTTATATTTCACAAATGCGTAGAAATCCTGCTACGGCTTATTTTATGACTACGTCTTATTTTAGGAGAAACAGGGTACCAGCATAAAATAAAGGTAAAGGTACCCGTGGCAGTTAAGTCCAGTCGCAAACGACTCTGGGGTTGTAGTGCTCATCTCGCTTTACAGGCCCGAGGGAGCTGGCATCTGTCCGCTTCCACAGACAGTTTTTCTGGGACATGTGGCCAGCATGACTAAGCAAAGCCAGAGTACAAAGCCCTAAATGGCTTAGGACCCAAGTACCTATAACAACACCTCCCCAGTACAAACCATTTCAGGCCCTATGATTGACAGGGCCCTCTTGGTAGTGTCACCACCAAAGGTGAAACCCTGGAGAGCCACTGCCAGCCAGTGTCAACATTACTGGATGGAGCAATGGTCTGACTTCGTATTAAGCAGCTTCCTATTCTCCTTCCTGTATACTCCCAAGGACGCAGACGCAATTGAGAAGGGAAGATGACATAACCCTGAAACGGTTGCTTTTATTAGCAACTGCCTGTTAACTGCAATATGTTTAGTGGGGAAGATCTATATGGGCTGCATATAAAATGCTGGTAAACAAAGATGTCTGTTGACTTTTCACATTCTTCTTTTGCTGGTTTGCCATCCAAATCCAGCATTTCTTTTTTGTTTGCTATAAACATCTGGACTCAGTTTTCTTCTGACATCTTATCCTCCCACATGGTTTTTAAACACCAGGTCCAGGCTGACTGTAGGTTACAGACCTACTATTTGGGGGCCATGTTGTTGCTAGGTAAATATGCTTTCGAAGATTTCAATTTCCTCTGTGATATTTGAGATGCTGTGGCCTACATATAAATACCAGGATCCTTCCTACACATCCAGAAGGCCCAACCTTCTTTGCAAGATTTCGTTGCTTTACCAGCACACTTGTTTTCTGTTATGAGAGAAGAGCAGAAAGGCTCAGGCAGGCTGTGTATGCTCGAGCTGATGGTGAGAAAACAATGGCAGAGAAAGAGGAGAGGTCTTTAAAGAACCTCTGCCCCTTCTCTGCTGGAAGGAGAGATTCCTTTTAGAGTCAGATCACTGGTCCATCAGATGTTGTGCTGCTGACTTTGATTGGCCTATAGGGCCTGTCAGGTTATTTCGGAGAAGAAACCAGGCCCAAATGGTTGTTTAACAGTGGAACAATCTCATTGTGAATGGTCTAGAACAGTCTGTTGCGAACAACCACATGACTCACTGCTTCCACTGGACACAGCACCACCTAAAATTGAAGCAGCAGTGTAACAACTTTACATCACAGGGCCTAAGCGGGAGTTCCCCCCAGTTTGCTTACCTAAAACCATTTGTTTGTAGATGAGGGGGAATGAACCTCTTGCACTGACACACCCTACTCATGAGCTAGAGATTACCTTTACACAGAAGGCTGCTTTGTATGAATTCAGACCATTGGTCTATCTAGCGTTTGCTCTGACTGGCAGCACCAGGAATCTTTGCCAACTCTACCTGAAGAACCTGGATGCTCTACCACTGAGCTGTGGCCCTTCCCTTCCCTTCCCTTCTCTAGCAAAATTAGGTGGGGAATGGAAATGGAAACATAATCAGATATTAATTACAAACAAACATACAATGAAGAAACCATTGGAATCTTTGTCATGCCAAGAAGAAAGGGTCTTGTGGAACTTAAAGACTTAAAACAGATTTATTGTGACATAAGCCACGATTGTGGACATTTATGTCACTTCTCTGGAATCTGTGGCGTAAGGTCCCTTCATTGCCGCGACAGCATTCCTGCTCTCTGCGCGATAAAGGTGGTAAATAATTTTACATTTAAAAAAGTTGTCAGCTGATGACTCAAATTCTGTCATTGAAATAAACGGTAGGATTCAATCAGTGACATCATTTCAATGGTTAGGATAGCTCAGTTGGTTAGAGCGTGGTGCTGATAATACCAAGGTTGCAGGTTTGATCCCCATATGGAACAGCTGCATAATCCTGCATTGCAGATGATCCTCAGAGTCCCTTCCAAATCTGCAATTCTGTGATTCTAAGTTTGGGTTGCAGAATTAAAAATGGGCAAGCATTAGTGGTAGGCTATATGAACAAACAGATAGGAACTGGGGCTTTATAGGGAGACTGAGATCTATGCTGACAGAAGGGGGTGTCACCTACTCCTCAAGGATGCCCTGAGACTATGTCTAAGAAAGAAGATGCTAACAGATTTTAATTTTCTATAATAATGAGGATTAGAAACTTGCTCTGCTGTTGTTTTTAAAGCTTAGGTTCTCATGACCCTGTGCAATTCATTATTTTCTGTACTCAGCGCTGTAGTCATAATCTCATATATGTTAACAGATTATCTTGCTTGAGATCTGATATTGCCACACATGCTACTATGCACTGCAGGAATAATAGAAAGATGGGGAACTCCATCGAGTTCAGCATTGTTGACACTGACTGGCAGCAGCTCTTCTGGGTTTCAGACTGCGGACATTCCCATAGTAGAGAAGAGAGATAGTAGCATCAAATAAATTAATGTGAGAAGATCCAGAAACCTTTTGGCCCAAGGACAGATTTAATCACAACCTCTGTTGACAGGATCTTGGCTACCTCTATCAGGAAAAAAATGCTGATGTTTTCTCACAGTACAAGGCAGAGCTGTGAGTATGATATTTCCTGCTGCAATTCCACAAAACTGACCATTTGGTATTTGTAATATCTCAGGGCCTCTTGCCTGGAAAATCTTCATTGGCCTGAGGGCTACATTCACCCTTGACGTGCCCTCTGGGTACCACATGCCAGTAGCAGAAAAGGCCAAAAACTGTGTGGCCCAAGTGGACATAGGTCACCCAGGCTAGGAGTAGTACCCAACTAAAAAAGTTCCACCAGTGCAAGGAGATTTAGCTTTCTAATTAAACTTCTCTCCTCTTTCTGTGCATTCCCATGTGCCCCCTGAATTTGTCCCACAGGTTCCCCCAATCCTTCAAATCAGATTTAAGGGGAAACCAAGTGGATGAGCACTCAGAGAGGAGAGCACATGGAAGTGCCTGTTGTGATTTTTGTCCAAGCCGAGCGGCAAACAGCTGCAGCGTGGCTGGTCTGACTTTTGCCTGTCTCACTAAGCCGTGAGAAAGCTGCCTTATCTGTTTCCTACATGTGATGTTTATGTTTCACTGTACTATTGTAATCCTAGCCTTTGTGCTCTCTCTTCTGGCTAGACCTGATGCCGGACGGACGCTTTATGCCAGCTCTGACTTACTGAGATGGCAGCAGAGATTCTCTCTGCACTTTTCCTATAATAAATAGTTTAGCCTAAATCATGGCTTGTGTGTGTTGTTCTTCATGCTGGGAACAATCACATATGACTGCGCCACCGGACTCTCTGTAGCCGGGGATGTGCACACACGGCTTTGCTCGGGCTTTGGGGCAGTCTCACAAACTGCCCCAGGCGGGGTATTTGCTGACAGTGCCACTGTGCAGCTAAAACTCCTTGAGCTAGTAGAACTGTTTAGCTGGATACCACCTGAGGTGATGGCTAGAAGATTTCTCTGGATCCCCCTCTCTAGCCAGAGGCAGGGGGGGGGTACAAGGGGTAACTTTGTGTGAAAAAGGACAACAGACTCCAGTTTGAGAGAGAGATGAGGAAAGTCACAGAGATGTGATACTGCTGAGTTTGGGTTTTGAAAGCTAACAGCATGGGTCTATCTCTGATGATCTGATATGGGAGCAAGTTGGCTTTGGCTGTCTGTCAGAGTGCCTGCAAAAATGAGTAGGATGAAACTGCATACAAAAATGTGGTTTTTAATGGGAGAAATTAAAATGCTGATTACTTTTCATGAGGACCTGCAAACTTGCTGCAGATTAAAACAAAACAAAAAAACACCTGCAAAATTGCTGCGGAAGTATGGAGAATTGAATTTAAGGTTGGAACGATGAGACTTTGAGAGAAACCAAAATTGACAGATTGGTCCATCTTTACCATAGTTGAGCTTTACGAAAACGATCCACTCTCATATTACATTGAGTATCTACTAGGTATTTCTCTGTCCCCCTTTAGCCAAAATGATTTTAATAGGCAACATGAAGGACTCTTGTGGACTTTTATGCTGTGGTCCATCTCCCAGAAGCTTGGAGGCTGAAGGTGGTTGCATGCCTGACAGAAGATGACAACCAGTATTGATTTGCTGGCAGAGGATGTCCTGAAATGGAACTCCCCATTCCTCAGTATGGGCTGCCACCAGGTCCCAAAACAATAAAACAAGTTGGGATGGGGGGGGGTATGTACCCAACCCAAATAACCCATGTATACAATAATTCCAGTGACTGTAACATTTGAGGTTGGTGAAGTTCTTGTGATCTACCAATAAATCTTGAGAGGCAAAGTTCATAAGTAAGCATTTCATCAAGCAATTTAGATAATGAATTCCAGACTGTTCAATTCCTGGCTATTGAACACAGGTTTAAAAGCTGCAGGCCACACATTTCTTAAATGGATGCATTTAATCAGATTTATCTTCTTAATAGTACAGAACTAATACGGAGTATAGGAAATGCAAGAGTGATCACGAGGTCTCGTTCTGGACTTGCAGAAAAACAACACAGAACAATCCTAGTTAAGTGCTGAGAAAGTAAAAATTATATGGCAAAACAATTTGATTTGGCAATATTGTAGTTTTCTTAACTTTCAGGGCTCTATAATATACCAGCTTCGCAAAATCAGTATTCAATGTCAGTTGCAACTATTGATCAGACTGTGTCTATCAACCATTGCTTTCTAACTTAGACAGGATGACCCCTGATATACCACCCTTATATTCTAACCACCACCTAGCCAGGAAGATAAGAATTGGCACATTTATAATTCTACTACAAGTTGATGACATGATCATTAGAGCTAGCTGAGGCGAGGGAGCACAACTGATTCGGCACGAACAGGGTAGATGACAGAAATTAGTTGCCAAGCAGATTGTGCTAAGGGCTGGCTCACAAATGGATGTACCTCCCTTGAACTCTCATCACTTAATTACTCAGCACTTGACGAATGTCAAACACATTAACTGTTTCTACTGAAAAGAATTGTGTTTGAGTTGATATTGGGTTTATGTGGAAGCGCTGTCTACAGTGATTAATCAATGGCGGCTGCTTTATACAGCCAAGCAACGACTTAGAATCATAGAATCATAGAATCATAGAGTTGGAAGAGACCACAAGGGCCATCCAGTCCAACCCCCTGCCAAGCAGGAAACACCATCAAAGCATTCCTGACAGGTGGCTGTCAAGCCTCTGCTTAAAGACCTCCAAAGAAGGAGACTCCACCACACTCCTTGGCAGCAAATTCCACTGTCGAACAGCTCTTACTGTCAAGAAATTCTTCCTAATGTTTAGGTGGAATCTTCTTTCTTGTAGTTTGAATCCATTGCTCCGTGTCCGCTTCTCTGGAGCAGCAGAAAACAACCTTTCTCCCTCCTCTATATGACATCCTTTTATATATTTGAACATGGCTATCATATCACCCCTTAACCTTCTCTTCTCCAGGCTAAACATACCCAGCTCCCTAAGCCGTTCCTCATAAGGCATCGTTTCCAGGCCTTTGACCATTTTGGTTGCCCTCCTCTGGACACGTTCCAGCTTGTCAATATCCTTCTTGAACTGTGGTGCCCAGAACTGGACACAGTATTCCAGGTGAGGTCTGACCAGAGCGGAATACAGTGGTACTATTACTTCCCTTGATCTAGATGCTATACTCCTATTGATGCAGCCCAGAATTGCATTGGCTTTTTTAGCTGCTGCATCACACTGTTGACTCATGTCAAGTTTGTGGTCTACCAAGACTCCTAGATCCTTTTCACTTGTACTGCTCTCAAGCCAGGTATCACCCATCCTGTATTTGTGCCTTTCATTTTTTTTGCCCAAGTGTAGTACTTTACATTTCTCCCTGTTAAAATTCATCCTGTTTGCCTTGGCCCAGTTCTCAAATCTGTTAAGGTCATTTTGAAGTGTGATCCTGTCCTCTGGGGTATTAGCCACCCCTCCCAATTTGGTGTCATCTGCAAACTTGATCAGGATGCCCTCAAGCCCATCATCCAAGTCATTGATAAAGATGTTGAATAAGACTGGGCCCAAGACAGAACCCTGTGGCACCCCACTAGTCACTTCTCTCCAGGATGAAGAGGAGCCATTGATGAGCACCCTTTGGGTTCGGTCAGTCAGCCAGTTACAAATCCACTGAATGGTAGCATTGTCTAGCCCGCATTTTACCAGCTTCTTTACAAGAATATCATGGGGCACCTTGTCAAAGGCCTTGCTGAAATCAAGATAGGCTACATCCACAGTGTTCCCTTCGTCTACCAGGCTTGTAATTCTGTCAAAAAATGAGATCAGATTAGTCTGACATGACTTACTTTTCAGAAACCCATGCTGACTTTTAGTGATCACAGCGTTCCTTTCTAGGTGCTCACAGACCGTTTGCTTAATGATCTGCTCTAGAATCTTTCCTGGTATTGATGTCAGGCTGACTGGGCGGTAATTGTTTGGGTCCTCTCTTTTCCCCTTTTTGAAAATAGGGACAACATTTGCCCTCCTCCAGTCTGCTGGGACTTCACCTGTTTTCCAAGAATTCTCAAAGATTACTGCCAGTGGTTCTGAAATCACCTCTGCCAGTTCTTTTAATACTCTGGGATGTAGTTCATCTGGCCCTGGAGACTTGAATACATCTAAACTAGCCAAGTGTGCTTGTACTACCTCCTTACTTATTCTGGGCTGTGTTTCCCCTGCTGAATCATCTGCTCCATATTCTTCAGGTCGGGCATTGTTTTCTTTTTTGGAGAAGACTGAGGCAAAGA
Source organism: Darevskia mixta (assembly GCA_034641385.1). NCBI lineage: Eukaryota > Metazoa > Chordata > Lepidosauria > Squamata > Lacertidae > Darevskia > Darevskia mixta. Next base: position 23,318,111 of record JAWWNH010000014.1, on the reverse strand, counting down.
AGGTATTGAGGAGTTCTGCCCTTTCTGCGTCCCCTGTTCGCATTTCACCTTCTTCTCCTCTAAGTGACCCCACTGTTTCCTTGTTCTTCCTTTTGCTACGGACATACCCATAAAAACTCTTTTTATTGCTTTTAACCTCTCTAGCAAGCCTGAGTTCATTCTGTGCTTTAGCTTTTCTGACTTTGTCTCTACATGTGCTGGCTATTTGTTTGAATTCCTCTCTGGTGGTTTCCCCCTTTTTCCATTTCTTGTACATATCCCTTTTAAATCTTAATTCAGTTAAAAGTTCATTAGACTTGATGCAACAGTCAATGGGCGGTTGTGACCTTGCCACAATTTAATATCACAGAAACGATGATTTTTTGAGTTGGTGGTGTGCAGAATTTACAAGTTATTCTTTGGGGTGTCAAAAGAGTTGAGAGTCCTAGAGTGCAGGAGTTAGGTTTTGGTGTAGCTAATCTCAACATGGTGAGATAAATCCTCAAAGCAAAAGCAACGAGAATGAAAATCGTGATAAAATTGTCCTGCTTATATTGCCGTCCGCAGGTGCCCATCTCATGGTAAAACAGGAGCGAAAGCCTTCTCCGTTCTTGCACCCAACCAATAGAACCACCTCCCCTCAGAAACCAGATGAACAGCAATAATATTGTGGTTTTGGTACTTGTTAAAAACTTTTTTGTTTAATTCAGGCCTTTGGAGACTATTAGTGCCTCCTGCATTGCCATCATGTTTCCTAACTCTTTATTATTTTCACACGGACTACTAGCACATATAGTGTAGGACTTTAGTATGCATAATAAATACACATATGGGTGGGGGAAGAAGACCTTGCTTCCCCCCCTTCCTCTTGACTGAGAGTGGGGTGTGTGTGTTTCCAGTCCTATGGAGTGCATGGCGTTCATCCCTGAGTGGCTTCCTTGAGGGAAGAGGCTTGTGAAGGAGGCACCTTCCAAAGGACTGAATCCCAACTCTCGCTCCTCAAATACCTCCCTGCTAAATATCACCTCAGTCTATTCCCTAAGCTCCATTGCCACAGCAACTGCCCAGGCTATTCTCCATCTGTGCACACACTCTGCAGCAAATCCTGGGCTGAACCTGGGCTCTGCCAGCTGAGGCACCCTGCTCACTTCTCCCCTGCCAGGACCTGGCACCTCTGATGCGGACAATCCCCTGCAGCCCAGCGGTGTCTGGTGGTAGTAGGCCTGGGAGGTTGCTGTGGCAACCGGGCCTTGGGAAGAGGCCTGGCAGGGGAGTTGGGATTTTGTGGAGTGCTCCTTCGCAAATACCTTCCCTGAATCAACCTGATTTGGCCTGGGCTTCAGGCTTCAGGCAAATACGGTGCACAGCTTTTGTTAATCTTGTGTCCTCCTGTTCAAATCCTATTGAAATATATTCTACTAGGTTGCGGGTGGTGCTGTGGTCTAAACCACTGAGCCTCTTGGGCTTGCTGATCGGAAGGTCGGCGATTTGAATGCACATGACGGGGTGAGCTCCTGTTGCTCTGTCCCAGCTCCTACCAACGTAGTAGTTTGAAAGCACACCAACGTGAGTAGATAAATAGCTACCACTGCGGCGGGAAGGTAAACGGTGTTTCTGTGCGCTCTGGCACTCGTCGTGGTGTCCCGTTGCACCAGAACCCGTTTAGTCATGCTGGCCACATGACCCAGAAAGCTGTCTGTGGACAAATGCCGGCTCCTTCAGCCTGAAGCAAGATGAGCACCATACCCCATAGTCAAGTTAGATTGGGTTTAACTGTCCAGGGGTCCTTTAACTTTACCTTTTACTAGCTTGCCCTGATGCAGTAGTGTAGACTACTCTTGTACAACTTGCATTAATTCCAGAGGGACTTGTACAGGAGAACCTCCAAGTGTATTGTGCTTTTGGACATAAATGAATCAGTGAAATGGCATTCATAGGTTATATTTCAGTTTGCCTGTGCCTCTTGCCATAGAATGATCCTAAGGACGGCTTAGCGGTGAGTGAGCGTTTGTCATACAAATGAAATATTTAAGCTCCTTGTAAGTTCCAATAAAAGAAACAGTCTCTGCATTGTAGGAATGCAGTGTTTTAATCCCCTTTCTCTAGAATATGTCTTTCCCAAGCACTGCACATCGACGCAAAACACATTAGTGCTAATGTCAGAACTCTTACAATCCACCTGGCATTAAAGAGCTGTAAAATGTTGCCATGTGGACTTTCTGGACAATATCATTTTAGAAACAACGTGTGCTATGGAATTAATTAACAGGGCTAACATGTATAAAACATACATTTTTATTGTTTCTTATGTACTATAAAATTTGCAAGAAAGACGGGCCTGGGAAAGCCATGTCGTCTTGCAAGGCATTGTGTTGGAAAGGGCTGGGCAAAAGCAGATGGAAAGTCTGAAAATGAAATGAGAACAGATGGGGAGTCTGATGGTGAAATTCAAACAGGAGTAATTTGGAATTTACATTGCTGAGCTCAGACATGCATTTATGGAGTTCTGATAAGGAGAAAGAGTTACAATGTATAGGCTTCACTGTGATTCAGAATATCTCACAGAATCCTTGTGTCTCCACAGTCCGGAAATCACATATATCCTTGGATATGTAGCAATCAGGGGTGTAGTAGTGAATTTTGAACTTCAGCAGCTCATCATGACCTACAATCCCAAGAAGTGTCCTAGCATGGCAGCCAGCTATGTTGATTCAACACACACACACACACACACACACACACACTTCTCAAAGGGCATCAGCATAATAATTCATTAGGGTTAGCTGACAAACTTAGAGTAGATATTTATAGAATAAAGTCAACTTCTAAACAGTGGCGTTGCAACAGGGGTGGGGGGTGGGGGGGGGCGGAGCGCTCCCGGTGCCACGTCTCCGGGGGTGAAAAGGCATGTGGTTTGCCAGTGGCGGCGCTCCAGCGCTGTACCGACGGTGCCGGGACCCTCTGCAACCGCATGTAGAGGATGGTCCATTTGCGGCTGCAATAAATAGGCTGATAAATAGATGTCATTTGTGATGATCCACCTTGGGAGACGAAATACTGAATGGCACAACACAATGTTTCAAAGTAAATGCACATGTATAATTAACAGAGAACTCTTACCTTCCTTGGGCGGGGTGGATTATGGAAGAGTTTCCACTGCATCCAGAGATCTGCTGGCAAACAGTATCTAGGTTAGGATGGCAGCTGGTTTATTGTTTGCCCTCTCCCACTGTGGCCAAAGGAATGGAATGGAAAATATTTAAAATATATTTGAACACATGTTGTACTAATAAAAAAATACTTGCAGAATTGGATTGATACTTGTAAACAAAACTGTATTAGATATTATAAAGGATTAGATATCATACTGGACATTCATGACTTATGAATCTGTGGAAAAATAATGTAAAGGTGAATAGTATAGTGAGCAAGATTGGAAGTCAGTGATTTTAAGTTGTTGTTTTCAATTGTAATAGCTGTCTAGTGTATATGTTGTCTTTATTATTGTTTCTTCTTTTGTTGCATTGTTTTGTTTTGTTTTATCTATGTTATTTATGTATGTGTGAAATACTAATAAAGATGTTTTTTTAATGGTGTTGATGGGCCATTGAGGAGTGAGATGTTACCAAGGTGACATGTTTGAGGGTTTCTGGAAAGAAGGAGGAGGAAGAGGCGCTGAGATGCACCTTTGGAGGAGACTGACTGCAGGCTGCTTGGCCTGCTGCCTCTTGAAATGACCATATTGTAAGATCTGGACTCCCTCTATGCAGACTGGTGGTGTAAATACCCTGTTTCCCCTTTTTTAATACATAGTCATAAAGTGTCAGGTTTTTTTTACCTTTGTGAGAAGTAAGACGTACCCCAAAAGTAAGCCATGGTGCCGCCATTGTTCCCGTCGCCTCCTCAGCCCCTCCTGCGTGCGCAGGGAGCCAGCGAACCAGCGAGAGGCACGGGGGGAAACGCGCCTCTTGCGGAGTTCTGCCCCGCCTGCTCAGCGCGCAGGGGGAGGCTGTACCGTACCATACTGACGTAATAAAAATAAGACATCCCCCGAAAATAAGCCACCCTGTGTTTTTTTGAGGGAAAAAATTATAAGACGGTGTCTTAAAAGGGGGGAAAGACGGTAGGTGAATAAACCATACTTTGTAAAGCCACAGCAGTCCCTATTATCCAAAGGGACACAGACCCTGTGTCTTTGCCTGGGACCCCATGGGCTCTTGCCACCACTTGGCAGAGAGAGGGGCAGGCACACGGCTTTGGTAACAATACGATTACTCCCTAAAATAGTAATTGAAATATAGCTGTTGTTGAGCATAGACACATAGAATGCTGCCTTATACTGAGTCAGACCATTGACCCATCTAGCTTAGCACTGCTACACTGACTGGCAGCAGCTCTCCAGGGTTCTAGGCTGGGTTCTCTCCCAGCCCTACCTGGAAATGTGATGGATGGAACCTGGAGATTTACCAGGGATTCGGCCTGACTCCTTCCGAGTGCCAAGCAAGTGCTCTGCCAATTGATCTATACTGATAATTTTCATCTTCACCCTCCAGAAAACAGGAAAGCACGTAAGGAAACAGATAAAATCTAAAACTTGGTTTTCTGCTGTGACCCTCAGGTGAGCGGAATCATCTAGCTATTCCAGCTTAGGTATCGTTAGCCCCAAATGTAAGGGGAGATTTGCAAATCTCTTTCCCCCTGCAGCTACAGACTCAGACTTTAAATCCAAGGTAATTTGGTGGGTTTATTTCATTACAAATTAAATTGTTTATGATGCTTTATGAAACACCCATTTCAGCGTGCGCAAAAATGGAATGCTGTATTTACGAGGCAATACATATGAGAGGCAGTATAATTTTAGTATTTCAGAGTTATGGTATACCAAAAATATACCTTTGTCATTAGGGAATTGTTACGGCAAGCAATTGGAAATAGCCAAAACTGGAAGGTCGTAATAACAAAGTAAAGTTTAACAATGCATTGTTCTCTGGTGGTCCAGCAAAAAAGAAAAAGTGGCTGGCCATTCATCCATTTGTTCTGCTACTGCTTTGGTGCACATCTCCTCTGAGCATAGCTGTCAACTTTTGGATTTGAAAATAAGGGATTTTTTCAAACTTTCAGATTTGAAAATAAGGGATGCCGCGAGGGCGGTGCAATGGCACCACGTAGCCTCGCCACCCTGAGCTCCAGAGGCTGCGCGCGAACAGGTGAGCGAAAGACCGAGCGCATAGACGGCAGGCAGGCTGTCTGTCTGGTTGGGCGTGAGGGTCTGGCTGCACAAGGCATGCAAGCTCCGCCCCCAGTCGGTCTCAGACTCCTTATTGGCAGCTGAGCAACGCAGCTGAGGAGCCTCCCTGGCTGGCAGGGAGGGAGAGGAGCTGCTTCCTTTGAAATCCGGAAAATTTAAGGGATATCAACAATCTGGGATAGCAGTGGGAAATGGCATTGGAATAAGGGAGTTTCCTGCCAAAAAAAGGGAGCTATGCCATCTCCTCTGAGTGCCTGCTTTGGCAATCGTCCCCCCCCTCCTCTTGTCTTCCATTGGAACAATAGTTGTGGAGTCTGCTCCAATGCCCCAGAAGCTCTGTGCCTGGTGCGACTCACCGGTCATACTCTCTTAAAGTTGCCTCTGATCCCTGGCATCTAGGTTGTGTGGCTTCCCCTGGGCATCCCCCCATTGCATTGGGGAAACCTACACAATAGTGTGAGCATAGGCTTCTGCGGGAGCTGGGTCCTGCAAAGATGGAGGGTTTGGGGCACAACTGGGGATACAGTTTTAATGTTCCTTGATATTGTTTTCAGAAGGGAATGGGTCAGGAATGATGGGAGATGTAGTCAAACAACACCTGAAATTTCATAGGTCCCCCACTCTGGTTTATGGTGAAGCAATCACTCACATGACAATGTAATCTGCACTGGAGCACTCCAGGCTTTTGCTGAAGAAGGATGCAATCACAATGCTAGAACAATGCATGCCATCATGGATGCCGGTGCCATTCCTGCCAGAAATAGATCCAGTCTCACGATTCTGCTTTGATCCTGTAAAGCTGATGCAGAGAAGTCCAAGAAATGCCAGGCAAGCCCCAGTACAGAGCGGCGATTGCTCTCATCACTGCTCAGGATGCCACTCATAAACATTTTGAGAGGGATTCCTCCCCCCCAACCCTGACATTGTGAAGACCTCACAACAATGCGAAAGATGCAAAGGGAATGCTTTATAGCCAACAACGCAGGAACAAACTCAGTTGTATCATGGAACCAAACACAAGGAACGTGACTGACTTCAATAAAACCAAGCCACCAGACATGAATAGTCCTTTTCTTTCATTTTGCAGAAACCTAATAACACTGAGATTTGCAAGAAAGCGGGGGGGGGGGGAGAGAGAAAGAAAGAAAGAAAGAGAAAAGCTAGGTTAATAGCATTGTGGTGACGACAGATGGCAGCTGGTAGGGTTCCCTGAAAGAGAAATAATGCACCCTGACACAGCTCTGATGCAGCCCTAGAAGAATTTATCCCAGAAATATTGGGACCACACATGTACTGTGATTGCACTTAAGTTAAATTCCTTTCTCTGTCCGCCTGTTTCAAATGCTCCAGTGTTTCGATTTCATTCCCTACGTGGTTTTCTCCCCACCCCACAACCCTCTCTGCTCACAAATATCCCAGTTCCTGGACTGACCTGTTTTACATCATTTCCCAGGTCTTTCTAGACCTTCCAGAAACTGAAGACAATTAGGGTTGGATCGGGACTTAGCGGACCCATTGGAATAAATGAGACTCGCGCAAAAGTTTGGCACCGAAAACGGAACATCCAGTCCGAAGCCGGAATGGTTTGTGTCATTCCAGGATGTCTCAGTCAAGTCGTGACTGTTGACTGGTATTGAACATGTGCTTGTCCCCTCATAATGATTCCTACTCCTCTGTATGGAAGATGGGGAGAGAGGTATGTGTAGAAACTAGCCTGCAGTACAAAGGTAAATTTCATGTTTGTTGCTCCAGCCACTTTTGCTCTGGTCCTGTCCACTATTGGCATGTGCCTCCCCCCCCCAAGGGAATCCCATCACCAGCCTCAAGTTGCCTCAGACTGTCTTTTAAAGAAGCATTGACAGAAATTCCCTTGGCAAAGAGATTCTCTCTCTCAAAAAAGGGGCCAGGAACATAATCATTTTTGCAGTTGTATTTTTGTTATTATTATGATAATAAGGATATCGCTTCCTGAAACCCCCACTGCCGCCACCGCCCCCCTATCGCCTCCACTGCCAAAAATACCCTTGGATATTTCTGCCACTCACTGTACCACCAGCACTGTACTTTTATGTTGTCATATTTTGAATCGGAACGCGGGCGAAACACACAAATAAAACCAACACACAATGTGATGATTAATAAGCCAGACACAAATATTTGGATAGCTTTTAGCACGAGCATCTGTTTTGCTTCACAAGCACACTATATTGGAGTTGACAGAGGGGGAAAAACACTTCTTTAGTAATTTGCACTATCCAGCTTTAATGCAATCATCAAATGCACTTCTGACTCAAACATTAGAGTAGCGTGAGGAATTTCTTGCTTGAACTAGAGCTGGGCTTGTTTTTCTTTGTGCCAGGAAAGTCCATAGCCAAATGCACTTGGGAGGCAAATATAGTTTTGGGATCATTACACCTGATGTGCTGCTTTCTTAATTAAAGAGCAATCTTCCATTAGAAATGTCCATCCTATTTAGGGTGTGATGCTTATATACCATGAGTTGTTCACCCTCCCCACCTCTGCACCAGACTCATTTCCTTCCTCCTCGAGCTCCAGTTGTACGTTTACCTTTGCAGGTGCATGCCTGGAAGGCAGCAGAAAGAAAACCATTTTTGAGTATTTATTAGGGGTTTTTTTTTATACCACCCTTCATCAAAACATCTCAGGGCGGTTCACAAGATAACAATACAAGATAAAAGCACAAATAAATTGTTAGCACGAAAACAAAACAATGACCCCCCTCCCATAAACACATTTATAAGCCCATAGAATATTAATCAGCCAAAGGCCTGGTTGAAGAGGAACATTTTCACCTGGTGCCTAAAGATGTATCATGAAGTTGCCAGATGAACCTCTCTTGGGAGAGCATTCCACAAATGGAGATCCATTGCAGAAAAGGCCCGTTCTTGTGTTGCCACCCTCCAGGCTTCTTGTGGAGGAGGCACACAAAGAAGGGCCTCGGAGGATGACCGCACAGCCCGGGTTGTTCTACTTGGGGAGAAGCATTCCTTGAGGTATTGCAGTCCTAACCGTGAGGTGGGGTGAAGTTGCCGCAGAAAATCAACAGGTACCGTCTTTCCCCCTTTTTAAGACACCGTCTTATAATTTTTTCCCCTCAAAAAAACACAGGGTGGCTTATTTTCGGGGGATGTCTTATTTTTATTACGTCAGTATGGTACGGTACAGACTCCCCTTGCACGCAGAGCAGGCGGCACAGAACTCTGCAAGAGGCGCGTTCCCCCCCCTTGCTGGTTCGCTGGCTCCCTGCGCACGGGGAACAGGCAGGGCAGGAAGAGGCGTCTCCCCCCCCCATGCCTCTCCCTGCGCGCTAAGCAGGCGGGGCAGAACTCCGCAAGAGGTGTGTTCCCCCCCCATGCCTCTCACTGGTTCGCTGGCTCCCTGCGCACGCAGGTGGGGCTGAGGAGGCGACGGGAACAATGGCAGCACCACGGCTTACTTTTGGGGTACGTCTTACTTCTCACAAAGGTAAAAAAACCCTGCCATGGCTTACTTTATGACTACGTATTAAAAAAGGGGAAACGGTAGGAAAAAGAGGTACAGCGCCCCTGCCACTTCTCTAGGGAAAATGCTGCTCTTTGTAATGGCTATTGGGTCTTTGCAACATGCATTTGCATGTCATGTCATGAGCATGTCATGTGTCATCTGTCCATGGTGCTAGCTTAATTATGCCAGGTGTCAGTCCCAACTTCTGACAAGTTGGTCGGGGCAAGGGGCTTGGGGTCAGGCAAAGATTGGTATGATTTGGCAGGGATGCAGGTGGAGGCAAAGACAAGGGCATCAATTCTATTGGTTAACCTTTTGTAAATAAGGTCATAACTAGATATAATATTATATCATCATGATCCGCTCAAAATGGTGGATACTTATTTATTTAAGCATCAATATACTGTAAACTCATGTAAAATATCAAGGCAGTGTGCTCCACATAGTAAAATATAAAACACGATTAAAAACAATGCAAAATAATCATTGAAATGACAGGCTAATTCATAAAATTTGAACAGCTACATCGTAACAATGTTTACTGAGGAGCAAGTCTCATTGAGCTCAGTGGCGTTTGCTTAGGATTCAGTCTGCATAGGATTGCACTCTGCAGCGTTTTCTGTTTCTGTGTCATTGCTTGCTTTCCAAGATACAGTGGCCTTGCTTGTAAGTGTGACCTACATTATCATTATATAATGGGATGAAATTAAGGGTAATTGACGCTGATCATCGGGGCAAAAATGTCCAACAATGAGGTCTATTTGAATTGTCAAATCTCTTTTGGGAAAGCAATGAAAGACTCATCACTGGAGCATTTAAAGTTGCCCTGGACAAATAATGTAAAGTGGGAAATACTGTTGCATTGGCTGGGGAAGAAGGTAAATGATTTTTCTTTCTTTCTCCACATAAGTACATAGAGCCTTTTGAACCCTTCCCCCACTTGCATAACTTTCTGAAAATTCTTCTGCTCTGTGCTAAGCTGATGAGAGGTTGTAATTAAATATTGTTAAGTATTGGCGATCGTTAGCATTCCTGGGGCTTTCCTGCATGCTTTGTTTATGCAACATGGAATTGAGAAACGTTTCTTTCAGCCTTTATGAAATATTGGCAGTGTCATCTCTCATAACCGTCAGGCTGTCAATTATTTGACAAAATGTGCTGATGATTGTAACTGGGCTGCAACTGGTTCCAGTGCCAGAATACTATTAGCATGTAGCCTTTTCTGCTTAGAGGACAAAGAAGGCACTCTGGGAGCCTCTCGGGATATTGCCACATGGCATCCTCTAAAGTTTCTAGACTGTTGTATTTGGAATTTACTTAATACTGAGAAATGTTGCTTCTTCGATCCCAAAAGATAGGCTGCAGTATTGATGTCCAGTAATGTAATTTATTGGGCCACCTTCTGTTAGTTTTTGAGGTATTTGCATTGCTGTTAACTTGCTCAACGCACCAGCTTTAATCTGGTTTACATCGCTGCACTTTCTTGTGCTTTTCATCCCTGCCTGAAGAAGGGCTTTGTGAGGCTCATATGAATGTATACTGTTTCTCCGATAGAAGTTATTTCCATATAAAGAAAATCTTAAACAGCTTGGGCTTTGATGCTCTGCAAAAAAGATGGTTGGTACAGAACACGATAGAGACTTATAAGATTACGGTATATATGGCTAGAAGAGAATGAATAAGAGAAATTTTTCACTCTAAAAACGTACATCTACTGCGATGGCTGGATAACAGTTCTCAGACAATAAAAAGTACATCTTCATCTACAACAGGGGTGGCTAAAGTTTGACTGTCCAGAGGTTGCTCCCATAACCCCTATTAGCCATGCTGACTGAAGATGATGGAAGTTGTCTAGGGGGCCACAGGTCAGCCTGATTGAAAACTTCACTAACATATTGTTATGAGTTGTATGTGGGGGTCAGTTTGGATGAAACCCTGGGTCCCATTCCAACTTTCAATCCCGTATCTGTGAGGGTAGAACATATAAGGTGTAACTTGCCAGCCCAGTTCCTTATGTTAAGGTAATGGCTTTGCTTGGCTAGTTAAGTACCACCATTTAGCATATCCAAAGAAGTTGCCCTATGCCATAAAGGCGAATGAGTGGGCCTTTCCTCGCCTCCTCACCTGGCTGGTAGTAGAAGAGAAATAGCCAGAGCTGGAGTGTTTGAGCTGGAGGACACAGAGCTATGCTGCTCCATGCTGGGTTTTGGGGATCCCCTGGAAACCTAAAGAGGAATAATGATCTGTAGGAGTGTTAATGATGTGAGCCCATCCATGCAAGTTGTATATCTGTGTAAATTAAACCACATCACTTAAGACACCTCCACCGACCTTCATTCCAAGAAAATAGAACCTGTGTAAGTGCAGGTTGATAGGACAACTGAAGAGAAGAGACAACATCAGAACTAGAATCAGGTGGTTCAACATTAGCTAACAAGGCATATGGACAACCAATGAGAAATTTGCCCCTTGTCTCATTGTGCATCTTTTTATACACAAGACAGTACAACATTCAGTCTGGCTAGATGATTCTCAGTTGTACCAGTTTGGAGGAAGAGGCTGATTATAACCAGGTAACTGGCCCAAAACTAACAAAATGAATTTCAGTGGGGACCAATGTAAGGTTCTCCACTTAGGCAGGAAGAACCAGCTGCACAAATATAAGATGGGGGACATATGATCTAGGGGTCTTCGCAGACCACAAGCTTAACATGGGTCAACAGTGAGATGCAGCAGCAGCAGCAGCAGCAAAAAAAACACAAAAAAACAAAAACCTAATGCTATTCTAGGCTTCATCAACAGAAGTACAGCATCCAGATCAAAGGAAGTAATAGTACTGCTCTATTCTGCCTTGGTCAGACCACACTTGGAATACTGTGTCCAATTCTGGGCACCACAATTTAAGAAGGATGTTGACAAGCTGGAATGTGTGCAGAGGAGGGTGACCAAGATGACCAAGGGTCTGGAAACTAGGCCTTATGAGGAATGGTTGAAGGAGCTGGGTATGTTTAGCCTAGGAAAGAGGAGCCTGAGATGAGATACGATAACTATCTTCAAATATCTTAAGGGCTGTCACATGGAAGAGGGAGCATGCTTGTTTTCTCCTGCTTGGAAATAGGTTCCCACAAGGTGCAGGATAGGATGAAGTACAAGAGGAGGGCAAGGAGGGGGAGGGGAAGACCCTAGAAGGGGTTCTCACCAAGGACCAGTTTTTCAAAACAACCCCAGTGGTATCTTTGTGGTTAGCCTCCATCTGAAAAAATATATATCATTGAGCCACTGTAGTTCCCAGACGAAAAGGGCATGCAAAATTGACGAGAGGCAAGCACTTATAATCCAAGGCTATCCGCCTATGAGGGTTAACATTAGCCGGTTGGACGTTTCTTTCAGACAGGCCCTTCATAGATAGAAATACACACACACACCTCATGACCTTCAGGGATTCTAAACTCTCATCCTGTTGGGCTTATTTTAAATCAAAGGCCAGCATGCCAGCAGCTGTGCAAGTGAGGAACGCCTAAGAAAATAAATACTAGTTAGAGTGCTATTTAATGCCGTTAACTGCAGTGGGAGGAGGCTGGAGGGCAGTAGCTTTTCACAAGTTTTATTTGAAAGACTAACTCTGTGCGGTTGTCACGACAGTTGTCTTTGTGGCCGGGGCTGTATTGCTAACAAATGGAAATCAGGGAGCTTTCTCTAACTGATGCAGGAGAAGGACATGGGCTAAGTGAATCCTTGCATTCACCTTCATGCAAAACTTTGCCCTGCCCCTGTTAATAAACAGAATATTGAGTAAATATGATTAGTGACATGTTGGGAGGAACAGTAAACACGTGTTTGCTTTGTGTTATTATATAAGGGAATATTTACAATCTATTTATTATGGTATTTCTTAGGCTTGTTTAATGTATTATGTATATTGTGTATTGTTCCTATTTACATGTTAGGATTTTCTTAACAACAACAACAGCAACAAATAATAATAATAATAATAATAATAATAATAATAATAATAATAATTTATTTATACCCCGCCCATCTGGCTGGGTTTCCCCAGCCACTCTGGGCGGCCTCCCAACAGAATATTAAAAACAGAATAAAACATCAAACATTAAGAACTTCCCTAAACAGGGCTGCCTTCAGATGTCTTCTAAAAGTCAGATAGTTGTTTATTTCCTTGACATCTGATGAGAGGGCGTTCCATAGGGCGGGCGCCACTACCGAGAAAGGCTTCTGTCTGGTTCCCTGTAACCTCACTTCTCGCAGTGAGGGAACCACCAGAAGGCCCTCGGAGCTGGACCTCAGTGTCCAGGCTGAATGATGGGGGTGGAGACGCTCCTTCAGGTATACTGGGCCGAGGCCCAGAATTATTATTATTAATTATTATTATTATTATTAAAACAATGCTTGAAGGCCATTCTTCTGAGGGCTGTTCTAACAGAAATGTATAGCAGCATCTCTGTCCCCCTCCCTCAAAACTGAACAAGAAGATTGCCACAAGCAGAAAAGGCCTACTCAACTGCAAAGCAAACACACCTCTGATGATCAGCCAGGTCCAATGCAGCTTTGGAGGTTCTGTTTGACGTACAGAAAAAAGGGCTTCCCCATTGCCTTGGATGTCAGCGTCCGCTCCATTGATGAAGTGTGGATGTGCTTACAGAATGCAAACATCAGCTAGACCCTGAATGTCCTGGCAAAACCAGCTATATCAGCCCCTGCAGGCAGCACCTTTTCAGCAAGACTTGCACTGCTGCTATTTGGCCCAATGCCTGGTTTTCTTGTGGCCTTGGCTGAGCTGACCAGTCGGAGCAAGAAGAAAAATCCCTTGGTGTGACAATACTTGCTAACCAAGTCTATATATAGTACATTGAATTCTCCATTCTCCTCCTCTCCCCCTCGCTCTCCTTCATTCTGTATACTTCCCATGCAAATCTTTGCTAAGAGAGCAGTGGCACTTTATGGCTTGGAGCCGTTGCAGCGTCAGCTGCATATCAGTTGCCCTTGGAGTCCCGTAGAAGTCATTGTTCTGCTAGATCCTGCCGTATGACAGCTACACCTATTGCTTCTCATGCCTGCTAACAGAATGTGTTGCTAAATTTAGCACAAGATTTAGACCAGCTAGTCCTATCCGTACTGATTAGCCTGACTGTCTCTCCTTAGCTGGCTCTGATAATCAACTAAAACCACTCACATATGCAGTAGGAGGCCAGCTAAAAGGCTGTTTTCAGCCTTTTTCAATTAATATGCTTTGGAATAATAATTGACTTCTTGCAATCCAGTTCAGAAATCTGCTATTCTTCATAACGTGCAATTTGCTTTCTTCAAAAGAAGCGCATAGGGCAGCAATCCATTTACTTAATTGGTTTGCCTATTATGGCAGGATGCTTTCATTGTAGGGTGGTTCATGGCAGGGTGGTTAATCAAAAGAAAAAGGTTAAATGCCCAGGAGAGCAAAGCATTGTGTTCTTTTCAATCATAGGGTAACGATTAGGACCAAATGCTGATGCTTCCCTGCCACTTCCCTTCCTGTTTTATTGGAGAGATGCTCACCTCTGTAGATGAGCAGGGCATTGGTCCGAAACAGCAGTGTGGCTTCTTTTGTTTAGCTCATGGATTGTCAATTTTGTTATTAACACGGGGTGTCTCCAACTAAGTTCTACTGAGAGTAGTCCCATTGAAATGAATGGGCCTAAGTCATTCATAGCCATTAATTCCAGTCGTTCTACTCTGGATACAACCCATCACCTGGGAGTCCCATTCTCTAAAGCAGTGATGGCTAACCTTGACACTCCAGATGTTTTGGAACTACAGCTCCCATCATCCCTGACCACTGGTCCTGTTAGCTAGGGATGATGGGAGTTGTAGTTCCAAAACATCTGGAGTGTCAAGGTTAGCCAACACTGCTCTAAAGCGAATGGAAATTTTAACAGAGTTGGAAAGAATGGCGGGGGGTTTCGGAGACCCTGAGGGACAGGTGATCTTTTGGGATTTTTAGGAGGGGATCTTAAAAATGATGCATTTCCTCCCCTTCTTTTCTTTTTATAAAACTGAAAAAAGAAAAGAAATTTATTGCTGCTTCAAGTGCTGCCTTGGGTGTTCGTCAACATTTCTGGGTCAAAAAAATGCCACTCTGGAAGTTATGACATCGTGAGACAGCATAATTCTCAAGGTCATTCTGTCCCAGAAAATGTTGCCAAGCCACTAGCTTCTTCTTTTTTTTTAATGAAAGGAAGATAATCTTAACCAAGCTGTTTTGCAAGCTAAGACCACTCTTTGAAAATTCTTAAAATTTGCCCACCCATGAAAGATGAATCAAATATTCAGGGAGTATTCTCTGTCCCCACCCCCCTGCAAATTGCAGAAAATCACCAGGTAAAATACTTTGAGCCAGTGCTATCCAATTCCTGAATTGTAAGCTGTCTGGGACAAGAAGGAAGAAGAAGTAGAACAGGGGTCAGCAAACTTTTTGAGCAGGGGGCCGGTCCACTGTCCCTCAGACCTTGTGGTGGGCCAGACTATATTTTGAAAAATATAAGAACGAATTCCTATGCCCCACAAATAACCCAGAGATGCATTTTTAAACAAAAGCACACATTCTACTCATGTAAAAACACGCTGAATCCCGGACCGTCCATGGACCGGATTTAGAAGGCAATTGGGCCACATTTGGCCCCTGGGCCTT
This sequence comes from Darevskia mixta, assembly GCA_034641385.1. NCBI lineage: Eukaryota > Metazoa > Chordata > Lepidosauria > Squamata > Lacertidae > Darevskia > Darevskia mixta. Next base: position 23,302,698 of record JAWWNH010000014.1, on the reverse strand, counting down.
AGTTTGGGGACCCCTGAAGTAGAAGAAGAGGAGTTTGGATTTGATATCCCGCTTTATCACTACCCGAAGGAGTCTCAAAGCGGCTAACATTCTCCTTTCCCTTCCTCCCCCACAACAAACACTCTGTGAGGTGAGTGGGGCTGAGAGACTTCAGAGAAGTGGGACTAGCCCAAGGTCACCCAGCAGCTGCATATGGAGGAGCGGAGACGCGAGCCTAGTTCACCAGATTACGAGTCTACTCGTAACCACTACACCACACTGGCTCCCAGGAGGTTGCATTTGCCAGGGCATAATGCAACAAGACACTTACAGCTGACATGTAACTAGGAATGGACGAATCTGTCAATTTCAACTTCTTTCAGTCAATTTCTCCAATCTTTACTTCACTTTGCCACATTTCTGCATCAGTTTGCAATTTTTTTAAAAAACACCTCATGAAAATTCATCAGCATTTTAGTGCCCATTTCTTCTAATAGACATATTCTTGCAAACAATTTTCTGTAACAAAAATTTATTTCAATAATATAGATATTTCAGGCACACGTCCCCTTTAGATATGCATTTCTGGTGGTGATCTGCATTTGAAATACAGCTGTATTTGTGTTTCATGCATTATTTCACGTAGCGCAGATTTGATAGGTTTGCATTAAAATATGAACTTAACCAAATTTCTCCACCTCCCATCCATCTACATACCTTCCTACCTAGTTACCCCTATTTTGACCACATTCTGATGTGATTACGAATAGAATTGAGGACGAGGGCAGCCGCAGTTCTCAACACAAATAGGAGCAAGTCTGATTTCAAAGAGAAGCATCAGCTGTGGGACGGGGGAAGCATTTCCCTCTTCAAGCCCATTCAGTCTAATTGGTGAACAGATGAATTTGTGTGTGCCCCTGGCTGGCATCACAAGTGGCAGGTCAACCTCTACCTAATGGTTGGCCCCAATGTACCTCAGTGTTTTGTATACACAAATGGCTGCCTCCTTCATTCGCATTGATGTCCACAGGGGAGGTGCAATTGAAAAGGTTATTAGGGATAGGTGAACACGCAAATTTTGGGTTCTCTCTGTTTCTCATTTTCCCAATCTTAAGTTCAGTTCTCCACATTTTCCACATCAGTTTGCGATATTGCCTCATGGAAAATTCCTCAGCACTTTAGTGTGAATTTCTCCTCATATACACATTTTGGTATGCAGTCTTTCCTAATATATGCATTTTTGCAAAGCAATTTTCCAATGGTGCATTTTTTTAATGTTATTCACTGATCTTTGCGTTCATAGGCACACTTTGCCCCAGTATATGCATTTTTTTTTTTTTGGTACACATTACTTGGCTGGGGAACTGAATTGTACAATTCAGTGAAGTGTGAATTTTCAAAGGATGGCTGTGTTTTGGTTTGCATATTGTTTCAAAAAGTGTGAATGAAGCAAGTTTGCCTTTAAATGTGAACTGAATCGAGTAGCTCCCCCATCCCTATGGTAGATAGATACATTAGATCTCTCCAGTGGGCTAGGGAATGGAGGGCCGTGGAGACAGCAGAGAAGGGAAGACAACAGAGGTTTATAAAATCATCAGTGATGTGAGGAAAATGAGCAAGCAGGGATTATTCACTTTCTCTTTAATTACAAAAATCTGGGGCCATCCATGCAGATGGCAAGTTTAATAAAAACAAGAGGGAAACAGCATTGGGATGGGTGTTAGCAATTGTATCTAAGACTGAATGGCAGGGATGAGAGTTGAACAAATTAGGGATAAAGAGAGAGTAGTAATTAAGATGAGAGAATTCTAGGCAATGGATTAATGCATTCATTAAACTAATAGGAATTAAGCATTACAATCTCCCCAGCTTTGAAACTTCAGCCTTGCCATTTTAAATGTCATGTCGTTCTTGGTTACTTCACAGAAGCACAGGATTTATTTAATTATATTTATTTATTAAATTTGTATACTGCCCTTCATCCAAAGGTTACAGGGGGGTTCACAACATAAAAATGTGAAGACAAAATACGTAATAAAACAGAAACAAGAACAAAGAAATAACCCCACTCCCACAAACATATTTAAAAGGCAATAAAATGTTAATCAGCCAAAGGCCTGCATATTCTCCAACATTTCTCAGATGAAAATAGGGAAGTTCTATTTACTAATAATAATAATAATAATAATTTTATTATTTATACCCTGTCCTTCTGACTGGGTTGCCCCAGTCACTCTATGTGGCTTCCAACATATAAAAAAGCATAAGAAAACAGGGCTGTCTTCAAATGTCTTTGAAAGGTTGTATAGTTTGGCTTGGGGGGGGGGTCGCATAACTCGATACCCTCAGATGAAAAATAGGGACACCCTACCATACCCTCCAACATTTCTCAGATGAAAAATAGGGTCATCCTAATGAAAAGTGGGACATTCTGGTATCAAACAAGAAACCGGGATGGCTTGTGTAAATCTGGCACTGTCCATGGAAAATAGGGTCTGCACCTATTCATTCTGACTGTGTAGAATGAAGAATATTCTTATGTATTACTCTTGTTACAATGGTTAAAAAATTATTTAAAATATCAATAGTAAAAAGAGAGCTGGCCTACTCGGCTACTCTTGACAGAATTACATATTTGCCAGTTTGAGGCGTAGGTGGCCTCAGTGGCTAGGAGCAGCATTTACTAGCTGTAAGACAGCTACAGCCATTCCTGGACCAAGATAGCTTGACACTGTACTGCATCACTTAACTGTGAACCTGCCATAAATGTTGATCAGCTACATCATTCAGTTGATCACTTCAGTTTATCTGCTACTAGCTGAAAGCACCTGGTGCTGCTCAGGGAATTCTAAAGAAACCGAAACAATGGAGGGGTAATGTAATTGGTTAGTTTCTATAGCTGCCCACACCCCCTTTTCCCAACCTGACCTGGGTAGACCTGGGGAACACACAAACCAATCACTGCTGTGTTGTGCTGACTGTATGTGGTCAGTAGCTCTGCTAGACTGAAGGAGGCAGAGTGGACACCTGAATGGTGAGACCCATGGGTTTGGAAGGAGCCACTGAGCTTACCTGGGTGCTTCTGGAAGACAATAGGGCAGGCTGGGGGCAAGTCTACCTTAAGACTGGAAGGAGACCCGTCCCTTGTAAGTGGGGTTCCAGTAGGCTTCTCTGATTGGAGCTAGGTTGCCCTCCATCAAACCAGTACTAAGCAACCTTCCTTTTAAAACTCCAACAATGCTCTGGAGTTACTAAGCTCTCCAGTGCATTGTGCAAATGTTAAAACGTGTAGCCAGGTGTCCTGAGGTCAGTGTCTGTGAGCTGTGCTGGGGAGTGCCGGCCTCAGCAGCTGCCTGAAGATGTCTGATGCCTATGCTGGCCTTGCATGTTGCAAGGTTTTCTGTTTCGAATTTCACAATTAGTTCTGAACTAAACATTTACTCATGGGCACATCAACGTACCAGCACCCTCTTCTCTTTTAATTATACATGCTGTTAAGCTTAGCTTTTTAATGTCACTATTAAGGATTTTTTTTTATTGTATTGGAGTAAGGGGTTTAGGTTTTTTCTTGAAGTTTTGTGGGAGAGCATCTCAAATTTACAGAAATAACACCTGGATTCCTGGAAAAATCAGGGAAAACATGTAGATATAGAATTGCAAAGCAAAAAAATTCATTGCTTCCTCCCATTTTAATGATGAGAGAGAGAGAGAGAGAGAGAGAGAGAGAGAGAGAGAGAGAGAGAGAGAGAGAGGACAACAAAGGAAATCTTAACTCCAAAGGAGCACCGTGGTAATGAGGTTATAAAATGGTCCTAAAATGTTCCACGTAGCCTTTCCATGAGTTTCTTTCAGCTGCCAGGCGGAAGTGGAATGGAAAAGAGGTGGGTTGTGTGGTAGTAGAAAAGCCCTCAGGCATCTTTTAAAAAAGTATTAGACTGGGAATCGTTAAATTAAACAACTCCCTCAATACTTATTTCTAACTGCAATGAATAAAATAATATTCCTTGCTTTTATTTTCACTGATCAGCAATTTGCTGGCATTAGTCATTGTTCCTAGGAGCAACAAACCTAGAGAACTTTTGTGGTGTCATGCAACTTCTAGACAGTTTGAAAAAGTTCCAGACTTTGTGGGAAACATTTCAAGATGCAGGATGCAATCTAACCAACCTAAATACTTCAAATCCTTTTGATTTCTGATGGGATGTGAGAACTGGTATAGACATTACTTTTGCCACAGAGAATTTCCCACCGAAGCTCAGCCATATCATCTGGTACAAGGATTTCCCGATCCAAACTGTATGAGGGTGCACTCCAGGACCTATGAGAAGTTTGAAGTGTGGCATCTACCATTCTGTGTCCATCTGAGTAGTGACAACATTGACACACACTGTTTCCAGTGACCCCAATATGAGCTGTGACCCCAATAAGGGTGGTAGCTCAGTGGTAGAACATCTGCTTTGCATGCTGAAGGTCCTAGATTCAATCCCTGACATCTCCAGGTAGGGCTTGGTGAGGCCCCTGTCTGAAATCTTGGAGAGCTGTTGCCATTCAGGGTAGGCAATACTGAGCTAGATGGACCAATGGTCTACAGCAGAGGTGTCAAACTCAAATTCATCGGGGGCCGCATCAGCAGTTTGGTCACCCTCAAAGGGCCGGTTGTATCTGTAGGACTATGTGTCCACTCTTTATCATAAATTATTGTCACTGCATTCAATTATTACTGCTTTTTGTATTTTAAATATATATTACATATATATGTGTGTATGATTATATATAACATTTCATTTTCAACTGCATATTACTCAGTATGTGTGTGTATATATAATAATAATATAAGGTTTCAGGGGGAGGGGGCATGTTCAGGGAGGAATTAAGGGGCAAAGGGGGATATTTTAGTAAGGTTTCAGGGGGAGGGGGGCAGAGAATCCTAGAGTTGGAAGAGACCACAAGGGCCATCCAGTCCAACACCCTGCCAAGCAGGAAACACCATCAAAGCATTCCTGACAGGTGGCTGTCAAGCCTCTGCTTAAAGACCTCCAAAGAAGGAGACTCCACCACACTCCTTGTCAGCAAATTCCACTGTCGAACAGCTCTTACTGTCAAGAAATTCTTCCTAATGTTTAGGTGGAATCTTCTTTGGAGGCATGTTCAGGGAGGAATTAAGGGGCAAAGGGGGATATTTTAGTAAGGTTTCAGGGGGAGGGGGGCATGTTCAGGGAGGAATTAAGGGGCAAAGGGGGATATTTTAGTAAGGTTTCAGGGGGAGGGGGCATGTTCAGGGAGGAATTAAGGGGGAAAGGGGGATATTTTAGTAAGGTTTCAGGGGGGGGATGTTCAGGGAGGGATTAAGGGGGAAAGGGGGATATTTTAGTAAGGTTTCAGGGGGAGGGGGGCATGTTCAGGTAGCAATTAAGGGGGAAAGGGGGATATTTTAGTAAGGTTTCAGGAGGAGGGGGCATGTTCAGGGAGGAATTAAGGGGCAAAGGGGGATATTTTAGTAAGGTTTCAGGGGGAGGGGGCATGTTCAGGGAGGAATTAAGGGGGAAAGGGGGATATTTTAGTAAGGTTTCAGGGGGGGATGTTCAGGGAGGGATTAAGGGGGAAAGGGGGATATTTTAGTAAGGTTTCAGGGGGGGATGTTCAGGGAGGGATTAAGGGGGAAAGGGGGATATTTTAGTAAGGTTTCAGGGGGAGGGGGGCATGTTCAGGGAGGGATTAAGGGGGAAAGGGGGATATTTTAGTAAGGTTTCAGGGGGAGGGGGGCATGTTCAGGGAGGGATTAAGGGGGAAAGGGGGATATTTTAGTAAGGTTTCAGGGGGAGGGGGGCATGTTCAGGGAGGAATTTAGGGGGAAAGGGGGATATTTTAGTAAGGTTTCAGGGGGAGGGGGAGATGTTCAGGGAGGGATTAAGGGGGAAAGGGGGATATTTTAGTAAGGTTTCAGGGGGGGGATGTTCAGGGAGGGATTATGGGGGGAGGGAGCATGTTCCTCACTCGTTTCTGAGGGAAGCCGGAGAGTTGCTGGCGAGTCCGGCAAGAGGCTTCCTTTCTGCGGGTGACTCAGCTCACAAAATGAAGTGGGAAGGAACGTGCAGCGCGAGAGAGAGGGGAACGGGAGAGCAGCTTTGGAAAGCCCGCGAGGCCCTCCCGGGGGGCGGGGCTTCACCGACGGCGCAGGCGGCATCCCAGCGAAGGCAACGAGGAAGGAGCGCATCGCCTGAGCCGAGCTGCGCCCCTGCGCCGATGAGCCGCCGCCGCCCCGAGGAGAGCACTGTGGGGGGCGAGGGGCAGGCTGGCCAGCGCCCCCTCCATTTTGGCGCTCTAGGTTTCCTGAATGCTTGTAAAGTGGAGGTTTCCTGTGTAGAACGGCCGGCGCCGCTAGAGGGCAGACGTTCTCTGGCTTGTAGGCTGCCGCGCATGCGCTGAAGAGGCGGCTTTCTTGTGTAAAAAAAAAAAAAGCGAGAATAAAAGGTGAAGGCTGGCGGCCAGCGGTGGCTACACGGGCCACATGAGGAGGTCTGGCGGGCCGCATTTGGCCCGCGGGCCTTGTGTTTGACACCCGTGGTCTACAGCTTCTACATTCCGATAGTAACAATGGATGGATAGCTCCTATTTGCACAAATGGCTTCTGTTTAATATTCCCTTCCCACTGCAGCCCATCCATGCCCTACATCGGCATCATCCCAAACTTGCTCTGAGGGCCCCTCAACTCTAAGAAGAAGCTTTGGGAGGGACACACACAGGGTGAGCAATTCCACTTGTGCAAGCCTCATAGACCACAGATTCCCCACCTCTTCTCCATTTATACTACTGTCAAACATTCAGTTTACATCACGTATAAGAAGTATGCACCAGCATGGAGAATTTTGGTTTGGAGCTGCTGATCATGGTGGAAGCAACACCTACACCAGGTGTGGGGAAACTTTGGCCCTCCAGATGTTGTTGTTGTTGTTGTTGTTCAGTCGTTTCTGACTCTTCGTGACCCCATGGACCAGAGCACGCCAGGCACGCCTATCCTTCACTGCCTCTCGCAGTTTGGCCAAACTCATGTTAGTAGCTTCGAGAACACTGTCCAACCATCTCATCCTCTGTCGTCCCCTTCTCCTTGTGCCCTCCATCTTTCCCAACATCAGGGTCTTTTCTAGGGAGTCTTCTCTTCTCATGAGGTGGCCAAAGTACTGGAGCCTCAACTTCAGGATCTGTCCTTCTAATGAGCAGTCAGGGCTGATTTCTTTAAGAATGGATAGGTTTGATCTTCTTGCAGTCCATGGGACTCTCAAGAGTCTCCTCCAGCACCATAATTCAAAAGCATCAATTCTTCGGCGATCAGCCTTCTTTATGGTCCAGCTCCAGACGTTGCTGAACTGCAACTCACATAATCCCTGACCATTGGCCATGCTTTCTGGGGCTGATGTCCGGCAACATCTGGTTCCTTACCTAACTCTGAATTTGTAAAAAGGAAGCCATTTCAGTTTCTGGTTCTCCAAGGCAAGTGCAGCCTGGTGGTTAACTATCCACATGTGAAAACACGAAGTTTATTTGTCAAATCATTTTTATTAAGGTTCCCAATACAACATAATCACATTGAAACATTCCAAATTACATTTCAAATTATTTATCCAATTATCAATAATAATAAAAAAAGAAAAGTTCCAATTCTGCCAAATTATTATTTAAATTTATTTTGAGGTTTCCCATGCTTCAAACTCCGGAGTTATCTAATCGACTATTTGTCCTTGCTGTTTTACGCTTCCTATATTTTCACAGCCTTTGATGTATTCCAACAAGCAAGATAAATCAAAACAAACAATGGCCCTGTGTGGATTTAAGTCCATATTTCATCACCATACGATCGCCTTGCCCCTTGATACTCTGATTCCAAAAGCCAAATCACGGACAGTCGCCATCTTCATTCAGCCCTGATAACATCCACTCTTTTTCCACAGCTGTTGTTCACCCGTCTGCTTTTCACTTATACCTTTCCAAACACGAAGTTTATTTGAGCCCCTGATAGGCTGCCATGTGTAGCCAACAAACTACATTGAGCTTGGTGGGTCAAAGTTGTGTGAGTCTCTGGATAATTTTCCCCACATTGTAGGTGACCAGCGAAAAAAGCCTTCACGACTTAGTCCTAAAGCACCTTGTATTCTGTTACGTTGTAGTTTTCATCCTTTGCCCTGCCAGCGTCTACCTGCTGTCATCAGTCCGTGTAGGGTTACAAGCAATAGCAAATGGTCGCCCCCGTATACAAAGGCACTTTCCACCACAGTGTCTTTAGTTTCAGCAGCCTCTATATTGACTCAATGGGAGTTTTGCTTTTCCGAGTGTGTTCAGTGTCACCAGCTTCAGAGCTACAGTATCGGAGTTCAGCAAAACATCTGCTCAAGAGATTAGAATTACATCGATGCTGGTGGCATTGCAGGAGAAATGGGCTGAAAGTCACTTTGAAGATTAAAAAGTCCTATTCAAATGTTAGTCAGGCACAAAAGTGATTTAGCCAGCCACAGAAATTCCATCCTCAGTGTCTCCTTCCCTATGAAATGTCCAGCATAGACACTCCAAATGTTAGGAAATCCTGGTCTGGCCTCATACCAGCTAAGTTATATATGCATACCTATAGCAGATTCTGCCCATTCAGGCAGAAACAAAGGATTATTCATGGATTGTTTAGGGTCCCTTTCTATTCATTGGCTTCCATGGTGCCAAAACGAGTTGTGAATGAGGGCTAAATTAGATGTTACATGGAGATGCACTGAGGTAACTTAAAAATTAACAACCGTCTTAGGAGGCCCCTCTCAGGAGTGGAGGAATAATGAAAGTCTCCACATCTCCAAAATGTCATAACTGATTTTAACTGGACCAGGGACCCTATCTAGGGCCAATGGACACATTCTGCCCTCTGGGGAAGAAGAAGATTGTGAGGAAGACAGGCAAATACCATAACAGGACCTGCTCGAGCCAGACTGGTCCCCTTCCACTGGGCCAACTTTGCATTTTATATTATTTATTTCTATTAGTATTTTAAAACTGTAAACTGCCTTGGGTGCCTTGGCAGAAGGGTGGTATATGCCTGCAATCAATTAAAAATAAATAAATTATACATGGATACTTTATCTTGACCATATAATAATTTTTTTAAAAAATAAACAATCCTTATCCTATATCATTTCTATGGTGGCCTCTTTCAATTTTCTTTCCCCGCCCCCAATCTGTCTTAAACCCCATCTCACTATTTGTTTTTGTTTCTTTTTACCTGTCTTCTGAATAAGATTTTCTTGAAGAAGAGTGTTTCTGTTTTTTTCTTCATTTACTCCTCTGTCTTTCTCAGGGGGAAATGCACAGGGGGTGGGGAACAAAGAGAAAGGGAATCCCAGCATTCCCAGTGGGACCTGCTATATTGTATTGGAAGCACATGGCACTGGGAGGAAGCCCAAGGTCAGCAGAACAAAAACTAAGCAAAAAAGTTTTAAAAAACAAGACAGCCCAGTGGGGAGTATGTGTGATAGCAATGGGATGTCAGTTGCAAAATAAAAATGGGTGGGAAATAGGGTTGGGGAGAAATTCGATTTAGTTCTCAATTACAGCTGGTTTTATAATAATAATAATAATAATAATAATAATAATAATAGTAATAATTTATTATTTGTACCCCACCCATCTGTCTGGGTCTCCCCAGCCACTCTGGGCGGCTTCCAGCAAATATTAAAATACATCAAAATATAATATTCACACTCTCCGAAACAATATGAGAACTGAAACACAACCATCCTTTAAAATCTGCAATGATACACATTTTGCGATGCAGCTCTCCAACCAAACAGTGTTGATTAAAAGGCACATATTAGGGGGAAATATGCATAAAACTGAATGTATTGGCGAAAATAACGGAGGGGGAAAATGCATTGTATCTGGAGAAACTGCATGCCTGAAAATTGCACTAAAAGGCTGAAGAAGTTTCATTAGTTTTTGTTGTTTTCAATGCAGATTGCTGCGGAATCGTGGAGAACTGAATTTATCGCTGGGAAAATTAGAAACCGAGAGAACCAACACTGACAGATCCTTCCATCCCTAGCAGGGAATGAACGGAATGGGATATTCTGAAAAGGGTATGGCTGCCCCGAGTCCTGCTGGCTGGTGGTAAGGAGACGATGCAACTTTGTGTGTGTGTGTGTCCCACTTGTAAGAACAATTCACAGATCAGCATTTTGCAATGCGTAGGCATTGTCCACAGGCGTAAAAGGTTTGAAGTCTAAGGGTAGAAATGATTCGAGAGCGAATATTGCCAGCATTTGCATATCAGAGCGCTGGAACATGACTCATATACAGCCAGTGACTAATTTTATTTCTCCCCTTACAGTAATAGAGGGTTCTTACTTAAAAGCTTTTCAGATCTATATGAACAATGTCAAGTAAAGTGATTTTTCTCTTTGAACTCCTGTCTTTTCTCTCTCTCTCTCTCTCTGTGTCTATCTAGAATGATGTGTTGACGAATAATAACAACAGGACTGATCGATTGACTCAGAAGGATAGGTAAGAGGCCTGGTCTGGTGTAAGGACGACTGTGGGAGTATTTTGACATAAGGCTGTTAAGGAAAGGGAGAAGATGAGTCTCTGCCATTTGCCTGCCTGCCCACCCACCCACCCGCCGCCTACCCCTGTAACTGATCTCTGTGTCGGAGGTCACACGCCAGCTGTCTTGCTGGCTGTTTTTGCTTAGCATTCAAATGAATTATATTCCCTTTTAGTCACTATATCTTGGGTGGCTGGGGCTGGTTAAATGCTTTTGTTTCTTAAATTAACCTCTCACAAAGACATCGAATTAAAAACGCAGTGTCAGTGTGTAAGATTTCATGCCTACATGGCTCGCCAGAGCAGGTTATCGTAGCAGCAGGAGTCGCGAATGTCATATTTTGGGTAACTTCCGAATTACCGTCGGCACAGGAGAACCTTTTGATCTTGACCATGTTCTGCTAATTGTTTAATCTTGAACAATATAATAACATGTTCCAGCCCATACCTTAAGTAAGGGCACAGCGCTTACTCAAGGCCTCGGTTATACACACGAGCCTGCAGCCTGCACTGTGCAGAAAGGCATTGTATAAAAATCTTTTTGGGGGGTGCAACTTTATTTTCTGCACAATTCACTATCCTGTGTAAATACATTTCTCTGTGTAGCAATCGTGTCCAATTCTGTGGCACACATATTTCAATTTTTTAATGGCTACAATTTCGTTTCTTCTTATCCTTGAACGAAATGCCGAGAGCAAGTCTATTTTTTCTGTCTTTTACCCTCTCACTTCTTGAAACAGGAAACGGGAGCAGGGACCCCAAAGCAAAGGATTGTGGCATTGCCGTACACACACACACACACACACACACACACACACACACAGTTGCGCGCGCGCACACACACTCTTTTAAAAAAGAGTGAAGCTTGTGATTTCCCCTGTTCAGTTCTTTTATTAATTCTCAGGTTTGCTCTGCCCTGCCTCCCACGCCTTCCGAATCCCAGTTTAACTAGGACATTTTGAAAATTAATTCTGGGCCAAGAGCATGTGCGACGTGCCACAAGTTCCAGCTTCTTTAGTACATTTGCATCTTTGTCTTCTCCCACTTTACTAAAGTGAATTGTTTAATAATAATAATAGTTTTTTAAAATTTATATTCCGCCCATCTGGCTGGGTTTCCCCAGCCACTCTGGGCGGCTTACAACATATATAAAAACACAACACAACTTCAAACATAAAAAGATATCCTATACAAGCAACAAACAAGCCAATAAATCAATAGAAACCACCACCACCACCACCACCACCAATCAGTTTACAGTTATACCCAAATTGAAATAACTGCCAACCCCAACTAAGCATTTAACCAACCCCAACCCCAAAACAAAACAAAACAAAACAAAACAGAGGAAGCAAAATTAGAACCATTTAAAACATTTTAGCCAGTTGTCCCAACCCAAGAGTTGTTCCAGGAATATCCCAGTGGCCTCCCAGGAGCCTTGCAGCAGAGAAGAGTGGTCCTCCTTCCAGCACTCTCGGCAGCAGCAGTGTCACAGCAGCAGCAATGTTTATGGAATTTATATTGCACCTACGTGCCTCAAGAAGCCCAGGGTGGTAAACAACAAGTGATAAAACAAAACAAAAAAAGTATCACAAACAATTCCAATACAGATGTAGGCTGGGATAGATCTCTACGTAAAAAGCTATTTGAGAAAGAAGAAGGGATCCAGAAGGCATTGAAAAGAAAACAGAGGTGTCACCTGTCTAAAATTTAATGGTGGGGGGGGGGAGTCCAAAGGGTAGGTGACACAACACTAAAGGCTTGCTTCCTACGTTGGGCAGAATGGACCTCCTGATAAAACGGTATATGCAGGAGGCCATCATTATCACCTGCAGACCAAAGTGATGCATTAGGTATATAAGAGGTGAGATGATATTTCATGTATTCTGATCCCAAGCTCTCTAGAGCTTTATGCACCAAAACCAGCAGCTTGAACTTAGTTAGACATTGCCAATCCACACGTTGGGCTGCCCAGATGATGTGCCTCACTGATGTGGTCCAAAGGAAAGCAGAGCAATATGTTCCACAACAGCTTGGCTGCAGGAGTTGTCAGAAGGAGCCACCCAACTGTTCTAGGAACTTCTCTCCGGATTTGCGTAGGTTTTACTCCTTGGCCTATTCTCCTCCCGAAAGGCAGCAGAGGTTTAGGATCAGAGTTTTTGTTCTCCTAGATAGGCTACCTTCTCAGGTTGAGGAGTCCCAGCTACCCCTCACTTCGCTCTACAGCATGTGCAGAAACTGCCTTCCTGGCTGTTGGGCCCACTTTTGGTCTCATCCTCTCAATCTGCCAGAGCCTGTATGCATTGATGAAACACCCAGTAAAGCAGTTTTGATGTGATTATGCACATGGCTGTGCCAATATCCTTTTTGTATGGAGAATGAACAATGCAAACATGAGTCCTTGCACAACAGCATCATGGCACACAAAAAAGAATCTTATTAACTCATATTTTAAAATATCACTTTTTGGCCCTATGGGTAGAGTGAGCAGCATACAACAAATCTTCTCTGTTGCCTGTTGCCTACAGAATGGACTGACTAAAACCCCCAATGCCTATTTGCTTCCAAAGTTCTGAGAGCCCCCAAGATTTATAGATCGCTCCCTGGATGCTGTATGGGCCCGCCTAGTACCACAGCTTCTTTTAAACCCGACTGATCCTCCCTTACTAACTTTAGCTCTTTATCTCAAAATCCAGCACAGTGCGGACGGTACCTTGGGAATGTCTGCCGCCACACCGCCAGTGTGCCTTCTCAAGCCCATTTCAGAGAGGCCACCCCCACGGGTGAGAGAGCCTCTCTGTGTTTGTCCTTTGTGTGGAGACAGTGAACAAGGGCACTAATTAGTGCATGGCCTGAGTATTCTAAACAAATAGAGGAAGGGACAGCAGAATAAAGAAAGATATGTGTTCACTACTGGAATTGTGTTTTGACATTTATTTTGGACTTCATCAAGGCAACAGTCTTCTGCATTAATTGAAGAAGAAAAATAAACAGTCTCATTACCATCAGATCTGATGATGGGGGGAAATGGGCTGGAAAAAAATCCTGGATCTTGGCTGAGTCCCGTTCTACATTTAACAAAAGGGTAGAAGCACATTCTTCACGGCTGTGCCGTTTGGCTATTATGTTTAACAATCTAATTAGAAGGGCCGCGTAGTGTTTCCCCATAATAAAAGCGAAGACAGCACACACAAGCAAAACCAATTAGATAGCTGTAGTTCCACAGAGCTGGACTGCCCTCCAGCTAGTTTCTAACAAACCATCCAAAGGCAGCTCCTGCCCACAGCCTGAACAGGAACATGGCAGTGGTTTTAAGGGACAAGGCATTGCTTACAGACCCTCCAAGTGCCCCTATTTTCCAGGGACAGCCCCAGATTTATTTATGATCCCAGAATGCCCCACGGTTCTTAGGACGTCCCTAATTTCATCAGAGAACTATTAGAGATTACGGAGTTATGCAACCTTTGAGCCAAGGAGATAAGTAACCATACAGCCTTTAGAAGACACCTGAAGGCAGCCCTGTATAGGGAAGTTTTAAAAATATTTAATCTTTTATTATGTTTTTATATATGTTGGAAGCAGCCCAGAGTGACTAGGGCAATACAGTCAAATGGGTGTGGTATAAATAATAAAGTTGTTGTTGTTGTTGTTGTTGTGGAATAGGACACAGCCCTATTGGAGGGTGTGTGCTTATTAGTGGTCCATTGCCAAACCAGTGACCGGTTTCAGAGTTTACTGGTTTTCCCAACGGTCATAACTTCTAAATACCCCACAGCTGAGACCACCTAAGCAGGAAGAAAGTGTTACTCAAGTAGAGGAATTTCCTAATATTCTTCTACATGCAGTGTTGTCAGAAACAGGCCAACATGTATCTTTTTCAGACTGTTCGGAGTTGGCAAGCCTAATTCAAGAAAGCAAACATTTAGGCCTCCTCAAATGGTTTTATCCACGGGGGCCACTGTGGATGCTGTGATGATTCTCTGCCTGCCCATTTTAGTGAGCTCAGCATCCTCCTCAGAAAGCAGCAGGATGTCTTAGCAGGTTGACTGAGCTCTCCCAGCTCAACCAATTGAAGAATCCCAGTGTTACTATTAGCTCAGTAGCAGAGCATCTACTTTGCTTGCATAAGGTTCTCGGTTCAATCCCGGGCATCTTAATCCACAGAGGCCATATGAAAGAAGCATGCCACTGACTTATACCTCTGAGAGGTAGGCTAACTCTCCAATTTGAAAACCATAGGACTAGTCTAATGTTGCTAACAACTAACCCATATCTCTAGATTCTCCTAAACTTTACCCTTGAAAAGAGTATTTTTTGAAATACCACTGCCTTAAAAAATCTGTTCACTGAAGCCATGGTGAATGGTATTTAGAAAACATCTGAAGCAGGGAAAGGTATCCCATAGTAAAAGCAAAAAATGTCCATTTTCAGGTCACCACCTTATTACTGGGAAACAGTGGCCTGCAAGCGCTCCAATTGGAGAACAGCCTTTACCAAAGGTGTCATGGGCTTTGAAGACATTTGAACTCCAGACAAAAGGGAGAAACGTGCTAAGAGTAAGTAAGGCATGCTTGGCAAACCCTCCCATGATCAACTCCCACCCGGAAATCTATGTCCTCACTGGGGAAGGACGTGTGGATCCAGAATTGGCCTCCACAGTCACTTATGGACTCACTGTTAAAACATTGTTTATGGAAGACAATCTTACTCGGCTACGAGTGATCGCCAAAGAAGAAAGAAGAAGAAGAACCTGAAAATGTAGAGTGAGGTACCATGAGTAGAATTTCCCCAGATAATCTAAGTGATCTTATAAATCTATGCAGGTGATATTTCAGGTAGGAACATATGAACAGGTGGGAACACATGGACATACTTTCTACTGAGTCAGACCATTGGTCCATGTAGTTCAGTGTTGTCTACAATGACTGGCAGTGGCTCTCCAGGGCTTCCCACATGGAGATGCCATGGATTGAATGTGCCAAGCAGATGCTCTACCACTGAGCTATGCCCCTTAATTGATGGGCAAATTGCCAAAGATCTATGAAATGCTACCTTAATGCCCATTCCCCCCTTGAGATGCATTCCAATGCCCATCCCCTCCCAAGTTCAATAGCATGCAAACAGGTGACCATAAATCAAAAACGTTGCTTTTGCTTTTATGAACATTAGGTTCTGTACACAAGGGACTCCTTTTAATTTGAAACAGGACCAGAGCTATACATTAAGCAACATAATTGCCATGCTCCTCTCGGCCTCTTTTCCCTCTGCCGCCTTCGATCATGTATGAATTAAATTAAGGCAAACTGTACTGAGCGGATTGCTCCACTGCAAGCTTAGTCATCTGCTTAGCATTTTGTGTGTCCCACAAGGCAATTGTGGTTATTCACAAGTCTATTAATTAAAACGAAAACTTGTAAGGAAACGACTCGGTGGGTAGATCAACCACTCAACCACTTCAAAATAAGGAAAACATAAAAACAAATGCAAAGAAAGGGGGCTCTTGCATTCCACGGACTGAATAATCTGATAGCGCCAATTGTTTGAAGTAAACTTTTACAAGCCTTGTGGACAGCGAGCACTTGTCATTGCGGCATTTACGGGCATTTTTAATGCCTGAGAGTTAATGCAAGCAAAGCAATGCTTGCTAGAATCTTGGAGATGGTGTTAATACCGACAGCAGAACCAGAAAGCCTCTGGGTCCGGAAGGATTTTTTATGCTGTGATTTGCAGGCTGTCTTTCCATACAGATTTGAGATGGCTTATAAAAATGAAACAGTAACATCATAATAGGTGCTGGTGGCTTATTAGCCACTGAACCAATTTTAAGGGTGAAATATACTCGGAGTCAAGTGTGAATTTCATGCTCTTTATTCAGCTCATAGTAGCAAGGAATGAATCTTTCCCCCAAACGTCTGCTATATATACATTATTTACACAATGGGCCCCACGTGATTGGCTAATTCCGGGCTACTCCTGTGGGCCAATCAGGTTGCAGATTCACTTCATCCAGGAGCCTGATTGGCTGCTCTTGCAGGCCAATCAGGTCGCTGATTCACTTCCACCTGGAGCTGGATTGGGTGGCTCCTGCAAGCCATTCAGACTGCTGCATTCTGGATCCTATTGTTCTAGGACCAATCAGACTGCTGCATTTTGGATCCTATTGTCCTAGGATTCAGCTCAGTACATAACAAAGGGCTTGCTACTTACATATAAAGCCATTAACAACTCTAGAATGGGTTACCTGAGATGGAATATGGAAATCTTCGCCTACACTGCCCAGTAAGAACATTAAGATCAGCGGCTTTTAATACCATTAGCTACGGTGTTCTTCTGGAGCAGCTTTCTGAGCTGGGGGTGGATGGCACCACTTTGTGATGGTTACAGTCTTACTTGGGTGGTTGTTTTCAGAGGGTGGTGCTTGAGAGTGTTGTTCAGCCCCATGGCGTTTTGGTGTGCGGGATTCCACAGGGTTCATTTCTAACCCCCATGATGTTTAACATCTCTGGGAAACTGCTGAGTGAGGTCATCTGGATCTTTGGAATACATTGTCAGCAATATGTTGATGACACGCAGCTCAGCTTCTCCTTTGTATGCCAGTGTGCTGTAGTGTAGAGAGCCAGTGTGGTGTAGTGATGTAGTGGATAAGAGCGGTAGACTCGTAATCTGGTGAACTGGGTTCGCGTCTCCGCTCCTCCACATGCAGCTGCTGGGTGACCTTGGGCTAGTCACACTTCTCTGAAGTCACTCAGCCCCACTCACCTCACAGAGTGTTTGTTGTGGGGGAGGAAGGGAAAGGAGGATGTTAGCCACTTTGAGACTCCTTTGGGTAGTGATAAAGCGGGATATCAAATCCAAACTCTTCTTCTTCTTCTTCTTCTTCTTCTTCTTCTTCTTCTTCTTCTTCTTCTTCTTCTTTACGTCTGCAGGTGTGGCAATGAATGTGCCAGATCAGCCGTTTCAACTCTCTCATTTGTGCCATTTTATTGGGCTTGCTTTATTGAGCATTTTCATTGTGGGTGTTTATTTTGATGAAAGTGTTCTAATGTGTATTTCTATTATATTTGCGGCTTTATACTTGCAAATGGCTTAGAAGCCACCATGGCAAGTAAACAGCATACAAATAAATAAAGATGCAATTGAAAAAACCAAAACCAAAATAGCTGCTTTGAAACAGGATTTTTTTCTCCTATATGCAGCAGTATTCTGGTGCCCAAGGCAGAAAAACTAAATGGTGCCACACCCAAAGTATAATAATAGGTAAATATTTCACAATCTGCTGCCTTCTTTCAGTATCTCAGAATCTCTCTCACCTTGCCTCACCCTACCTAACAGTGAGGTTGGCCTTCTTACGCTAATATTATTTCAAGGTAGAAGGGGGAAAGAGCATAGCTGTGTAATTTACTTTTGTAAATGAGATATTGGTTATGAAAGGCGGTCAACCTAAACCTACACCAGATCCACCAACAAACATTATTATACATGATAAGGCATAGGTTAGCCAGCTAAACCAATATTCTGTATGATGTTATATACCAATGAATGTGTTTCTTGGGGTTCCATGCCTATTTAACTGACTCCCAATGAATATTCTTAAATAAATCTTTAGAATAATAAGCAAAATGTGTCTGGAATTCCTAGGAGGATTAGGAGGAAGGCCAAATATACTATATGAAGGAGTTGGTTAAAAAAAGAAGTGGGGGGGGGGAGAGGTCAGATTACTAAAACTAGAATGTATCATGTATCTTTTGTACTGAATGAAAACTGTTGTTTGAAATAATAAGGTGAAGGAACTGGATGGGCAAGACTTGGAGATTATTGCAAAAATTCCTTCCCATTTGTCTGTAATTATCCCACACTTAGTAACTGAGGGAGCAATGGTTATGATTATGTCCTTATGTTGTAGTATTTCCAGATAGGGATATGGGAGACATTTGTGTTTAAAGGTGAACTTGCCTCACACATGCTTTCCAAAACAATATGGAAACTGAAACTCTGCCATGCTCATTGGTGGCATTTTTATTCAGCCTGCCTGTTATTTTTCCTCAACCCAGCTTTTCTACCAGTTTGTTTTCCATCCTTACCAATCCATCACAGGCCCTTCTTCATTATATATATATTGTTTGTTTCTTGTCTGTGTCTTAAAGGTAAAGGTAAAGGGACCCCTGACCGTTAGGTCCAGTCGCGAACGACTCTGGGGTTGTGGCGCTCATCTCGCTTTACAGGCCAGGGGAGCCGGCGTTTGTCCGCTCTGCAGACAGTTTTTCCGGGTCATGTGGCCAGCATGACTAAGCCACTTCTGGCACAACGGAACACTGACACCAAAGCAGCGCACGGAAATGCCGTTTACCTTCCCGCCGGAGCAGTACCTATTAATCTACTTGCACTTTTTGACGTGCTTTCGAACTGCTAGGTTGGCAGGAGCTGGGACCGAACAACGGGAGCTCACCCCGTCGCGGGGATTCGAACCACAACCTTTTGATCGGCAAGCTCAAGGCTCAGTGGTTTAGACCACAGCGCCACCCGCGTCCCCTAGTGTCTGTGTCTTAGTGGTTTATATTATCTGTCTTTAGTTAGAATAGTTACTTGGGCAGGTGTCATTTCTTTCCCCCCTCCAGCAGCCCCCATCCCAATTTGGCCATGGTGTTAGGTGTTGCATTTTATTTAAACTGTATCCTCTCTCAATCAAACCTATTCATTTATTCTTTACTTTATAATGAACATAAAAACATAACTAATTTAAAAACTGGGGCCATTGTAAGTACAATTAACTCTGTGCATTTGACTCCTTTACCAAGGAGAATCTTAATCCTTACATTAAATTGGACTCATTGTAGTGTGTGTGTGTGTGTGTGTGTGTGTGTGTGTGTGTGTGTGTGTGTCAGGGCTGGCTCAATACATTTTAGTACCTGAGGCAAACCACAAAATGGCGCCCTCCTCCCTGCCAGGGCCAAGAGGCCACTGAAGAGGTGGCAGATCCGGCCTCCAAGGAATGTGCCACAACTGTTGCTGCCACTATGGAAGTGACAGCAAGTGGTGCATTCTTTGGAGGCCAGAACTGCTCCCCCTGTGGATCCTGCTGCCTGAGGCGGTCACCTCACCTTGCCTCATGGACGGGGTGGCCCTGGAGTGTATATAGACACACACTGAATAGACCATTTGTATATGGCTTTTTCCAGGCATAAATGAGAGAAGGATGACATAATCCAGCATCTGAAAGTGAGATAGGAACATGGGATGTCATCCAGCTATGAGCAGACACACTCAAATTAACAGAGCTAAGTTAGTCATACTCAGGGGTAGGCAACCTAAGGCCCGTGGGCCGCATGCGGCCCAGTCGCCTTCTCAATCCGGCCCTCGACTGTCCGGGAATCAGTGTGCTTTTACATGAGTAGAATGTGTCCTTTTATTTAAAATGCATCTCTGGGTTATTTGTGGGGCATAGGAATTTGTTCATTCCCCCCCCCCCAAAAAAAAAAATAGTCCGGCCCACCACATGGTCTGAGGGATGGTGGACCAGCCCACGGCTGAAAAAGGTTGCTGACCCTTGGTCATACTCATTATTTTCAATGGATATTCATTATTTTCAATAGATCTACTCTGGGTAGGGCTAACATCCAATCCGAATTGGGACAGATGAACCTAATTTCATTTAACAGAATGCCTGTTGATGCATTGCTCATGCAGCGAGGGCAAGTGTGGTGAAATGATCTGTGGGTTCTGTACCTTCAAAGTCACACTGTTCCTTCTGCCCCTGTCCAGGGTTCTAACCAAAGGTGTCCATGCATAGAAATGTTTTAATGCTACTCAACATAGTGATGGCAATGGTGGGGATAGGAGGAGCAATATGACTTTGGCGCAGAGTTAAAGTTGTGGTCGCACAGCTCATTTTGCCACCCTTGCTCTCTTTGCATGAATACTTACGGTGGTAATCCGAATAACTGGGTGTAGGTTTCTTTTTCCAGACAAAGCCTACTTACTCTTGGAAGAGTTCCAGTCTATTTCCATTGACATAATATTAAAATTCATTTTGCTTTTAATGGGAACAGGGCTGCAGCCTATGGGGATGATTAAGTCAAACACAATCTGGAAATATAGGAAGTTGCTTTGTACTAGGTCAGATTCTTTGACTGTCTATCCCTGCACCATCTACTCCAGACTTACTCCAACCTTTCATCCTCCAGGTGCTGTGGACTACAAATTAGGGCTCTGCATTGGATCCAGCTCAATCCTGGGTCCCAAGCTGAATTGGTCTGATTTGGATAAGACCAAGGATTTGGCCGGATTGGATTAAGAAGGCCCAGGATCACCCGGAGCAATTCTGGGCTGTCAAAAGGAGTGGTTGTCTAGCAACAAGGAGTGGGGAGAAGGACATCCACAGGCAGCCTGCATGTGTCTCCTTTTCCCTGTTTAAACATGTACTTGGGCACATCTACACCAGTGTGGTGTAGTGGCTCAAGAGTGGTAGACTCGTAATCTTGGGAACCGGGTTCGCGTCTCCGCTCCTCCACATGCAGCTGCTGGGTGACCTTGAGCTAGTCACACTTCTCTGAAGTCTCTCAGCCTCACTCACCTCACAGAGTGTTTGTTGTGGGGGAGGAAGGGAAAGGAGAATGTTAGCCGCTTTGAGACTCCTTCGGGTAGTGATAAAGCGGGATATCAAATCCAAACTCTTCTACTCTTCTTCCCCCTGCAACCATGTGACGTTGCAAAAACCCCAAATCAGCCCAGGGCCCAGATCTGATTATACCCATACTATACATCCCATTATCCTTAAACATTGGCTGTGCTGGATGGGGCCAATGGGAGTTAGAGTACAAAACATCTGGAGGGCAGTAGGTTGGCATATGACATAGGAAGCCAAGACCAGAATCAAAGGAACCACGCAGCTATTTCCAGACACCCAAGCAAGCTTTGTCTGCCTTTATCAGCAGCCTTCTCACCCCATTCGCGCAAGGCAAAACCTTCTGAAACTAAGAGAACTTTCAGAAACATTTTTATTTTTTTGCATGGCAGAGGGACCTGCTGTTTAGAGGGGGCGGGGGAGAGAAAAACCCCATTGGTCATGCCGAAGCACTTGGGCATGCCTAAAGTAGTTTTTGTTTTGGATCCCAGCCAATGTTAGGGGAAGAGACCATTCAGTATCTTGAAAGTACTTCATTTTACTTTGTAAATGATGACCAAAATGAAAAGCAGATTGATTGCTCCGATGCTCTAGAAAAAAAATTAGAATCACTGTGCAGAGCATCCTGGTAAACCCAGTATGGTAATAATAATAATTCTATAGGCATACACAGGAATACTCTTTATTCAAACACATTCACAGTGACTGTAACTTGGTTTCAGTAGAAAAAAAAATAACCCAAATCAGACTGTTTCCCTAAACAAAAATGATATTTTTAACAACAGCAAATCTGACGGTAGCTGACTTAGTATGGACTTCTTCAACAACTTAAGGTGCAATCCTAACCTGACTTACCTGGGTGTCAGTCCCATTGAAGTTCATGGTATTTACATCTGAGTAGACATGCAGCCGCAACTGTTTACCAACAGCAAAACTATTCAAGGTGCAGTCACACTTGATGAATGTGATCCCAAACTTTCTCCAAGGTGTTTTGAGCCTGGGAACATTTACAGTACATCTGTTATTATTTTTGTTCACCGAAAAGCTTGTTTTACAGTTTCATTTGATGGCTGCTTGTACAAATTACAGAGGAGGAAGGGCCCAGTGACTATGCTGCGGGCCCAGTTATTTATTTATATGGTGTCAATTGTGGTGGGAGATGGTTGGTTAATGATGAAATGATGATGCCCCGATTCCTTGTCTTGCTCAGCTGTCACGGGAAAAAATATTGACCAACCATACTTGACAAACTGGAGGGTAGCAACAAGAATGGGAAGGGAAGGGGCAATTTAATTGAATCAGGAAGGGTTTTTTTTGGGGGGGGAGGGTTCCAGCCTTCGCTATGAGCTCATTAGCTGGAGTGGAGGGAGAATAAGACACAATTATTCTATGATTCTGATACAAACCCTATGACAAATTCCACTTTTCAACATCTGATAGTGGAAACAGGGAGGGGAGATTATTCAAGGATGGTGTTTCTCCTGCACCTCCAGTATTTGTGGAGAGAAGATGAGCGCAAGAAATGCTTCATTTGCTGTTTCACAGCAAGACATTTGGACATTAAATAAGTACTCTGCAAACCACATTTTCACTATATAAAACCTGGATATTATGGCGGGTGAGTACATTTCCTGAACTTTTCAGTAGAGGAGACATTCTGAAGTGTCTTCGTTCCACTGGCCATTTTGCACGCCTTTAAATAGCCCTCCCTTCTCCTTTCACTATTTATGCTGCAAATACTTGTCCACTTTTATGTTTGCCCCATTAGCTCAGCTGAGTTTGCCGTCTGCATTTAGCTCTTTAAATCTTTACTCACGTATTTCAAGCCCACCTCCCACCCCCTATGCTCAGGCAAGCAGGCCAGTTGAGAGAGAGAGAGAGAGAGAGAGAGAGAGAGAGAGAGAGAGAGAGAAACACCCTCCCATGCAGCTGCTCTGTTCCGTTTTCTGCATCGGTTCTGCAGAAAAGCAAAGGAACTCACTTCACAGCAACAAGCTCAGGAATTCTATTCCTGACTCTGCCACTGATTTTTTTTGGGGGGGGGGAGGGGGGGACCTCCAATCCAGCCAAGCAGTTCAGCTGCTAATTCAAACACGTTTAAGGCTCATTAATTTGATTGAAGTTTTCATGCGCTGCGTTACGGAATTGCCTTGCTGATTTGAGAAATTATAATTTTATTGAATGTGTATTTGGCGGTTATATGTACGAGAGAGCATCTTGTTCCTGGTCTGTCTATAAATCTGCTGAGAGCAGTGTGGCGGTGGGAGGGGGGCTGACTGGGGAAGACACTGCAGTAAAGATCTGCAAAAGGGGAGGGCCGTAGCTCAGTGGTAGAGCGTTTCATAGATAAATAACATAAGAAGAGCCTACTGGATCAGACCAAAGTCCTATGTAGTCCAGCACTATGTAGTCACAGTGGCCAACCAGATATCAAAGGGAAGCTTGCCAGCAAAATCTGGCCACAACAGAACTGTCCTAACCTAGCACCTTTTCTTCAGAGCCATTGCAGCTAGTAGCCATTGATGGTCAGCTAGTAGCCTTATTTTCCACAAGTATGTCTAATCCTCTTCTAAAGACATCCAATTTGGTAGCCATCACTGCCTCTCATGGAAGTGAATCCCATAGTTTAACTGTGTGGAGAAGTACTTTTTTTGCCTTGACTCTTCCAACATTGAGCTTCCTTGGAGGTTTCTGAATCCTAGTACAGTTGTACAGTGGTACCTCGGTTTACGGGGACCCAGGTGGCGCTGTGGGTTAAACCACAGAGCCTAGGGCTTGCTGATCAGAAGGTCGGCAGTTCGAATCCCTGCAACGGGGTGAGCTCCCGTTGTTCGGTCCCAGCTCCTGCCAACCTAACAGTTCGAAAGCACATCAAAAGTGCAAGTAGATAAATAGGTACCGCTCTGGCAGGAAGGTAAACGGCGTTTCTGTGCGCTGCTCTGGTTCGCCAGAAGCAGCTTTGTCATGCTGGCCACATGACCTGGAATCTGCGGAGTTCAAAAACCGAGTTCGTAAACAGGGCTGTTCTTAAACTGAGGTACCACTCTACCTTGGATCTCAAATGCCTTGGTTCTCGAACAAATCGGCTCCTGAATGATTGAAACCCGGAAGTCAGTGTTTTTGAAAGCCGAACATCCGGCACGGCTTCTGCAGCTTCCGATTGGCTGCAGGATCGTCCTGCAGCCAATCGGAAGCTGCGCCTTGGTTTTCGAATGGGAACGGACTCCCGGAATGCATTCTGTTCGAGAACCAAGGTACAACTGTACTGCGTTATGTAAGAAGGAGAAGGAAGAACAACTTCGCCCAATTCCTGTGTGAAAGGATGGATGCCTTTTTGCATAGGAAGTTCAATGTAAAAAGTTGGCTCCATCTCCTGCACAGGGATGCTGCAAGCTTAATCACATTAGGTGGTTTTGTTGGTGCTATTAAAATTGCCATGCCTTTGTGGAGGAACAGCTTTGCACAAATCGCTTCCCAGGTGGAAGGGCAGCCCGTGTGGTTATTTTTCAGCCAGTGCCATCCTTCAGAGTTGAAGACCTGTAGCAAGTATTCAGAATGTGATGTTGATGCTTTGCTGTAATAAGTTAATAGAAACCCCAATAAAAGCCGTTGAAATGTGTTGGTCCACTGCAAATGCGAGTTGCCTTGAATCAGTTTAGCAATGTTTGAGTGCAGTCAGCTATTTTTGCAATGCTGTGTGGAGAGAGAGTGGATTTACACATTTTACCAGACATCCATTTAGGAGAACTTTAGGGTCTTATTCTGTAAGTTTGAGTTTGACACCTCTTATATGCTGAAGAAACTACTGTAGTATGTTGAGGCTTGCCAAGTCTACTGTTTCTCCCCAGGGACTTTGGCCTATTGGCTTTCTCTTCTGGGAAATCTAGCCATTCTGCAATTTTTCACTAGCACTAGTTTTAAAGCTTAGTGCAGAAAATGAGAGAACAATTTGCCTCTACTAAATAATAGGCCTGGCGCTGAATTGCATTACAGTAATCTTTTGTTCCCTTGTGTTTTCTGAAACCTTAAATGATCCAGAAACACATTATCTACATTTTCTCACAGGACCTCATTCTTCTCGCCAAATATTTTCTTTCTCTTTCTGTTTTCTCCATCAGTTTTCACGTTTCTCCCGCTTATTTCTCATACGGGTTTCGAGTTTGCCACAGAAATCTCTAGGGATTAATTGTGCTGGACTGCGTCCAAATTATGCCCTCTGGTTTAAGAAGGGAAAGAATAGTCCAAAGTTAAGCTACTTTTAAGACTCTGCGTCACTTCAAAGGGAGAAGTGGGCAAGCCGAGAAGAGGGCACCTCTCTGCTTAAAGCAAAAGAGAATTAAAAGTGTTTATATTTGGTTCCTATTTCAGACATATAAATATAGGCTGCCAATTTTTTCCAGTCCCATCCAAATCCCCACTGTCTAGGCCAGGGGTAGGCAACCTAAGGCCCGTGGGCCGGATGCGGCCCAATCGCCTTCTCAATCTGGCCTGCGTACGGTCCAGGAATCAGCGTATTTTTACATGAGTAGAATGTGTCCTTTTATTTAAAATGCATCTCTGGGTTATTTGTGGGGCATAGGAATTTGTTCATTCCCCCCCCCCAAAATATAGTCTGCCGCACCACATGGTCTGAGGAACAGTGGACCGGCCCATGGCTGAAAAAGGTTGCTGACCCCTGGTCTAGGCTCTGTAAGAGCAGCCGAGCCACTGCTGAATCCACAGCCTGGTCACAGGACAATTGAGCTGGGGCAGCAATCAGATTCCTGTAGGTCCCAATGCCAGTCTCTCTTCTGCCCCCATTTCGTGTTCTGTGCCATCCCCAGATCTGCTCTGGAGGGTTGTGGGATCGTCCAGAACACATTTAGGGAGTGTGTGGGGGTGAGGAGGGGGTGGAGTCCCATTGTACAATTATTAAGTTGAATACTACTCTGTGTCCAAGTGACCTATGTGGCTGGTCAGTCTGCTGCCCAGGTGCTAAACCTTGATGGAAAACATCATGATCCCTCCTCCTCCTTCTTACAGCTCTTTATCTTTAAACTGAAACTGGATTGGCGAGGAGTCCTTCAAAGAGCAGACTGCACTCTGTAAGGTAGAATCCATGATTCACAATTCCTTTACTATCTGGTGGTTCCTGGTGTATTCAGCTACACCTGGAGAAGCCAACATGATTACCTCCGAAATTTTGGGCCACAGTTCCCATCATCCCTGCCCTTTGGCCGTGCTGGTTGAGGCTAATGGGGACCACAGTCCAAAACTTCAGCACTACATTGGCTATCCCTGTGCCACATAAACTTCCGCCATGTTCTTTATTTGGTGTTCAACAGGTAGTGGGTGTTTATTCAACACTCCTCTTCTTGCCCCTGGTCTGAACTTGTAGGCTTCCAGCCTTCTAAAAATCACAGTGCCTATTTAATTCCCCATATTAGTTGGACAGCCAACAAACAAACTTGCTGTATCTGTCGCAAAGGTAAAGGAAAAGCCCAGGGATGTGAAGGCAGACATTCTCCAATTACTGTTCTTCATTGAGGGAGCCACCAAAACACTATTAAATCACAGTAACAGCATTACTAATTCGATTTCCTGTACATAAACAATCTTCCCCGGGCTTTGAAGAGTTTAACTGAAGGTACAAATAGGTTCAAATTGCAATAATTCAGCTGAAAGCATAAGGCTAATCCATCTTCCTTATAAATCAGTGACACAGAAGTTAATTAAAATGTAAACAATGGCTTGCATTGTTGCTGAGAGCTCTAGAGAAGGAAGCTCTGAAATTCTTTCTGTAATGGCTTTTACCTGACTGTTCTCACCACTGTGGGCGAGGTTAAGTACAAGATCACATTACCAAACTCGTCCTTTCTTCCCCTTTAAATGAAATACAATTTTCGGTTCATCTGACAACAGTGTGGCAAACTGTAACCAAAGAGATGAAATGCCTTTGGTGATTCCCCCACCCGCTGCCAGCAGATTATCCTGCCTTAAATTTGCTTCCAAATAGCTTTATTAAATAAATAACAACAAATTGTTTAATTTGGGGGAGATTACTAATTAGAGAAACTACAGCACATAACAACCCCTCCAAAAAGCATTGCAGATTCTCTCTCTCTCTCTCTCTCTCTTTAAAAGATATATTTTATTAAATATATACAGGGATGGAAGCAGCAGCAAATACCATCAATTGAAGACTGGAGACAAAAAATAATGGAATATGCCGAAATTGCCAAATTAACAGTGAAAATTAGACAACAAGATGAAATTTTTTTTGATAGAGAATGGAAGAAATTTATGGATTATATAGCAGTAGAGTTTAAATAAAACACATATTTGAATTTTTAAAGTACACATTTTATTGGCTTTGTAAATAGGAAGTAAACAATTCAATAATGTATTTATACAGTATAAAATCTTTTGTTTTGTTAAGTACCTGGTAATAGACAGGGAAAGTCAGTAATGTATTGTATAAGTAGAAAAACAAAGCGATGTAAAATTTGAGTGAAAGAAGACAGCTAAGTAGGATTTGGAAGTAATCGGAGGAATAGGAAAAATGTGTGTAATCAGAAGTTAATGAGGAAAGAATTGAGTAGCAAAAATGGAAGATGGAAATGAGAAAAAGAATGTAAAATACATGATTATGTTATGTCTGGTATGGAGAAAAAGAAAAACCAATAAAGATCAATAATGGGGGGAAAAAATTCCAAAAAAATTCAAACAAGCATTCCAATACATAATAGATTTTTCTTTTGTCGACTTCCCATCCCATTTCCCATGGTGCTTTTGTTTATTTATCCCCCTTGCTGCACTCTCTCTTTCCTCTCTTATATCATAACAATACAATAATCTCTAAATCCTTCTGTGGCTCACAGTTCAAATCCTGCTTGAGAATTCACCATACTATAATATTTCTTTAAATAGTTCAAAAAAGTCTTCCCTCCTTCCATAAAGCAGTCATGATTAAGTTCTCTTGTTTTAGCTGTTAACTTTGTTGATTTTAATCGTCTTGCAGATTCTTAAAGACTAAAGGTGTTTTGGGTTCATCAGATGCATGAAGTGTTAGCGTCACTGGCCTGCCTGCCTGCCTATCATCTATCTATCTATCTATCTATCTATCTATCTATCTATCTATCTAATCTACAGCTACACACTGCAGTATTAATAAAAAATGTAAACAGTGGGGCCAAAAAGTCATGAAATGCAAGAGGTATCTTTATGCAAAATTATACAAGATAAGCACAGTGGCCATTCACAACTGCAGTAATTGCTGCTATCTTCCTAGATTAATTTAACACTTCTAATGGACAGGAAAACCTTGATTTTAACTGAGTCCTGAGTTTCTGAAAGATCACTTAGATCATCTGGGGAAATTCTCCATGTGGCCCCACACCATACAGAATATCACAGAGCAGCAACACGAAAACAGATATTTTCTGCTGCTGCCCTTGTGGCATGCCTCTCTCTACGCCATGTGGGAAGCAACAGCCTACAGCTGTTTCAGGTGTAAAGAAATATCTTTTCGCTGAGGTTTTCCCTGACCTGTAAGAGATCGGACCTCATTTTACATATTTGAATCTTCCGAATTTCTGTTTTATTCGCTCTAGTATGATTTCATGTGTTTTTATATACCTGTTTTACTGATTTAAGGTTATGCTGTCGATTTTGCTTTAACGTTTTCATCGTATTTACATATTGTACACCGCTAAGAGATTTTTTTGGGAATATTAAGTGGTATTTAATGATTTTAAATAAAGTAAAATAAATGCTGGGAAATCAAATTTGCTGATAGGGCCTAGTGTCATAAATCTTAATTCAGTGCTACAGTCTCCCTTTGAATTCCCACCCAGCCACCCAAAGAATGTCGATTTCCAGTTGAGCATCAGAGTGCCCTGGGAGATTTCGGTGATCTGCTACTGAACAGAAGTGGAGAGATGGAGCTGGTATGCTAGCTTCCCGGCAGGAGGCCCACTGTTGCTTACTAGGAAAGGGAGGGATAAGGAGGTCAGTGCAGTGCAAACACACTGGCACAGGCGATCAGGCACTCCCTTCCAATGCATTTGCAATGTACCAACCTCCTTGCCACCTTGCCCCTCCCTCTCCTGGTAATCAACAATGACCTCCCTACCAAGAAGCCAGTGTAGCATCTCTGCTCCACCTGGTGAGCTGCTGCTTTGTGTTAGATATACAGCCATTCATTCTTCTGCACTGACATCAATCTACAGTATTTGTTCCAGGTAAGAACTGCGAAAGGACGTTGTCGGCAGGTGACGACAGGCATAACCGAAGATGAATAGGTGAGTGGTATGACAGATGTTATGTGGTCCTGTATTCATGTTGCTTGGGTTTTATATATTGCAGAATTAAATTTTGCACGCTGTGGAAAGGAGTTTTAGGCCAATACAAGGTGTAAAAGCATTGAGCTTAGCATGCTGATACTGAATATTATTATTGCTTTATTTAGTCATTTGGAAACTGCTAATCGTGTGACGTTTCATAGCTGTGTGCTAGTAAAAAATCATAGAATTGGAGAGTTGGAAGGGACCCTGAGGCTCATCTAGTCCAACCCCCTGCAATGCAGGAATCTCGACTAAAGAAGAGGAGGAGGAGGAGGAGGAGGAGGAGGAGGAGTTTGGATTTGATATCCCACTTTATCACTACCCGAAGGAGTCTCAAAGCGGCTAACATTCTCCTTTCCCTTCCTCCCCCACAACAAACACTCTGTGAGGTGAGTGGGGCTGAGAGACTTCAGAGAAGTGGGACTAGCCCAAGGTCACCCAGCAGCTGCATGTGGAGGAGCGGAGACGCAAACCCGGTTCACCAGATTACGAGTCTACCGCTCTTAACCACTACACCACACTGGCTCTCATCCATGACAGATGGCCATCCAAACTCGAGTCCACAATCTCCCAAGGGAGTCCGTTCCACTGTCAAACAGTTCTGTTCAGAAGGTTCTTTCTGATGTTTAGTCGGAATCTCCTTTCTTGTAACTTGAAGACATTGGCTGAGGTTCTACCCTCCGGAGCAGGAGAAATCCTGTTTATGCTGCTCTTGGAGGAAGCAAAGACATGCCAGAAGACGGAGCATAAATCCTGGCATTTTGAGCCTGGGGGGGAAGGATACCTGCCAACCTATTCCCATCCCTTTATTTTGGCCACAAATTCTGTAAATAGCACACCTTGTAACTGAACGTGCACCCCAAATATTCATGGAAGTTGCATGAGCTTGAAGGGGAAAGGATAAACCACCGAGGTAGAAGCAGTGCGCTACCAATTGCCAGCAGACGCAAGCAAGCAAGAGCCTATCTGTGGCTTGCCTCCTCCATGGTGTGCAGCTTTGCTGAATTATTTGGATCACCTCATGTAACCTGCCGCACCGAAAAACCATTAGAGCAAGAAAAAACTCCTGTATACCACCGTTGCTACGCATCTCATATAAAAGAGAAAAGAAAAACAAAACAAACGTTTGTTCCATGTACTTCTCCTGCTGCTCTGGCAGTTGCATTTATCTCCCAATGTTGCCGTTATATGTGAAGAAGTCAGGCTTGCGGTATTTTTCTCTCACCCCTCACCCCAGCAACAAAACATGTCATTATGTCCAGGAAAGGGTAGGGCTTTTGCAAATGAACTTTCTCTCTCTCTCTTTGCAAACCGTCCGACCTCACTGTTTGCTTCTTGCGGCTC
This sequence comes from Darevskia mixta, assembly GCA_034641385.1. Lineage (NCBI taxonomy): Eukaryota > Metazoa > Chordata > Lepidosauria > Squamata > Lacertidae > Darevskia > Darevskia mixta. The sequence continues at coordinate 23,271,861 of JAWWNH010000014.1, read as the reverse complement.
TAACTCACAGTGACCTTGTAAAGCTCATGAAGTATGAACATGTGGCAAAATAAATAAATAAAAACACTAACACTAATAATAATAATAATAATAATAATAATAATAATAATAATAATGCATTATTGTAATTAAAGGCCATATTAAATTGGAAAAGAAAAGAAGAAAAGATTCAGCAAATGCATGGACCAAATACTGACATCTTCTCTCCAAGGAAGGATTCTAGGTTGAATAAGCAAAAGGGACCTCTTGGCTTCAATATCATCTCTCTTGCTCAACAACGTATTATGGGCCTTCCCAATATAGTGCTTGCTAATTGAAAGCAAATGAGCCTACACTCTGTATCCCAGCCCACCTATGTTTGCAGAGATGACTAATGTTTCTCCTAGAGTTGAAGACAAAAACCTTGAAGAACAGCTAATGAGAACAAGGAATGGAGAATAATAAGAATAAGAATAAGAATAAGAATAAGAATAATTTATTATTTATACCCCGCCCATCTGGCTGGGTTTCCCCAGCCACTCTGGGCGGCTTCCAACAGAACATTAAAATACAATAATCTATTAAGCATTAAAAGCCTCCCTAAACAGGGCTGCCTTCAGATGTCTTCTAAAGGTCTGGTAGTTGTTCTCTTTGACATCTGAAGGGAGGGCGTTCCACAGGGCGGGTTCCACTACCGAGAAGGCCCTCTGCCTGGTTCCCTGTAACTTGGCTTCTCGTAGTGAGGGAACCGCCAGAAGGCCCTCGGCACTGGACCTCAGTGTCCGGGCTGAACGATGGGGATGGAGACGCTCCTTCAGGTATACTGGACCGAAGCCATTTAGGGCTTTAAAGGTCAGCACCAACACTTTGAATTGTGCTCAGAAACGTACTGGGAGCCAGTGTAGGTCTTTCAAGTGTAGGTCTAGCTGCCGCATTCTGGATTAGTTGTAGTTTCCGGGTCACCTTCAAAGGTAGCCCCACGTGTATAAGGAATGTTTTCTTATACACTGGATTTGGCGGTTCCTACCCGATTGAGCTTTGGCCACATCCAACTGCCTCGTGCATAAAGTGACAAAGGCTATCAAATTTCAGAATGATAGCTGCAGTGGTTCTGTCACCAAGGCAGACTTTTCTGTTTCGTGCTGGGTTACAATAGGAGGCTCCAGGTCTTGGTGGAAAATGGCATGGATCCGAAGGCAATGACTCTGTTACCATGGAAGGTTTGTGAGAACGGGCTTTTGCCCCTCCCCGTGGATTTTTGGGGAGACGGCCTCCTGTCCGTGGTTGACAGATCTCTCTCCATTGACTTGCATAGGAGATGGGGGTGGTGATGAAAGAGCGTAAACCCACATGGAAGCCTGGGATGGGGGGAATGTCACACTCCCCCAGCAAGGACCCTGTTATTCCAAGGGAGTGGACCTATGACACACACCCCAAATCCATGTGGAAAAGAAATATGGTTTTTAATTCCTCCCTTAAATCTTTGTAATTGGAGTGCCCTGGGAAAATAATTCACTGTGATTGAAAGCTAGACCTGCTCATGAAAAGGAAATGTTCCCTCCTCTCTCCCCCGCCCCCCTCTCAAACTCTGGGCATTTCCACAGTTAAAAAGGTAAAGGGACCCCTGACCATTAGGTCCAGTCGCGGACGACTCTGGGGTTGCAGCGCTCATCTCGCTTTGCTGGCCAAGGGAGCCGGCGTACAGCTTCAGGGTCATGTGGCCAGCATGACAAAGCCGCTTCTGGCGAACCAGAGCAGTGCACAGAAACACAGTTTACCTTCCCACCAGAGCGGTTCCTATTTATCTACTTGCACTTTTGATGTGCTTTCGAACTGTTAGGTTGGCAGGAGCTGGGACCGAACAATGGGAGCTAACCCCGTCGCGGGGATTCAAACCGCTGACCTTCTGATCAGCAAGCCCTAGGCTCTGTGGTTTAACCCACAGCGCCACCCGCGTCCACAGTTAGCATGGTTTAATTTCTTGTGCGCAGTGAGAGAGGGTCAGGATGAACAGCCATGGGGTGTTTTTTTTTTTTTTTGACAGCTGAGACCATAGAGCCTCTTGGAAGCTGAGTGAGTCCCTGATCTGCCTTGAGACGCCTTGGACTATCCTACGCAGAAGTGTGAGAACCTTCCCCCAAATCACTCCACTTCACCTTGTCATTTGGGGTGCACACAGATCCAATGCAGTGGCGGGATGTTTATTGCTGGTGCCCAGGGTGGGCACACTGGGACCGTGGGGGTGGGGTGCACCGTGAGGGTGGGACAGGCTGCCAGAGCGAACCCCATCCACTGGAGTCAAGTGGGGCCATGCTGTGGCACCTGCCCAGCTGTGCAATGGGAAGCCCTGCCATGGGAAGCTTGGCAAGACTTTGCAAGACTTGCAAAAGTGGCGTGGGGCTGGCAGGGCACATGCCTGTTGTGTCCCTCTCATGCAACAGTTCACAATGCCCTACCAACCCCATGTGGGAAGCAGGCAACAGCTCACGGTGCCCTAATTACCCCCCATTACATTTCACGCTACTGTTGTGTTCAATTATATATTGTATATTTTTTTCCTTGCATTTTTGCTTTTACTTCTAAACTGCCTTGAGAACCCATTTTGCTCTGAAAGGCAGTGTAAAAACATTTTAAATAACAGCACCATCCAATGCTGTTCTCCCAAATTGGCTGGCTGGGTAGCAAAAGAAGGATCTCTATAAAACAATGCCCCCGCTGCCAACTCCTTCAACAGGCCCAGATTTAGATTTTCTACCACATCAACAGCTGCAGTGATGTAATTCTATCATTATTAATTATGGATTATGGCTGAGGGTACAACAAAGAGCGAACACTGTCTCAGACTGCAGATTATTCATATGCATTGAGGTCCTTCAAATAAATTGAAACAGGAAAGTAAGAGGGACCACCTGCATTTACAAGGTCCTCCTCTCTTTTGTTCGTTTTCAGAATTGAATAAAACTTCTCCTCTGTTTTTCTTAGATTTTGAGAATTTCTATTGTCTTTCATAGTTGGTTTTAATCATTGACTCCTGAATGTTGCATAAGCTCTGCTTTTTTTATTTCACAAAATTTATATACTGCTTAATTATATAAACCACTGAGCCTCTTGGGCTTGCCGATCAGAAGGTCGGCGGTTCGAATCCCCCACGGCGGTTCGAATCCCCATCCCCGGTTCGGTCCCAGCTCCTGCCAACCTAGCAGTTCGAAAGCATGCCAAAAAGTGCAAGTAGATAAATAGGGTACCGCTCCGGCGGGAAGGTAAATGGCTTTTCCGTGCACTGCTCTGGTTTCGCCAGAAGCGGCTTAGTCATGCTGGCCACATGACCCGGAAAAACTGTCTGCGGACAAACGCCGGCTCCCTTGGCCTGTAAAGCAAGATGAACGCCGCAACCCCAGAGTCGTCTACGACTGGACTTAACTGTCAGGGGTCCTTTACCTTTTAATTGTAAAAACAAACAAACCAACAACCCCAAACCCTCAAAGCGGTTTACAAAAATAATAAAATAATGAATTTATCAGAAAAAAATCAGTTAAAATCAACTATTTAAAACATTAAAAATAATAAAAATCAATGATAAACTGAAAACCGGATGAAAACACATGCCAACATTCTAAATGTCTGGAAAGGCAAAAGTTTTTTGCAGGTGTTCAAAAGAAGAGTACAGCGAATGTGCCTGCCTGATGCCAATAAGCAGAGAGTTTCAAAGTTTGGATGCTGCCATGCCAGTGTGGTGTAGTGGTTAAGAGCGGTAGACTCGTAATCTGGTGGACCGGGTTCGCGTCTCCGCTCCTCCACATGCAGCTGCTGGGTGACCTTGGGCTAGTCATACTTCTCTGAAGTCTCTCAGCCCCATTCACCTCACAGAGTGTTTGTTGTGGGGGAGGAAGGGAAAGGAGAATGTTAGCTGCTTTGAGACTCCTTCAGGTAGTGATAAAGCGGGATATCACATCCAAACTCTTCTTCTTACAGAGGGTGATGGGGGGGGCGATTTTGCACATGTTACGTCAGGACCTCACCTGGTGGGATGCTGCTCTGACCCTCCTTCCCCCCAATGGCAGCAGCAGGAGCAGGAAAAGGAGCTGGCCGCTAGAGCCACACTGTGTTCGGCTCCTTGCTTCAGCTCTGTGCCAAACATTGGGGTGGGGTGGGGCAGAAGGACTCAGCCCCCAGGAGATGGCACCCCTGGTTTCTTACAAATGCAAAACAAATATTATGTGGCCCCTGGAACAGTACCAGTTCTGCACTAGGAGGACAGAATACAAATGTTTGTATAAATATAAGCCCAGGTGGCGCTGTGGGTTAAACCACAGAGCCTAGGGCTTGCCGATCAGAAGGTCAGCGGTTCGAATCCCCGCGACGGGGTGAGCTCCCGTTGCTCGGTCCCAACTCCTGCCAACCTAGCAGTTCGAAAGCACGTCAAAGTGCAAGTAGATAAATAGGAACCGCTCTGGTGGGAAGGTTTCCGTGTGCTGCTCTGGTTCGCCAGAAGCAGCTTTGACACCAGTCTGGCAGCCTTGTGGCTCGGGATCTCCAGCAGGTTATTATTAGTAGACCTTAAGGTCCTTTGCGGGGCATAATGGGAGAGGCGGTCCTGTGCAAGTAGATAAATAGGAACTGCTCTGGCGGGAAGGTAAACGGCATTTCTGTGCGCTGCTCTGGTTCGCCAGAAGCGGCTTTGTCATGCTGGCCACATGACTCGGAAGCTGTACGCCGGCTCTCGGCCAATAAAGCGAGATGAGCGCCGCAACCCCAGAGTCGGACACGACTGGACCTAATGGTCAGGGGTTCCTTTACCTTACCTGTAAGCCCTCTTCAAGCATTTTGGAAATGAGTATGGTAAGCACTCAAAGGGGATGTGGCAGTAGGGATGAGTCTGCTTCCTTTGGCCACCTTGCGCCCTCCTTGACTTGAAACATCAGAGTTCCAAAGTGTGCTGGGAGCCTCCATGGTTCTAGAAGGCTCCCTATTTCACACAGGCACCCTCCAACTTCCAGGGGTGGGGGTGGGGTGAAAGAAACAAGGAGGAGGGACAGAGCCATCATACTCAGCCCCTCAGTTCCGGCACCTCTCAGGTGGGCGCCATTGCCATTCTAAGAGAACAAGGGAGGTGTTCATGGTGAGTTCCAGCACCTCTTTTTCTAGAAAAATTGTGGGAAATGGTGGGAAAGAATGACGTGGAGACAGGATGGATGTACGGGAAAGTGCCCCAACTCTTTTGTGAGGGTCCCTTTTATTGACAATCTTTACACCTTGTTAATAGTTAACCACATAGGTACATCTTGAGTAACCAAATAAGGAAACATCTGCCCCAGCTGCAGCACATAGCACCATGTAAGGAGTTGCTTTCCAAAATGTGACACCCCCAAACTCCCCCCATGCCTCCTCCATTGCGTACGTGACTATCCTGCATGCACCAAGCACATGTTCTCCTCATGCACCCTCCCCGTGCTCACCTCGTGCTTCCCAGTACTTTTCCAACCACCCTCCATTGTTCCTTTGTGTCCCTGACTTGTGTCTGCCTCTCTGACGTTACAGCGCCGTGTGGTTTGCCAGCGCAACACCTTTAGCCTGGGCAGAATTATCGTGGTATGCCAACGCAATGTTTTACTTGAATATGTTCAGCGTGGTGTGCCAACACGCCAGTCCAGAATAATCCCTCCAAAAAATAGCACTACTTGCCCCCCCCCATGTTTATTGTACACTGTTCCAGAATGCCTGAAGAGGGTTATAAATAAATACGAACTAGTAAATTGCCCTTCTGCTTAAGTGGAGAGTAGTTCTCCAAAAGAAGAAGGAAAATGGTTTGGGAAGGGAAGGAACTGTTCTATGTGAAGTGTTGTGTCCATTTGCTTTTACAAAGCAGCCACGCTTAGAAAGAGCATTTCATCCAAGCCCAGCCTGTCTCTGGAGGCCTCGTGACATTCTTCAGCAATGCAGAAAGTGAAAAATCAGATGCCAGTCAGAATCTGCACATGGAAGCCTGTTTCCATAATAAAGTATTTGATCTTCTCAAATAAAAAGCAAAAATCTCCGATATGTCTTAAAGTCTCTATAGGAATAAACTGGCAAGGAACAACAAATAATATATTACAAGAATTGTTTTCTCCTTTAGTCTAGACAAGAGAAGGTGTGATGACCTTTGCTGCTTCTGCCAACACCAACAGCTTACGTCGCCGTTGGAAGGACGGTCCTAGCTAATGGGGAGTCCAGTGGCTTGTCAGGCCAACAATCCACTCGGGACACTTTTTCAAGCTGTCCTTTGGCATTCGGAGATGCGAAGGCCTTTTGTGCTGGCCTTTGTGGGTTCGTTTGTTGCGTCCAAATGAGGAAGGCTGGCGGACTGCGAAAATTTATATAAATGAGGGCATTGTGTGTTCAAAAGAAGAGAGGTACGTTTGATCTTAGCTGTTACTGATTTACCTTTTCCTCGCGATAACATTCATTAGGCAGGATAAGGTAACGGCGCTGAGTCCCCTTTATATTGTCAACAGTTAAAATATAGGCATCATATAAGGTGTAACATCAGTCATGTCTCAAGGCAACATCCCCCCTCCCACCTAACCATGATTTGAAACTTGTTCTGCACCAGGCGTTTTCTTTGAACATACGGTCCCTCCTCTCTGTTTCTAGATATTTGCGGCTTCGGTCAAATATACACAGCAAGAAATGTTTACTTCGCGTCACATCAGGGATTCTGGAGCTTGTTTTGGTTTGCTCAGAATCTGAGGCTAGGATCTAGCTTGGAGAGCCACTTGGGACCACAGGTATGGTCCTTTAAAGGTAAAGGTAAAGGGACCCCTGACCATTAGGTCCAGTCGCAGATGACTCTGGTGTTGCGGCGCTCATCTCGCTTTACTGGCCAAGGCGTACAGCTTCCGGGTCATGTGGCCAGCATGACTAAGCCACTTCTGGCAAACAAGAGCAGCACACGGAAACGCCGTTTACCTTCCCGCCAGAGCAGTACCTATTTATCTACTTGCACTTTGACGTGCTTTCGAACTGCTAGGTTGGCAGGAGCAGGGACTGAGCAACGGGAGCTCACCCCCTCACGGGGATTCAAACCGCCGACCTTCTGATCAGCAACCTCTGTGGTTTAACCCACAGCGCCACCTGCGTCTCCTCCTTTAAAGCCATCCAAATTGGTGACTGTCACTAGCTCTTATCCCACTACTGTCACTAGGCACTGTGTGAAGAAGTTTCTTTTGTCTATCCCGAATCTTCGACATTCAGCTTCACTGGATGCTCCCAATATTATGTGAGAGGGAGAATATTTTTTTAATCCATTTGCTCCACAACGTGCATAATTCTACACATCTCTCTCACTCGCCTCCCCAATATTCACCTTTCTTTAAACAAGAAAGCCCCAAATCTTATGTCCTTTCCTTGTAGGGGAGTCTTCATCCCTTTGAATATTTTGGTTGCCCTTTTCTGAACATTTTCTGGCTCTAGGATCTCCTGTTTTAAGTGAGGTGACCAGAATTGTACACAGTATTCCTAGTGTAGTCATTCCATAGATTTGTATAAAGGAGTTTTCTTTCCATTTTCTTTCCTAATGGGTCCCAGGATAGAATTCACCTTTATTCACAGATACCACAGTCTGGTCACTCACCACCAGTTCAGATCCTATAAGCGTCCATGTGAAATTAAGATAGATATATCTATATTGCCCCAACGTACATCACTTAACACTTGGTTACAGGTCAACTAGTCACAATTTACCCCACTGTGGTGAGATTTTTGTGTGTTTCTATTAAAATTATTGTTATCAGAATTACAATGATTTTAAAATTTGCAACTATAAATATAAATTAGCATATGCAATTTGTATGCAAATCAGTGTGCCCCTCTCTTTTTGGGAGATCATAGAACAGCGGTGGCGAACCTATGGCATGCGTGCCAGAGTGGGCACGCGGAGCCCTCATTGCTGGCACGCCCGCCATTGGCCCATCCACACTGTTGTTTTGTTTTTTTTTTCCCATTTGTGCTCCCGCTCCTCCCCACACCACTGCGTGCATCCACTGCTTAAACCTGGAACTTTTTATTATTATTATTTTTGCTGGTAGCCAGTGATTGCGTTTGGCGATTGGTCTGTTTTTCAATTGGCTGCTGTAGTGGCTGTTTCTGATTGGGTGTAACAGCGTTCATTATTTAACCCTCATGATTTTTTTCCTGTGTGGTAGTTCCCAGATCCCCCCTCCAAGCCAGGCCTCACCCATTCCCTTCCGCCCCCTCCCCCAGCTCCAATCCTCCACAGGCCGCTTGGCTACCATGGGCCTGACCTGCCTGGGCTAGGAGGGCACCTGTGCCCGCCACCTCTCTGCGCACCTGGCCCAACCCAGCCTCACCCCTTTGCCACGGCGACGTTGCCGGAGGGAGGGAGGAAGATGGGGAAGACCACGCTGGGGTTGTGGGCGGGGAGCAGGCAGGCAGGCAACTGTGGCTGTTGGGCTGGCTGGCTGGGGTGGGGGCTCTCCGTCTCCTGGCTGCCACCGCTCACCTAGCCTCAGGGCTGTTCTGTCCTCCCCATTGCAGCAGCCCAAGAGCGAGGCATCTAGCTAGCTGGGGAGCACACCCAGCGGGAGGGGGGAAGAGGGAGGGAGATGGTGAGAACCGCGGTGATTTTTCTGTTCTGTCTCTCCCCAAAAAAGCTCAACAACTTTGGGCACTTTGCGATAAATAAGTGGCTTTTGGTTTGCAGTTTGGGCACTCGGTCTCTAAAAGGTTCGCCACCACTGTCATAGAATCATAGAATCTTAGAGCTGGAAGAGGACCAAGGGTCATCTAGTCCAACCCCCTGCAATGCAGGAATCTCAGCTAAAGCATCCATAACAGATGGACGCCCAACATCTGCTTTAAAAACCTCCAAGGAAGGAGAGTCCGCAACCTCCCGAGGGAGACTGCTCCACTGTTGAACAGCTCTTACTGTCAGAAAGCTTTTCTGTATATTTTGTGCATTTTGGCAGTGTGTAAATGGTCAACCTAGGTATTATTTTGTTAATTTACCAGTGGATTTCTATGCTGATTTAAACTTGGAAGGCCTTCTTACTTCACATATTGAAGACTTGAAGAGGGGTACAAACTTGTTGGTAAAAATGGGGTGGGTGGGTGCATTTTCTGAGTGTTCTATAGCTTTTCTCCAGACTACGTTTTATACAAGTTATTTAAAAAAAAAAGAAAAAGATTGGAAAGGGAGGAATATGTGCTGTACAAGGTGCTGAGATCATTCACATTTCAAATGCCAGTCAGACACATGGGAGGTGTTTGTTTTGGGAGATAATTAGATGGTGATGTAATTAGAAGCAGTGGCTGGTGCTAGGAAGCACAATCTTCTAGAGACAGGCATTTCTGCTAATTTGCTGCTGTTCAGGCTATTCAAATGGGAGCGGCACTAGGATAAGAACTAGGGGCCCAGGCTTAGGAGAAAACCTACAGAAGAGAAAAACAGGTTAGGTGGCTGTTGCCCACGCATTTGCCAACTGCTTCTCATGTCCCTCATGTTTTAAAGTAACATAGTTTATAATTTCTACGCTATTTGAAGTTGTAGTTATGTACAGTGGTACCTCGGGTTAAGTACTTAATTCGTTCCGGAGGTCCGTTCTTAACCTGAAGTGTACTTAACCTGAAGCACCACTTTAGCTAATGGGACCTCCTGCTGCTGCTGCGCTGCCAGAGCATGATTTCTGTTCTTAGCAGAGTTCTTAACCTGAAGCGTACTTAACCTGAAGCGTACTTAACCTGAAGCGTACTTAACCCGAGGTACCACTGTATGTGCAGGTCATCGTTTGAAAATTTATTTTCAGTTTATGAAGAAATCACATATCTTCCTACTAACGAGTGTTGAACCAATTCGCTGATGAAGAATTCAACGAAACAGTAGTTATTATCCGGAAACACTGTTCAGAGTTGGACATCAGAATTGGATATTTGCTGATTATACAAAGCTTCACAGCTTGTTCTCCGCCGGGTAAACTCTGGCATCGTGATTCATTTAAGGACTTTCAGAGACTTTCAGAGACTTCAGTTTGTTAGTTTTGATGTTTTGAATCTTTCCATAAAGTTTTTCATAATGTATTTGTTTCTGGTCACCGTGTTCCTTTTGATATTGTTGCCTCGTGTTTTAAGGCAGGGGGTCTCTGGACTATAGTCACAGAAACCTGTGGCAAGATCAGGTACTCTGGGCTCACTCCCCTGTTCATCACCATAGAATCATAGAATCATAGAATCGTAGAGTTGGAAGAGACCACAAGGGGACATCCAGTCCAACCCCCTGCCAAGCAGGAAACACCATCAAAGCATTCCTGACAGGTGGCTGTCAAGCCTCTGCTTAAAGACCTCCAAAGAAGGAGACTCCACCACACTCCCTGGCAGCAAATTCCACTGTCGAACAGCCAGTGTGGTGTAGTGGTGTAGAGCGGTAGACTCGTAATCTGGTGAACCGGGTTCGCGTCCCCGCTCCTCCACATGCAGCTGCTGGGTGACCTTGGGCTAGTCACACTTCTCTGAAGTCTCTCAGCCCCACTCACCTCACAGAGTGTTTGTTGTGGGGGAGGAAGGGAAAGGAGAATGTTAGCCGCTTTGAGACTCCTTCGGGTAGTGATAAAGCGGGATATCAAATCCAAACTCCTCCTCCTCCTCCTCCTCCTCCTCCTCCTCCTCCTCTTACTGTCAGGAAGTTCTTTCTAATGTTTAGGTGGAATCTTCTTTCTTGTAGTTTGAATCTATTGCTCCGTGTCCGCTTCTCTGGAGCAGCAGAAAACAACCTTTCTCCCTCCTCTATATGACATTCTTTTATATATTTGAACATGGCTATCATATCACCCCTTAACCTTCTCTTCTCCAGGCTAAACATACCCAGCTCCCTAAGCCGTTCCTCATAAGGCATCGTTTCCAGGCCTTTGACCATTTTGGTTGCCCTCCTCTGGACACGTTCCAGCTTGTCAGTATCCTTCTTGAACTGTGGTGCCCAGAACTGGACACAGTATTCCAGGTGAGGTCTGACCAGAGCGGAATACAGTGGTACTATTCCCTTGATCTAGATGCTATACTCCTATTGATGCAGCCCAGAATTGCACTTCTACCATGTCGTAGAAGAACTTGAAGTGAATGCAGCATGTTCAGCCTGGGCTGAAGCATCTCACTCCCAAAGTTGCTCACTTGCTGTTTTGCTTATCGAATATACCGGTGCCACTCAACCTGTTAATTTGTCTTCCATTTTCATTTGATGCTTAAAGTTCTCTCTCTCTAACTTTCCTCACAAGTTGGCCCTTTTAATTTGTTGGTGAATCCATAAATTGAAGAGTCGAGACTTTCTCCTCCCCACCCCCCGCACCCGGCTCCCTCTTCTTTCATTTCCCTGAGCTGTAAGTCCACCTGTCACCACTCCAGTAAAATTACTGGAATTGTCTTTGCCTTTTCTCTGCCTTTCATGAATACCCTATTCATGCCATAATCACTTCCTATCTCATCTGCTTCAATTGCATTGCAAATATGGCCTTTCTTTCAAAATCCTTCCCTTCTAAGATATAAACTCCATCTCGCTGGGGTATGAATGGCTGGATTCTGCCAAGAGAACTACTGAAAAGGAGAACAGAGGCTTCTCTTAGGAATGTGTGACGCACCAAGCGAAAGGTAGCCCACGAGCTTGACAGGTATCTTGCAGTCCCTTTTTTGTAATCATGGGTAAGCAATAAAAACAGAAGGGTCACCAAGCCCAGTGGCTCTCTGAATTGCAGGTCTACATTGCAAGAAGAAGAAGAAGAAGAGTTTGGATTTGATATCCCGCTTTATCACTACCCGAAGGAGTCTCAAAGTGGCTAACATTCTCCTTTCCCTTCCTCCCCCACAACAAACACTCTGTGAGGTGAGTGGGGCTGAGAGACTTCAGAGAAGTGTGACTAGCCCAAGGTCACCCAGCAGCTGCATGTGGAGGAGCGGAGACGCGAACCCGGTTCACCAGATTACGAGTCTGCCACTCTCAACCACTACACCACACTGGCTCAAGAAAGCCCAAGATCTGCCCAAACCCTATCAGGTGGGTTGCTGTAGGCACAAGAGGGTTAAATTTAGAAACTCTTTAAGAGCCATTGACAGGGAGAGCCAACTAATTCTAATTTTGTCCCATCCTCCCCCTTGGGCTGGTTGCAAGAAGGCAGGCAGGTGTAAATGGCTGGGGGACGGGCAGACTGAAGTTGGAGGGGCAGTGCCCCATTTGCCCTAATGGACAAGCATCCACTGGGGATCCCAAAGGTTTCCCGAAGTACAAAAAGTATTTAGGAAAAAACCCTTTGGGAGGAGAAAGCCCCAAACAGCCCACTGGGGTCTCGGAGACCATGCAATGCTGTCTGGTAAAGGTAAAGGTAAAGGTAAAGGGACCCCTGACCGTTAGGTCCAGTCGTGGACGACTCTGGGGTTTACTGGCCGAGGGAGCCGGTGTACAGCTTCCAGGTCATGTGGCCAGCATGACTAAGCCGCTTCTGCCGAACCAGAGCAGTGCATGGAAACGTCATTTACCTTCCCGCTGCAGTGGTACCTATTTATCTACTTGCACTTTGATGTGCTTTCGAACTGCTAGGTTGGCAGGAGCAGGGACCGAGCAATGGGAGCTCACCCCGTTGCAGGGATTTGAACCGCTGACCTTCTGATTGGCAAGCCCTAGGCTCTGTGGTTTAACCCACAGCGCCACCTGCGTTGGTCTATGCTGCCTGGTGTTGTTGTTCATTCGTTCAGTCGTGTCCGACTCTTCGTGACCCCATGGACCAGAGCACGCCAGGCATGCCTATCCTTCACTGCCTCTCGCAGTTTGGCCAAACTCATGTTAGTAGCTTCGAGAACACTGTCCAACCATCTCATCCTCTGTCATCCCTTCTCCTTGTGCCCTCAATCCTTCCCAACATCAGGACTTTTCTACCATGAGTTAAAAGTAGACTGCTGGAGAAGGAGCAGAAAGAGAGTTGGCTGGAACCCTGAACAGGTCCCCCTCGTATTTGTTAAAACAAAGCACTGCTTTTTGCAACCCACTTCAAGCAAACATGCTTCATAAAAACTACATATTGAGTTAGCTGAAATTTGCTTGGAATTCGTTTATGCCAACCCCGCCCCCCCCATTCTCTCCCCCCCCCCCCGCTCTTCACAATCCCATAAGCAAAGGATCAACGTGTTGCATATCCTTAATGGGCATGACCACTGGAAGGATTAAGGTAAGGATCTTAACAGTCGTCAAAGTTCTGAACAAATGTTCATGTTTTCAGTGTTCCCCCCATGTCTTCACCTCGTTTAACAGGAAAGGAGGGATTTTGTTTCTCCACTCTTACTATGCTCCCTCTATTTCCCAGAGACTGGCTGACTGCAACAGTGACTGACAGCTTGAGTCAGCAGTGCAGCTGGCTTTTAAGAACAGAGGTATGGAAGACAAGGCAGCTAACCCATGATGGCTACGTTTGACCACAATTGTTGGAGGGAGGCTGGGTCTGAAAACGAGCTCCTGGGAATCACAAGGAGGGAGAGTAGCCAGGAGTGCTCCTGGGTCCACTTTCATTGCCAGAGGGCCAGGCAACCTCAGTGACTAGGAACACCTTCCACTAGCTTTGGCTGATAAGACATCTGTGGCCATTTCTGGACCAGGGTACCCTGACCACTGTTGCCCATGCACTGATAACCTCCAGGCTGGATTTCTGCAATGCCACACATTCCAACTGTCCCTATCTTCCCAGGACAGTCCTGGTTTTACAGAAGCAATCTCCGTTCTGATTTGAACACGGAATGTCCCACTTTTCCTTAGGACGTCCCCATTTTCATTGGAGAAATGTTATGTGACCCTTGAGACAAAGAGATAAGAAACTACACAACCTTTAGAAGACATCTGAAGGCAGTATTATGTTTTTTATATATGCTGGAAGCTGCCCAGCATGACTGGGACAACCCAGTCAGATGGGCAGTGTGCAAATAATAAGATTATTATTAGTAGTAGTAGTAGTACCGTCTTTCCCCCTTTTTAAGACACCGTCTTATAATTTTTTTCCCTCAAAAAAGCACAGGGTGGCTTATTTTTGGGGGATGTCTTATTTTTATTACGTCAGTATGGTATGGTACAGGCGGGGCAGAACTCCGCAAGAGGCGTGTTCCCCCCCATGCCTCTCACTGGTTCGCTGACTCCCTGCGCACGCAGGTGGGGCTGAGGAGGCGACGGGAACAATGGCGGCACCATGGCTTACTTTTGGGGTACGTCTTACTTCTCACAAAGGTAAAAAAAACCCTGCCATGGCTTACTTTATGACTACGTATTAAAAAGGGGGGAAACGGTAGTAGTAGTAGTATTGAATAGGACATCCCTATTCTCATCTGAGAAATGTTGGAAGGTATCCAATGTGCTCTATAAAAATATAATGAATTGATAATCACAGGCCAAGGACACATCATAGCTAGATAAAAGCCTTCAAGCAGGGTGTGGTGTGGAGTCATGCTTTGAAGGATGTGCTGGGGAGAGTGGGCACTGGGCATGGTTTAGGAGGAGTTCTGAGGGCCAGATAAGGGCGGTCTGGAGGCCTTGGGGTCTAGGGTCCCCTGCTCATGCCTTGCAACACTGAATTTGCCTCCGGTTTTGCAGAGAATGGAGAGGAAAAAGAGGCACCTCAGCCTTCTTTGGGATTCCATAAACGTAAAAAGGGTAAAGAGAAAAAAGAATTCTGTGTGTTTTGGAGGCATCAGTTTTATCTTCATTTTCTACACTCTTTGCAGGTGGGTGTATTGCCAAATTATATACATAGTTTACTTTCCATAAGGATTTCTTAAAGTAAAAATAAAAATAAAAATAAAAATTGGCTTAACATTTGTTTACAGTTTGCAAAAACTATTTTAGTGATTCATTTTGGCTGGGAGGTGAAAACAAATCAAAGATATAACAGGGCTATAAATTCTCTAAGTGAAATATAATTTGAAGGAAGAGTGCAATTGCTAAAAATTCACTCCAGGTCAAATATACAATTTGTTGATTAGGAGGTTGAACAAATGCTTTTGATATATTTTTTTTTTCCAAAGCGAAAAGAGATGGTTTCATTTTAGTTCATATTTATTATATGGTATGTTCCAAAGCACAACTAGCAATTTCCTGACCTTCCAGCTGCTCTGTCTGTGATCCTGGGACACACCTGCAGATCACAGAGTCACAATTGCTGTAACCTAGTTTTTTTTGTTTTGTTTTGTTCTCACATGCCATCTAGGTCTAGAGGCTTCCAGTGATTTTCTTCCAAAGCACAGAGAAGAATTCTATGTATCTCAAAGCTATTTTAAAATAATTCATTTTGTTTCCACCATCAAGGCATCGACAATACTTTGAATCATCTATGAGCTAGAAGACTGAATTTTAAAACATTTTATTAGCACCCGCTATCCCAGTTTTCAAATCACATCATCATTGTTGATGCTTGTGCTCAGGATACTGTTAAAGTTGTACAGTGGAATGCCTGAGCTGGGCCTTGTGGATGAGCTTTACATGTCAAGAATGAGTTTCAAAGCTTTACTGCAGTATTTACATATAAACATTGCATGGACAAAATAACAAAGCAACACATTGCATACTAGCAATGTGGCTCAGTTCTTTAAGTCCTTTATGGAATTCTTGGTCCAAGAGAGAGATTATAGCTTGTTCATCATTGCAAAGCTTCTCTGCTACTGCTGCTGATACTAGCCATCTTTGACTTCTCAAGTTTCTTCTCCTACTTTGAGAGCTGCAGCTCAGGTTTCCTGTGATGAGTCATCATCACACCAGCCTTCCGCTTTCACCCAGAGTGGAATCTTTCGATTAAGGTAAATTTCAGTGATTACTATTTTTTTAAGTATTTTAAATGTTTTGTTACAATTAACCAGAACAACCTTAACAAGTGTTGGAGTACTGATGTGGTCACATTACCCATTTCCATTTTTGAGTTCACACTTGTTGCAACTAGGAATATTGAAGAAGTCTGATAAAAATGTAAATGGGAGGAGAAATTGCTCATCTTGGCTTAGTTAAACAATCTATGGCCTTTTAAAGTGGTGGGTATTGTTTTGTTTCTTACTATCTTCTTACTATGTTTTTGTGTTTATATTTGAAACCATCCTGTGATCCTCAGTTGAAGGGCAGTACAGAAATTCAACAAACAAACAAACAAATATCCATCTCATGTATGGAACGAAAGTCAATTCAGTGAATATGATCAGTTGTTTTTGTTGTATTCAGTCTGCAAACGATATATAATTGATCGCACGCCCCATTTGCATTTTCTTTGCATTTAAATGAATGGGGTGGAATAACACAATGGCAACATAATGTATATCAGGACTGTCCAACCGGTAGATCGCGATCTACCAGTAGATCATGGGATGTCCGTAGTAGATTGCGGTAGATTGTGGGACCCTTCCCCCCCTAAAAAATTGCTCAACAACTTTGGCTTCCCCCAAAAAACTCAACAACTTTGGTAGATCACTGTTTTTTTTATAGTGGGAGTAGACCTCAGTCTCTTGAAAGTTGGGCATGCCTGGTGTATATAATTTGCATAATTAATTACATAAATTATGTGAGTTATATAATTCTGCTACAGTGGACAGTGAAACAAATACAGTGGTACCTCGACTTACGACGATAATGCGTTCCGACGCAATTTTCGTAAGTCGAAAAAATTCGTAAGTTGAATCCCCATAGGAATGCATTGGGGGAAAAAAATTCGTAAGTCGAAAAATCCGGGTCAAAAATTCGTAAGTCGAAGAAATCCTATTAAAAGCGGCCGTGGCGTCTTTTCGCAAGTCGAAAAAATTCAGATACGACGGCCATTTTGTTTTACCGGAAGTCATTCGTAACTCGAAAAAAACGTAACTCGAGTTACTTGTAAGTCGAGGTACCACTGTAGTGTAGTTTTTGGTGGAAAATAAACTGCAGTGGTAGAGAAACAGTGTTGCATGTGATGAATACAGGGTGGAACGGGCAAGGGTGACTTCATACATCCCTAGTTGCAACACATTAAAGAGTGAATGAATCTGTGGACTCAACACAGAGACCTCCATAGTGTCCCAGCCAATACGTGCAGGTGGGCCTGGGTGAGGGCAGAATGACATTATTATTCTTAAGTTATTACTTGCTTTACTCTTATGGGACAGTGGCCCAGTCACCCTAATGGACACAATCCAGAGAGAATAGGGAGAACTGCATGTGATGTTGGTGTTGGTGGTAATTCAGTGGTCTCCATCACCCTTAGTTCCATTCTATAAGAACATAACAATATTACAGTGCAATTTGTCTTAGAGGTCTTTTGCTCTAGTAAACTGCATATGAAATTTGTTAAATGAAAAATGCAGGGTGACTAAGTCCCACTGAGCTCTGTGAGGCATGCTCTCAGGTGTAAGTGGTGTGGAATTGCAGTCTCCAGCCTTTCTACATATTTGTGAGACTCACTTTCACAGCTTTTATGTTCTCCATT
This sequence comes from Darevskia mixta, assembly GCA_034641385.1. Lineage (NCBI taxonomy): Eukaryota > Metazoa > Chordata > Lepidosauria > Squamata > Lacertidae > Darevskia > Darevskia mixta. The sequence continues at coordinate 23,254,432 of JAWWNH010000014.1, read as the reverse complement.
CCTTTTTGCCAAGTTTTGGAGGTGGTGAGCTATTTTTTGTTTTGTTTTGATACATTTGACACTAGAAGTCAAGATTTCCAGACACTCTTCCCTCAGTGCCAAAGGGTTAAAGAAGAAAGTTGGCTCCTTCAGTAGGTTTTTCCGAGTTTTTATTGCTCTCTGCTCCACATATCCAAAGGAGGGGGGGAAACCCCACCAAATCAAAATGTACCTTTGTGGCGTTTTTCAATTAGCTCTTTTCACACTCATGAGTGCACAAGAGTTGTCTCTGTGGGAGTACTTCACTGAAGACCTGTTGCTGTTGATATTGCTATTATTATTATTATTATTAATAATAATAATAATAATAGTCATTTGATGGCTACCTTGATTTTCTTTTAAGTCTTAATTTCTCTTTCTAGCACAATGCCAATTTCATGGCCAACCTTATGAATCAATATGAAGTAAGTCATTTCAGGTGGAAGCTTCTAGAAGGGTAGCCATATTGCTGTCTCTACCTGTGTGTGCGGAGACTCTTGAAAGTCCCACGGACTGCAATGCTCCAACTACCGCACGATTGCGCTCATTTCACATGCTAGCAAGGTTTTGCTAAGAATTCTACAAGGCAGGCTTAAGCAATATGTGGACCAAGAACTCCCAGAAGTGCAAGCGGGATTTCGAAGGGGCAGAGGAACCAGAGACCAAATTGCAAACATGCGCTGGATTATGGAGAAAGCTAGAGAGTTCCAGAAAAACATTTACTTCTGTTTCATTGACTATGCAAAAGCTTTTGACTGTGTTGACCACAGCAAACTATGGCAAGTTCTTAAAGAAATGGGAATGCCTGATCACCTCATCCGTCTCCTGAGAAATCTCTATGTGGGACAAGAAGCTACAGTTAGAAATGGATATGGAATAACTGATTGGTTCAAAATTGGGAAAGGAGTATGACAAGGCTGTATATTGTCTCCCTGCTTATTTAACTTATATGCAGAATTCATCATGTGAAAGGCTGGACTGGATGAATCCCAAACCGGAATTAAGATTGCCGGAAGAAATATCAACAACCTCAGATATGCTGATGACACAACCTTGATGGCAGAAAGTGAGGAGGAATTAAAGAACCTTTTAATGAGGGTGAAAGAGGAGAGCGCAAAATATGGTCTGAAGCTCAACATCAAAAAACCTAAGATCATGGTCCCATCACCTCCTGGCAAATAGAAGGGGTTCCATTTCTTGGGTTCCATGATCACTGCAGATGGTGACAGCAGTCACGAAATTAGAAAACGCCTACTTCTTGGGAGAAAAGCAATGACAAACCTAGACAGCATCTTAAAAAGCAGAGACATCACCTTGCCGACAAAGGTCCGTATAGTTAAAGCTATGGTTTCCCCAATAGTAATGTACGGAAGTGAGAGCTAGATCATAAAGAAGGCTGATCACCGAAGAATTGATGCTTTTGAATTATGGTGCTGGAGGAGACTCTTGAGAGTCCCATGGACTGCAAGAAGATCAAACCTATCCATTCTGAAGGAAATCAGCCCTGAGTGCTCACTGGAAGGACAGATCCTGAAGCTGAGGCTCCAATACTTTGGCCACCTCATGAGAAGAGAAGACTCCCTGGAAAAGACCCTGATGTTGGGAAAGATGGAGGGCACAAGGAGAAGGGGACGACAGAGGACGAGATGGTTGGACAGTGTTCTTGAAGCTACCAACATGAGTCTGACCAAACTGCGGGAGGCAGTGGAAGACAGGAGTGCCTGGCGTGCTCTGGTCCATGGGGTCACGAAGAGTCAGACAGGACTAAACGACTAAACAACAATCTCAAGCTGAACAATCTACATGCTATATACAGTTCTAACTCCCCCAGTTCCATGAAAACAGACTCCCCAAAGCCGTATATAATGTGTGTGGCACTTCAATGGTGTATGTCATCACTGCAGGATATTTTAATACAGTTTGAGCTCTTACATGTTCAAATCCAGCATTAGAATATTTTAAAAAATTAATGGCTATTGTTTTAACCTTGTGATTTTTCTCTGCCGTTAGGAAGAAAATGAAATTGTATCTGCTGAGATTCATTGTAGAGGGTAGTGTTTTAACAACACAGCATTTCTTTACCCCTCCTTCTCCTCCTCCTTTTCATTTGAAAATCTCTCAAGATTCAGGGGGCAAAAAAACCCCTGACAATATATGTGCAAATTACTCATAGCATTCACATCCCTTGCTCCTACAAAGCTGCTCTGATGACGCTATTAAATGAAGGGCATATGGCAACCCTTTCGGCCTTCCTGGTTAATTGGAAAATGATTCGGTAACTATTTAATATAATCTTGTTACTGTTACTAGGGAAAGGGTAGTTTCACCAGCAATTGTGACTTTGGTTCCCAGAAGGTTAGTTCTTTTGTACCTCTTCCCTCCACCCAGGGAAAATTCCTGAACTTCAGCCGATGCAGAGGAACACATCTACCAGCTGTGAGGCACATGTAGGATTACAGCAGGATTGGCCTGGAAAAGCTCGAATTCACAAGTATGGTAAACCATACTCAGCATGGTATCTTATTTATTGGGAACTTTACAAAACACTTTCATCATAATTCCTTTCAAAGACAGACTGAGCATAGCATGCCTTCTTTATGCATTCCTTATTACATTATAATCACAAGCTGTCTTAGTGAAACATAATACTATAAGCCTAAATTTTGAAGGAATGGTGAACAAAGCATTTTTATTTTTTTGCATTGTAAATTAGCTGCTCTTGTAATTGAAATAATAGAAATAGCCTGAATCAAAAGTTGAAGAATCTGATTATTGGGATCTCTTGTGAATATATGGTGGCTGTCAGGGGTGGGTAGGGGAAACTCAACTACTTGAGAGCCAGTGTGGTATAGTGGTTAAGAGCGGTGGACTCGTAATCTGGTGAACCGGGTTCGCGTCTCCTCTCCTCCACATGCAGCTGCTGGGTGACCTTCGGCTAGTCACACTTCTTTGAAGTCTCTCTGCCCCACTCACCTCACAGAGTATTTGTTGTGGGGGAGGAAGGGAAAGGAGAATGTTAGCCACTTTGAGACTCCTTTGGGTAGTGATAAAGCAGGATATCAAATCCAAACTCTTCTTCTTTTTCTACTTTTTGGATACATTTGAGAGCAAGGAAGCCTTGTTCATGTATGGTGCACGACACTAGCTATGAAAATAAGAATGCTTTAGTCACACAACAAAAGCTCATCAGTCCAAATAGCCAGGGTTCTGATAAGCAAGAGTACTATTTACATAAAGGGTGAGAGACCACTAGTTGATAGGACAGAGCTGGCCCATCAACCCTTTCTCAATAGCCCACCAAACTCCAGCCATTTATCTTGGCAACTTCCTGTTCCTGCCACACCCCAACCTGCTCCGGAATTAAGGGATCTGTCCAGTAAAGCATGGGAGGAGACTCAGGGGTCTGCAAAGGGAATGGGGAATCAGTGAAAACTGTATCCTCACCACACATCCATTTACAATAGTCTTTGCTGGATCTAGGTTCTTCCTTTCATGGGTTAGCAGCCAATAACACAACTTTCACCTTGATGAAATTGCTGCTGCTTGCCAAGTGATTGCAGTAGCAACTGCCTAGGTAGCCACTTAAGTCTTCTGCTCCAAGATCTGAAGCAGCTTGAATTTGGCTGATTCGGGTCTTACCAAAGGTGCTCGCACAGCCATCATAGACAATAATAATAATTTATTATTTGTTCTCTGTTTGTCTGACTGGGTTTGATTTGATTGATTAAATTTAAGATGAATGTGAGAAACTGATCCAGAAACCAGGATTTTTTTTTTGCAACAGAACCTTGCTCTGTAGGCTTTGTGTGCAATCCAAACATATTGAAATTGGAGCATGTGCATGACATGTTGTTTTATTTTATTAGCACGTGTGTGTATACCACTTTTCTTCCATCGTGGGACTCAGAAGTGAACATAGGGTTTCCAGCTGGTTCCCCATGCAGCAACTGATCTGACCCAAACCTGTAAGGTAGCTGCATCATGTACTCTTAGACTATGTCCCGGGATAGTAATGGCATCTCTGTATTCATCCTGAAAAGGGTTGAAACTTGTGTCCAGCTGAACACACACAAAGCCCTCGAAGGCGCTTGAAAAAAGTCCACTGTGTTGTGACCTCTGCTTCCTTCCTCCTGAAGGCAAAGAAACTTGCCTCTGGGCAAATAAAAGGACAGACGGGGTTTCCTTTTGGTGCCTTTTCACCATTCTGAAATTATTTCTCTTCTCATGTAAAAAGAAGTTGAAGACAGTCCTTGAAAAAAAATCTCACAGTTGTGGAATGAGAAATTATAGGCATTGGAACACATTGCGTGGACAGGCTTGTTTTTCTGATCCATAAGAAATGTTTTCATAACTTTTTTCATACTTATGTCTGAAATCATAAGGACTGGAATCAGACTTACAATGTTTTAACATCTATGCAATGGTGGGTGAATAGCAATTGTCTATGTTGAATGGCAACTGCAGGAATTGGTATGAATGTGCACATTACTCATGAATCCTCCATGAATCTATTACTCCATGAATCATTACTCGTGATTCCATGAATCCTCAGGCCTTCCAGGGTCCCAAGGAAGACCTGAAAGGGGTTGAGGCACTGGCTGGTGCAACCAGGAGGAACTTTCACCAACACCGTCCCCAATGGAAGATATGTCCCCACCAGTCCCCAGCACAATTTCCATCTCTTCAAGCTTGCAGAAGTCAGGAGATACAGAATCAGGCAGAGACCCACTAAAGAACATAGCCAGCTTGTTCAGAGAGGCAGTGCCTAATGCAGAAGAGCACTTGCCTAAATTTAGAAGGCTTCAGGAGGCTTCAACTCTCTGCTGAGGCAACATTGCCTAAAATAGGGGGAAAGCTCTTGAGCTACTACAAATTCCCTGGGAGCTTTCCATGGTCCTGATATGGTCTGCCTGAACCTGAATGCACCATGCTGCAGTTTCCTGAATCTGCCTTTATCTGATGTGATACTACAGATTGCGACATTACCTGATGTGACCTTGTTCACTGAGACTTTATATAATAAGCTTCAGGCTTCTGTGTAGCAGGATAACTTTGAGGAAACCTATGGTTGCATCAATATACTTTGTATATGTGGCATTTTAACATTGTGTGCATGAGTATATGGGCACATGACAATAGGAAGGACATTGAGGTTGGCTTTCTTTTCTTTTTTGTCAGTATTTTTTATCAATGCACCAATGTCACTAGTAATTTAGAGGAAGAAAAGAGATGAAGGAAATGGAAACTGCAGCCAACAGCTTGTGCTCCAATCTAAGAATTACTGTTAGAAATATTTCCGGTTAATTCCATGCGTGCGCCCCCCAAGTTAAATTGGAGTACAGTGGAGTGCAAAATGAGGGAATAGAAGAGTGAATCAGAAGAGCAGTAAAGGAAGAATGGAATGGATGGAATTCATTCATCCCCATCACTGGTTCTGATTTGAAAGAGAGGTATTATTATTACACTTAGCAGTTAATAATAATAATAATACCTCTCTTTCAAATCAGAACCAGTGAAGGAGGTGAAGGTCCTGTGTGAGTGTCTGGAGATGGGCGGGGTATAAATAAATTATTATTATTATTATTATTAATAATAATAATAATAATGTGCTGCTAAAACAAAACAGACAGACAGACAGACAGACAGACAGACATGCCCTCTTTAACAAGTGGCCCCTTAATTCTCAGTCTACACCAAGTTCCAAACTTTAGGTGATTAACCTATCAATTAAACCAAGGTTGAGAAACCCTAGGAGCCAGTGTGGTGTAGTGGTTAAGTGCGGTAGACTCGTAATCTGGGGAACCGGGTTCGCATCTCCGCTCCTCCACATGCAGCTGCTGGGTGACCTTGGGCTAGTCACACTTCTTTGAAGTCTCTCAGCCCCACTCACCTCACAGAGTGTTTGTTGTGGGGGAGGAAGGGAAAGGAGAATGTTAGCCGCTTTGAGACTCCTTCGGGTAGTGATAAAGCGGGATATCAAATCCAAACTCCTCCTCCTCCTCCTCCTCCTCCTCTTCTTCTTCTTCTTCTTCTTCTTCTTCTTCTTCTTCTTCTTCTTCTTCTAGGCCCAGGGGCCTCTCTATATGGTCCTCATTGTTTCTCCCAGGCCATGCCCCTTTCTCCCCAGCCTCCACCGCTCACTGGTCCTGCTTTGCGTTCCAAGTGTGGCTGGAATGTGTCCCTTGACCTGTGGATGTCTGTAAAACCTAGTCCACTGTACAAAGATAAAATTTACATTTGTTGCTCCACCCACTTTTGCCAATGGCCCAGCCCACCACTGGCATGTCATCCTCAGAAGGTTGCCCAGAAGGGAACACAGCCCTTAGGCTGCAAAGCATTCCCCACCCTTGACAACTTAATGATCATGGTCCCAATATCCCTAAATATAGAAGAGAGTAGGGCAGGGAGTGCCAACATGGTGTCCTCCAGATGTTTAGGACTCTGACTCCCACCAGCCCCAACCTGTATGGCCAGTGCTCAGAGGTGATGGGAGTTGTGATCCAAGACCTCTGAAGGGCACTACATTGGATACTCCTGGTCTTGCAAGCTACAAGTTGAGATTTACTGGAGCACTTAAGAAATTTGCCTGGAGAAGAAAAGCAGGTACCATTAAGAACAGCAAATAGGGGGGGGGGACACCCTGTTTTTTATATCTAGTTTTACTGTTCATCGTGAGGCTTGTCTCTTGACAGGCATAAATCACATTTGCAGATTAAACTAATTTTCTGTGGCCTAAAAGGGCTTTTCTGGATCCAGTCATTACAATTTTAATTTAACCATTTCCATATGTGGAGAAAACATGTCTCGGTGCAATGATGTAAAACTTTATTACAGCAATTGAGAAACTCATCTCCTCATGTTTCTTCTGCACTTTCATATGCCTTGGCTGCCGGGAGGTAACGTAAGGAACGTAAAATTTAATGATGCAGTGATCCATAATGATAACTTTCCCATAAGTCATGCAAAGAAGGCCTCAATGGGGAACAGCTGGTGTGAGAGAGCATCATCTCTTTCTAATTAATGCCTCAAAAAGGTGTACAGCTATGTTCATTAAGGAGTTCACCTGAATTCAGCAAACTGTAAAGCTGAAAGGTTGCCACTTGCCACATTATCATTAAGCTATAAGACCCCCTAAGGTCATTTGCTTAGATGTAATTCAATGAGATTCCCATGGACTGCAAGAAGATCAAACCTATCAATTCTGAAAGAAATCAGCCCTGAGTGCTCACTGGAAGGACAGATCCTGAAGTTGAGGCTCCAGTACTTTGGCCACCTCATGAGAAGAGAAGACTCCCTGGAAAAGACCCTGATGTTGGGAAAGATTAAGGGCACAAGGAGAAGGGGACGACAGAGGATGAGATGGTTGGACAGTGTTCTCGAAGCTACTAACATGAGTTTGGCCAAACTGCGAGAGGCAGTGAAGGATAGGCGTGCCTGGCGTGCTCTGGTCCATGGGGTCATGAAGAGTCAGACACAACTGAATGACTGAACAACAACAACAACAAAATTCAATGTTACTTCTATTCAAGAAAATGTGTTTAGGGTAGATGGATCTCCTTGTTTCAGGTCTGTTTTATGTTCACATTTCAGCCATAATTCCATTCTATTTCATCCCCCCCTGCAAATCACTTTTTTGAATAGTAGCATTTAAATGCGCATTTTCCTTCAAAATGCAATTTAAATGTGTACTTTCTCTCAAAATACATATTTGTTTGCATAGTTTGGTATGTCTAAATTGCCAAGAGCTGTGTCACAACAGTCAAAGAAGGGCAACATCTGTGGGATAATAAATAATAATAATAATAATAATAATAAACTTTTATTTATATCCCGCCCTTCCCCGCCAAAACCGGGCTCAGGGCGGCTAACAATCAAATACAAATATAAAAACACAGATTAAAAATACAGATATAAAATACACTTTAAAACTTAAAAATTTTGAATTTTAAAAGTTACACTCAAATTACCCCAAAAGCCAAACGGAACAGCTCCGTTTTACAAGCCCTGCGAAAGGGTGCTAACTCTTGCAGGGCCCTCGTTTCTTGTGGCAGATCATTCCACCATATCGGGGCCAGAACTGAAAAAGCCCTGGCCCTGGTGGCTGCCAACCTGACCTCCTTATGACCTGGGATCTCCAGAAGGTTATTATTTGATGACCTCAAGGTCCTACCTGGGGCATACCAGGAGAGACGGTCCCTTAAGTACGAGGGCCCTAGGCCGCGTAGGGCTTTAAAGGTTAAGACCAGCACCTTAAACCTGATCCTGTACTCCACCGGGAGCCAGTGCAGCTGATAAAGCACTGGATGAATGTGATCTCGTGGCAAGGCCCCCGTAAGGAGCCTCGCCGCGGCATTCTGCACCCGCTGGAGTTTCTGGGTCAGCCTCAAGGGCAGCCCTGCATAGAGCGAGTTACAATAATCTAGTCTGGAGGTGACCGTCGCATGGATCACTGTGGCCAGGTCAGGGCGAGAGAGGTAGGGGACCAACTGCCTAATACGGCGGAGATGGAAAAATGCCACCTTTGCTGTGGCTGCAACCTGCGCCTCCATGGAGAGGGAGGCGTCAAAGGTTACCCCCAGACTCTTGACAAGAGGCGCTGGCACTAATTGAACGCCTGCAAGGGTTGGGGGTTGGCCCCCCAACCCCATGTTGTCCCGACCTAGCCAAAGGACCTCTGTCTTCGAAGGATTTAACTTTAATCGGCTCCCATGCATCCATCTAGCCACAGCTTCCAAACACCTGGCCAGTGTGTCTGGGACTATGTCGGGACGGCCGTCCATCAACAGATAAAGCTGGGTGTCATCAGCATATTGATGACAACCCATCCCAAAGCTCCGGACAATCTGGGCGAGAGGGCGCATAAAGATGTTAAAAAGCATCGGGGAGAGCTAAATTACAACCCACAAAGGTAAAGGTAAAGGACCCCTGGACGGTTAAGTCCAGTCAAAGGTGACTATGGGGTGTGGTACTCATCTCGCTTCAGGCCGAGGGAGCCGGCGTTTGTCCACAGACAGCTTTCTGGGTCATGTGGCCAGCATGACTAAACTGGTTCTGGTGCGACAGAACACCGTGACGGAAACCAGAATGCACGGAAATGCCGTTTACCTTCCCGCTACAGTGGCACCTATTTATCTACTTGCACTGGTGTGCTTTTGAACTGCTAGGTTGGCAGAAGCTGGGACAGAGCAACTGGATCTCACCACCATTGAGTGGATTTGAACTGCTGACTTTCTGATTGGCAAGCCCAAGAGGCTCTATGGTTTAGACCACAGCACCACCCACATCCCCTTACCTTTTACCTTTACAATCTGCACAATAGTTGAAGTGGTACAGTTCAGGATATTTCTTATAAGAACTCAATAATACCTAATTCCCCAAGGATAGCTACAGGATAGTAATGCCCAAGTGTTTTGCTTAAGGATTCTCAGGTTTATCTTTTAGCATGAGCTGAAATTCAACTTGTAACGCATTTCATTCATCCATTGCTATTCACAGATCTGGAAAAAAGGACTTGTGGTCCAGACAATGGAATGGAATAAAGGACAACTGAAAAATGCTGAGATAAGTTGAACATAAAAAGAAGAAAATCTGTTGGAATTTAAATAAAATGCTTTTATAGCATACTTTTTAAAAAGAAGTAATAAAGACAAATTTGTTGGGAATCTGAAGTGAGATGGCCACGCAGCAGAAGTTGTCCCTAGTTCCAGTCACCATACAGAGGCAGCTTAAGGTCCAAAATAGTTTATTGCTGAAGAAGATAAGGCTTCAGAAATACAGTTCTGGACATTGACATACAGCTTGTAGGTTTTGCAGATACAGATGCAGATATCTACAAGCACATAGTATCTCTTTTGCTCCAGCTTCAAGACGTAACACAGACTTCAACTCATATACAGACTCACGGACTGACTAATGAGCTGACATGCTTTAATCACTTATATAGATGGCACTGGGTCATTGCCATAGCAACTGGCTTGGCTGACCATGAACCTGTTGGCTTATCTCATACATGGGGCAATGTGTGCTCATGCCCAGTTCCTCCAACAGAATCTGATAAGAATCAAACAAAAACAAGGCGCCCTTAGTGGCATTTCAAATATAACTTGAAGAGGTACAGTCTTCATTCAGGGTGTATTCTATCTCAGGTTTCCTGGAGGATTTATTTATTTTTAAAAACACAGGCCCTTTACAAGGGAAAGGTACTCTGCACAAGCTCAGAGGCACCATGCCCTTAGGTCCCTGTGGGAGAAATTCTTTGTGCCAGAAGTTCTGGAACCAACTGTTGGCAACTGTGTCTTGGAGCTGAATTTGTAAAGACTTTGGCCAAATGATTGTGATGAAAAAGGCTCTGAAACTGTAGCCATTTGCTTTTCAAATGCCAAGCTATTTCTGACTAATTGGATTAAAATCCATTTTATTGAAAGATGTCTGAACTAGTCAGGTCCTCAGTGATACAAAGTGAAGGAAAGTAAAAAGGCCAATGATGATAGTGATGCTTTCTATCAACATTTCACATCTGCCCTTAATGTGAAACAGATGCATTCTGGAATAAGCCATTGTTTTCTACTCGAATGTGACAATATGCTTTGATGCTTTCTCCTTAATTGTAACATCATGTAATGAAGACCTCTCACTGTGTGTGTGGTAAATTGCTGAAGACTTTGGTAAAGGAAAGAAAAATTGGTAAAAGAAATTCTCATGGACCTGTAGTCATTGTTCTTCTTGAAAATCAGATGATTCCTTTCAAAGCTATGGAAATGCCGAATGGGAATTTTGGAGCAACATTGACAGACAGCAGCATACACAACTATGCTTTTATTATTCCCTGCAAGCTTTAGGACATAGTAAAAGCCCTGTGGGGTCAGACCAAAGACCTATCTAAGAGGTTACTTGGACTCCAACACTCATCAGCCCCAGCCAGGATGGCCAGTGATCAGGAATTATGGGGTTTCGGTTCAACCCCAGCTGGAGGGCTGCAGTTTCCCTGCCTCTTGCCTATCTAGTTCAGCAAATTGTTTTCCACCCCTGGAGCTTCCATGAGACTGTGAATACAGAGGAATCATCAAGAGAACATTATTCTTGTTTGGCAGAAGTGTCACCCTGTTGCAGAGTTTGTATGGGGGTGTTGCCCACATAAGGAAGTCCCCCCAGCAGGCAGAAGAGTGGATCATTATGTTGCTGTGCAGAAAAAGGAGAAACAGGTGTATTGTGGACCCACGTTCAGTCCCGGATTTACATATAACCTAAACAAGCTATAGCTTAGGGCCTCACTCTCTTGGGGGCCCCCAAAAAAATTAAAGGGAAAAAAAACCTGGATGTACATTTCCAAAATATAATAAAAAAGCCCAAATAAAATAAAACCTACATACTGTACCGCAACAGTGTTTTGCGTTGTGTAGGCTCCTATCTGTTATGTGCAAATGGCTTTAGATACCTATTAGGTCCATAAATTACAATATAGCATATATTCAACACACACAAAAAAAACAGTGACAATTTGTTGTTGACAAAGGACAGCTGGACATAGCTTAGGGCCTCATCAAACCTAAATCCGGCCCTGCCCACATTACAGAGGACAGTCCTCTTTTTAAAGAGGTCTTTTATTTGAAAGGCTGTCCAGTTCAAGCCTAACTTGATATATAAAGAACTCTAAAGAGGGAGAAAAGGACCATCAACAGTGAGCACCTAGGCAGTAGACTTAGCAGGTATACAGGTATCCTGGTTACAGTCTTCTCCACTATGGAGAAATGTATTACGTTTCAATTATTCTATTCTATACTACTATTACAGCAGGCATAGGCAAACTCGGCCCTCCAGATGTTTTGAGACTACAGTTCCCATCATCCCTGACCACTGGTCCTGTTAGCTAGGGATGACGGGAGCTGTAGTCCCAAAACATCTGGAGGGCCGAGTTTGCCTATGCCTGTATTACAGCAATTATTTTTAAACTTGCACCTTATACCTATTGGTTAGCATGCTAAGTTTCTGTGCAAGTGTGTGTGTGTGTGTGTCTTCATTTGTCTTCTCTTGCGCTGATGTAGTCCCTCTGTTTCAGCAGATGTCTAAATAGTCACCCTATACTTTATGCTCACTTACCGCTGTTGAATTCCACTAGATTAGAACTGGGAAGACTGCAGACTTGTTCAGTCTAATCTGCAGACTTGTTCAGTCTAATTTTTGAAAGCTTGGACCCCAAGATGGAGTCAGGTGCAAAATGCTAGCTCAGGTGCATAGCAGGAAAGGAGCAGGGTGTCTCTGAGCATAATATTAGCCTACAAATTTGTTTCCACTGTCAGAAGTGAGTTCCTGTGACAAAAAAATCCACTCTCCTGGTTTCTTCATTTCTGGTTTCTTCTTCATTTAGGAGGAGAAAGGAACACTTTTAGTCGTTTCTGTTGTTAGGGAGTCAGAAAACATTGTTGATCTGCCGCAAATCACCCAGAGATCTACTAGGATTAGCAGAACCCAATTTTCCTTCTGCCTATCCACACACAAGATACCTAAGCTGTCAATATGCATGCAAAAGCCTTCTTCCTCGTGCCCTAAATGGATTAGGTAAAGGGACCCCTGACCATCAGGTCCAGTCGTGTCCGACTCTGGGGTTGCGCGCTCATCTCGCTCTATAGGCCGAGGGAGCCGGCGTTTGTCCGCAGACACCTTCCGGGTCATGTGGCCAGCATGACAAAGCTGCTTCTGGCGAACCAGAGCAGCTCACGGAAGCGCCGTTTACCTTCCCGCTGGAGCGGTACCTATTTATCTACTTGCACTTTGACATGCTTTTGAACTGCTAGGTGGGCAGGAGCAGGGACTGAGCAACGGGAGCTCACCCCGTTGCAGGGATTCGAACCGCCAACCTTCTGATCAGCAAGCCCTAGACTCTGTGGTTTAACCCACAGCGCCACCTGGGTCCCTCCTAAATGGATTAGGATTGTTCAAAACATGGCTGTCAGCATGGCAGGAGCAGCAGAAGCAACGATAGCAGCAGCAGTGCTTTAACAGCAGGATAGCAGCGCTGGCAGCACCAGCAGATTGAAAGTGACACTTTTAGGGCCACACTTCAGGGCAGAGGTTTGGGTCCTGCAGCCTGGGGCCCTGAATAAATGTCAGAGAGTGAGTGGTGCATGATGGGGGAATGTTTTAAATGTGTATGTAGATGTAGTCTTCTGCGGCAGAAGCAGTGTGGGAGAGAGAGTGAGAAAAGAGAAATATAGATGTACAGTCCTTTAAGTTTTGCAGTAATTTATGTTTGAACTTGTGGTCCTAAATTACTTCTGAAAAATTAATCATGAGCGGGAGGGAACCTTGGTGGGAAAGTGAGCAAAGTCTTCACTGTGTGTGTGTGTATCGTTGCCAGTAAACAGCTTTCTTAGGACAGGACAGCCAACAGGCACTTGTCTGAAAGCCCAGACTCCTTCCAATTCCACAGCTCTTTCACTGCCAAACATTTGGTGGTGGGGAGTAGACTGCTACTCTCTCCCTCTAGATGCTTCTTAATATTTTCTGGGGTTGTTAAAATTTCATATCAATACATTTGTAAATAAAAAGAAACATTTTGCAATAACTTTTTTTTTTAATTTGAGAAGTTCACACAGGCAACCATTAAACATTTCATAATCTCCCAACACTGTTTATGCTTCTCATTCCTCACTTGTCATCCGAAGACTTGTTCACACATTCGCACAGAGTATTCTTATCTTGTGGTAAGCTTCGCTGTGGTTTCTTCTCTCCCTCTCATGCTAAGTAAAGACCAGATGTTCTATGTTTTCGGTGCTGCTTGGGAAGCCTTCCATTACCTTTTCCCCTTGCTCACTTTGCCAGCATCTTTTGGGATGAGATGATGAGAGGCATCTCATAGGTCAAAAATCTTCTTAGCCCATGTCCTCATCTCAAGAAACCACAAGCTCCATCTCTCTCTCTCTCTCTCTCTCTCACACACACACACACACAGAGAGAGAGAGAGAGAGAGAGAGAGAGAGAGAGAGAGAGAGAGGTTTTGGAGTTGCAATATGATGTAGCTATGGATTTTCAAAACAAATGGCAAGAATTTTCAGGCTGAGGTCTGCATTTCTGCATGGGCAACCTTCGGTGGACAACATGCCAGAGTGGGTGAGATCAGATGGGCGCAAGTGTGTAAATCAAAGCCAAGAATAAGCAGAGCAACACTGAATCTTATGCTTGTCAAGACGTTGGTACAGACAACAACCGTTTTAGGTGTGTCCAATATGTGTGCCACTGCGCGCACACGCATTGGCTGAGCTTGGAAGTGACACCAAAATGCCACAAAAAGGGGCAGGGCAGGGCAGGGTGGGGGTGGTGGAATGGGGTGTTTGCAGGCTTTTTGAATTATGTTTCAAATATACACAATTTTACTTGTGTGGTACCTCAGAACGTAACCCCTGCGTAAATGGGGAGGTGCCTGTAAGAATAATATAAGTCCCTCTACAGTTCAGGACCAGGTTGCTTGGGAGCCAGTGTGGTGTAGTGGTTAAGAGTGGTGGACTTGTAATCTGGTGAACTGGGTTCGATTCCCCGTTCCTCCACATGCAGCTGCTGGGTGACCTTGGGCTAGTCAAACTTCTTTGAAGTCACTCAGCCTCACTCACCTCACAGAGTGTTTGTTGTGGAGGAGGAAGGGAAAGGGGAATGTTAGCCGCTTTGAGACTCCTTCGGGTAGTGATAAAGCGGGATATCAAATCCAAACTCTTCTTCTTCTTCTGACTTATCCCTTATACGCATGGTAGATCACTGTGGTCTATGAGAGAGTTTCTCTTGCAAGTTCTGAAGATCTCAGAGCCTGCACCACAGTAACTCAGAGAAGGGTTTTTTTTAAATGTGGCTGCCTATTCTGTGGAATAGCATTTCTGTTGAGGTACAACAAGTGTTCACTATCTGCACATTCAGAAAACAGTTGAAGGCCTTTTTGTTCTAGCTTTCCCAGCTGCTTTAATGGGTGTTTACCACAAGATATTTTTTTTAAAAAAAATCTTGTTTGTAAGTCATCTTGACACAGTGGTCCGGAAGGCAATTAATAATTTAATTGTAATAATAATTATTATAAATAATAATATAGTTGGCTACGTTCCAACCAGGCAAAAGTCAGGTGCTTCTAATGCACATGTTTCCCTCCGTACAGGTGAGTGAGAGGTGTTATAGAGTTTAAGGATACAAAAAGCACTTGAGGGGGAGATTTTAAGCGTATTCACCTAAAAGCAGCTTCAGATGTGGATGGACTCTCTCAACTCCCAGCATCCCTCATCTTGGGCCATATTAGTAGGGAGTCAGAGAACCTAGAGAACCCCAATTTTGATTGGGAGCCCTGCTTGAATAGGGTTCCAAATCGTGTGGAGAATTCTAAGCACATCCAGATAATTGTGATGAAAATCTCCTTTCAGGCCTTCCTCCTGATGCAGAATAGTCTGAGGGGAGCCAGCCTGTTTGAGGACATAGAGGGTGTGGCCTGGTGTATCACCACACTCACTTTTCACTAAGCCCACACACATTTGATCCAAATGCTTTAGAGGTATATATCAGTGGGAATACCAGTATCCTATTTTAGGATACTATTCAACTATTTTTAAAAATAAAACCCAACTAATATATCGGGGAGAGGGTTAAGCACAACATATCTCTCTGATGCACAAACTGGACTTTTTTTTTTTTTTTAAAGAGGCAGTAGAACATTCCAATATATGACACACATGGACTCCACTGTAGCCTGATGTGGAATTTTAATACTTCAGCCAACTTCTTCATTCCGCATAATCTGTCCTCTGGCTCTAGTCTCTGAAATCTGTGCATGTGTTGCAGAAGGACTAACTCATTCCAGGCACCTATTTAAATAATTGTTTTGTGTATGTTATATATATATATATATATATATATATATATATAGATAGATAGATAGATAGAGAGAGAGAGACAGAGAGAGAGTATATGTCTGTCATCAGTAATGGTCTGAATGAGGGTGAACAAATTGAAACCCAATTCAGACAAGAAAGAGGTGCTTTGAATCAGTCGAAAGGCAGAACAGGCAGTAGAGATTCATCTTCTGCTGGATTGAGATAATACCTACTAAAAAGAATGGACCTCAGTTAATCATGCTTATTAATTTAAATAGGTCTGCTCTGAGTAGGACTAGCATTAGATTTAACCCATTCAGAAGTGGGAGGAATTCAACATAGCGATTGTTCCATCAGAGCAAGTGTGCTATTCTGAAGGTTCTCCCAGCCCCTCTGACCTATTTCCCCGGGTTGGGGGGGGGGGAAGACAGGATGAAGAAAGTGGGGAAAGCCTCATTGCACTAGCAGAAGTCCTGCATGAGCTTATGCTTGTGGGACTATTCAGTTGAATCCCATCCATTGTGTCCTTCCCATGATGCGAATATATAATAATAATAATAATAATAATAATAATAATAATAATAATTAATTTATTTTTACCCCGCCCATCTGGCCGAGTTTCCTCAGCCACTCTGGGTGGTTTCCAGTCAAATGTTAAAACAATACAGCATTAAATATTAAAAACTTCCCTAGTTCCCTAGGTACAAGGAATGCTATCTCTAAGTTTGATTTTAAGAAAAGGTTAATACTAGTTCAAGCTTAACTGCAAACAAGAAAGATTCAAAACTCATAATATCAATGTGTAGTCATCAATCAGACTGATATGTGTCTGTCCCTTAGCAGCAATGACAGGAAATAAATCAATAGCTGACAAAAGACTGCATTTTCCTAAACCTTGGCTAAATCTTTTGACAGTTGCTTTATTTTAATCGAAGCCAGAAAACCATAACATAGTGATAAAAACAGTTGAACATTATTAAAAGCATTGCAACTAAGATGAAAGAAAAAACATATAAAAATTAATCTATCCTGACAATCAGCATATGATCTAGTGAAAACAGAGACATGATTCACTCCAGGAATGAAATAGTAGGGCAACCCTTAAACTATCACTGATTGGTTTTTGCTGTTATTATTACTGTTGTTATTATTATTTGGGTGTGCCATTCTTCCCAACCAGGGATGCATGTGGGATTTGGTTTGTTCATATTGCATTATGAGCTGACCTAATCCAAACTTTCTGGACTAGTATACAGATCAAAACAGATCAAAACATCCCTGTCCATCAGATCTTGCTCTTCTCTGAATATTACATACTAATGATGTGGAAACAGACTTAATAATGAACACATGCAAAAGTGGCACAATCTAGAATTATCTTGATCTGACCATTCTTATTCTGAACACACTAATCTGGGAATTATACAATGCAAATGATATGACAAACAGTTTTGGTGCATAAAACTCACTACTTTAGAATTTCCTTTGATATCTGGATCCCATAATTGAAAACTGAGTACTCACAACATCTCTTACAGCCTGATCCTTTTCATGTTTCCTGAGGGTATAAGTCTCATTAAATTCACCTCCTCTCAAATGGCAGTCTTGAGCATTTGCTCATCGTGCTTTATCCCATGCCTGTTTTGTCCTATGTAGAGAGTAGGGACGGATGAAGTTGTCAATTTCAGTTTTTTCTCCATTTCTCATTTTTCCAAATGTTCTCCAATTTCCTCATCAGTTTGAGATTTTTTTAAAATACATGTTCTCATAAAAATTCATCAACTTTTACTGATAGCCACATTTTAATGCAATTTTGCCTAACCTATACATTTTCACAAAGCAAATTCCCACTAATATAATGCATTTTTTGTATTACTTTCAAAAAGACATGCACGTTTTATGCACGTTTCCCCCTAATATACCCATTTTTGTACACATTATTTGGTTGGAGAATTGTGAATTTCAAAGAACAGCAGCATTTTTGTTTGCATATCATTCTAGAAAGTGTGGAATAGGTAGGTTCACCTTAGCATTTGAACTGTATTGAACTGTATTGAATTTCTCCATCCCTGGTAAAGAGCACTGTTTCTTTCCATGCTGACGGTTGAACTGTTTTGCTAAGCCATTTGGGAACAGAGGTTGTTCCGTTTTGATAGGTGCATCTGAGTGTGCATATATGTTCTGTTTTCATATAGAAGCACTGCAGATCTTACAAGAATAACAGAACCTGCCTAGGGCACAGATGCCAGGAATGGGACCAGGACTGCTTAGTGCCCCCGTCCTGGGTTGAGACTCAAATTTGTCATAACTTCTGGTTCTGAGCAACAAACGCATTGGAATTTATTAAAGCCCCCAAACAGAGCAGAGATGAAACTTGCCATAGTGACTCCTTCTCACAGAGCCATGTGCTTCTTTAAAACTCTGTGCATTGCAATGATTTCAGGTCCATACACATCAACTGGGTTAACTTACGGCAGGCATTTGCTATCCTCAAATGACCCTTGACACATTCATACGTTTCATTCAGGAAATAATACATGGCAAAAAGAACAGACAAAGCAGATGTATTGCTGGTTTTGATATTTACATTCAGCTTTGAAATGGAAATAAAGCTTAACTGAAGTAAAAAACAAAAAACAAAAATAGCAAAACCCCAAAAAAGAAAATCAACAGCATTTTTATTTCCATTATCATGTTTTAAAGGCCTGGGTATTTGAAAAGAAATGAAACAAGATTTCAGTGATGCTAGAAAGACTCACATTAATCAAATAAAGATTGGAACTACACTCCAGAAAGCCAAACCCAATTATTAACAAATTGCACAATTTCTCCTGATTCTACTCATATGCTGAACTGAACTTTCTCGCTCCTGTAACTTCAGAATTTATTAGTATCCATTGTTGTTGTTGTTGTTGTTGTTGTTGTTGTTGTTGTTGTTGTTGTTGTATGCTTCCTCTCTCCCTCCTCTGAAAATGGTTCAGTGTGGTCCCCCAGATGTTGCAGGACTACAATTCCCATCACCCTCTGACTATTGGCAATGCTAACTGGGATCTGGTGTCTAATAAACATCTGGAGGGCCACAGGTTTCCCATTCCTGATATAAGGTTACATTTGGCCCCCAGGGCCTAAGGTCCCCTGCCCCTTATCTAGGAGAACTGAGGGACTGAAAGCATGGGATGTCATGGAGTGAATGAATATATATTTACCAGCTGGAACTCATGTGGCAGAAAAGCATGTGCATATGTAAATATAAAATAAGTAGCACATAGTTCTATGCCAATATCTCCAATCTTCTGGTGTTTAGACAGCACAGTGGCTTTGGTAAGCTATTTCTCCATTTCGGTCTGGTTTTTGTTTAAAACACTTCATAACCACAGCCATAATCCAGGTTAAATGTGACATTAATCAAGGAATGGATTAAGGCCACGAACAAGACTGAAGCTTACTGGCTTTAGTGGAGCTTTCCATTTGGCCACACACACTTTGTTCTTAAGAGAGCCTGGTGCACTCTCCGTTTTATAGCAGTCCCTGAATTAGTTCTCATCCTCTCCAAGTAATGAGGAACCAAACTGTTTTCAAGATGGTGGGACTCATAAATCAGTAGGAAGTTGTCTTGTGCAGGTGTTCTAGAACAGTGCAATCCTGTGCATGCCTACTCAAAAGTAATCCCCACTGAGCTCAATGGGTCTTAGTCCCAGCCAAGAGCATGCAGGACAGCAGCCCAAGGGCACAATGTCATGTGTGTTTTTCTGAGAGTAAATCCACTGCATGCTATGGAGCTTACTTCCTTGCAGATGTAAATACAGTGTATATACAGATGTATATGCAGATGCATATACAGTGATTAAAAGCACCATTTTCCTGCTGGATCAGGAACCCTATTTGCAAACGTGTGCTTTGCACA
Organism: Darevskia mixta; assembly: GCA_034641385.1. Lineage (NCBI taxonomy): Eukaryota > Metazoa > Chordata > Lepidosauria > Squamata > Lacertidae > Darevskia > Darevskia mixta. Next base: position 23,234,671 of record JAWWNH010000014.1, on the reverse strand, counting down.
TGATACCCTTAACTGGGCTTCTAAAACAACAACAACAACAACAACGTCTATCCCAGGCTGTCAGTATTTTGCAAGATGAATTCAATTCCTACCAGAAATTTAGCTTTCTGCTATTGAAGTGCTTTGTCATAACAATTCCATTTTTAAGTGACTTTTTGTGGTTAGGAATGTCATAGGGAAATGTACTGACAAATGTGGATTGAGGAAAGGATTAACAGGAAGACATAAAAACACCATGCAAGCAAATCAGAATTTATGTACTCATTATTGTATAAACTTCCTACAAACAAATCAGAATAAATGCTCATTAAAGAACCGGCATAGACTAACCACTGCATAAGCTTTGTGTAAGCAAATCAGGATAAAAGTTTCAATTAACAGGTCTTAATGGAGAAGCCCTCAAAGACACTGCAATACCATGAGGAGATATAAGGTAACGTCCGAAGAGGTACCTCAAAATAACAAAAACTAAAAAGTTCTCTGCTTCCCATTTTATTTCTGGCATTAAAAAAAATTGCAACAGGTCTCCAAAGCATGGACAAGATTTGTTCAGAAATATAACATTTTAAAGGCAGTCCTCTTTGCATAATATCTGTGAATAATTCAGAGCTTGGAAAGTTCATTTTAAAAAAGAACTAGTTGTAGTTCAGCACATCCCAAAATGAATCAGTTCCAGTTCACGGCCATCCCTTTACAAGATGAACTAGTTTGGTTCATGTTCAGTTCACAGTTCAATTCCAGGATTCAGAATGTTACAAGCCGCTTTGCAAAAGTATAAAATATACTTAAGGAGACTAAGAAAACATCTAAACATTGCGAAGTGAATTGTTAATTTATTGTTCAGTATTTTAGTTTAATTTATAGTTTATTTTAATTTATTATTATAATTGCTTTTATTTATCCCAACAATTATGATCTTTAAAGGCCCAAAGAGTCTAAAGAATAAAAAAAACCCAATTTAATAGAATTAGCTAACTCTAATTCTATAATAAGAATTAATCGGCAGAAGATGTAGCTCTTTACCCTACCTTTTAAAGCTTGAGGAATATATTTTTAGGACCCAACTTATTTTTTGTGATTGTAAGTTGTTTTAAATGCTTTATTATTGTCTTTTAATATCGTAACTGCCCCCTGCCGAGACGTCAGGATGAAGGGTTTGTAACTTGAAGATGAATTAGAAATTGTTCATCTACCCCAAAACAAACATTTCACCCAGCAGTTAGGAGAACTGCTTTCAGGTACAGCTCTGAGATTTTTGAACTAATTCAGTGAACTTTGTTAAACCCAACCAGTTAATTCCAAGCGTTGGGAGCATCTGCAAGACTCAATTACCAAAAATAAAAATAAATTTAAAAAATCACCCCTAAAACTCCCCCACTGATTGCAGAATTATTTTTCCTCCTCTCATAAAAGAGCAATAACCAAGTGGGAAAAAATCTCTATGAAGTCATCTTGCAGATCAATGGCTTGCTATCTACGGTCTAACAGATGTGTTATGATGACTTTATCTCTGCGAAGCATAATTTTTGGAGCCTGAGGAAGGGTCGGGCCTCCCAGAGAGAAAACAAGCAAAACGTGGTAGAAGAGTTCAAAAACTGTTCATGGAAAAATAATGATTATACCTGTAGGGCAAATTGGAGACTTTGTTGAGTCTTGGTCTCCAAGTCCCATTTTACAGTTAACCTGAACCCCAGTCTCCTAGAATGCTGGGAACTCGAATGTTTAACATAATTTCCTCTTTGCATTGTTTGTATATCCATTGATATAAATCCCATGGGAAGTGACTCAATACCATTAGCATGAGTCAGTTTGATTAACAATATGTTTCTAAATTGCTGACACTTTTTTCTTTCCAAACCTTTTCCCACACTCCTGACCCCGTTGCTAAAATTGAATATTGAACAGTGCAACCCACGCATGTCTACTCTGAAAAATGTCCAATTAAGTTCAATAGGACTTACTTCCAGGTAAGCATGCATAGGATGCTGAAATCATTGAAAGGGGAAAAAAATAAAAGGTTTTCCACTCCTGGTATGCATACATACCTGGAAGTACCGGGTAAGTCTCATAGAACTTAACGGTGTTTATTTCAAAGTAGTGATTCAGCGGATCTCACTGTAAGGCTGATATCCTGTACCTGCTTATCTGGGAATAAGCGCAGTTGGGAATTATGGTCACCCAGCCTGGCCTACCTCCAGGACTGGTGCTAGCGATTTTGGCGCCCTAGGCGAGGGGGCGGGCCACGTGATGTCATTGCGCATGACGCACGTTGCAGAGCGGTGCCCCGCCCCCTGCCTGGCCGGGCGCCCCCCGCCGCCGCGGTTTTTGACCCAAGTTCCTTGCTCCGCCGCTGGTTGGGGCGGCACCGGGCGGTGGCAGGGGGCGAGGGGCAGGCTGGCCAGCGCCCCCTCCATTTTGGCACCCCCGCCGCCGCGGTTTTCGCCCCAAGCTGCTTGCTCCGCCGCTGGTTGGGGCGGTGGCGGGCGGCGGCGGGGGGCGGGAGGCAGGCTGTCCAGAGCCCCCTCCATTTTGGCACCCTAGGCAACTGCCTAGTTTGCCTTAATGGACGCGCCGGCCCTGCCTACCTCACAGGGCAGTTGTGAGAAGAACCCGAGGAAACTCTTATGCACTGCAGACTGACCTCCTTGTAAGATGGGCGAGATCCTAGTGAAATTGACAGATAGGCTGGCTAGCAGCAGCATAAACCTGTCTAATCCCCTTTAAAGTCATATTATGTTTTAAAGCTGTCATTCGGTTGCTTTAGACGGTGGAATGCTTTTCCAAGTGAGTAGCTTTTTGAGATCCCCTGCCCCCTCAAAGAGCTCCACTTCCTAGAGTTCTCTGGGGAAAAGGTTTATTGTTAAAGCACTCTGGGAGGTCAATAGGGGTCTCCTAACAACTCTCAGCGCCCTTAACAAATTACATTTCCCGGGATTCTTTGGGGGAAGCCATGGTGGTTTAAAGTGGTATAATACTGCTGTAAATGTATAGTGTGGACGGGGCTGTGATATTACATGAAAACTTGTTCAGCTTGAGGGCTCCATTACTCAGGGAAAGGGGGATTATTGGGTTGTTTTTGTTTTTATGCACTTTGTGTTTTTATATTGTTGTGAACCACCCTGAGACCTGCTAGTATAGGGCAGTATACAAATTTAAATAAGAATATGAATAATAATAAGAATGCCCTCATGGAGCCACATATCAGTAGAGCAATATACAAATTTAAATAATAATGATAATAATGATAATAATGATAATAATAATAATAAGAAGAAGAAGAAGAAGAAGAAGAAGAAGAAGAAGAAGAAGAAGAAGAAGAAGAAGAATGCCCTCATGGAGCCACATATCAGGAGTAGGGCAGTATACAAATTTAAATAAGAATAAGAATAAGAATAAGAATAAGAATAAGAATGCCCTCTTGAGCCACATATCAGGAGTAGGTGTAGCAAAAGTGGATCTGACCAGACACAAGGTATTAAAACTGTGGTCTCTGAGGTAAATAATTCTCATCCCTCCCTATGTGTAGGGTTGTAAGGCTTTGTGAGGTATCACTTGTAGATTTTTGTGATATTGAAGAGAAATCAAATGCAGCAGCTGTTGAATTAACTGTAAAGCAAACTTTCAATACTTACGCTGAATTTCCATTATAAGGAGGAGTTTCTTATTGAAGGAATTGTTGCGCCAAAGCTCAAGGAAAGGAAGGAAGGAAGAAAAAACCCTCTTGCTTTTTGACACCTTCCTTGCAACGCTTCTTTGTTTCCATGGAGAAGTTTCATGCAAAGCTGCTTTTTGTCAGTAGTTGGCACCTCTAATTATAGCTGACAGGATACTCCCAAATTTGACAAGGTTTTTTTTTCTTCACCTTTAGCTTTCAAACGCAGTCATGTGTTTCTAGAGGAACCTAGGGAGGGATCCTGATCTCCTAACCTCCTTTCAAAATTCTTCATTGTTCAACAGTAATGTGGGGGAATACTCCTAAATTCTCGAGCGAAAATTAAGTTTGACGCAAAATCAGCTCCATACATTCTAGGTGAGAATTTATTTCTTGGGCTCTCAAGCAGACAATGTCTGAGGAAAATCAAGAAATCTTAACAGTGTTTTCATTCGCAGTCCTAGGAAACGTATCACGTATCTTTCTCTCTTGCACTTTTGTGTTACACATGAATGCTGTTAAAGCAAGAGAGACTTTGGAAAGAAGAAACATTACATCTAATATTGTTCTCATAACGTTTAAAAGATTGGTGTAGATCCAGTTTTAGACTTCAGTGTAGTGGGAATATGAAAGGGGCTCAGCTCATAGCTGTTTTGATTATTATATTTGGCCCATTTTTTTTTTAAAAAAAGTGTGTTTTTATCACTATATTTTATTGAATATTTTATAATATTAGGTTAACAGCTTAGAAGTATTTTTTTAATTTAGTGGTGTATAAATATTGCTAAATACAATAACACAAACCCAGGAAAGGAATGCTTGAGGAAATTCAGGCTATGTGACTTCCAATATTCCCTGATCCGAGTCTCCTGGACTAAAGTGAAGAGAGAAACTTGGGCACCTGGGCTTCCAGACTTTTCCAATTCAGTTCTCAGCTCAAACAAAAGCATTATTTTAACAAGCATATTTTGATGGGAAATAGCTTTGGAAATGCATATTTTGAAGCTTTTGCTGGGTTTTTTTTTAAATTTTTATTCCAGCATATAGCATCATGTTCTATTTTGCCTTGGATCACTGCTGTGTTTCATTGTTTTGTGGATTTTTATTGCCTTAAATTGTTTAATATGTTTTATTCCTCTGCATAGCAATGCAGGATGCAGCATGAATGGTGATATAAAAAGGCCTTAATAAATACAGTGGTGCCTCGCAAGACGAAATTAATTCGTTCTGCGAGTTTTGTCGTCTTGCGAATTTTTCGTCTTGCGAAGCACGGTTTCCCATAGGAATGCATTGAAAAGAAAAAGGAAACTCGCAAGACGTTTTCGTCTTGCGAAGCAAGCCCATAGGGAAATTCATCTTGTGAAGCAACTCCAAAAACGAAAAACTCTTTCGTCTTGCGAGTTTTTCGTCTTGAGAGGCATTCGTCTTGCGGGGTACCACTGTAAACGCTATCATCCTGTTTAAACTCACCTTGTGGATTTAGCAGCAGTTCTTCTGACAGAAGGCATTTGCAATTCCTACAGTTCTATTTAAAAAAACAAAACAAAAAAACCAGGAGAGAAAAAGGCCCGGTAACAAATTTGCAGCCAGTGCAGCTATCTGAACAGAGATGTAAATATGTTGGCAGGATCTTGCTCTTGTCAGAATACTTTTGCTAACTGCACTTTCTGGACCAAACGCAAAGTTGTGGTGTGTGCTTTGGTTGTGGTGTGTGTAGTGCCTGTGACAGATTTTCCAGTTTCCAAATGTGCCCACAGGTATAAAAAGGTTGGTGACACCTGTACAGGTAAATATAGCAGTAAATGATCGCAGTGGGGAAAATGCGTTAGGTGCAGATTAAATACTGCAAGCCGTTGGTGACTGAAAAGGCATTCCAAAACTGCATATATTCTCTAGTCTGGCATACCTATAGAAAAGGCCTGTCAACGCAAACCTGAGGTATGGCTGGTTTGAAGCTTATTAATTTAATATGAACAACTTGTGAGGTGATGTGTCATGAGGAATGCCAAGGCAAAGAAAATTAATATTCTTTCCATCTAGGCTTTTCTGTTAGATCACTTTCTGTTTAAGCTTGTTTTCCGTCAGGATCCTGAGGCATTGCTTGACTTTCTCAAATATGTTTCCCTTGTATCCTTTGAACAATTCCGCCATTGTTCGCCGGCTTGTTGTATATTATTCTAGCACATTTCAAAATCTCAAATCAAAAGCCTATCAACATGCATTATGGAGATCCTCAATATTATGGGCGGGTTTGTTTGAAACGGCTTTATCCTAATTACAAATCTCTCTACAGTGGCTTTATTAAAAGGACAAGTTCCACATGTAAACTTACTCCCTTGCACGGTGGTCTTGTCATATTTTTTAATATCTAATAATACTTTGCCTGAATTTCCTTCCTGGCATCACACATGCTTGAACAGGGAGGGGGAAGAAGGAGAGCATGTTGGCATTCAATGCTTCACCATCTTACTGTGTTCCAATAAGCTTGCCAATATGGGCCATATTTTTTTTTTTTTTTGCCGCACTTTATTAAGGCAGTGTCAGGTGCTAGCCTCTAGGAACACAGGAACCTGCCTCAGGCCAACTCACACCACTGATTCCTCCAGCTCAATGTTGTCTCTGCGAACTGGCAGAAGCTCTTTGGGATTTTGGAGAGGGGTCTTTTTGAGAGCCAGTGTGGTGTAGTGGTTAAGAGCGGTAGACTCGTAATCTGGTGAACCGGGTTCGCGTCTCCGCTCCTCCACATGCAGCTGCTGGGTGACCTTGGGCTAGTCACACTTCTCTGAAGTCTCTCAGCCCCACTCACCTCACAGAGTGTTTGTTGTGGGGGAGGAAGGGAAAGGAGAATGTTAGCCGCTTTGAGACTCCTTCGGGTAGTGATAAAGCAGGGTATCAAATCCAAACTCTTCTTCTTCTCTTCTCTCTCATCCCTCTGTGGAGATGCCAGGGATTGGAGACCCGGGTTGACATGGTTGCCCAAAGTGCAAGAATTATCTTTTGGGTACCGGTATGAGGAGTGCAGGACTGAGTATGAGACCCCTTGTCCTCTTGCGTATTTTCATGAAAGGATTTCTTATCTAATTTATATGGGAACCCAGGTGGCACTGTGGGTTAAACCACTGAGCCTAGGGCTTGCTGATCAGAAGGTCGGCGGTTCGAATCCCTGCAACGGGTTGAGCTCCCATTGCTCGGTCCCAGCTCCTGCCAACCTAGCAGTTCGAAAGCATGTCAAAGTGCAAGTAGATAAATAGGAACCGCTCTGGCAGGAAGGTAAATGGCGTTTCCGTGTGCTGCTCTGGTTCGCCAGAAGCGGCTTTGTCATGCTGGCCACATGACCCGGAAGCTGTACACCGGCTCTCAACCAATAAAGCGAGATGAGCGCTGCAACCCCAGAGTCAGACACGACTGGACCTAATGGTCAGGGGTCCCTTTACCTTTACCTTACCTGCTAATTAGGCAAGCTTCCTCTCTCTATTGCTTTAGACACCTGTTGAACACCTTAAAAAAAAAACAATTCAGCAAGTCTAGCCACACACAATTTACTTACCTATATTTGTTTCTAACGTTTTACTGCTTTGATCTGTTTTAAAGATAGTTATTTTATGTGTATAGTTTAGGAGAACTTAGATGGGCTTTAAGTACAGTACATCTTTGATTAAGCAGTTTATAAAGGAGATGCATTTGTCATGTTACAGTGATAGCAAAAAGAGCTGTTTCTTAAGATATGTAAGCATGAGGCTGGGTGCACTTCATACATTTAAAGCACACCACCCCCAAAGATTCCTGGGAACTGCTTAAGCGTTCCGGGATTGTAGCTCTGTGAGTGGTAAACAAAAATCCCCAGTGTTCTTGAGGTGGCTGTTTGGTGCGGATGTAGCCTCAGTGAGGCTAATGGGGAGGAACTGGCACAAGAGTTCATTTTTTAAAATACTGATTCCTCCTTTCTTCTTCCCCAAAGCCTCACTGCTGAATGCGAATTACATACTTTTACATCAGGATGTGGGTGGCTCTGTGGTCTAAACCACCGAGCCTCTTGGTCTTGCCAATCATAAGGTCGGCAGTTTGAATCTGTGCGACGGGGTGAGCTCCTGTTGCTCTGTCCCAGCTCCTGCCAACCTAGCAGTTTGAAAGCATACCAGGGCAAGTAGATAAATAGGTACCGCTGTGGTGGGAAGGTAGACAGTGTTTCCGTGTGCTCTGGCTTTCATCACGGTGTCCCATTGTGCCAGAAGCAGTTTAGTCATGCTGGCCACATGACCCGGAAAAGCTGTCTGCAGACAAACGCCGGCTCCCTCGGCCTGAAAGCATAGATGAATGCTGCACCCCATAGTCAAATTTGACTGTACTTAACTGTCCAGGGGTCCTTTACCTTTACATACTTTTACTTTCTGCAGGGTTGTTAGGAGACTGCCCGTTCGCCTCACAGATTTACAATTCCCAGAGTTCCCTGGGAAGAGGGATTGATTGTTCCACCATTGTAGGACTTCTAGCTCAGTGAGGAGTACAGGGGTGCCCTGACACCTCAGCACCCTTAACAAACTCCAGTCCCCAGGATTCTTCAGGAGAAGTTATGGCCGTATAAAGGGGTATGACACTGCTTTAAATGTACATTGCAGATGGGAATTAGCTTTGGGGGGGGCACAGAATCCCCATCCCATACCCTCCAACATTTCTCCAATGAAAAAGGGGATGTCCCATTCCATAATGATAATTTTACTATTTATACCCCTCACAACTCTGGGCAGCTTCCAACATATTTAAAACATGATAAAACATTAAACATTTTTTTTTTTTAAAAAAAAATTCCCTATGCAGGATTGCCTTCAGACGGCTCGGGGGTCGGATAACTCCATACCCTCCCTATTCCCAATGAAAATAGGGATATCCTAAGGAAAAGTGGGACATTCCGGGATCAAATCAGAAACAAGGACAGGTTCTCTAAATCAGGGATGTCCCTAGAAAATAGGGACACTTGGAAGGTCTATCATCCCAGGTGTGCAGAGTTGTTTCACATCACTCTCTCCTTCAACAGTGGCTCACCTGGTGCCTCTGTGACATAAATTTAGGTCCCAGGCAACAACATTCCTCTTCTCCTAGGCCTTTGGCTAATTAAACAATTCTGTGGCCTTTTAAACTGTGGTGGTATTATTTTTGTTTGTTACTATGGTTGGCATTTTTGTGTTTTTATATTCACCCTGGCTGAATAATAACAAACCACAGTGGCGCTGCAGCACCTAATGTTTGCAAGGGTTGACTCTGATGCTACTTATGCCTTTCAGGTACATGAAGGGAAACAAGGATGAATGGCCCAAGAGGCAGTCCTTTGTCAGTACATGGTTAACTGCTGTGCCAGAAGCAGGCACGAGGGACAATTACTTACAACTTGTATAATTTATGTGATTCCATTTGCAACATATGCAGATTCATCTTAAACCGAGTAGCAGGGAAGCTGCATTGATTTTGAACTCCACAAGCGCTGTCATGTCAGCACAAAACCCTTGTAAGAAAGTGCTGCTCTGGTCTCTCAGTTTTTTCCTCCTATCCTCAGTGACACAGCATCTGGCCATATAATTTATACTTGACATCATGTTGTGTGTGTGTGTGTGTGTGTGTGTGTGTGTTTGTGTGTGAATAATGCAACTTTGATAACATACGAATCTACACTCAGCGAATTAGTTCACTAACAGTGACTCACAAGTGGGATCTGCAGTTTTGGATGACCCTGTTACTGTTAAAGCCAGCCATGCCTTCTTTCAGGAAACCCCATTCCACTGTCCCTTTGGCTTTCCCCCACATAAGGGAGCCATTATTCTGTGTCCACAGAAGAATGCTGGTTTGGAGGAGACTTTTGAAGGAAGTAAGAGAGGTGTTGTCACCAGGGGCAGAGCAAGGACGGGACGTTGGGGGGCGGGCCGCCCCGGGTTCCACCCTCTAGGACGACACTCTGGACGACCTCCCGCGACGCCCAAGCCGTGCCCCACTGCCTGGGCCCCCGTCCGTGCGACTGCTGCTCTTGCGGAACTCGTAAGGCTGCCGCGTGTGAAAAGCAGCATGGACGGGGCAGCCTTTTGGTGGCTCGTAAGGTGGTGCTGTGGGTTAAACCACAGATCCTAGGGCAGTGATGGCTAACCTTGACACTCCAGATGTTTTGGGACTACAACTCCCATCATCCCTGACCATTGATCCTGTTAGCTAGGGATGATGGGAGTTGTAGTTCCAAAACATCTGGGGTGTCAAGGTTAGCCATCACTGTCCTAGGGCTTGCTGATCAGAAGGTCGGCTGTTCGAATCCCTGCGACGGGGTGAGCTCCCGTTGCTCGGTCCCAGCTCCTGCCCACCTAGCAGTTCGAAAGCACGTCAAAGTGCAAGTAGATAAATAGGAACCGCTCTGGCGGGAAGGTAAACGGCATTTCCGTGTGCTGCTCTGGTTCGCCAGAAGCGGCTTAGTCATGCTGGCCACATGACCCGGAAGCTGTACGCCGGCTCTCGGCCTATAGAGTGAGATGAGCGCCGCAACCCCAGAGTCGGACATGACTAGACCTAATGGTCAGGGGTCCCTTTACCTTTACCTTTACCTAAGGTTGCTGCAGGAGCAGCAGCACCAGCACGGACGGACAGGACGAACGGCACATGTTCTTGCTGTTATCACTGTGGGAACCCACCTACACTTCAGTTGGGATGCAGCCTACTGTACAAAGGCAAGAGTCATATCCATTGCCCTGCTAAGTTGTACATTTGGCCTCTTTCACTTTATGCCTCTGCCTCCACTGGAATCTGTTCCTCCCAACTGGTTGTCCATAAGGGAATGTGGTCCCCAGACATATAAAGGGTCCCCACCAGCAGCTTAAAGCAAGAAAGAAGAGCTTAATAAATTCAGTTTTGGAAAAAAGAAGTTAAACTCTGACAATCACTTAAGAGAAGTGAGTTCTGCGTTAACAAGGGGTTGATTTGTACCTGTTTTTTTTCTTCAATTGGCCGAGATAAATTATTCCATTAGCTCATCAGTATTGGAGAAACATAATCACTCAATGTAGCTGGACATTTCATTCATTAATGGAAAGCAGTGCATAAATGCATACATAAATAAAATGCCTGGCATTTATATGACATACACTGACAGCGGAGATGCACATGTCAGGCCGAGATATGCTAACGAATTTCCATAGAGGACCATGTTTTCATTTTTATGACTGATTTATACACACCTCTTTCAAAGCTTGAGGTGGCTGATATAAATAATGTCTAAGAAAACATTAAAACAGAAGAAAAAACAACTCATAGAATTTAAATAGCAGCAGGATTACAATTCTGAAAATGGAGCAACATTTCCACAAAACCAGTTGTATGTCTGCCACCAACCTAAAATGAACAAGCACTGATAATCTTGTTGCATTCATTCTAGAGTTTGGGGTTACCTCCAGATGGTGGAGACATCAGGCACCAGATATCAGCCCTGGCATCTTCACTTGGTCGCAAGTGGGGGATAGCCAGGTGCAAATGCGCCTGACGCCTCGCAAATTTTGAACACTGAGGCAAAAATCTATTTATTTTCCCAGGCTTTTGATGGTGAAGTTAACCTCCACTGTGCTGCTCATCTTTTAATGGGGTATGGTCCTTTTTATTGTCTAGCTGGATGAACATTTTAGGAACTTTTAATAGTACATTGTTTTTCATTTGGATTTTAAGTGATTTTAATTCTTTGTATATTATCTTGCTGTTAAGTCACCTTGGGTCGTTTTTTTTTGGGGGGGGGTGTTATAATAAGCAACTAATAAATGCAATAAATAAATAATTATGATGGGACTAAAGTGTGACTGACTTAACATAGATCCAACTCGCTGTCCCCAGAAACTTGAAACCAGTTCTATATCTTCAAACGATTTGCAGATTGCAAACCGTAGTGGTCTGTTGGTTTAGCACCACATGTTTTTAAATGTCATTTTTATTATCCCACCCCTCACCCTGCCCGCAGCACGCAGGCCCCGTGTCTCCTTCGTAGACCAGATCTGTAGCTAGCTAATAATGAGTAATAGAAGGTTTAGTATATGCGATTTTCTTGCCGTATGAAAACATGTTTCCTCAAGTAACATTTCCTGTAATTTTGTTTTATGTTCTCCCACATTTCACTCACATGTCATTCAGCACCATATGTATATAGCGTGTGGTTTCCCCCTCTTTTTCTCCCCCGCTCAACCCCCAACCTCTATTATGAGGAAGTGAGACTTCTTGTTTTTATTGGAATTCCAAGGATGGATAAGGCAAAGTTCATTCTCTTTATGTCATACGCTCAAGAAAACTTCTGGTAGCCATTAGTTCTGCAGAGATGAGGATGGCATTTGATGCATTTGCTTCAGCTATGCTAACGGTATTTGAGAGAGGATTCAGAGCCTCCCAAACAATAACATCCCCCAGGTGAAGTAGGAAAGGTCTGCTCAAGGTGAACTCCTGCCCTTTGCTTGACACATGCTTCTGAGGGTGATGTGCAGTGCAGTTGCACTGGCTAGACGTCTGGTATGCCATCTGTCTCCTTCAATCCATGAGGTGTGGGGTCTCAGGATGGAAGGAACATGGAGATACAGGCTTTCCCACTGTGACGGGGGCTACGGAGACGATGAGGAACTTTCCATTGTTTAAGCTGAGGATGAATTGGGGAGAGAATTGCCCCTCTCCAGATGGACATAAGGACCCTACTGGATCAGACCAAAAGTCCAACTGTAGAGCAGCCATATTCCTACCAGATATCATGTTAGGGTGCCACAGTGTCAAGCTGGGTGCTGCAAGGCTCTGTCCTGGGCCCAATGATGTTCAACATACAGTGGTACCTCAGGTTACATACACTTCAGGTTACATAGGCTTCAGGTTAAGAACTCCGCTAACCCAGAAATAATGCTTCAGGTTAAGAACTTTGCTTCAGGATAAGAACTCCGCTAACCCAGAAATAATGCTTCAGGTTAAGAACTTTGCTTCAGGATAAGAACAGAAATTGTGCTCTGGCGGTGCAGCGGCAGCGGGAGGCCCCATTAGCTAAAGTGGTGCTTCAAGTTAAGAACAGTTTCAGGTTAAGAACGGACCTCCGGAACGAATTAAGTACTTAATCAGAGGTACCACTGTATTTAAAAATTACAGTCGTACCTTGGTTTTCGAACAGCTTAGTTCTTGGACGTTTTGGCTCCCGAACGCCACAAACCCGGAAGTGACTGTTCCAGTTTGCAAACTATTTTTGGAAGCCGAACGTCCGACGGGGCTTCCGCAGCTTCCGACTGGCTGCAGGAGCTTCCTGCAGGAGCCAGTCAGAAGCCACGCTTTGGTTTCCAAACGTTTTAGAAGTTGAACGGACTTCCGGAACGGATTCCGTTTGACGTCCAAGGTACGACTATACCCAGTGGTTTCTAAAAAAAATGTTTTTGTTTGGACAAGTCTATCCAGACATGTAGACTACCCACCTGCGTTTTCATCTGGTTTTTAGCTCATTGTGGATTTTAATTATTTTTAAAAATGTTTTAAATAGTTGCTTTTAACTGTTTTTAATTGGTAATTTTATTGTTTTATTCTTGTTGTAAGTCACGTTGAGATTTTATTACAAAAAAGCAGCATTAGCAGAGCTGGAAATAATGCAAATGTATTTCACAACTGGCAAACCAATGCACCTCTTTGGTTTCAGACAGTACATGGGTAGATGAGTCTAAAAAGCTTGGGACACAAATTTCCACAGCCCTCTAGTGTGACTATGGTGGCTCATTTACTAGAAGTAATGTATTTAGTGTTAACTCTGGAAGTGTATACCCGATTCTGACCAAACCAAGCCTCCCAGAGCAAAATATACATCAGGAGACTTGGTTTGGTCACAATCAAGTACACACTTCCGGAGTTAACACTAAATACATTATTTCTGGTAAATGAGCCATCATAGCCACTAGAGGACTGTGGAATTTGTGTCCTGAGCCTTTTAGACTAATCGACCCATGTACTATATGAAACATTGGTTGCCAGATGTGAATGTTTTTTCCAGCTCTCCTACCCCACCATACACAATTCATATGAAATAAAAAGAAAATGAATCAAAATAATTTAATTTTATAAAGCTCTGTCACGTGTGTCCACATCTTCTGGAGGGCATCAGGTGGTCTATCCCTGTTCTAAAAAGGTCTTAAAGTGATTTTGAGAAGACCCCAGCCATACAGGTTAAAAGCTTTTCAAGTTGCAGCACCTGCAAGTGAATCATTTGCTGATTTCCCCCACCCTGATCTGCCTGTGTCCTCTTAAGGCAAGTATGAGGAACGTCTGGCCCTCCAGATGTTGTTGGAGTCCAACTCCCATCAGCCCCAGCTGTTAGTCAGGGTTGATTATCATTGTTGTCCTACAACATTTAGGAGGCCGCAGGTTGCCCAGCCACGCCAGATACTTTTAAAGAAACTTTTTATGCAGGATCGCTTGCATTGAGCCAAATTGCCACCCTGCCCCATGAAAACATTTTAGCATTTTCCATTCATAGCATCATGGCATGATTATAAAATCTGGCAGCAATGTCACTAGTCAATAGTAAAACATGGCAGAACAATGACATAATGTCTATAAAAGAGTCACAAAGAAATACTATGTATTAATAGCTCAGAATTTCAAAACAAAACAAAAAAACCCCAATAGAAACACGAGTGGTGTTTGGGTTCATTTCAGATGTCCCGAACCTGTGAAATTTGGATGGCTTTTAATATTTTTTCCTCCTCCAGTGGTCTGTAATGAGAAAAACTGTTCTCTTTCAAAAACAAAAAACCACCCTATTTGCCCTATGATCTCTCCAGGATTCCTTAACCATATTTTGAATTTGCCAAAGTAAGAGTTTTTATAGAAGCACAAGTACTGCTTTATCCTTTAAATAATCGTGGTGAATCTAAGGATACGTTCCAGGAGAGATGATGAAAAGGTGAGGGAAATTTGCACAACGTGACACAACTTTCCACTATGATAGAATCATAGAACTGTTGGAAGTTGGAAGAGATCCTGTGGGTCACCTCATCCAAACCCCTGAAATGCAGGAATCTCAACTAGATCATACATGAGATGGCCATCAAATCTCTTCTTTAAAACTTCCAAGGAAGCACCACATTCCAAGGGTGTCTGTTCCACTGTCAGAAAGTTCTTCCTGATGTTTAGTTGGAATCTCCTTTCTTGTAACAGGAAAATGTTGACCTTCAGAGCGGGGAAAAGCAAGCTTGCTCCATGTGACAGCCCTTTAGATATTTGAAGACGGCTATCATATCTAGCAGAAAGTAGTGAACACTGTCTCATAAAAATAAAAGTACCCCAAAGTGCAGTTCTACACATGTGTATTCGAAAGTAAGTCTCACTGAGTTGTTTTTTTAAAAAATTATTTATGGCGTTTACACCCCAGAGCAATCCTAAGGCGGTCCCTGCCCTTAGGCTCAGTCACAATCTAAAAGACATGGCACAAGAGGAGAATGGAATAGGAGGGATGAGGGGAAAACAAGCTCCAACAAAAGTTCCTCAAGTCTCAGTTCACAATTATAGTGCAGTTATATAGTTCTGTCTATGCAGATCTGGGCTGTCTAGAAGAATAGCAATTCCTCTCCAACGTCATGTACTGGTTCTGGCTGCCTTTTGTTTGATGAAAGAGCAGAGCTCTTCTTCTCCCTCCCAGATCAGATTGAGGAGCAGAACTGGTGACAGCACAGTTTCTCACACAGAGTTCTTCCCTCAGAAAGCTGACTTGATGGCACATAGAGTTCAAAGGGGTCTGCTCCCAGGTAAGTCACAGGATTGCAGCCTGAGGCCAAAACCTCATAGATCGAGAGTGGTGGGCAAGATTCAGCTACCAGTGGCCTGCTTCATCACAGCACTGGGGTGAGATAAGAGGTGTAAATGCTGGGCATCAGGAAAACTTGGATCAGAAAGTCGGCGGTTCGAATCCCCGCGACAGGGTGAGCTCCCGTTGCTCGGTCCCAGCTCCTGCCCACCTAGCAGTTCGAAAGCACGTCAAAGTGCAAGTAGATAAATAGGTACCGCTCTGGCGGGAAGGTAAACAGCATTTCCGTGTGCTGCTCCGGTTCGCCAGAAGCAGCTTAGTCATGCTGGCCACATGACCCGGAAGCTGTACACCGGCTCCCTCGGCCAGTAAAGCGAGATGAGCGCTGCAACCCCAGAGTCATCCGCGATTGGACCTAACGGTCAGGGGTACCTTTACCTTTTTAAAAGAAATGTAGTGAAATGCTTCCCCTAAATTCTCTGCCCACAAAAGGATCGCTTGTTTTACTATTGTTATCCCACGATTGATTCCTGTTTGATATCGTCTAATGATACTTGCAGACTATCCTTTATAGTTAAAAAACAAATTATAACGCTGAAATAAATCCCAATGGCTGATAGCCCAGCAAAAAAAGAAACTACATAAAATGCAGCAGCTATAAATCAAAACCAGCACAAATTCCAGTGAGGGGGAAAATGCGGTGCAGAAAACTGATGGATGGCAATTCAAAGTACTGGGAGAACAACAAGGTGCCCCAAAGACCATGGCAACTCGTCGCTTGAAGTTCCAGCAATCAAGTGATGAATGTGAATGTATGAATCAGTAGAAGCAGAAGTTTTCTCTTGACAGAACTTTAGCCAGATAGTCAAAAGCATACATGATCCATGCTATAGCAACCAAGTTTTTTTAAAAAAAATATTGCAGACAGAGTTTTCTTGCAGACTTCCTGCCACCTGGCTAATAATCAGTCTTCAGGTGCCATTGGACTTGCAAATATGATGGAACTTAAATTCCTCTTCAGTATCCAGCCATTATGCTGGTGGCCGATATAGGTGCTCAGGGAGAGGGAATGAATGGCAGATGGAATGAAAGGAAGCGCCGAGAATTATATTATTATTCATTCAGCCATGATGCCTTTTGGGGTGAGATTTTAAAATGGAATCAAAAGTGTATTGTTAAAGGGGGTGGAATAGGATGGAGCGCTGTTGGTTTATGTACCGGCAACCCAGAACTATTGGCAAATGGAAGTCAAAACCTTTCAAGCTATAAAAGACTCAGAGAGCCCCCAAACAAAAGCACTTAGCCATATTATGTTAAGTGTTTCTTGTGTGAGTTGTCACTCCCTCTAATGGAGAACTCCGCAGCTGAGTCCCAACAGGACTGGAATCAAAACAGCGTTGCTGAGACATGAAAGGGGAATTATATCAGCATGTTCTAAGGGCTGCAAAAGTACAAATCATCTTAAGGGGAGGGGGAAACCTAGATGGTTTTTTAAAAAAGCACAGTGAGAACTGAGCATGGTCAATGGCAATAGAACGTTGGGGAGAACAGAACAGAGTATTCTGTAAAAAGGCATGGCTGACAGGAGCACTCCATGCTGCAATGTTTTGTTGCAGCTCCCACTGGTTTTCTCTTAAATTCATTTCATGCATTGCCCAGTCACTCTCACTTATGTCAGAGGAAATTGTGTACCATGTGCTCCAGCTGTCTTAATTTGCCTGGGGTAGTTCCTATTTTTATTACCTGGTAAATCACTGCTCTTATTTTGTCCCTTTGTTTGTCTTGTGGCGGGGAGGGGGGGGGTGTCTTTTTGAAATCTTGTTTGTGCAGATTCCTTCCTGAGGACTCTAGAAGTTAGATTTCCAAGAGGAGGAGACTAGATGAAACTTGTCTCAAATGCGCATTGGTATAGAAACAGGGGCCTGGCATTTTCAGCCCCTATTTTCAGCTGTGAAACGGAGTGCATATAACATGCCCGTGATTTGTATTAGATCCGGGTATAAATGCAAACAACTAATATTCCCGGGGGCATTTTAGAGGGTGAGGGAGGGGCAAGGTGGGGAGAGAGGAAAGCTGATACCAATGTAAACATTATGAAAACATTGCAAAGGGGAGACCAGCCTAGTCCTAGCCCATAAATAGAGAACGAACAACTGCATGAAGCTTGTTCCCCTCACACCCGGCACCAACAGAGCTCCAGCTATTGGTTGTCTTGTAACTGCAAAGAGGAGATCGGGCATGTATGTAGAATTGTGACCCACCAGAGAAGACCAAAGGCTACTAGGTGGTTGCTCAACTTCCATCCTACCAAGAACTTCAGCAAAGGAAGATCAACCTGGCCCCAAATTGATATAAATAAAGACATAGGAAGAGCCCTGCCTGATCAGGCCAAAGATGGTGGTGGTGATTTGTACCCCTTCTATCTGACTGGGTTGCCCCAATCCCTCTGGGTGGCTTCCAACATATATAAAAACATAATAAAACATTAAACATTAAAAAAAACCTTCCCTATACAGGGCTGCCTTCAGGTGTCTTCTAAAGGCTGTATAGTTACTTATCTCTTTAACATCTGATGGGAGGGCATTCCACAGAGGGGGCGCCACTACTGAGAATGCCCTCTGCCTGGTTCCCTGTAAACTCTAGGGTATTGATCCCTTTCTGAATTAATTAGACCTAAGCATGAGGCTGGTTATCTCACAGAAGTTACATTGGCAACAAGGGTGATGGTAAGTCAAACTCTATGTTAAAGGTTTGTTTTCTCTCTGCAAAGCTCAGGCCATCTCAACCAGCTTTAGCCCAACTCCTGAACAGAATTTGGAATAGGGGTACATTTGTTGTTGTTTAGTCGTTTAGTCATGTCCGACTCTTCGTGACCCCATGGACCAGAGCACGCCAGACACTCCTGTCTTCCACTGCCTCCCGCAGTTTGGTCAGACTCATGTTGGTAGCTTCGAGAACACTGTCCAGCCATCTCATCCTCTGTCGTCCCCTTCTCTTAATGCCCTCCATCTTTCCCAACATCAGGGTCTTTCCCAGGGAGTCTTCGCTTCTCATGAGGTGGCCAAAGTATTGGAGCCTCAGCTTCAGGATCTGTCCTTCCAGTGAGCACTAGGGGCTGATTTCCTTAAGAATGGATAGGGGTACATTACACTGGCATAATTTACCCCATTGGAAATTACTCTGGCTTCCTATGATTTGGATTGCTCTGCTCATGTATCAAGAATATGGACTACCTATTTTGTACATCCTAAAGGTGAGGAGCTTGTACATATTTAAAATATGAGCACAGATTTGAGCTTGTTTTCCGAAGAACATAAAAACTCCAGATTTCAGAATGTGTGTGGCCCTCTGTTGCACCTCTGTCATCTGACACATGGCATTTGCTGAAACTGCGCCACACCTTTTCCTTTTGCCGCTGGTAGTTTACATGCCTCCGTGAGCACAAGCAAGGCTTTCTCATGTTCCACCTGCAAAAGGAGGGGAGGGAGTCAAAGATCATTAAGCTGGCACTTCCAGTTTTTTAATCTGTGGATGAGTAAATTACTTCCTCCTGCAGCTCAAAAAAGAATTTCTACAAGCTTTTGCTGAGTGACGGATGTGACAGGAGCTTTTGTGAGCCCCTGCCAGGAGATCCTCAACAATGCCAAATAATAACAACAACAAACAACAACAACAACAGCCATCATTGTTTAGAAAATTAATGCAGCTGCAGGCACAGGGCTACGTTTAAAAGACAAGACACCAATTTGTGTGAACTGACTGTCATCCTTACAATATTGGCTCCATTGTTAGTGATAACAAATGGCGAGGGTGTCATGCTTGCAGATTTGCTTCTTTCAACAATCTTGGAGGGTGTTCTGTAGCATTGTTACTTTGCTAGGAAGAGCCTACCATATTTTAAAAGTCGCTGCCAAAGCTTGGCAGACACTTCATGAAGGGTGCCATAGAGGGAGGACACGCTACAATTCAAACCAGATATTATTATTCCTTGAGAGCATGTATAGTAGGGCTAGGGATTTTTTTGTTTTGTTCCCAGGGGCCACATTCTGTTGTGGGGAACATTTCAGGAGCCACATGCAAGTGGTGGGCAGGGCCTGAGGCAAAAGTGGATGTGACCCTTATGATTGTGCAGTAGGCTACGCTGCAGCCATGCAAAAGTCAAGCGGTGTAGACACCCAGGTACATTTCTCCACCCTCCGTCCATGCAAGCAAGAGGCATTACCAAAGTTCAAGCACATATTCCAGAACAGCAAAAACCCTCAAACAGGATCAATGAGGGATAAGCCTGAGGAGAAGGAAGGGGGGTCTGGGGAAGGAGCTAACAGAGCCCAAGTGCCCTATACAGAGGGCATTTCATTCCTGGGCCTGAGGTTCCTCACCCCTGAGCTGTAGGGCTGTGTATATATACTAACTGTGTACAGTTAACACATAGAAAGTGGGAAGTGGAATTGCACCAATGGGCTCTTCTCCCATGTACACCTTTGCCCTGTCTGTGCATGCACAGCACCCCTTTCTTTCCATGCAGGGAATCCAGCATGTGCATTTGTATGCATGTAGGTTTTTAAAACTAATTGTGCCGATTGAGCGTAGGCGAAGGAGAAGCCAGTGGGCATGTGTGGCTATCCTTCCATTTCCGTGTCTCAGTATGTTGACTGCACACACAGGCAATGTATGGACCACCCAGAGCCATCTTTCCCATTGGTCTTAGTGGTTCGTTGCGCCAGGGCGCCGGCCTCTCAGGAGTGCCCTAGCGAGTGGGGAAGCTGTGCAGCTTTGCTGGCAGCCACCCCTTTCCCTGCATACCCGCCAGCTGTGCCCCACATGGCTGGTGGGTGTGCACCTTCTTTCCCGAGCCTCCACAGGAAGAGAGCAATCCCCACAGAGACTTAGGATGGAAGCTGCATGCAGCTTCCCTCACAAGCCTCTGCATCTGCTAAAGACGGCCCTGCTCCCGGTCGTTGTCCTCCTCCAGCTTCCTGGCAAAAGGCGGCGTGCAGATTTCCCGGGCTGCTTTCTCTGGCACCCCTATGCCAGAGAGCATGTCCGCCAGCACGTTTTCCTGCTTGATCGCCGCCACTACGCCGGGGATTGGGGCGGTGGGGGAGGCAGAGGACATTTTCCACCGCCCCCTCCCTTGCTTTGGAGTTGCCAGGGGGTGCGCCGGAGTGATCTTTGCACCACAGCGCCAGATATACTTAAGACGGCCCTGGGACCACCTTTGTATCTCTGTCCCACTCAGTAGATTCACACATTAGATAAGCCACAATAAAAGCATTATACAGACCTTTACATATTACTTTGGCTAATAATAATAAAAAGAAGGGTGGTAGTTTCCTTTGCTATAGTTATCATTAAACAGATATTCTAAATTCCACTGCTTTGGGGGAAGCTGGTGGGTGAGTTTAATATTGAATATTTCCAAGACTTAAGTCTTACCAACAACTTTCCCCTTTCCACTGAAATCAGATGTGCTGTTCTATTATATTTTCCTTTTATTCACCACCAATTATATTCTGACTTGGCTTGCACATAATGCTAAGCCATGGTTATGTAAACTTGATCATTCAAACCTAGCCTAGTGGCTTAACCGTGGTTTATTGAGCATGAACAAACCATGCACAATAGTCATGGTTTGTTGCTGTTTTGTAAACCTTGGTTTACATTAACCATGATTTAGCATCATATGCCAACCCGGCCACTGAATCTTTGCTTGCATAGCTGGTCATTTCTAATGCAACTTTCCCCTATGACAAGAGCAAGGAAGTAGGGGGATAATGATTGCTGGCAAAAGTCTTCACAAGACCAGTAGGGATACTTGTGGATCTTTCACACAAAACATGCTGGACAGTTTTAGGAGCACTGGAAGATAAACCCACGTCCCAGATTTGCATTTCAATGTTCCAAGATATTATGGAGTCTGCTTTCTTCAAGAGTCTTGCTTCCATTTTCTTGCTTGCATCTTATTCCATATTAACTGATGTTTTGGCTTGGCTTGACTTTTTTCTTAGACAACAATCCTGATCCCTCTGCCCTCTAGTCTTTCATTTCACCAAGAATAATTCCTGCCTCAACTGGTGACTAGGTATACAGAGTAGACTATCAGCTTACTTAGTTATAATTAAACATATGCCCCTGCATGTTCGGAGCACGTTTCTATTTATTCTAACTCTGAAAGCTCTTAAAATATAAATAATACAGGAGGAGGAGGAGGAGGAGGAGGAGGAGGAGGAGGAGGAAGCAGGTCACTAACGACAACAGAACAACAGTTCCTGTACAGCTTGTTGCTGGCAGGCAGCTGTACTGGTAGTGAGTCTTCAAGAAAAATATTTTCCTTAATTGGGGTGGAGGCAGACCTTTTTCATCTCAAGGGCCACATACTTTTGTGTGCAGCCTTCTGGGGGCCACAGTCCAGTGACTCTCTTCCTCTTCCAATTAATAATTGTGCAGCAGATTGGGATGGGCAGATCTGTCATTTTCAGTTTCTCTCAATTTCTTGTTTTTCCAGTTTATGTTCAGTTCCTCGCAGTTCCACATCAGTGGAAATTCACCAGCATTTTCTCCTAACATTTTAATGCAACTTTCCCTCACAGGTGCATTTTTTTCAAAGCCATTTTCCCAAATATAATGCATTTTTTTTGCATATTATTTCCATAAATGTATGCATTTATATTACCCTAGTGGATGCATTTTTGCACAAATTTCACTTGGCTGGCAAACTGCACTGCAAAATCAGGAACAGTCTGAAATTCAAAGGACAGACATGTTTCAGTTTGCATATTGTTTTGGGATGTGCAAATTAGGTAGGTTTGCCTTTCAATGCAAACTGAGCTGAATTTCTCCCTGATCCCTAATAGAAGATGACACTTCAGCCAGGTGCAACTTGTCCTGCATGCTACACCTGCTGGAATTTCCTCTTGTGCATAGATGGCCTTCTTTTATAGATGATCATACTTCTGTGCTAGGATATGGAGTGACACCAACATCTACTTCAACTGACCTGGGTTCTTTTAACACCAAGACTGTAATCATTTTCCAACCCCTGGCTTCCTGGCGTTTTCTTCTAATGTGAATGCCAGGCATTACTACAGCTCTGTGAAATCAATTTGACTGTGGCTTCGGAGCACATAGCACTTCTTCTTCTTCTTTGGTAGTCGAGTAAGATTGTCTTCCATGAACATGGTCTCAATGATGTGTCTGTAGATGACTGAGGAGGCCAATTCTGGATCCACACGTCCTTCCACAGTGGGGACATACCCGTATATACTCGAGTATAAGCTGACCCGAATATAAGCCGAGGCACCCAATTTCACCACAAAAAACCTGGGAAAGCTTCATAGGAGCCACTGCCTGCCTCACTCGAGTATAAACCGAGGGCGGCTTTTTCAGCACAAAAAATGAGCTGAAAAACTAGGCTTATACTCGAGTATATACAGTAGGTTTCCGGGTGGGAGTTGATCATGGTGAGGGTTTGCCAAACGTGCCTTCCTCTTAGCTCGTTTCTCCCTTTCGTCCTGAGTTTGAGCATCTTCAAAGTCCATGAAACCTTTGGTAAAGGCTGTTCTCCAATTGGAACACTCACAGGCCAGTGTTTCCCAATTTTTGGTGTTTATCCTACATTTTTTTTTTTTAGATTTGCCTTGAGAGAGTCTTTAAACCTCTTTTGTTGACCACCATTTCCATTTTTAAGTTTGGAATAGAGTAGTTGCTTTGGAAGACGATCATCAGGCATCCGAACAACATGACCAGTCCAACGAAGTTGACGTTGAAGAATCACTGCTTCGACACTGGTGATCTTTGCTTCTTCCAGTACACTGGCATTAGTTTGCCTGTCTTCCCAAGTGATGTGTAACCAGCGGACAGTGAGAAGTTTATCTATTACCCCCTTTTCCCCGAGGTGGGTTTTGGAAACACATGCATACAGTTTAAATGGTATTGGTTGCTGCACTTGTAGGGGCCATATTTACAACACAGTCCTACTGAAGCACATACCTTCTTCCCCAATTTGCAGCCCTTCCAGATGTTTTGGACTACAATTCCCATCAGACCCAGCCAGATCCAAAGGGAATTTCACCCCTCACATGCCTAGATGATTGGCTTGTGCTATACATGATAAGTGGGGGTTGACAGAGAAAAGCAAGCCACCTGGGGAGAGACACAGCTAAGCTGAGTACTTTCCCTGCCTCCCCTCATAATAATTTGCCTTGGGTCACCTGAAAGCACTTCCATCCAAGGTTAGAGGGATGCTCTGGTTTCGTCAGAAGCAGCTTAGTCATGCTGGCCACATGACCCGGAAAAACTGTCTGTGGAAGCGGACAAACGCCGGCTCCCTCAGCCTGTAAAGCGAGATGAGCACCGCAACCCCAGAGTCGTTCACGACTGGACTTAACTGTCAAGGGTCCCTTTACCTTTTAAGCAGCACCTCAATAGCTGAATGAGAGTTAGACCCCATCTGCACTATAGATCTAAAGCAGTATCATACCACTTTAAGGAAAGCCTACCAAGTGGTGGCTTACCTGAGAGCCTTTGATACGACTGGCCTACCTAGACTGGCCATTGTAGAAGGAAGAGAGTAAAAGCTCCCTCACCCTCAACCCATTGCACCCACCACTGTTGAAAAACATGGCAGATCAGAACAAGACATAACTCCACTGGAGATTTTGAATCTTCCCAGTGATTGTTTTCTTTTTTAACACAGCTTCATTTGAGCTCTAAAGGCAGAAGGCACATTGAAGTGGTGATTGTGGTGGAGGACACCATTTTTAGAAGCAGGAAAAGACCAAGGTGCTCTTTTTAGAATGAAGCTTTCAACAACAGCAACATGACATTTAAGTAAATGAGGCAATTAGACCAGGGAAGGAAAAAACAAACAACCCTCTCGATACAAACAGGTGAAAGAAAGAAATCCCCACCCATGACCAGAACCTTAAAACAACACTGAAAATTTATTAGGAAGCAAGAGGCAGAACCACGAATAAGATATTTTCAGATGCGACTCCTTTTTAGGCATTGGCAACAAATTTTCTTAATGTCATATTGGTGAAACTTCTAGTTATGGGGCACATTTCACCAAAGGTGAGGGCCAATCTGCACATGGGTCTTGGCATCTAAGGGGTAGGTTTGTTTGTTAGTTAAATGCAGTTGGGGGGAGGGGGGAGTTGATAATTTTTGAGGTTAGAGCCGGTGTGGAGAGTGGAATTTAACCCTTTCTTCCCCGTTAGGATCCTGATGGAAAACCCTCTTCTGAAATTATTTGCTTTTGAAAGGGCGGGGGAGGGGGGCAGGGAATCCCTCACTGGTGCCAATGGGAGATTCCCGCCCCTCCAATGCAAATGTCACCTCTTAAAATGCACACAATCCGACTGAGGAACTGAAAACAGCAGGTTAACTGCAGAAGGCTAAAAAACTTGCTTGCAGGAACATTCTCTGTTATTGTACGTTGAGAGCATTCATTTGAGTCTAAATCCAAAACTAGGCACATTTGCACGGAGATTCTAAGTGTTTCCGCACTTTTGATAACAGCGTAGATAAAGCAATACAGTGCATTCAAATGCTAATGTGCAGATGGGATGAGATAAAGATGCATTTCTTCCTGCCATGTGATCATCTTATTGTGCGCTATCATTCATTCCAGACTGTCCACAAG
The DNA here is from genome assembly GCA_034641385.1 of Darevskia mixta. Classification (NCBI taxonomy): domain Eukaryota; kingdom Metazoa; phylum Chordata; class Lepidosauria; order Squamata; family Lacertidae; genus Darevskia; species Darevskia mixta. The sequence goes on along the minus strand of JAWWNH010000014.1, from coordinate 23,209,615 downwards.
CGCAAGGCACTATTTTGGAAGGATAACGTGTCTGCAGAGCTTGAAAGCACAAACTCAGAAGACATATCTGTTCTCAAGAACTTGTTTAAGAGTCTTAAGAACTAAGGCCCATCTACTTCAGCAACTTGTTCTTGCAGCGTCCCCAGATGCCTACATGGATCCCAGAAGAAATAGCATTCTTCTCCCTTGTGGTCCCATGTAGCTGATCTTCAGAGGCAGACTGCAGGAGGCACATGGGGAGAGGAAGTCCCATTACGCAAGTGGAAGTGATTGCATTAATGCAGGCATAGGCAAACTCGGCCATCCAGATGTTTTGGGACTACAACTCCCATCATCCCTGACCACTGGTCCTGTTAGCTAGGGATGATGGGAGTTGTAGTCCCAAAACATCTGGAGGGCCGAGTTTGCCTGTGCCTACATTAATGAGATGACTTTGCTGGATACAACCCCATGGCCTTCATATATAGAATGAGAAGGAAGGCCGTAGCTCAGTGGCAGAACTCATGCTTTGCATGCAAACGTTTTCTTGTTCAATTTTGGGCATTTCCTGAAAGGGCTGGAAAAGACTGATGCCTGAAATCCTGGAGAGCCACTGCCAATCAGAGTGGACAATACTGAGCTACATGGAACAGTGGACTCAACCTGCAGTCCTAAGCCCACTTACCTGGCAGTAAACCCCACTGAGGACTCAGCTATACAGCTGCAAAAAAAAAAAATGTTTTAAGTGTGTTGTAAAGTGCAATATACAAAAGTGACACTTGGTGGTGATGGTGAGTTATGGCAAGTTCAATATATTTTCCAACATTGTTTTTTAAAGCATTTTCACAACCTATATGTGTGTGTGTGTGTGTGTGTGTGTAAATTCCACCTGAATTCAATAGGAGTTACTTCTGGGTAGGTATGGGGGAGAAATTCAGCTCAGTATGCGTTTAAAGGCAAACTTGCCCAATTTATATTTTCTGAAACAATACATGCAGCGAAATTAATCATCATCATCTATTCTAAGTAATGTGCACAAAACCGTATAACCTGGAGACAGCAAACCCCAGATTAATTGCAAGAGCTCTGCCGGCTGGCTGGTTGAGGATGCCATGCAGTCTGCAAAGGGCACCTTCTTTGCTGCCTGCAGTGCCATATAGTAGGCATGGTTATGTTGTGAGCCCTCTGAGTGACATTTGCACCACTCATGCTCTCACCACTTTGCTTCATAGCCCATAGCTGTGTGGGATGGGATCCATGGGTAGCAGTCAAGTACAACATTCATTGCAATGCTAGAGTGGACATGCAAGGGAATGTTTGGTCCAGCCAGTCGAAACTTCCTGTTCCTCCTGGCCTGGAGCATCCTTCCTCTTGCATGTGACCAGAGGTGGGCGTGACCTTACCTGTCCAGGTAACAAAAGGACGAGTCACGCAGCACTCCCCCCCCCCTTGTTTCTCTTTCTCCTTTTGTTGCTTCCAGCAAGGACTGCTCTGTTGGCTTGCAGGCAACAGCAGCACAGGGATTATCCCCCATATGGAGGTTATGATTTTTGTCCAAGCCGAGCGGCAAACAGCTGCAGCGAGGATGGTCTGACTTTTGCCTGTCTCACTAAGCCATGAGAAAGCTGCCTTATCTGTTTTCCTACATGAAATGTTTATGTTTCACTGTACTATTGTAATCCCAGCCTTTGTGCTCTCTCTTCTGGCTAGACCTGATGCTGGACGGCCGCTTTATGCCAGCTCTGTCTTACTGAGATGGCAGCAGAGATTCTCTCTGCACTTTTCCTATAATAAATAGTTTAGCCTTAATCATGGCTTGTGTGTGTTGTTCTTCACGCTGGGGAACAATCACATATGACTGCGCCACCGGACTACTCCAGTAGCCAGGGATGTGCGCACACGGCTTTGCTCTGGCTTTGGGGCAGTCTCACAAACTGCCCCAGGCGGGGTATTTGCTGACAGTGGAACAAAATCCACATGTTGCTATTTGTAACTTTAAGTCTTTAAGCCTGCCTGCAGGATTGATACTGTGTACTGCCTGAACGTGAGTAAACTTACTTTTTGTTGACTATGAATAGGATTGTGGTGTGTTTATACTTTTAAGAGGGATTCAAGGGAATTTACCAGGAACATACAATTCAATCTGAGGCAGATTGAATTGCATAATAGTAATAGGTTCTAACGAGCCTGCAACCAGCTTTCTGCTGTGCGTGAGAAGGGGAATGTAACTCTGCTACATAAGGAAGGATATTAATAAACAATATATCCTCTCCTGCCACCCTGAACATTCCCACAAGCTTCCCAGAACAATAGGGAACCAACTGGGTTCTTCCCAAATCAATGTGTGAATGGAAATGCAGGTCTCCTTCAAATTATACATTTCTCCAAAATTTGCAAAGCAGACTGCAACCTGATGCAAAAAATAGGGCGAACTGAACCTAAGATTGAAAAATGAATGAGAATCTGAGAGAAACTGAAATGGGCGCTTAGCAAGAGTTGGCCTGCAACATTTTCACACCTGAAACAAAAAGTCAAAATGACATCCCAGATATGTTAAGTATCGCCTGTTCCCACATGAACCTGCCTGCATGCGAAGATCATCTTTGAAGGCTTGAAGGCCCTCCTATGAGTTCCACCAACAGACGAGGTTCATTTGGTGAGGACACAAGGGCAAATAGTTCCCCTCCCTGTTGAACGTTTGGTATCTACCAAAGCCTGTTTTCATTCCAGCAGACATGATAACTGGATTCTAATTTTAGCATTTGAACCAATTTTTATTTTCATTGTATTGTGTTCCTTGTATACTGCTTAGAGATGACGGCAGCACACATAAGTGACCCTTCTGTTGAACATCAATCAAGGAAGACTGTTTATTTGAAATAACTCAACCACCATGCAAGATATTTGGCTGAAAACCTCAATCCTATTAGAAAACCCATGGTTCATTTTGTTTATCAGCCGCATTGCCCTCAGCCCAACAGAGTTTCAGAATCCTACCTTACTTCTATGTTTTAAAAATGTTTATTTAAAAAGGTGTGTCTGAACTGCGTTTTTAAAATACAAAACTGGATTACCTTGTGGAATAGTACAGGGCTGTGTGAAGCCTAGTTAATACTAATTATGGTCAGATTCTGCTACTGAAACATTGATTACAGCTAGACATAGGCAGCTTGAATGATGTGAAAGATGCCACTAATCTCCTTTATTCTTGATGAGTGTATTTTTCACCATGTTCCAATTTATCAGAGTTTGATTCATTCACAACGAGCCCCTTTAAAACCAAATCCCACCACCCCTTCATGTTTTAGTACTTACATCACAAATATGTATGAAAGCCATTTTTGTTCTCCCAACTGGAATTTTCTTTTTAAGAGTTCTATTTTTATTTCTTCTTTAAAATCTGACATAATTACCATGCCAGTGCTAGCTGGCTGCATTTGATTTGGGATGCATTTAAGTTTATAAGCTGGTATCGGAGCAAGTTTGCTGTTTGATCATTAGAAGCTATATTGCTCTGCAGAGTCACCACTGCCTCCCCCTGCCCCTGGCAACATAGGAAAGTAAACATCTGAAATAGAAAGAAAACAGTCTTAATAAAATGAGAGTAACAGAGCAGGGTTTGGGGTGGCTTTGTCCATAGACTTGGGAATCTGAAATAAAACCTGTAGCCTGTTGTCATCATCTAAGCAAGAGGCTAATTATGTTCTGCCATGTCGATCCATTACAATGCACTATAATTGAGCTGGAGAATAGTATTTGTATTAAAAAAAATAGCTGGCCTCAATTAGACAGGAGTGTGTTTGAGCTGAAGGAACTAGCTGCCGTTTTAATGAATGAAGCTCTGTTGTTGAGCCATTGAATGTATTCGTCACATTCCTTCCTCCTGTGACCCTGGCGAGAAAACTGCCACTCGGAGTGGAGGCGTGCGCTGAATGTGCACTTATTTTTGGAGAAACTGATACAAACATGGTTTGATACGTAGGCACTGCCTCCAAGCTGCAAGCCACATGCCAGGAAGCAGCTTCAGTAACTGCATTCTGGTTGCAGCTATAGATGGATGATGAGCCCTCCATACCTGTGGGACAGGTATTGCTCCTTCTGCTTAATTGTGTATATTTCTAACCTCTATTAACATGTGTTTCCAAGAGCTCAAAAGCCAGTGAGCCGCAATAACAAGGAAACCAAACGATGGCAGGGAACCAGTCAAGATGAGCATCACATCCAGTCATTTCTAGGGCACCTTTCCAATATACAGTGGTCAGGGGCGTAGGAAGTGGGAGGTGGGGGGGCGGTCCGCCCCAGGTTCCATCATGGAGGGGGGGGGGGACAAATTATCAAGGAACAATTACTGCCCTACTAGGGTGGTTCATAAAAAACTTTTGTTGAAAATGCCTGCTCCAAAGGTCTTATCTTACTACTAGGGATTATATAGCTATATACGAAATTTCATGCATATCAGTTAATATCTTGACTCTCCTCCATGAAAATAGCTGTTTACTTGGCCATTTTCCTATGTTGTGAAGGCTGAAATTTCAATTCAGTGGAGCACTTACTGTTCCCAACCCTAACACTGCGGAAAGCCATCTAATTAGACTTTAATTTGATTTTGACATGTTTTTAGGGGGTAATTTAATTATTGTTTGATTTTATACCCATGTTATGTATCTGATGTTAGCCACCCTGAGCTCGACTTCGGCCGGGGAGGGCGGGATATAAATAAAAGTTTATTTTTACTTATTATTATTCCTTTGTAAGAAAATATGAAATAATGTAAAACCATTTTTGCAGGCAAAAAAAAAAAAAATCAATGTGGGGGTGTGTGTGACAAATTTTCCGCACTGGGTACCACCTGACCTTCCTACGCCTCTGACAGTGGTACCTCGGGTTAAGTACTTAATTCGTTCCGGAGGTCCGTTCTTAACCTGAAGCGTACTTAACCTGAAGCACCACTTTAGCTAATGGGACCTCCTGCTGCCGCCGTGCCGCCAGAGCACAATTTCTGTTCTTAGCGGAGTTCTTAACCTGAAGCGTACTTAACCTCAAGCGTACTTAACCCGAGGTACCACTGTACGTAAGAACTTAAGAAGAAGCCTGCTGGATGCAGCCAGTGCCATATCTAGTCTAGCATCCTGTTCTCAAAGTGGCCAACCAGATGCCTATGGGAAGCTAGAAAGCAGCACCCGACCAACCTGAGATTCCCAGAAACTGGTGTTCACAAGCATACTCTCTCTGACACAGGAGGCAGAACATAGCCATCATGGCTATATGCAAGGCCAGTGAGATTTTTTAAAAAAAAAAGAATTTGCGTGTTATTTATTTATTTAAATTTGTAGCCCAGCTTTCCTCCCAAAGGAGCCCAGGCCAGCAAAACAGCAAAACAATACATGTAAAAATGAAATAAACACACATTCAAAACTTCTAAAAGCAATTAACAACATTTAAAAAGATTTAAAAGCATTACAAGAGTATGGGCTTAGGGTACTGCCTGAAGGAACATGAGGTAGCTAATCTCCAGAAAGAAAGGAAGCAGAAGGAATTAAATGAAATAATAGAAATAAATGAAAAGAAGAAGTAAGTGCGCAACAGCATTGAGTAAAGTGGATACCTGCTTTTGCTGGTGGATCTGATAAAACATCATAAGCGCTATATTGAATTTTTGATACGCTGAATTTTTGATGTGCTTCAAATAGTGTTAATGGGGTCGTGAAGAAGTCCCTCACCCTCTGCTTAGTTCATGTCTGTTCACACTCATCGTTCCTTGGTCTGCTGCCACTTTTGTGGTTGGCTTTCGGAAGAAAAGAAAAGGTTAAAGAGCTTTTTCATAATGTGGATCCAGGCAGTCAAGGCATCGCATCGTGAATGCAACGATATCATAACCCACATAGCCTATCAGCTTTTTCTCAGCCCTGTTGCTGCGCAGTGATGCACATAAAAGTCTGGATTTTAGAATTTTCCTATAAACACTGTCACACCTTTTCAAATACCAGGGCAGCGGAGGGAAACCGGTCCAAAATAGGGAGGGCGTTTTGAGTGGAGTGAAAACGTCCAAGAAAACTCAGCATTAGTGGAAAGCCATCTTTCCATTATCCGCGTAGCCTTTAAAACCCATCCGTGTAAACCTCCTTCTGACAACTGCCACAACGCAGAGAATTCCATTACTTTTGTAAACCTGACACACACAAAAAGGCTGTTGAACAGAGCAGTGTTTTGTTTTGTTTTTCTTAACGGAAAGCAAAGAAAATGTCTTTTAAAAGACGGTGACATCTCTGGAAAGCATGAAACAGACTTGTTCTGCCTCAAGGAAATGTAATTCAATATGGAAGGTAGAACGCCCTTTGCCTGAACCTGGCCATCGGTATTTCTGAAAACAAACACCTCCCCCCCACCCCCCCCCCAACTTTACACAACAAACCAATTTGCTTCTGGTTTTTGGATTAAAAGGCGTCACCGAGTACAATCTCACTCCACCCCACTAGCAAATCAGATCTTACATCAGAATTGGAAATAACTCTGGATTTGAAAATAACTTGCAGGCACATCGGTCAATCAAATAAAGGCACTGCTGCGAAAAGGGCCCCAGATAACTTAGTCACAACAAAGACAACTATTTTCAGAGAGAGCTCAGCAGGCCCACATTCTGCTTGCAGCTGCAGTCTGGCCCGGAAAAAGCGCGGCAAGCCGGCTTTGGAGAGTGTCCAGAAAGAGAATCAGAATGAGCTCAAGGGTCTTCTTACCTTCCAAGAGAGTGTGAAAAAATTTAACATGAGCTATAAGTCCACCGCAGCTGTCAAGGGAGGCTTGAGGTAAGCGGGTTAAGCAAATTGAGACCCCAAATAAACTCATGTTTGTGTTAGCACCAGTGGAGTGCAACCTGCTCACCATTCCGGCGCCCAGCAGACACAGCAACAAGGTCCTGACGTCAGCGAGCACCGGTGAGAAATACAACCTGGCAAACTAATGCGAAATATGCACCTTACTTAAGGAACTGGGTGACCTGGAGACACAACACCATCCTCCAATGGATGCTGGTCCATTATGACAAACGGGGCACCAACTTCAGTCTGCCATCATTCAATCCCCACTTGCTGCCAGGGACTGGCTGGATGAGGGGGAGTGGTGAGTGGCTCCATCCCAGGAACTCCCCAGGGACAACACTACACTTCTCAGCACCATTAACAAACTACAGTTCGCAGGAGTCCCCATGGTTGTTAAAGTAGTGTGGCAGTGCTTTATGCAGACCTTCCAAGTGTCCCTATTTTCCAGAGACGTCCCTGATTTAGAGAAGCCGTCCCGGTTTCTGATTTGATCCCGGAATGTCCCACTTTTCCTTAGGTTGTCCCTATTTTCATTGGAGAAATGCTGGAGGGTATGGAGTTATCCAACCCCCGAGCTGTCTGAAGGCAATCCTGTATAGGGATTTGTTTAAACAAATGTTTAATGTTTTATTGTGTTTTTATATATGTTGGAAGCTTCCCAGAGTGGCTGGGGCAACCAAGTAAGATGTGCAGGGTATAAATAGTAAAATTATCATTATGGAATGAGGCATCCTTTATTTTCATTGGAGAAATGTTGGAGGGTATGATTTATGTATGGTGTGGATATGACCTACATGCAGCTGTAAGGAAGGAAAGAACTGTAAAATAAACCTGCTCTCTGATAAGCATAGTCCTGACTCTTATTCCCAGGAGTCCCAGGCCTCTGAACACAACACCCAACTTCAGTCTGCCTCCTGCCAGCTCCAGCCTGCCTTACTTACAACCAGTAAGGGAGTTGCTCCTGCTGCCATTGGCTCTGGCTCCACCAACTATTGGCCTTCCAGCCCTACCAGTCCCAATGGGTACCTTCCACCACTGGGAATGACAGCTGTTCATTGGAGGGATGAGGAGAGGCAGCATGTAAGCAAGAAGAAGCACATGAACATAGGAAAGTGCCTTCTACTGAGTCAGTCCATTGGTCCATTTTGCTCTGCACTGTCTACATTAACTGGTAGTGGCTCTCCAGGGTTTCAGGCAGGAGTTCTCTCCCAGCCCTACCTAGAGATGCTGGGGACTGAACTTAGGACCTTCTGCATGCAAGGCAGAAGGTCTTCCACTGAGCTATGGTCCTTTCCCATTCAAGGCATGCAGGCGGGGGCAGTGCCCTGTTCACCCTAATCATGGACAAGCCTCCACCCACTGGAATAGTTTTGTTTTACGAAGCCTAGTTCCAAGGCTGAATGTGGGAGTTTGCTGGTCCCTCCTCAGACTGGTCCTCCCATCTCATGAGAGAAAGGATACAGGCGGCCAAAGAGGTTCTCTTGTTTCTTGCCACCAAGGGGAAAAAAGCCACCCAAACTATCTCAGTCTGTGCCCAGTTACTTCATTTTATTGTCCACATTTGTTCATACTAATCTAGGAGGGCCGTTTTGGACGCTTTTCTACATTTAACAAAATGCAGAATCGAGAGAAAAACAGGGGCAAGTCCCTGGCTGCGCAAAAGATTGTTTGATTGTAAAGGAATGTGAGCTTGTCCCAGACTTTTAAAAAGTGTTTTATATATCGAATATACAGCCATGGCTACATGCAAGTATATACATATCCCAGGATAAATATTAACTGGCTGACTTTAACATTTATGATGATTTTCAGTAACACCAAGGGTGTAACTGCAGAAGCAGAGATGGAACAACTACAAAAAGTTACAGACCTTTGCTTTAATGTAACGGGTTTAGCGGCATGAAACTGAATGGAAATAAAAAATATTTTTAAAAGCTGTGAAATGATGGGAGGATGAGATCGAAAACAAATATGTTAGGTGTTATGCTGGCAGTTTATCACTGAGAACAATAAAGCAAACAGCAGCTGGAAATGTCATCAGTATAGAGATGGAAAAATAGGAAACTACCTTAATATATTTTATAAGACTTCTCATGTTATGTGCATCAGATAATATAGCAAGAATTATAACTTCAACTGCAGTTCTGAAAGATCATGAGAAATAACTCAGCATTCCCTATAACTCTATCACATTTTAATATTTGGGACTATTATATTCCAAAACATTTTTGCAGTAAGGAAAAAATGTTTCAGGGAAAATCTTTTAGCTGCTGCCCACTCACACCCACCCCAAAGTTAAAACTGTGTTATATATCAAAATTGTCCTTATTTACATGGATGTGTCCCGAGGGGGGGAGAGAAACCCATTTGTTATTACAATCACAATACTTCATTACTTGATTTCTTACTATATAATCTTTTAGTAAGAAAAGAAAATGTCATCACACTCCAATTCACGTAGTTGCCAGTAGGTGGCTCTGCAAACTTAGCAGATACCTAGCCAGCCAGGCAGTGAAGACCGAAGAATGAAAGAGAGGGTGGCCAGGCGGCAGAGATAGGGGCTGTGTGGCAGAGGTTGGAGGCGTAGTGGCTTGTGGAAGCCACAATGGTCAACAGGAGAGCAGCAGGATAGGCAGCAGAGGCCTGTGAGAATGTGGTGGAGTCAAAGCGTAAGAGCTCTCTGAAGCAGTGCCCCCTCACCACGGAGAATGTGGTTTGCCAAACTGCTCTTTAATCAGCATCCACCCCCTTTTAAGCATCACTGGAGGTATGTTACCAGGAGGTAAGGTCACTGCATCAGAGAACAGTTTGGCTGGAGCCTCCCTTCCCGCTGCCATCGTCGGCACTGCCACTTTGAGAAGCGGCGTTGGTGGTGATGCGGGGAGGTGAGAGGGACAAAGGAGAGATAAGCTCTTCAATTCCCAGCGCCTCTCCTTCCTAGAAATTTGAAGGAGGAGCATGGAGCAAAACAACATCAAACCTTGGTTACGTAGAAGCAATCACAAACACACCCCAAAAACGTAACCGGCTGCATCAAAATGATATTTATGCAATATATTTCTCTCTGTATCAAAAGGTCTCACAGACATGGTCTAACAAAGTTCAGCAAAGTAACATAATAGCAAAATGGATATAAGTCCCAATAAACGATATCGATCACAAAGTCCCAGTTATGAACTAGTCCACATATGTCTCTGTGTTTGTGTGGTCCAAACAAAAGCTTGCACGACTCACAAGAAGAGCTTGCACAGTTCACGTTCACCTGCATAAATATCATTTTGATACAGCCGGTTACGTTTTTGGGGTGTGTTTGGAGAAGCATGGAGGGCAGGGCATTTGAAGGTGCTCTCCCACCTGCCCCCCCCACATAACCAGGTGGGAGCAGGCCTCTAACCCTGCTCCCCCTGTCTCCTCAAATCCTTTGGAGCTTTGAAAGCTGCTTGCGAGGATCCCTCCATGGGGATGTTTACAAAGGGCTGTTTGAAAGCCGCATGGTTTGCTTCGAATTCCCAACCATCAGGTTTCAGTGGGATATCTCTGTGGTGTCAAGTGACTGACAGGTGGGAAGCTTCTTTGACCTGCCAGTGGTGGGGAAAATAAATTTCTTGCCCTCCAACCAGAAAAGATTGTGCATCCCTGCTGTACGGGGTAGGGGAGGGTGGTTTTGGAGCAAGCTGTAAGAAGAGGGAGGTGATGGGGTCAGCAAGCAACATGACGGGTGTCAGCCCCCAGTTTATATAATAACAGCAAATGCAAGCAAAATCTGCTCAGCATAAGCAATATACTATTTGCTAAAAATGAAAATGACCGAAACATGCAGAGAGGTCAAGGTAAAAGGTAAAGGAACCCTGGACAGTTAAGTCCAGTCAAAGGCGACTATGGGGTTGCGGCGCTCATCTCGCTTTCAGGCTGAGGGAGCTGGCGTTTGTCCACAGACAGCTTTCCGGGTCATGTGGCCAGCATGACTAAACCGCTTCTGGCACAACAGAGCCCCGTGACGGAAACCAGAGTGCATGGAAACACCGTTTACTTTCCCGCCACAGCGGTACCTATTTATCTATTTGCACTGGCGTGCTTTCGAACTGCTAGGTTGGCAGGAGCTGGGACAGAGCAACGGAAGCTCACCCTGTTGCAGGGATTCAAACCATTAACCTTCTGATCGGCAAGCCCAAGAAGCTCAGTGGTTTAGACCACAGCGCCACCCTCCTCCCTCTTTGCAAAGAGGTACAGTGAGCAGACCAACATGTTTATTCTGGTGTAAGCTTTCAGAGTCTGTTTCGTCAGATGCATGAAATATAATGCTAAACTGGCAGGCATATCTGTACGCATGGTTGGGGGATGGAGTGCCGAGTGCAAAATGCAAAAAGGGCAGTGGGAACTACATGAAAACAAGTTAGTTACAGTGGCAATTGGCAAGGCAGTGTTGGTGGTAACACAATCACCCTGGCATTAATTAACACATGCAGTATGATAAAGATCTGCAACATGGAGGGATGTCAGAAGTAGACTCCCTCAAGGATTGGTGTTGGGACGTAGGCTTTTAAACTTGTTCACAAATGCCTTGGAGTTAGGGCCTTCTGCCTAAAATAGCTTCCTTAATTCTGCTCATTAACCACAAGCAAGCCTTAGCGGTACCTTTCCCAGCCTGCATTCTAGCTAAGCGTCTATTACTGTGATTTTGAATAGGCTGCCAACATTCTGGGGAGATTTGACCCTCCTGAATTTCCCTTTCAACGTCCTGTTTTACCGATCCCATCATTTCTGAGACATTACCTTTTCTGAAGTTAAACATGACAGTGTTGGAGTTCCTTGGCAATTGCCCACTTGCAGATATAGGTTGAATTTGATAGCACTGTGGTCAAATTCTGTTCCCATACAGCTCAACAATGCTTACACCTCACACCTGATCCAGGGGCCCATTTAAGATTAAATGCCTTCCCGTCTGGCTGGTTTCATGTGCAGGGGTGTGCAGTCACATCTAGAAATATTACCTCTTTGCCATGACTGAAACACAGATTTATGACCCAGTCTAGTGAGAGTAGTTAAAGTCACCTATTACCACAGCATCTCTTCTTTTGGATGTTTCTTTCATTTCATTCTCCATCTCAAGCTCACCTGGGGCAGTCTGGTCAGGTGGGATAGAGGGAAATAGCATGACCTAGTCCTAATTTGCTCTTGGAACTTGGTATCATCAACACCCTCAGGGTTTTGTGGAGCACTCTTTCCTTTTGAGATGTCTAGCTTGTACATCTCCCAAACTAAACGACTCGGTATTTCAACGCACAGCAATTTCTTGCTTTGGGGATTTCTTGCTTTTTGGACACACAGAATGATACCACCTCCAGAACTCCTTGCTCTATGGTTTGTATCCAGAGATTACCATGTCCCATGAGTTCCAGTGTGGTGTAGTGGTTAAGAGCGGTAGACTCATAATCTGGTGAACCAGGTTCGCTTCCCTGCTCCTCCACATGCAGCTGCTGGGTGACCTTGGGCTAGTCCCACTTCTCTGAAGTCTCTCAGCCCCACTCACCTCACAGAGTGTTTGTTGTGGGGGAGGAAGGGAAAGGAGAATGTTAGCCGCTTTGAGACTCCTTCAGGTAGTGATAAAGCGGGATATCAGATCCAAACTCCTCCTCCTCTTCCTCCTCCTCCTCCTCCTCCTCTTCTCCTCTATTTCACTCGGTTTCTGTAATGCTCAATATATCTACGCTCTTAAAAAATAATAACCTTCCCTATCTTAGCTCAGAGGTTTCTAGCATTAGCATATAAGCAATTATACACAGTGCCTCTTTCCAAATGGTGTATGCATTTTACCCAATGAGACTTTGGCTTCTATGAACTGATCTCATGTGGACCTGCACTTTCATTGCCTAATTCTTCCCATCTCCAGTTTGCACACTCATAAACATATTTTAGTCATGATTTATGCCAGACTGGTTGCTGCTCAGCTCCTGTTGACTTCCCTTTCGCCTCCCCCCCCAATCAATTTAAAAGCTGCTCTGCCACCTTTCCCATTTTAAGCACCAATAATCTGATTCATCTGATAATCTGCTTTTTAAGAAACCTAGACAGCATCTTAAAAAGCAGAGACATCACCTTTCCGACAAAGGTCCGTATTGTTAAAGCTATGGTTTTCCCAGTAGTGATGTATGGAAGTGAGAGCTGGACCATAAAGAAGGCTGATTGCCAAAGAATTGATGCTTTTGAATTATGGTGCTGGAGGAGACTCTTGAGAGTCCCATGGACTGCAAGAAGATCAACCCTATCCATTCTGAAAGAAATCAGCCCTGAGTGCTCACTGGAAGGACAAATCCTGAAGTTGAGGCTCCAGTACTTTGGCCACCTCATGAGAAGAGAAGACTCCCTAGAAAAGACCCTGATGTTGGGAAAGATGGAGGGCACAAGGAGAAGGGGACGACAGAGCATGAGATGGTTGGACAGTGTTCTCGAAGCTACTAACATGAGTTTGGCCAAACTGCGAGAGGCAGTGAAGGATAGGCGTGCCTGGCGTGCTCTGGTCCATGGGGCCACGAAGAATCGGACACGACTGAACGACTGAACAACAACAAAATCTGATTCAATCCTAGTTCCATTGAAGCCAGCCCCGTTTTACCTGCCTGACTTCTTATCTGCCTAGCTGTTAATTTTATTTATTGATTTAATTTGTTTTGGAGCTTGAGATTTGTCAGGTAAAAAACAATAATAATAAGGAAGGGGGAGGGAGTAGTCCATTCTGACTTCCCTGCCCTGCTGCCGAACTCACACAGCTGCCTACCTCTGTTGCTACCTGACACTTTGTCAGGTGGTGTGCTCTTCTCTTGTTGTTTCATCTTAAAATGAAATGATATATAATGAATTGAAAAGGATGTTTAGAATAACGTTTGTAAAAACAAACAAACCCAGAAGCTTTTCTTTTGGGAATCATAGGGACAGAACTACCGAAACTGTATAGAAATTTACTTATGTATGCTACTACAGCGGCAAGAATGTTACTCGCCCCAAAATGGAAAGAAGCAGAAGTCCCAGCAAAGGAAGAATGGATGCAAAAACTTATGGAATACGAAGAAATGGCTAAACTTACTGGAAGAATGAGAAATCAAGATAGCAAACTTTTTAGAAAAGAATGAAAATGGTTTATTGAATATTTACAGATAAGTTGTAAACAGATAAGAACATTTGCAGGATTGTTGTAATAACCCGCGGTATATATTCAAAGTAGATGAATAAGTGAGCAAACTAAGTTAATTTGGATATGCACAAGATATTAAAAATAAATTTAAGAAACCGCAGAAAGGGGGGGGAGGAAGTCAAGTTTTGAAATGTTAAAATGATTGTAAAATTAGTGAAATGTATAAACCTGAAAAGCATAAATAATTTTTTTAAGCAATGTATTAGTCTGTATATTTATTAGTATATACAAGCCTATGATTTGACCTTCCTCCACCACCCGCTTTTTCGTTCCGCTTTTTGGGGAATGGTCTGGATGGATTTCATTTAGCTGTAGCTCTGTAGGAATGGAGTCACTGTGTGTAGCACTAAAATGCAAGAGAGGGAACCACCTTGTATAAGGTGAATTCAGCTGCCATATTTGCATGGTAAATTAGCAAGTGTTCGGGAACGAAGTAGTCCTATACCTGGTATTGTTATATTTCTATTGTGTCTGCACGGCTGTCCTTGAAACTGTGATCCATAAATGTCTGCTTTCAGAGAGCAACTCTGAAATGTCCAGCACCTTGCTGGATTAAGGAAACATTTGGACTGGCTGACCACAAAGTTTGCAAGCAATAAATATCTAATTTTGCCTTTGGGCTCCAAGGGACTATTGGTTGCATTGTTCTTGTTCAAACATATTACATTTCTTCCTTTGTCGGCAGTTGCTGTATTGTTCTCTCCAACTGTGTTTCCAGCTAAAGAAATGTTGTTCATCTTAAATCTTTGCAAGCTTTATTCCACCTAAGCCCCATTGGACCCACACTGGTGCAGGTTTCATGCACACCTGCCCAACAGAGTTCTTTCCCATTTCATTCCCCTTTCCAAGGCCTCTAGAAGTTAAATATCTGAACGAATTGTGGGAGGGTTGTGTGTCCAATCTCTAACCTTTCACATACATAGAATGTATGTGTGGAGGTGGGAAGAGAGTAGAAGGCATCAGTCCTGACGTCACTGTGCAAACCCTATGCGCATGGAGTACATACTGCTTGTCCATGGAATCAGGACCCCTGTTTGTTTGTTTCCACGTACAAACAGTTTAGAACAATTTTTAGACCACAACTGAACAACACAACCTGCTTAGGTTGATCTGAAAACTCACAAGCGGGGGTGGGAATATATATATATCATCCTGAGGGCAACATTCCTTCCTGGGAAATGTTTTGAGGGCCACATGCGAATGGTGGGCATAGCAGTGGAGCACTGAACATAAAATCTACCTGTGTATGCAAGGTAGATGGAGGCAGTGAGTGACTTTACTTTCTTGGGTTCCATGATCACTTCAGATGGTGACAGCAGTCACGAAATCAAAAGACGCCTGCTTCTTGGGAGAAAAGAAATGACAAACCTAGACAGCATCTTAAAAAGCAGAGACATCACCTTGCCGACAAAGGTCCATATAGTTAAAGCTATGGTTTTCCCAGTATGGAAGTGAGAGCTGGACCATAAAGAAGGCTGATCGCTGAAGAATTGATGCTTTTGAATTATGGTGCTGGAGGAGACTCTTGAGAGTCCCATGGACTGCAAGAAGATCAAACCTATCCGTTCTGAAGGAAATCAGCCCTGAGTGCTCACTGGAAGGACAGATCCTGAATCTGAGGCTCCAATACTTTGGCCACCTCATGAGAAGAGAAGACTCCCTGGAAAAGACCCTAATGTTGGGAAAGATTGAAGGCACAAGGAGAAGGGGACGACAGAGGACGAGGTGGTCGGACAGTGTTCTCGAAGCTACCAACATGAGTCTGACCAAACTGCAGGAGGCAGTAGAAGACAGGAGTGCATGGTATGCTCTGGTCCATGGGGTCACGAAGAGTCGGACACGACTAAATGACTAAACAACATGCAAGGTAGTATCTATGCACCCATGTTCCTCTCTATCCTCCATCCAGATGAAGAAAAACCCTTATCAGAGTTCAAGGACACATTTCAGCCAGGTGAAAACACTCAAGGAGGGTGCAAAGATGGGCCACTGAGGGATGTCGTCTGGGCAGAGTTCTGAGGACCAGAGAGAGGGGCCCTCATTTGGTCCCTAACAACTATCACCTCAAATGCTATACAGCTCTCTGCATGGAACATCTCTATGGCTATTGTAAGGGCATCTGTGCCTGGAGCTCTCAGGTGGGCCTGGGAAGCTGCCCGCCATTTTGAGTTCATGCCCCGGAGCACAGTGGGAAATAAAAATGTCAGGCACCTTTCCAAACACAAAGCCCTTGACATTGGGTAAGCCCAGGGCCAAGGGAGGCCTGTTAACATGGCCAGACCCCCCAGAGTTAGCCTGAAGTCCCCAGGTTTGCCTGCCCCACTCCCCAGGTGGCAGTGGGAGCACTTGAATCTCAGGAGGGCAAGAGCACCTTCCCTGTCCAGACCCTTAAGCAAGTGAAAACAAATGATCCCCTCACTTCAGCTGCATCTGGGAACACCCCTTTTAGCTAGGATTTCTGTCTTAAATTCCAACCAGCGACATTGTGTTTTTCACTTGAATGACATGCTCTTGGTGACTGTGGTTAATGCTTAATGTGTCGCTCTTAATGACACCACTGGGCCTGCCCCCTGTGACATCACTGGACCCATCACCTGGGGACCACCCTTAGGTCTCAGTCTTGGGCCCCGAAATCTCAGGGCCTGGGATGCCCCTGACCTGGAAACCCTGCCAACATGGGAGAGGGGGCTGCTAACTGACCGGCTACCTTGTCGGAGGTTTCCTCAAAGCTGGAGTCAGCTTTGGACATAGCTGCATGAAATAAGGGGCATTGGACCTGTTACTACCACATTTCCAGGCACTGTTTCCCTGTAAGAATTTATGTGAGCACAGCAACCTGTTTTTCCATTTCCACCATACTTACACAATTCACAGGGTAGAGTTAGTGATGAAGTTCACAAATAAAAGGCTTGCAAAGCAAATTGTCGCAGCTCTTAATATTTGTATTTATTACCCTCAAACTCTTACACTGTTTGCAATTAATAGCAAGGCATATTTTAAGCTGACACCCTGCTTTTGCACCTGTACAGTCAGCATTCATCAGGCCAGGGTGGCGTTTGGAAGCTGCTGTGTGCACATGCTCAGAACTCAGTTTATTTTAACCCCTTATTCAGTCTAAATGAGAAATTGCCTTTCCTTCCTCCTGCATTTTAGTCCAGTTTTTGTGTCACCATTGCTGGACTGGTGATGGCGGCAGCTTTAATCCCAATCTGAGTCCCACTACTCATACCTGCAATTCCTGATTCTATTGAGAAGATAGTCTGTTACTTCCTGGTTTTACACTCCAGACAGGGTTCATTCACATTGTAATGTAAGGCTTAATTCTGCTATCTATAAGTCAGTTAAGCAAGGAGTGTGTGTGTGTGTGTGTGTGTGTGTGTGTGTGTGTGTAGGTGTGTGTGTGTAGGTGTTAGCAACCAGGCAGAGTCATCTGAAGGCAGGTCTCTATAGGGAAGTTTTTTAATGTTTAATGTTTTATTGTGTTTTTATACATGTTGGAAGCAGCCCAGAATGACTGGGGCAACCCAGTCAGATGGGTGGGGTATAAATAGTAAAATTATCATCATCATCACTGAATAGGGCATCCCAATTTTCATTGGGAAAGTGTTGGAGGGTATGTTCTAATGTTCTTGTGAGACTCTCTGGAGTCTCTGTAGGTGAAAACAAGCTAAAATAAGAGTGTGATTCAAGCAATTCTTAGCTATGCTGAAGAAATCGCACTGCGACCCTCATGTGGCCGCCTGCTCTGATTTTAATAAACAAATAAGGGGAAATTAAACGTGTTTTTTAATTCAAAGTTCATCAAATGTTTATTCAAAGATTCCTCGCCCTTGTTTAGAAGGAAGTAAAATTCAATGGAGTTGTCAGAATTTCAAACTCTATCTTGTTCAACAAGCCCCCAGGTTTTGTTTTGTTTTTTAAAAATAAAAGGCTAATAACAGTTGGCTTTGTAATGGAAAATGAGCCGGAAATCACCCACTGAGCTGACAAAAAAAAAAAGTCAAACAGCTTAGGGTGCTGAAATCAGCAGTGCTCAAAAGTATGAGGTAATGTTTATCAAAGCTGAAGCGTGGCTTCTTCTTAAAGGTTTTGAGGCATGTATATTTGTGCGTGTGTGTTTGTATGAATAGGCACACATGTGGGCGGTGAGTCATGAGCACCTTAACAGTAAAAGAAAAAGAGGAGCAACATGCTTGGACTGCCACTGATCTGATCTCCTTGAGTTACAGCTGAAACGAGTGCTGCTTACTGTAAAGTTCATGCCAGCTGAACCAGTGAAAATCTAGAGGAACTATGCTCCTTAAAACCGAACTGCGACTGCAGGCCTCATGGGAATTTTGCAGCAAAGGACCTAAGCAGCAAAAGAAATAAAGCCAAAAGTACTGATATGTCGCTATGAGTTAAACCACAGAGCCTAGGGCTTGCCGATCAGAAGGTCGGCGGTTCGAATCTTGTTAATATGTCACAAATGCACAAATCTCAACAAAGTTGATTTTTCTATAGTACTACAGAACAGCTGCACCCGTACACCTCAGACTTGACTGTGAAGGTTCTCTACTATGTTGGCCCTTTAAAATGATATTTGTACATGTGCAGGTGGTGACCAGATGTAGCACTTCATTGCTCATCGCATATGTATATGTCTACATTGAACCACACTGAAGAGCAAAAGGTAGTGCAACCATGAGCACTGAGATGCTCCTTCCTATCTTTGGCAGGATGCTCCATGTTTCGGCCAAGAGACCTCATTTGAGCTGTCCGTCTTGCATGAGATGCGGAAATTGTGAAATTTTCATGTCAAAGGTATCATCTCAGTTCTCCCATCCTGTGTTCTGGACATCAGTGGATTAGATCAATGATCTGTCTAGCCCTAGGCCTGCGTATTGTGACCTATTTGTCACAATCACAGCAACAAATACAGGCCATTGGCCTCATATTGCAAGATCACTAGCCAGAGACACACACACATGTGTTTGTCATCCTGAGGAGGTTCATATTAAAAAGCCCTGGGTGGGCACCAGCCCATAGTCAGAATGTCTGTGCTGAGAGCAAGGAATAACTGAATAACAGCCCAAACATTTAAAACATAATCTATTCTATTTAAATTAATGTAATAATATTACTTTAGTGAGCAATTGAGTAGAATAGTGCCTGCATACTGTTGTTTCTATCTTACCAATTAAAAGGACTAGAGATTTACTTTTCTTTTTTTAAAACCCAAACCAAAACCACCCTGAACATTCAGGAATAAGGCCTGGAATAGGCTAGCCATGCTCAAAAAATCCCCTGTGGCTACAGCCTTCATGACTAATGAGTTGCCTTTAGTTTAGCAGATTATAAATTTTGCCAGCCTAATCTATTCCAGTACTTCCAACCGTGACCACAACTGAACATAGGAACATAGGAAGCTGTCTTATGCAAAGTCAGATAACTGGTCCATCTGGTCCACATTGACAGTGGCTCTTCAGGGATGCAGCCAGAGGGATATTCTTATCCCTACCTGGAGATGTCAGGGATTGAGCCTTGGACCTTGAGCATGCAAAGCAGATGCTCTACTACCGAACCATAGCACTTCAAAAGAAATGTTAAAGAACAGCTATGGGTTGAACTCCTCCTGAATTTCATCCCCTGTTGTAATAGCTGCACAATTTGTGGCCCATTGCTTGCACACAACTCTGTTAACCATGCCTTGTTGCCTGCAAAGTGCTTGACCCCTGATTTTTCCATTCACAGACAGATAACCAAATACAGGTTGATATAGCCTGCCACCTATGCCCAATGGTCTCTGTTCAGATGAACACAAGTCACAAACTGTTTGCGCCTGTGATGGCATATAAACAACAGTCTGTGTAGCAACATTCCTGAGTCAACTTCCTTGGGCAAGGAACCCATTTTTTATTTTTAGTCCTTCCTCTATTCCATATCCATAAAGAATAGTTCTGTAAGCGCATGTAGCAAAGAGGTCAACCAAAGTTTGCAGAATTTAGTGCCGGACCAAAATGGTGTCCAGTTTTGCACCCCTCTTCATAATGTGTGAAACCAGGGGTATGGTTTTAGGCAAATTGGCGAGTTAGGGGCAAAAGTCACCAACTCCTCAACTGGAGGCTGCCATTTTGTTTCCCACAGAATGCCCAAGAGTGAAACCCTGAGGGCATCCTGAGGGCAAACTAGAGAAAATACGGTGCCAGTTGAGAAGCACTGGTACATTTATCCCTTGCCTAGAACTTCAGCCCTCCCCACCACAAAAAAGTGGAAAAGAAAAAAGGCAGTTTTGCACCTGATATCTGCTCCCAAATATACCACTTCCCTATGCACGCCAAAAGAATTCAATATTCAGCCCACCCAGGTAAAATGCAGACATTTGTAATAGGTGAAAAGGCAGGCATGAGTGTCAGGTACATGAATGTCAGAGGAACATCTCAAAATGTCACAATATATACGGTAGGTGGTGTGCCCATGGCCCTCCAGATGTTGTTGGGCTCCAGTTCCCATCAGCCCCAGTCAGCATGACCAGCAATCAGGAATGATGGAAGCAGTGGTTCAATAACATCTGAAGAGATGCAGATTCCCCACCTCTGTCTTAGATTATTCATCTGGCATCTATAAGAGGCTGTTATTAAAGTTGGGTGGAGGAAGGTATGGTTGGCATATGTGGATGTTGTAAGTAGTCCAAACAGGGTTACTTTGATTTATATGACAAAGCTCATGTACATCAGCCTCAGGAATTGTTAGAACCTCATCCTAAAGGTCACAACAACCTCTTTAACTGGAATATTAAAAAAATGAATTAGGAAAGGGTAAAAAGCATGGGGAGAAATAAGCAGATAAGGAAAACATTTGGGGGAAATAATCAGAAACGTCAGCCAACATTCCTAAATACGCTGGCCAGGCACAATATCTGCATGCATTCTGTGGAATGAGCTGAAACAAAAGAGATATCGGACAACCTGTTCGGGTCCCTTGAACCTCTTCCTTTCGGTAACCTCTGAGCACAGCAGAGCATCAGAAGACAGTCCAAGTGCCCCAAGCAAACTGGAGCCAGTTGATGACCTGGGGCAGAGTAGTTGTGTACGAAGTGCCCAAACATCCCAACGAAAAAAAGAAGTCTCATTTAGAAAGGCAGAAAGGGGAGGTGGTGGTGGGGAGGCAAATCTGTTTGATCCAATTTGTCACGTCAATAGAGAATTCTTTTTAATAAAATATTGCGTCGGGTTTTCCCCCTTCTTTTGTTCTGTCCTAACGGAGGAGTCATCCTGAAGTATTTGTGGTATGTGAGGCATTGGAAAAATAAGCCTGAACAGAAAAAGATGCACAGATGTTTTTTGAGTTTGGAGGTGAGGGGTTTTTCCCCTCTCGTTGGCTTTCATAGCCATCTTCTGCAGCATGAAACAGCTCTGGTGATCCTGCACTGAACTTTACCCACTCATTTTTGGGTGTAGTATTTATGGCTTGGCTATTAATCCACAACTGAACTGGAGCCTCGGAACTGAATCCATGAGATAGGAACCTCAAGACAGGGACTGCTCTCTTGCAGTAAAATTTGTGACTGTGTCGTGTGACCTTACTGTGTGTGCTCTCCCATGTCTTCTTTAGTCAAGACTTGAGTCGTTACCACCGACTGAAACGAACCTGAGTTCACACCACTGCATTTCCCCCATACTCATATCCTGTCCTCTTTGCCTCTCCCCTTCCCAACTTGCCTTGCCTTGCCTTGCCTGCCTTTGCTCCCCGCACTGTCAACCTTTTTGGTCTACGTTCCTGAAGGTATGGGGCCTGTCGGTGGCAGCCAGTGACCATCTGGACTGCTAGAGTGGATGGTGGGGAGCCCAGCAGTAGGTACAGCCAAAGCCAATGACAAGCAGTGACAGATAATTCTAGTTTTGGCCCCACCCACCTGCTGAGTTCTACAAGGGCAACACAGCGTCTAATAAGGAGGAAATTGACAGCCAGGGTCACACCCTGCACTGGTTGTAAGTAAGGAGATGGGCAGCTCCCTGGCTGAGACCAGGCTAAGTTTGGTGGGGCGTTGCCACCAGTATTTAACTGGGGCCTGTCTTTTTTTATTATGTTACTCTGAGAAGCTCCCTGACTTACTGGTATTAAGTTATATACTTATTAAAGCTCAAAATAGCTTGGGCCAAGGATAGGGATGTAAAAACCAGCTATGGATTCCCCCCTGCACATTTCCTACTGAGAGCAATGGGCCATCATCAAGTCCCAGTCCAAACTGGGATGGTCAGGAACCTAATGTGTCCCTTTGGGAGAGACCTTGTGTGTGTGTGTGTGTGTGTGTGTGTGTGTGTGTGTGTGTGTGTGTTTTGAACCACACCTTTCCTTCCTGGATAAGAACTGCAAAATCCAAGCTCAGTTTATACTTTATCTCTTACCAATGTGGGACCTTCCAGATGTCACGGACCACAACTCCCCACAGCCACCTGTGCTGGTTGGGGCTGAAGGAGTTGTAGCCCAAAACATCTGGAGGGGACTGAGTTGGGAAAAGCTACATTAAGTCATCTCATCTGCCCAAAGCTATGCCTGAATGTGCAGGGCTTTCAGGTCTGAAATACAATGCATGAGGATGCCTCCAAAATTAAAAGGCTTCCATGCTGAAGCACCTTTAGATACATGGAAGATAAAAACTGGCCACACTAGTTAAAATAATTTATTCTCCCCTCTCCAAATACGTGTGGGCCAAGAAGGTAAAATGAACTGAGCTGATCCAGAACAGGAGGAATTTAGCTCCTACCTCCTCCGGGGAGAAAAAGCTGAAGAGTTTCAGATTTTAGAGCTGAGGGGGATGACCAAGTTAGCCAACAAATGCATTAAGAAAATATGTATTGTTTTGTTTTATCCTGGTTTGACTGATGAGCAACTTGTTCGATGCCAAAGAACATCAGTGGTATTTTTTTTGACAGTTTTCAGGATCCTTGAAGATTGAAGGATGCTTATAAATCCAATGCTGAGTCCATGTGATTCTTCATTAAATTCATTTCCCAAGTCCTTTTATTTAACACTATATATATTTAAAAAAACATGTGCAGTACCAAGCCCAAAGATTCACTTGAGCCAAAGCTTACTTAGGGTCATCCATAATCATCTGTTAGGGGCAACATTTGCAAAAAGAAAAAGATCAGGGGAAGTCGCTTGCTAGGCTCTTTAAACTGTCTAGATTCTTACAAGCCAATCCTGAGTTCCTGCTGGTACATTTGCATCGCACTGACCTCCACACCGCCTTGTTCCTCCCCCTCTTCCTCCCAGTAACCAACAGTGACGCACCTGCCTGGAAGATAGCATAGTCATTGCGTCCAACCCAGCAAGACGCTTCTGAGTTCTTACATCAGCACAAGGAAGTAGTTACAATTATAGGAATATTTCATTCGTGGGTAATTCTGAGGTTTCAAAGGCACTTCAACAACCCTAGCAACTCCGCAAAGTTGGTCGATGTTATTAATGCCCTAAGCCAGTGATGGCTAACCTTGACACTCCAGATGTTTTGGAACTACAACTCCCATCATCCCTAGCTAACAGGACCAGTGGTCAGGGATGATGGGAGTTGTAGTTCCAAAACATCTGGAGTGTCAAGGTTAGCCATCACTGCCCTAAGCTTTCAGAATGCCCTTCCAAATATGAAACTACGTACCCAGACCTTTAGGTCCTCATCTGAAGCCCTCCTTCAGAGGAAGGATCAGAAAACAACGACACGGGAGAGGGCTTTTCCAGTTGTGGCTCCCTGGTTGGGGAATGCTTTTCCCAAAGAGGACCTAGTATCTGGAACCATCAACAACATCCTTGCAGCAGAAGGTAACAAAATTATCTCTTCTCTCAGGCTTTGGATAGAGCGTGATAAGGCAACCCCCGTTTGAGGCATGACCGATATGTGCGTGATCACACACACACACACACACACACAGTGCCGAATCCAGAAGCAGTGCTATTTTTTCTAGAAAAAGAGGTGCCGGAACTCACCATGAACGCCTCCTTTGTCATCTTATAATGGCAATATCAGCAGTGCCCGTCATATGTTTTACCCTCCTCTAAGCGGACAGGCATCAGTGTCACCCTGTGGCACATCCAGTCACATCACAATCTGGCTCTCAAGGTTAAGTCTAGTCTAATCTAGTCACCGAGACCCAGACCAAGACAGTGAGGAACTTATCAGCTATCCGACGAACTAGGTTGCTTTCAAAGTTAAATCAGAAACATTTGAGTCAACAGTACTTTTGTTTCAGCGAAGAGCAAATTGGAAGAAAAATGGGGGAAACTGACAAGAGGTTGCGTAACCAAGTGCAAACATAAAGACTGCGCCTGTCATCGCTCTGAGCGGCAAAGGGTTCGCCATACGGATCATTTTCAGCCTGTCAGTTTACACTATTCACACTGTATCAAATGCCTATATCCAATTATGTTCATCCAAAGTTGGAGTGCCCTGTCTAGAGAAAACCACGGATGCCTGAAATGCACCAGGAGTCTGATTAGGAGCCAACAGGGAAACTTTGCCAAGTCTCCACAGGTCAAGAGAAGTCAATCCAAGTCAGCCATTTATCTTCCCGCACGATCGACCTCTTGCTTTCTGCCAGCAGGTTGTCAGCAACCTCGGCTGCAGCAACATGGCAGTCTTTGCCTGTGACGGGTTCTGTGCAGGTACCATAGTGTGCGTGGGGCTTTCCGATCAGCGTAACGTTGCTTATTTGTGCCCCTAACGCAATACAGGACAAATAAACAAAAGGCCCTGTATTTGCACTTGACTATTTCATTGTTGCTTACGATGACCGGGTCAGACCAAGAGCCAGCTAAGCCAGCATTCTCTTTCCAGGAGTGGCCAACTAGACGTCTCTGGGAATCTTGCAAGCAGGGCAGGAAGGCAACAGCCCTTCCGCTTCATTTGGCCCCAGCCTCTGGCAGGTTCCTCCCATCTCCCACCTCTAATTCACAAAGCAGTTTTCCATTGCTACTGTGTTTATCCTCAACGTCTCCAGCTTTAATTATTGTGCTGTGTTTTAACAGGATTTTTTTTTACTGCACATTCTAATTTGGATTTGATATCCCGCTTTATCACTACCCGAAGGAGTCTCAAAGCGGCTCACATTCTCCTTTCCCTTCCTCCCCCACAACAAACACTCTGTGAGGTGAGTGGGGCTGAGAGACTTCAGAGAAGTGAGACAAGCCCAAGGTCACCCAGCAGCTGCATGTGGAGGAGCGGAGACTCGAACCCAGTCCCCCAGATTAGAGTCTACCGCTCTTAACCACTACACCACACTGGCTCTCAGTTTTTTAGTTGTTTAGTTGTTTAGTCGTGTCCGACTCTTCGTGACCCCATGGACCAGAGCACGCCAGGCACTCCTGTCTTCCACTGCCTCCTGCAGTTTGGTCAGACTCATGTTGGTAGCTTCGAGAACACTGTCCAACCATCTTGTCCTCTGTCGTCCCCTTCTCCTTGTGCCCTCCATCTGTCCCAACATCAGGGTCTTTTCCAGGGAGTCTTCTCTTCTCATGAGGTGGCCAAAGTTTATCTTCTAATGCTTGGCTTTTCTACTTGCGAACTGCTTAGAAGGCTATTTTGGCATTAAGCACTATATCAATTGCTGTTATTAAATCATCGCCATCAGTTCCTCAACAGAGGTTTTTTTATTATTATTATTAAAAATAAAGTTTCTAAACTGCCCTGGATCCAATGGATTCTAAGGCAGTGTGCAGTGTTATTTGAACAAACAGCGAATACAATACGGTAGCATCGTTTGTGGTTATTTACAGACTGAACAACAACAGAAGGTTATGGTCAATGAAGGCAACAGAGCCCTTTAAAATACCAGGGCAAGTCTGGGTGCCACTGCAGAAAAGGCCCTCTCCCTTATTTACTTAACAAAAAGTAAATGCCACTTACATGACAGAAGACCTCTTGGAGGTTTTCAAAGAACCATCTAAGCTTCAGAGGAAGATATGGAAAGAGGGAAAGAGGCAGAAGGAAGCCTGAAGAAGACAGAAACAAGCCTAAATGTCCACAATATGCTGAATTGCTCCTGCAAAATGCTTATTGTCTGGAGGTGACTAGAGAAGGGATTGCAACCTGGTGCTAAAGGAAACAAGGAGCAGTCTTCTCAAGCACCGACGGCCTCAGAGCTGTAACACATTGGCTGTTATGTTGCTGTGTGCATGCATACCAAGGATGCACAAAAACAATTATTCATAAAAAGAGTGCACAGGAGAAACGATGTCTTTTCGCACGGCATAACTTGCAGATGCTGCCAAAACAAAGGTTGAGCAACAGCAGTGCTAAATGTTTTCCCCTTGCTCTCTCAGAAACAGCTTACTGCCAGAAGGCACTCAACTTGTGGCAGATTTGTCCCTGAGATGGACGGGGGGGGGGGGAGAGGACATTGAGGCACTCATGAACCCAGATGGTCAGTTTTGTTATGTCAGGGCTCTGTTTCACTCTGCGCTAAAAGCCATTAATCAGCTGACCAGACCTGATGAATCAACTGCTAGCAGGAACTGCACTGTAGCCATACAGTGCAAATACTGGTATTGAAGCGCTTCTCTGAAAATGAGCTTGTCCGCACATGGGGGAGGGAAGAGAGAGTGAGAAAAGAGGTACTGGTGTACTAAACTAACACCCCCTTCCTTCTCCACATTTTCTGATACAGGTTTTGGCTCAAAAAAGTGCTAGACTATGTAAAAGACTTCATTTAAGTCTTTCTAAACTACGTTTAGAAGCACATACTGTACATTGAGATAATATACCGTTACATGTTTTATGATAAAATTTGTATTTGTTTTTCAATCAAATACAACATGTTCATACCGACTTCTTTTTTTCAAAAAGCAAAAACAAAACAGATAATGCAGAAATGGGACAGAAAGAAGGTGTGAATGAAAAAATGCAAAACTTACAAATACCATAAATGGATGTATTGGTTCAATCCTGACCCTGGGAGTATCGCTCACACTCATCCATGACCTCATTATTTTGCACTGGGGGAGACTTGTGTGCTACAGTTACATATTAAAGGTGCAAATGAAATTGGGTAGGTGGGAATGCAGTGTTTTAGTTCCAAGTTAGAAAAGGGCCATGCAGGAAAGGAGGAATCGATTACAGGACGGGGGTTGAGTTCAGGACATAGATACCTTGCATGCTGTTTCATCACTCTGTTATTTGCATATACAACAGTTCAAAGATGGCTGTATGAAATGCTTTCAGTGTTATGTTTGAGGTGATGTCATGTGATCCGTCTGGGGTGTTTAATCTGGGGTGGCTGATTCAGACACGAAAGACATCACTTCATGTTGTAGTCAAGGAGGGATGAAGAGGCACCTATGGATTAATAGTGGAAATCTGAGAGTCACTGGACGCACAACATGCACTGATGGTGCTTGCTATACGGGTTTAAATCAGTGTTGGTTATGGTCTTTTGAAAGTCATAACCAGCAGTTTGAGACTAGGATGCTTAAAAGCTTCTTCTCCCACAAGGTCCTGCCTCCCCCTTGATATCTTCCATAGAGGACCTCTTCTGCAATCATACCATCTAAGTTACATTTGTGTTGGGTAGAGGGCCTTTTTCTGTGACCAAATTTAAAGACTCTTGAGCTCTCTGAGACCCTGCTTTCCCACCCACCTTTAACAAAGACATTTTGCTCACATTTGTACTGAGCCAGCTGTCCTGCAAGCACAGGTCTCTTGTTTGTGAGTCAAGGCCCCGCTCCCTGCTTTGTGATGAAATAAGACACATGGGCACAAGCATTTTAGGTTAATGGGCTAAAAAAGGCCACAACTTTATTGGTTACAGAATGTGAGTGGTATTGGCTTAGGCATTGGATCCGAATAGACTATACGTGACTCCTGCTCGCTCTGCAGGGAGTCACACAAGGGTTAACAACCTGTAGTGGGAGCTTGTTGATGCAAATCAACTGGAAGCTTTCCCCTAGAGTCACCGGAGGGTCATGCCATGACCCTAGCCACCACCTGGCCATTGGACAGGAACCATGACCGCCGGATTCCTTTAACGGAATATGTGATGGCCACAACCTCCCCTCCGACACGCAATGCAATGCATTTCCCAATGCCTAACCGCCACCCGAGTCAAAAGGCTCGCCGCCAAATACCCTCACAACTGCAACCAATTCCTAATGCCCTCGACGATATTGGCCAACCACACATCATTTCTATGATCGGAAAGATGGACGCCATCGTTACAAAAAAGAGCCACATCGCTGAACCTGATGTCAGAGTGCTCAATCACTTGGCCATCCATTGCAAGTACTTTTACTCCAGTGACGCAGGGGCCCGGCCACGCCCACCCTGCGAGCGCGGGGAAACGATTCCCGCTCACAGCACCTCCCCTCGGGGAAGAGGAGAGGCTTCAACAGGAGACCTGCCCTGCCATCATGAAGGAGGAGTTCCATGCAGTTTCATACAAGAGCAGCAAATGTGCAGAGGAGGGGATGTGAAAGGCAACTGGGCTACAACTTTTAAAAGTGAACATAGTTTGAAAATATGAGCCCAAATCTGCTTTGGGCCAGTGTGGTGTTGTGGTTAAGAGCGGTAGACTCATAATCTGGTGAACTGGGTTCGCCTCTCCGCTCCTCCACATGCAGCTGCTGGGTGACCTTGGGCTAGTCACACTTCTTTGAAGTTTCTCAGCCCCACTCACCTCACAGAGTGTTTGTTGTGGGGGAGGAAGGGAAAGGAGAAGGTTAGCCGCTTTGAGACTCCTTCGGATAGTGATAAAGCGGGATATCAAATCCAAACTCCTCTTCTTCTTCTTTTAATGTGACTCAATTTTTGAAGGTGGAGATGCAATTTGGTCTTTCACCCAGGCTCCCCAGACTTTTCAGCGATGTGCCTTTAGTTTGCCTGAATTATCGCTTGCTTGGTAAGGTCACAGATGAATCTGACTTCACTGTTTAAAACCTGCAAATGATATAATGTCAGGTCTTTATGATGTAGGCAGTCCAGCTTGCTATCTCTGGAAATCTGGCTGATCTATAAAGATGAATAAAATAACATTGTTTGAATGAACACTCTGGATGATTTAAAACACTTTGACAACTATCTATATTTTTATTTAGAAAATGAATCATGAGGAATTAAACTGGAAAAAGTAACATCTGTCACCAATCAATAGCCTTGCGGGGAAATTAATATGGTATTTCATTTTCCTTGAAATTTACTGATTTTGTTGTTTTTTTTCATCCCATGCCATTCATTGAGATCAGATGCATTTCAGTCTGACTGTGTCAGATCTTGGACACATAAGTAATAAAGTCCTGAAGGGCCAATGGCAAGGGAACAATGGAATGTGCAACAATATAATCAGCAGCAAAAATCTATATTTAATGTGCAGCACTATGAAGTATGAACGGTTTCAAGCTTCTTTGTTCTCTTGGGCTGCTTATAAGTCTAGGAGGTTTTGTTGTCTTTTTTTTTATAAAAAAAGGATGGTGCCATTTTATCTTAGCCTGTGAATTTTATTCCACTTTTATTTTTTATTTTTTGGGGAAAAAAATGGTTGTCTCTCGTTCTGACCCTGAAAAATAATTTCTGACTTTGGAGATGAGCGAGCAAGAACAAATGGATAAAACAGTCCGCAAGTGTTAAGCAGAGCCAATTACTTTTTTTTTTTAAGATGGACGGGCTCTTAGTTTTTCACGGTGAACACAGCGGTCGTTTTCTTGTCACGAAAGCTGTCACGGAATTCAATGGCAACCCATTTTATTGCAGGGAATTTATCCCTAATGAAATTGTTGCTTCCACAAGGTGGGAGGTGTTGGGGGGGGGGAGACACACCTCAGAGCCCCTTCTAGCAAAGTCCAGCTTCTTGCTTGCAATAGTAAATAGCTGTAGTCTATGGTAATTCCAGAGTTCCACTTTATAGTGATGTTTAATCCCCCCCCCTAAAAAAATGTGCTAAAACTGCCTCAAGGGGGCTTTACGAAATCTAGGTCACTGGAGTCAGGAGCTAAGAAATAAAAGAAAGAGGATTCCTTTGTCCAAAAAAAGAAAAAGAAGAAGAAGTGGGGGCATAGTCCCAAGGATGGAAATGGGACACTTGAATTGTAATTCTCCAAAGAGCCCAATACGTGCAGAGGTCTGAGACTGGGAAAAACTCCAGAGAAGATCAGTGTGTGTCCGATCTTGTCACAGGAGTGCCACCCACGAGGAGCATGTGATGCTGGGCCCCCAAAGAGAGCAGAAGGAGGAACGTTCACCCGGGTAATGCTGGCCCTCTTTCCCTAGCAGCTTGTCAGTGCTCATAAATAAAGTGTACTGCATTTCGTTTATGGTTTAAAGAGCTCTCTCAGTTTCTACGAAATCCACAAAACCCTGAAATGCATCAGCACTCTGCGAAATATCCCATTTCTTTTTATCCTGTGAACAACCCCGAGATCTTCAGATGAAGGGTGGTATATAAATTTTAATCATCATCATCATTTTTTTCTTTTTTTAAAAAGAACATTTTGGCCTGTTTTTATACAAATCTACCTGACAGCAAAGGGATGCGGGTGGTGCTGTGGGTTAAACCACAGAGCCTAGGGCTTGCTGATCAGAAGGTCGGCGGTTCGAATCCCCGCGACGGGGTGAGCTCCCGTTGCTCCTGCCAACCTAGCAGTACGAAAGCACGCCAAAGTGCAAGTAGATAAATAGGTACCGCTCTGGCGGGAAGGTAAACAGCATTTCCGTGCGCTGCTCTGGTTCGCCAGAAGCGGCTTAGTCATGCTGGCCACATGACCCGGAAGCTGTATGCCGGCTCCCTCAGCCAGTAACGCAAGATGAGCGCCACAACCCAGAGTCGTAAGTGACTGGACCTAATGGTCAGGGGTCCCTTTACCTTTACCTTTACCTGACAGCAAAATGACCAGTGTGCATACCCATAGCAGTGGCGGAGCATAGGGAAGGGGGAGGAAATTCAGTTCGGTTCACAGTTTAATGTGAACTACGGAATTTGCACTTCCCAAGACAACATGTAAACTGGGATATCCTTCAAACTTCTCTGAATTTCGCAGCTTGGTCCTGCAACCAAACGCTGCAAACAGAGATGTGTGTACTTGGGAATGTGTGCATAAAACTTCACATTGATTCTCATTCAATCAGTGCCGATAGAGCAGGCATCCCCAACCTGCAGCCCTCCAGATGTTTTGGCCTACAACTCCCATGATCCCTAGCTAGCAGGACCAGTGGTCAGGGATGATGGGGATTGTAGTCCAAAGCATCTAGAGGGCCGAAGGTTGGGGATTCCTGCGATACGAGTGTTGAACTAAGACTTGGGTGGCCTTGAACCATGTTTTAGCCTAATCTACCTCACAGGCGATGCTATTTTTCTAGAAAAAGAGGTGTTGGAATTCACCATGAAGGCCTCCCTTGTTCTCCTTTCTTTTCTTTTTTTAAATCTTTATTGAAGTTCATTGGTATCATACACAATATTAAATTCGCACGTATAAGTACAAAGAAAAAATAATCTTAAATAGATCCTTCTCCCTTGTTCTCTTAGAATGGCAATGGCGCCCACCCGAGAGGTGCCGGAACTTAGTTCCGGCACGTTCCGGCTGGAAAAAAAACCCTGCTCACAAGGTTGTTGTGAGGGTAAAATGGGAAGGGGGAAATCCATGTATGCCACCCTGAACCCCTTGGAGGAAAGATTAAAATAAAATAAAATAAAATAAAATCACAGTTCCACCTAGAAAGTGGCCACTCTGTGTTTCAATTGTGGCTTGATATGCCTCAAAAGCAGGAAAGCATATTTTTTGTTCAGATTTCATCAAGGAACTCAGAATTTGGCCTGCAGTCCTAACAATGATTACTCAGATATAAGACCCACTGAATTCAATGGGGTTTACTCCCAGGTAAATGGGATTAAGATTGCAGCCTTAGCCTCAAAGCGGCCCTTGTGCCATTTCCAGTCCTTTGTCATGTGTTAAGGTTTCAGATCAGCAGAGGAAAGGAAGAACATCGGATAATTTTAAGTGGTTTTGCACTTCTTCAGATTTTTCCATTTTATTTCCTTTTTTTCCTTTTTGAAGGCTCTCATAGCAGTTTTATCCCTCTTGTCTTTTCCAAAAGCAGGGAATATTTGGCAGGTGTTTTGCACGCAGAGAAATTATGAGGTTTTATTCAACTCCTTTAGGCATATCACCATCCATTTCTGAATGACTGGGTTACAGCAACAAGGTCTAAGGTTCGGCTTCTTCTCTGAGTAATATTCCCAGATGAGTTTAAGCAGATAAACAGGAGGGGAAAATGCTATTATCATGAGCCCAATGGGTTTAACACATACTTTGGCTTTTGATGCCGCCGCTGCCGCAAGGGAAGCTCATCCATTACCTGCAAAGTATGTGCGTTTCCTTCTCAGAATGAAGACTGAGACTCTTTTATCATTTCATTATAATATACAGCAGAAAAACCAGACATCACATGGAGTCTCCAGCCTTTTGTTGAATAAAGGACATTTTGATAAAACACCAAATGAAGAATTGTGTGTTTCTGAGACGACTTCACTGCTTTTTAAATAATAGCATTTTATTGTAGTTCTTCAGTGCAGTTCTACAGTGGTTCTGGATTTATCCACATTTAACTTTCTTCCACTCTTTCCAGGCATGGCCATGCTTGAAAACTCCATGTCCCCCTCTTTTTCTTTTTCTTTTTCCTCTGAAGCTTTCCCTGTGAAAAACAGATCTTTAAAGCTCAATCAGAGCAAACAGCAATCTGCAGAAAACCTGAATTGACGTTTGATCTGACTGAGCACTAAAGAGCGGGTTTTTGTGGGGAAAGCTCCAGGCCAAAAATAAAAAACACACGCTTGGACACAGAGCTTTTAAGTGCAGACCTGGGCCTGGAAACAGCAGGGCAAAAGATAAGTGCGGATAAGCCCACTTGTCAGAGAAACCGGAGAGGTAGGCTCCTGGTTTTTTCCTGTCTTGAGCACAACAAAATGGCTGCCACAAATATGGCTTCTTCTGAATAAAGAATAAAGACAGGCAGGAGAGTCCTAGATTGCAATTTCTTGACTCTGCCTAAATTTCAAACCATTTCCAGGGCATGTTGAGTTACAATCACAGCACCTGTTTCGTGCCTTGTTAGAAACGGATGACAATTTACACTGAGAGCGTAGTTTTAGTGAGGGAAGTCTCGAAGCCTGGTATAAGGAGCCTGCCAATGGGCACCCGCCAATCACTTGAAAAATCATTTCTTCCTCCATGCCATAAGAGGCCAGAACATTCACTGGAGGCTTAATCAAGCAACCTAATTGCTGCTTTGCATGTGCAGTGATGATATGGAATCATTTTCCTAGGACTTCACCACTTCAGAATGTTTTTTTGGGGGGGTGCTCTTTCTTTCTCTGTTTTTGATTATTTATGTTAGTTTCTTTTATCTTATCGTACTATGAAATACTTTTAATAAAATATTATTTTTTAAAAAAGTGGGGGGATCACATAATAATGACCGTTCCCCACATCAAATGGGGGACGGGCTTATCTGCTTGAACATATGTTCTCCAGAGCTAGCCCACTCCCCACACATGCTGGATAACCCTGAAAATTACCCAGAACCCCGGCTGGGGGGTTGGGAAGGATAAACGCCCAATGCCTGAGCCAAGGTCTCCCTACATCTGAATATTAATAAAGTTGTGGCCAATTTAATCCCATAGAATGTAGTCACGTGTCGTTATTTCCCTCAGGGGCTGCCCAGGGTTTGGGGGGACTCCGCCTGACCACGCAAATGAATGCTTCATTATTATTTTTAAGCGCTCTTTTAAAAAATCTTCTCATTACATGCCAACGGGGCATTTTTGGCCCTCGTGAGCATTCATTCATGGCACCTTCCTCTCCCTCCAAGTCCATTCCAATGTAGTACCTTAGAAAGGCTGTACCCTTCAATGGTGTCCTCCTAGGTAAGGGAGCAAGGGACAAATTGCTAGCAAGGCAATAACTTTTTATTGGTCCGTTTTCAGTTGGTGAGGCTGTTCGAGCTTTCAAAACTCATAAAGCCCTTCAGTGGGCAAGTCCCTGTGCTCAAATGTGCCGCAATAGCCAAGAAGTGCTGTACATTTAGGAGCAATTATAAGCTCAGATTCCCTGGACTTTGAAAAATAATTGGAGGGTTTTTTTCAGAGCTTACATAACATGAATAAAATGACCAAATGATGTTGTTGTTGGAATGGAAATCATATATCTGCTCCCAGATTTTCCTTGTAAATGATTTACATTATGATGAAGAAAAAAATGGCTGAGCCAACAATTCAAGGCAGAGGGGATAGCATGATCGGAAGAGAGAAGATAAATTGGGAAAGAGGTGTAATAAAATCATAAGATGGATAAGGTATCTGAGAGTGCTAAATATTCAAACTGTGAAATGTATTTGGATAATTTATATACCACTTATAAACAAATCTCTAAGCAGTTTACAACATGGGAGGGCCATTTCCATATCCTCCATCTCTTAGCATTTCAAGGATCCCCTAAGGAATGCCAAGCAGATTTATCTCAATACCAGACCAGACTGTTTAATTACCGGTAGTTCTTATTATTTAACACCTTTTAAACACACCTTTTGGGCGACTGTTGGCTTATTTCAAATGCAACACTAAGGCTCATCTGCACTTCCACTCGCCCCGCCACTTTCCCCTGGGGAAACCCACTGTTACTGCTGAATCAGAGCAAATGTCCATGGGGCTTTCTCCAGACTGACGTCCGATTTAGTGCTAAAGAGCAGCTTTTCCGGGGGGAAGTGGTGGGACAAGTGGGAAACCGCTCTGACGTGCTTTCTAGGCATGGGAGAAGCGGAAGAAGAAAAGAAGAAGAGTTTGGATTTGATATCCCGCTTTATCACTACCCGAAGGAGTCTCAAAGCGGCTAACATTGTCCTTTCCCTTCCTCCCCCACAACAAACACTCTGTGAGGTGAGTGGGGCTGAGAGACTTCAGAGAAGTGGGACTAGCCCAAGGTCACCCAGCAGCTGCATGTGAAGGAGCGGGGAATCGAACTCGGTTCCCCAGATTACAGGTCCACCGCTCTTAACCACTGCACCACACTGGCTCTGGAAGTGCGGATGAGCCCTTTGTCACCAGCCCTTCACCCAATAATTCCTGCTTGCATAAAGGGACTTCCCTTTCTCACCCCTCCATGCCCTACATCCTCCCTAAATCTGCACCAGAGGAATGGGGGGAAATCCACAAACAGATTTGGGGGGGGTGTGCACAGGGGGAGGACAGAGGGGGAGAGTTCCGCTGCCCAAGCAGAAATCCTTGTGCTACATTCCAGCTTGGCTCAGACTGATGGGAATTGTAGTGGGGGGGGGGGACAGGCTGGCAAAGGCTGGCTGGTAGGTATGAACATTGTGTGGAATGGAAAGAAAGTAAAGCCAAATGTTGGCACCCAGAGATTCTCGTGTGCTGGATTTATCTGGGCCCCTGTCTTTCCCCACCTGTTTCCACTTCAGCTGCTCAGCCTCAAATTCAACCCCATAACTGCTTTTTAAATTCAGGGATCTTTCACAAGAAGTTTGTGGTTTGGAGTAAGTAGCTGCTGAAGAAGAAACAGATTGGAGGGTGGGGGAGAGAGAGAGAGACTGGTTCACACACCCAGCTGGACCTTGTCCATAGAACACGATCTTCCATGCCGCATACCTCAGGAGGTTCTCACAGAAATAGGAAAGGATGCTTTTCGGGAAATGGAGAAGGACAATGTTGACGACAGAGGTTGGCATTTTATGAGGATGTGAAGGTTTTATAGGTGGGAAAGAGAAGCGGAATTATCTATTTATTTGTTTGCAATCCCACCTTGAAATTTGGAAGATTATATAGAAACAAGAAGTAAGAAAAGAAAAGAAAAGAAAGAAAAGAAAAGAAAAGAAAGCCATCAGTTTCCTCAAGATTTTGTCAAGAAGCAAACCACTGTGCCACTTGGACTTGCCGATTGGAAGGTCGGTGGTTCGAGGCCCCGCGACGGGGTGAGCTCCTGTTGCTCGGTCCCTGTTCCTGCCAACCTAGCAGTTCGAAAGCATCTCAAAGTGCAAGTAGATAAATAGGTACCGCTCCGGAAGGAAGGTAAACGACGTTTCCGTGCGCTGCTCTGGCTTCGCCAGAAGCGGCTTAGTCATGCTAGCCACATGACCCGGAAAAACTGTCTGTAGAAGCGGACAAACGTCAGCTCCCTCGGCCTGTAAAGCGAGATGAGCGCCGCAACCCCAGAGTCGTTCACGACTGGACTTAACTGTCAGGGATCCCTTTACCTTTTAAGCAGCACCTCAATAGCTGAATGAGAGTTAGGCCCCATCTGCACTATAGATCTAAAGCAGTATCATACCACTTTAAACAGTGGCATGTCCCCAAGCATCCTAAGAACTGTACTTTGCTAATGGTGCTGAGAGTTGTTAGGAGACCCGGGTGCTCCTCACAGAGCTAGTTTCCAGAGGTTCCCAAGGAAAAGGGATTGACTTTTAAACTACCCCGAGAACTGTAGCTTTGGGAGGGAGAATAGGGGTCTCCTAAAAAATATCATTATTTATTTCTTATTTATTCAATTTTACAGTATAAGAATATGATACAACTCTTATCACCCATAGCAATTTACAGTTTCCAGGATTCTTATCAGGGAAGCCATGGCTGCTTAAAGTGGTACAATACTGCTTAAAAAGTACAGTGGTACCTCTGGTTACGTACTTAATTCGTTCTGGAGGTCCGTTCTTAACCTGAAAACGTTCTTAACCTGAAGCACCACTTTAGCTAAAGGGGCCTCCAGCTGCCGCTGCCCAATTTTTGTTCTCATCCTGAAGCAAAGTTCTTAATCCGAGGTAATAGTTCTGGGTTAGCAGAGTCTGTAACCTGAAGCGTATGTAACCCGAGGTACCACTGTATAGTGCAGATGCAGCCAAGATTTGAAAGCTATTTTATTACTATTACTATTACTAAAAACAAAATAAAATAAAATAAATTCCTTCCAGTAGCACCTTAGAGACCAACTAAGTTTGTTCTTGGTATGAGCTTTCGTGTGCATGCACACTTCTTCAGATACACTGAAACAGAAGTCACCAGACCCTGATATATAGTGAGAGGGTGGGGAGGGGTATTACTCAGAGGGGTGGTGGAAATGGGTGAAAGGTTGATAGCTGTGGTAAACCTGTTGACGACTGTTAACGGCTGCAATTAGTCTTACAGGAAAAAGCAAGGGGTGAGAAGGTTAAAAAAGCTTTGTCATGTATAATGAGATAAGAATCCAATGTCTTTGTTCAGACCAGGTCTCTCCATGGTTTTAAGCTTGGTAATGAGTTGCAATTCAGCAACTTCTCTTTCCAGTCTATTTCTGAAATTCCTTTGCAATAAGACAGCTACTTTGAGATCTTGTGTAGAGTGTCCTGGGAGATTGAAGTGCTCTCCTACTGGTTTCTCTGTCTTGTGATTCCTGATGTCAGATTTATGTCCATTTATCCTTTGGCGTAGGGTTTGGCCTGTTTGTCCAATATAGAGAGCTGAAGGGCACTGTTGGCATTTGATGGCATACACAATGTTAGATGATGAGCAAATTTGATGGCATACACAATGTTACACGGCTATCTACCTTTAACTATTACTATTACTATTAGACTAGCCTGTAAGAAGAGTAGATTGGTCCAGTAGCTGGTTCACAGGTCTTTGGCCAAAGAGTTCCAGTATCACATAGTGTTTGCCTTTCCTTGAATGAATTCCTACCACAGAGCTTCAGTTTACTCTACGTAACAAGTCACCTCTTGATGATCCCCCTGGACTGGCTACAGCTCCAAGATTGGTTTATCAATCAGTCCCTCTTCCTAGGGAACTCTGGAAATAGTAGCTCTTCTAGTAGTAGTAGTAGTAGTTTTATTATTTGTACCCTGCCCATCTGACCAGTTGCCCCAGCCACTCTGGGCAGCTTCCAGCATGTATAAAAACATAACCAAACATCAAACATTAAAAACTTCCCTATACTGTACAGGGTTGTATAGTTTCTTACCTCCTTGACATCTGATGGGAGTGCGTTCCACAGGGAGGGCGCCACTACCAAGAAGGCCCTCTGCTTGGTTCCCTGTAACCTCACTTCTCAAAGTGGGGGAACCACCAGAAGACCCTGGGAACTGGATCTCAGTGTCCAGGTTGAAATTATAGTTCCCAGGATTCTTTGAAGGAAGCTATCACTTTTAAAGTGGCATTGTGGTACTTTAAATGTATAGTGAGAATGTGGTCTTTAATGATACTAGGCAAAGTTTTTCTGCTTGCTAAAGCTCTTGGTGGTTAGTAGCATTTTATTTTATCACTCTACTCTCTGTTTGTCTGGCTTACAGCTTGGACTATATGAATGGTTGGTTGGTTGGTTTTTACTCCTTTAGTTAATTAACACTTAATTGAGTCAATTGCTTTTAACTACTGTTTTAACTTGTTGGTTGATTTTGTAATTATTTTTATGATGTGGATTTTACAGGCTTCTTAAGCCATCCTGAAGCTATGTTGTGGAAAAGCTGGTTAGACCATTTAAAAACGAACCAAGGGTGTGTGTGTGTGAGAGGGATTCCTTGATTGAAGGGGATTTCTTTTTAAACAAAAACCAAAACAAAACCCAAAGTCAGAATCTGAGAAGCACATTCGTGTTTTTTTCCTCAGGTCTTTTAAAATCAAACTGAGTTTATAAGTTCCACTCCATTGCTGTGAGTTTAAGTTTGTGTTTTTACTGCCCTTTTATATCATGTACAATTTATAAATACTATGATGAATATGTTTATTTGACAGTTAACCACCCTTGAAGTAGCAGTACTGGAGGGTGACAGATGAATCCTTAAAAAAATGCTATAAATAAAATAAAATAAAGATTTTGGCAAGAAACTGGCTTGATAAAAATACCCACAGTCATGATTTCACTTCCATTAGCTTCCTCCTTATCTCTCAGATTACTGGACAGCAATCTAAGGCTCCATCTGCATTATACATTTAAAACAGTACCATTCCACTTTAAATAGTCATTGCCCCAAAGAATCATGGGAATTGTAGCCTAATGGTTACGGATGATGGGTGTTGTAGTCCAGCAATATCTGGAGGGCCACAGGTTCTCCACCCCTAATTTAACTGAATCTCACCATAGAACAGAATAGGCTCAGTTATGACTCTTCAATTTTGTAGATGAAGAATAACCTAAGAAAGCCATTTCACTGTAAACCAGGTTTCTATGTAACTAGTTCAGGTTTCTCACTGTCCTAAGAGAAGATCTAGAAAATGCAATGAAGAAGACAACCCACAAAATATTTGATTTCATTCATGCTGACCTTTCTTCAATAGGTTTGCCAAGTACACCTTTAAGATGGGGAAGCAGAGGCTTGGTGTGAAGTGCCAAGGTATTCAGAAACCATCTTCCCTTTCATCTGACTCTTCACATGCTTAAAGCCCAAGTAAGCAGCTGAAGATTTTGCAAACAAGAATGAACAAATGCAAAAGCAGTTCCGTTCCCCCCCACACACACCGCTGCCCCCGGTGTTCTATAATACCTAAGAGGGACAGCCTGTTTACCTTTCTGAAGGAGCTGCCAGCAAAATGGCCATCAATGAATATTATACCACAAATGGTACACTCTTGGGTGGGGGAGGGGAGGGGGGACATTGGCATGTAGAAGCATGCCTTTGCTCTCTAAGTTGGGAAGCATGCTTTTAAACATAGACCTACATGGTACCTGGAGTAGTTGGGAATAAGAAAGAAAAACCAGGGGAACAAGGGAGCACTTCTTTCTGATTGCATAATTGATAATCATTTAGTTCCTACAACTCTTTTTTTTTTTACAAATTAAGTTAATGTATATTTTGTTGTGCAGAGCTGGTCTTATGAATGAATCAGCAATGTTT
The DNA here is from genome assembly GCA_034641385.1 of Darevskia mixta. Classification (NCBI taxonomy): domain Eukaryota; kingdom Metazoa; phylum Chordata; class Lepidosauria; order Squamata; family Lacertidae; genus Darevskia; species Darevskia mixta. Next base: position 23,169,807 of record JAWWNH010000014.1, on the reverse strand, counting down.
GGCTGTAGATTTGTTCTTGTTCAGGTTAAACACAAACTATCAGATAATGGCTCACCATCTCTTCTTTTTCAGGGGAAAATAGAGATTTGTTCTGGTCTTTTGGGTTAGGTTAGGCAAAGAAATAGTGACTCGTCCAAGACTGCACAGTAAGGTTCATGGCTGAAGAGGGATTTGCAGACTAATAGGAAGAGCCGACACCATTGAACAGAAGAAGCCAAAGGGAAATAGGAAAGAGTCTATTGAAATAGGTGGCTGAAATTAGGGGTGTGTTTTGGATTCAGGAAAAAACCCCAAATCTCAAGATGAAGCAGGCTGCTTCAAAAGGATTTGGGGATGGTCTGAACTGAAGCAGGTTGTCTGGGAAGTGCCCCAAACTGAACCAGAGACCTCCTATGAGATTTGGGAGTGGTTTGGATATTCAGACATCAAAGAAACAGTGTAGACAGTAAGTCCGCAAACATTTCCTGAAGTATGGTTCAGATTCCAATGCAGCAGCATCCAAATTGGTCCGAAACAAATCAGGAGAGCAGAACTGGTCCAAAGCAAATCTAGTTAGCTGTGCACAACCCCAGCTGAAATCCAACATGTTTTGGTGCAAAACCATACGTCACAGGCAACTGTAAACATTAGTCCAAATTCAGTTACAGATCCAGTACTCATGAAGATTTGAACATAAATCTCCCAGATCTCTGGAAAACCAGATGACCAGTAGACCCAGTGGTGGAGCATATCCCCGCGCTGCCCAGGGCGGGCGCGCTCCCAAAGGGGGCATGGCACGGAGAGTGCCCTCCCAGGCGCAGGATAGCTGCTTGTGTGCCCGGAGTGGCGTGCGTGCCCTGCAGCCAGGGGCAAAGTGAGCCGCCCACGAGAGCAGAGCGAACCAGCCATGGTGGACATTTGGGGCACCGCCCGCCCGCGACTCCCAAGCCTCCCCCAAGCTATCAAAATGAAGGGGGAAGGGGGGAATGCCACCGGCAAAGTGGCGCAGCTCAGCTCGGGGTAGGCTTGGGAGTCACGGGCAGGCAGCGTGTCGAATGTCACCCCCTCAGTGAGGGCACCCGGGGCAGTCCGCCCCCACCGTCTCCCTTCCTACGCCCCTGAGTAGACCACTTTACAAAGTCTTCATCTAATCTTGGATAAAATAGTGGCAGTTTAATAACAAATGACACAACTTTTTCACACACAGCTGGCAGTTTGGGAAAGTTCAAAGCACCCTGAATCTTAACAGCATGATAAAACCGAGCTTGTTGAGCCACATTTATTGGGGGGCAAATATGGAATCATTTCTGTTTTACAAGATGCCATTTAGATATGTGCATCCTTGATACTCTGTAAAGGCACAAATATATATGGGCAGGATCCATTTTGGCTTAGCTAGGTTGCTTTTAAAGGGCATGGTGAAGTCGCTACCTGGACACAAACCAAAGCATTCCTAAGAGTAGTTTAACATGCCAAAATTGCTGGAAAAGTCAACATGTTGACGGTGCCATATGAAAAATGAATCTTTGAATTGGAATTGATTCTATGATGCACAGCATTGTAGTTAACACCCTCCTTATCCCAGCACTCTGAAGTTAATCACATACATAAGAGGCTTTGAAGGAAGAAGAAGAAGAAGAAGAAGAAGAAGAAGAAGAAGAAGAAGAAGAAGAGTTTGGATTTGATATCCCGCTTTATCACTACCCGAAGGAGTCTCCAAGCGGCTAACATTCTCCTTTCCCTTCCTCCCCCACAACAAACACTCTGCGAGGTGAGTGGGGCTGAGAGACTTCAAAGAAGTGTGACTAGCCCAAGGTCACCCAGCAGCTGCATGTGGAGGAGCGGAGACGCGAACCCGGTTCCCCAGATTATGAGTCTGCCGCTCTTAACCACTACACCACACTGGTAGACCCTTCCTTCCACAGGCATAGAAGGAAAACTGCCCCTTTGGACTGGGCTGCCATTCTATCAGTAGTCCTATTCAGGTGCTGTACTCTGGTGTAGCCTCAATTTGCAAGATAGGAAAGTGAGGTAGCATGAAGTAACCTCTCCTCCACATCAGGTGTGTTGAGTAGCTCCATGGATACAGTGGGAGCATCTGCAGGGAAGGGGGCTTCACACATACAGCTCTCCTCTTACATGCCAAATTTATACCAGAGTGACTGTGTGAATATGGTTAACAACTCACACTCTCCTCCCCCCCAACGGGTTTCTGTCATTTCAGGTATGTACTAAGGAGGCAAAAAAAATGTGTTGAGGCAAATCTGTATCAAAAGGTCAAAAAGATATGAGGCATCTTATGAGAGAGATTCTTCTTCCTGGCTGCTGCAGAGGCTGGCATGAAGGAAGGCATTTGTAGTCTTTTGAAGTGCTGCCAGCGTAAATAGCTTAAAGTAAGAACTTTAGTCCTCATAACAAAGTATAGAAAACCAAGGGAGACATGCATTGAAGGATACACTCTGTGAGGTTCGCGGAAGATCAGACAATGCAAGCATAGTTTACTGCAGAATATACGTGCTTTTTTTTTGGTTTTCTGAAGTGCAAGCTGCAAACTTCAGTTTCAATGCAAATACCTTCTTATATAAAAGCCAAAGCCAGAATGACTTTGTTTTCAGGCCAGCAAGCATGCTGTTTATTGCTGGAATAACACTGGACTGAAATGGAAAGGGACTGGGATGAGAAGTTGCAGGGTGGAGTCTTGCTCCAGCCCACAACAGTAAAGACATTCCAATTTTAACCGCGTATTGGTCAGATTAATACAAACAGAGGATGTCAGTTCTGTTGAGCAGATGGACACAGTTTTTAGGAGGGAGGTAACAAGGCTGATTCCCAGTGTTAGAGACTGAGGATCTTTCTCAAGTAAACATGCTTGAGGTATGAAGGGCCCTGTAGCAGAAACACACACACACACACACACACACACACACACACACACACACACACACACTTGTCAGAGGTGAGACTTGCTATTGGAAACAACAAGACTTTTTTTCCTCAGGCCCTTCAAATAGAGGACTGGCCTCTGCAAAGTTGGACACAAAGCCACCTTGTACAGGCTGGTGCAACTCGTATTTTTCTAGCACCTTGTACAGGCTAGCTACAGCTTAATTTAAAGCACTGGTCTTCAGCATGTGGTTGGGATCCAGAACTGGTATGGCCTAAGGTGGGCCCCACCTGCAGAAGCAAGGGAGGCAAGCAGAGGCACTATCAAGGCTTGGACCAGCCAGACTCTCCCCTCTCCCCACAAGGCCAATGGGCGCCATTATGCCCTGTGAGAAGGAAGGAGAAGAGATGGGGGAGGGGCTCCTTGTGCTCTATTTTTATCTGCTGGTTAGTGGGTGGGAAAATAGTAGGATTGCAAAATTTTGAACCACCTTAGATGCCTTGGCTAAAAAGTGGCATGGAAACCCAATAAATCAATGAAATGAAAAAAACAAAGAATGCAAATTGCCCCTGCGGTAACTATGACATAGCTTTCAACTGTCCCGATTTGAGCGGGGCAACCTGGAATTACAGAAGCCATCCCAGCTTCTGATTGGATCCCAGAATGTCCTGTTTTGGCTCCTGTAAGAGTGCCCCCACCCCCAAGATGCATGTTTTTGGGGGCCACACTCCGAAGGACGCATGTCCCAATTTTCCTCTGCAGCATGTTGGAGGGTATGCTATGGCTGGTATCCGTCAGGCCAGGATTTCCATTTTTGCAATGGAACTTTGCCCAACTTCTCCCAGAGTGAGCCCTGTGCCCTCCCCAAATCTGCCCCAGAGGATTGGAGGAAAACCCAGAACAGATTTGGGGGGAGAGGGGAGTTCCATGACACAAGCAATGGAACAAGTTAGCTGGATATTGCCCTGGGCGTTGGAAATCTGATGGAACAGGAACTCATGAAGCGTGGGACTGTATGTGTGAATAAGCAATTGCAATATAAAAGTTCTGTCCTCTCACGCCACCCAAACATCCCAAAACCTTTTAATGAAAGCAGCAGCTGTGGGTCATCAAGGTTTGAGCTTGCTCCAGTGGTGTTCATGCAGGCGAGAACCAGGTCCAACTTTGTGTGAAGAAAAAATCCAGCGTACTTGCTGCCATTAACAGATTCAACTTGCTACCAATCAGTTGACAATTTATAAAGTAGAAACTAAAACACACACACACATCGATAATCAGTTAAAATGTCATTCAAATGAAGCACAGCAACAAAGGACTTGCAAAAGACTGCCTAAGAACCTTGACATAAGTGTGGACATAACTCTCCTTTGAATTTAATTGCTCTTGAAGGCACATAGCTTTATTTAACATCATTTGGCATGACCCAGGCAATCACTACCAATTTTCTTTTTAAAAAATGAGATGACATTTGTACTCCAGAGAGGAAGATGAATGACTCTAATACTTCCCTAAACAAACCCCCAGGGGCTAGGTTTCTTTTAACAATTCATCCACCCAACCGCAACTGGAAATGTAATGTTGTTGTGTGTGTGTTTTTTTAAAAAAGCATCCTAGAAAACTTAAAATTATTATGCTTTGAAGTGATGAATGTTACATTTCTATTTTCAAGATTGTTTCAGTGTTGGGTGATTTGGTCGTAATTCTAGGCACACCAGCCTTCTAAATAAACATGTACATGTTTTGTTATTTTTACGGATTTGTTGTAGTAAATTTGCTCCAAACAGATTGCAAATTAAACGTGTGTGTGTGTGTGTGTGTGTGCGTGTGTGTGTATTTGAGAGCCCTCTACCTGATTATTATTTTTCAAATAGATACCATAGATTTTAATAAAAGTTGGTTTTCGTCCTTTAACTATAGGTGCCAACTCTATAGGGTTGAGATGTCTTCAGCAACACCAACACCAAGTCTGTTGGGATGGGGCTGAGCTCCACCCCCAATCTTGAGGGGCTGGGCCTCATGATGGCGGGGGGCCTGAGGACAGTTTATTCTGATGATCAGAACCTTGTCAGGGTCAGAGGCGGGGGCGGCGTGTTGAACCTGGGACCTTCTGTATGCAAAGAAGAAGCTCTACCTCTTGGCTATGGTCCCTCATGAAAGAAACGTGGCAGATGACATTGTTTGAATAGAATTTTGTGCCCTGGAGGGGGTTATACTGATTTCTATAGCAAAGACAGTTTGCTGTTCTTAATATTAGCAGTGGACCTAATCTCAGATGCATTCATGTGCCATTCTTAATCTGCTGTCATTCATTCCTACTCTCCCCCTTTCTTCCTTTCCATTTAAAGGGCTTTTGTTTTCCGTGTTGTTGCAAGAGTATCACCTTCTCAAAATGACAGCACATGCCCTTCACAGCAAATAAGCAGGCGCACCTGCAAATGCAGGAAGGAAAATGTTCTACACCAATATTCTGTTGGCGAGGGGGGGAATGGAAATGACCAGGGGGATGAATTTTGGGGGATTAAGTTTTCTGCAAATGAAGCGCATAATAAGAGTCCTGCTGGGTCAAGCCAAAGACTCATCTAATCCCACGTTCTGGTCCCGCAGCAGCCAACCAGTTGGATTTGGGAAGTTCACAAGCCATGGCAGGAGCACACGTTGTTCACGTTCCCCGGCGAGTGGTATTCATGAGGCATATTGCCTGTGCTACTGGAAGGAATAGAGCCACTAAGGAAATAAAGCTAAATCCTCACATTTCAAACGTGCGTGTGGAAAGCCCAGAAGCTAGACCTTCAAAAATCCAAGGTAATATTGAAGTCCTTTGTGTGTCCGCAAGAAAAAAGGGAGGCTAGATATGTGTATGTAGAGGAAAAAGAGAAGAGAAATCTGCCATCAACCATACCATTATTATTATTATTATTATTATTATTATTATTATTATTATTTTATTTTATTTTAAAAAGGTCTTAATATTTGAGGTAAGACTTTCATCCAGTAGGTTAGACCAGGCATCCCCAAACTTTGGCCCTCCAGATGTTTTGGACTACAGTTCCCATCATCCCTGACCACTGGTCCTGTTAGCTAGGGATCATGGGAGTTGTAGGCCAAAACATCTGGAGGGCCACAGTTTGGGGATGCCTGGGTTAGACCAATGAAGGGGTTATTTTTATAGCAACATTAAATAATTTGCATATTTGTTATTTAGACTATTTTAGCTCAGACGTTGAGGATTAAACCTGGGACCTTCTGTATACAAAGACAATGCTCCACCACAGGGGGCCACTTTCCCCTCTGACTTTCTCCTCTTCTTCATTCGTCCATCCATACCATTCCCTTTCCAAAGTACCAACCCTCATTTCCTAAGCTTCCTTACTTCTCTTGACCTGTTTCCTTCTCAGCTCTTGGCTCTTGCTTTCTTCTCCCCTGTTTCAACTACCTTTCCTGGGGTCTTCTGCTTCCCCTGCTTTTCTAGGACCTGAGCAGCTCAGCTAGTGGAAGCCAGAATCCTTCTGCCTGTGACTGCCATCCATCCATCCATTCATCCACCCTGCTCTCTCTGTCTCATTGGGGATACAACTTAGTTGTTGAAAAGCCCAAACATCATAATCAACCATACAGAGAAGTTCCACTTGCAGGTCCTTTCACTTTTCTCAATATCACTTCCCTAACCCCACCCTAAAATCGCCATGTCTTCCACCAGAAACCAAAGCTCTCTTTACAAGTTCTCCTCCAACCTCATAACATGTTGTTTCAGCTCCAACTCCTGCCTGAAGTTTTACAGCAGGACTTATGCCCCATCTCCCTATTCTTCTCTGGAATGCCGCAGGTGCATTTGTTAGCTTAAAGAACAAAACATTAAATAGCAACCTCCTTTGTGACATACCAGAGCAACTTTTAAATTGGCTCTCCTTTAATTTCTGGAACTTCCTATTCAATAAGCTACTATTGTGCTCCACCTAACCTGACCGTGGAAGTGCTGCCAACCTGTCAATTTCTCAGCCCTAGAAAATGGATGGTTAATCTTTTCAGCTGACTTGAATCATTTCCTGAAGCTCAGGTAAAACCCAAATATTTAGCTGTTACAAGGCCTGGGCTTCCCTTTTGAGTTTCACTTTTTAATTAGCTGAGGCTATTCTCTCTTTTTAAAGCTTCAGCCAGTGATTCCTCTTCCTGTGGATTTTTTCCTCCTTTGTTGAAACGTTATCCAGTCATTTCAGTTGAATGCAGCCTTATTTCCAGTATTTTAATGGGGGCATTTAAGTCAGTCTGTTCAGGCTTGCAATTAACTGTGTCACGAGCACGTGCTTATTAAAACGTGTGTGTTGCATCTTAAGGTTTAACCTCCTTTCTCTACTTTTATTTATTTATTACTAGCTGAAAATACCTGGCTTGGTTGCTTGGGAAGTCTAAGGAACCCTCCCAAACACTGAGATTTGTAAGTGGATAAAGTAGTGTGTCGGTTTCTAGGGTGTGCACATCTCCTGACCCAGATCCACCCCCCAAATCAGTTTCGGGAGTGGGGCTAATTTTTTAGGGGGGGTACCACTTGGTGGCATAGCTGTCAACCTTCCCTTTTTTGGCGGGAAATTCCCTTATTCCAACGCCGTTTCCTGCTGCTATCCTGTTAGATATCCCGTAAATTTCACGGATTTCAAAGGAAGCAGCTCCTCTCCCTCCCTGCCGGCCAGGGAGGCTCCTCAGCTGCGTTGCTCGGCTGCGTTGCTCACCAATAGTTACAGAGAATAGGATGTCATTAGACAACAGCACTGTTTGTGCTTTGCTTGCATGTAAAATCAACCACTCTGGCCCAGCCCACAAATACACTCCTTCCAAAAGAGTGTTAAAGGATGCAAAGTCTGAAACATGTTTGTATAATAAGTCATTAATGGATGCCAGAGAGGCAAAAGAGTGAGCCTGATCAATCCCCCCATGAAGAATTGACGCTTTTGAATTGTGGTGCTGGAGTCCTGTGGACTGCAAGAAGATCAAACTGATCCATTCTGAAGGACATCGGCCCTGGCTGCTCACCGGAAGGACAGATCCTGAAGCATCTCATGAGAAGAGAAGACTCCCTGGAAAAGAGACCCTGAGGTGGGGAAAGATGATGGTGTGTAGCCTGGTGTAAATTAATTTGTAGCCTGGGGGGATTACCGCGGCGTGGACTGTCCCCGAGAACCATAGACTGTCCCCGGGACAGGTGAGGCTGCTGATCCCTTATTTTCAAATCCGAAAGTTGACAGCTATGCTTGGTGGGTAGCTCCTATGCTGCATGTAATTGGCTGCCATGCAAGACCTGCTTGTCCTCCTCCTTCAGCTATCCCTCCTCCTGTGTTCAGGCCCCAGATGACCCTTCCCCGCCCTCCAGCAACCGATGCCTCCTCCTCCTGCCCCATGGCTGCCACTCACCCAGCTGCCATCGCTGTTGCTGCATTAAGGGAAGTGGCTACTTGAACTGGACCCGCCTCTCCAGCCCCACAAATTACTGGCTGCATCAGTCATCACCGATGGTGAGAGACCAACCAACAACCCAGCACTGGCCCAGTTCTTCTCTCCTCTTCTCCCTACTCCTATTCCTGCCTGGGAACCTAGTCTAGGACACCCCCTTTTCAATGCGGTCTGTTTCTGCAGCATTGTCCTTGCAGACCCAAAAGCAAACCCCCTGCAGCTAGCAGGACTACAGGCTCCACTTACCAGCTGACTGCACACATATGTTGCCCTCTTGGGAATAGGCATGCACAGCTAAAATGCACTGCAGGGCTGTTCGAAAGCCCTCTTGCAAACAGACTCAGGCTGCATGTGTGCCTGAAAATGTGTTTTTTGTGCTGTTTTTTTGTTTTGTTTTTATGGGATGGCATTCAATTTCGTTGCACTTGTACAACGTTGTATTTGTACTTATACAATGACAATAAAGAAATCTTATCTTATCTTATCTTATCTTATCTTATCTTATCTTATCTTATCTTATCTTATCATCTTATCTTATCTTATCTTATCTTATCTTATCTTATCTTATCTTATCTTATCTTATCTTATCTTATCTTTGCAGAGGCTGTCTGCACCTCCTTCTTCTCACCTAAGACCCAGCCCCTTTCAGACCCAGATCACTCCAGGTAGTGATCATAGTGCTGGGCTGACTCAGTCAAAGCCTAGAACAGGCATCCCTAAACTCGGCCCTCCAGATGTTTTGGGACTACAACTCCCATGATCCCTATCTAACAGGACCAGTGGTCAGGGATGATGGGAATTGTAGTCCCAAAACAACTGGAGGGACGAGTTTGAGGATGCCTGGCCTAGAACCACCCAAACTTTCCTGTTTTGGTTTGGGATTCAGGCCTGAGTGGGAGGAGCCTGGGGGGAGGTAATCTAGGAGCAGATGCTTTAAAAGGCTCAGTCTTCTTTCAACCTTTCGTTGGAGCAAGTTTCTCACTTAGAGCTCTCCGTGGTCCTGCCTTCTTTACAGGATCCAGCATCAGACCTGAACATGACAACTGTGTTTTGCCAGTGTGGCTAGTAGGAAGAGTGGCTGGCAAGAAAGCTGGAGAGAGAGCTGCACTTCCGAGAGTGCCTTGTGGGGGTATCGTGATGTGGCACAATGCTGTGTCGCTCCTAAGGAATTCCAGCAAACACAACCAATGGGAAGCTACAAAGAGAGCCTTGTATCACTTTGAGTGAAACAGGTGGAAAAAGTGGTGTGGTGGAAAATCCTTCGTCAGGTTGTAAGGCTAGGGAAGGTAATTGCTTCACTAGTCTGTCCATTGAGTCTCTTTTCATTTTGAACTTTGATATACCACCTTTAAATGGCATGCAAGGAAGTCAGAGGATCCAGCATCTATCTATCTGTCTGTCTGTCTGTCTTGGGCAAAAGAAAGCAACTAGCAAATTTAATAAATAATAAGAATAAGAATAAATTTAAACCTAGTCCAAGCTTAGTCCGCATGCCCCGCCTCCAAGCAGGAACTCTAGGAATTGGAGTTTAGGGAGAGAGCTGAGGCTTCTGTCCTGAACACACTGGGGACTCAGCTACACTGGCAAAGAAAAAGCACTTTATATGTGTTGTTTATGCATTCTAACACTGTGACACCAGATGGCACTGTGGAGTTCCGTTTTTTGCTAACCCGATTTCTCATACAAAGTTTGCAATGTGTTTAACTGAAACGCTTCTTTGATGTGTCTAGATACAGCCTGACACTTATTTCTGGGTTAAACACACCTGGGATACCGTAAGTGCTGGCATATATTATTGCAGTACAATCCTTTGCAGAAAAGACTTAGAAATAACCCACCACCCTATTCATACTCCTGATAAAGTGTGTATAGGATTGCAGTCTTGTTCAAGAGAGGCCGTTTCCAGCCATATCATTTATGACTGCAGCAACTTCAGAGCTCTGTTCACAAAAGCCCAGCTTCATGAACTGGGCAACCCAGCTTTGTGAACTGGGTGGGGTGCAAATGAAAAAATTATTATTATTATTATTATTGCTTCACTACAAAGCATATTATAGAATTCTAGAAGTGGAAGGGACCATGAGGGTCATTTAATCCAACACTCTGCTATGCAGGTATCTCTCGCTCAATGCGGGGCTTGAATTTACGACCCTGAGATTAAGAGTCTCATGCTCTACTGACTGAGCTATCCCTTACCTCTTTCACTCTATTCCTTTAGGAAAGGTACACAGCTCAGTGGTAGAACATCTGCCTTGCATGCAGATGTTCAGATTCAATCCCTGGCACCTTTAGGTAAGGCTTCCTGTCTGAAACCCTGGAGATCTGCTGCTAGTCAGTATCGACAATAGTGAGTGAGGTGGAACAATAGTCTGGCTCATTTTAGGACAGTTTCCTATGTTCCTCAATAAGAAGAAGAAGAAGAAGAAGAAGAAGAAGAAGAAGAAGAAGAAGAAGAAGAAAGATTTAAAGGGTGGATCTTGTTCATAGAAACAGCAACACTGGGGTAAGGAGAAGGATCCCAAAACATCAGACTTAGTTGCTTAGTCCCCTTCTTATAATTATTTTCTTATTCCTGCATTATTCTTCAGTAAGTCGTGGAGGCAAAGCGCCTGGATTTAAGAAGACACAGGAATAGTGAAGGAGAAAAAGGTTGTACAGTGGTGCCTCGCAAGACGAAATTAATTCGTTCTGCGAGTTTTGTCGTCTTGCGAAACACGGTCCTGCGAAGCGCGGTTTCCCATAGAAATGCATTGAAGCGCGGTTTCCCATAGGAATGCATTGGGAACTCGCAAGACGTTTTCGTCTCGCGAAGCAAGCCCATAGGGAAATTCGTCTTGTGAAGCGACTCCAAAAACGAAAAACTCCTTCGTCTTGCTAGTTTTTCGTCTTGAGAGGCATTCGTCTTGCGGGGTACCACTGTAAATGATATGAAACAAAGCAAAAGAATGGGATATAGTGGGCAACTATTTTGAAGTAGCCCATGAAGAAACAAAACCCATTTACGATGTATGACAGTATTTGCTGCCCCCAGTTAAATATAATATTCTGTGATATTTCTGCCCGAGGTATCACACACACACACACACACACACACACACACACACATTACACACAACTCCTGTTTTTTGTGTTAAATGCTCTGCTCTTTATGGATTTCATTCCTTGTAGAACTCATTCCGACAAGCCTGAATGTCATGCTTTTATTAAGAGAGTTATTTTAGCCTAGAGACGCAGCTGCAATACAACAGAAACCTGCTGTGTCCCGACTGATCGGCTAATCCTGCTGTTTGACAGTGCTCTACAGCCTCAAAAGCACCATATTTTACGTAGCTTAAAAACTTGAACAGTAATTATTACCCTGTACTGAATGCTGATGGAACACCTGTAAGAAGACATCATTTTGTACCAAATAAATTTTATTAGAACAAATACCACAGACACTTAGAATTACTCTGTGAGTTAGGAATTCCAAACTGTGGTGAACCCAGTAATCCCTTCTTATAGAGGAGTTCAGCAGAACTGAAGCTCCCTTTATCACAAACAGCTGACCCAAACTCGGCTGCTCCTTAAAAACAAAAACACATGGTTTTTAGTCGTTCACTTTTAGCCACTCTCTGCCTCAGACTTTGGATACCAGACGCATGATGTTATAAAGCTTTTTCTTTGATTTTCTGTTTTACAGGCCCCTGCTCCTTTTGGCTTGAGCAGCGGCCTGGAAGGCAGAAATTTAGCAGGTGGAGTGTCCCCTGGCACCAAGTTGACAAAGACTGAGACACATGGACCAATGTCTGTCTTGGTATATTTATTTTATTATTAAATTTGTATACCCCCGTCTCCTCCAAAGATCTCAGGGCAGTTGTTCAGAGCATAAAGATACCAATGCTGTGGGCAAGGTACTTGGTTTGATCCAGGTGACTGCTTGCAGTCTGGACCCTTGCCCCAATTGGCAGATAAGAATTAGCAGGAAGGGAACAGCTGGCTGAACCAGGGAGGTGATTAATGCCTCTTTATGAGAGCAGGGGGTCTCTGCCTGCTTGAAGGAGGCACTGGTAAGATCACTCCTCAAGAAACCCTCCCTGGATGCAGAAATACTAAGTAACTACCAGCCAGTTGCCAATCTCCCCTTCCTTGGCAAGGTTCTTAAGCATGGGCTGACAGACTAAGGCCAGATCAGGCCCAATTGCCTTCTGGATCCGGCCCGTGGACGGTCTGGGAATCGCTGCATGGATCGCCAGTGTGCCCATTCTTTCCCTCTCCCTCCCTCTTCCTCACGGTGGCGGCGCCTCCTCCCTCCCTCCTCCTGGCTTCTCCCCGCCCTGCCTAGAGGAGGAAGGAGGCTGGGCTTTGTTGGTGCCAGCAGCAGCAGCAGCGCTCAAGCGGCCGCCATTTTAAGCAGCCCCTCTCTGGAGCCCTTTTGCGCGCCACTCATTGTCCCTCTGCCGCTGCGGCTGCCAGCCCCTGCCGCTTGCAAGACACAGGTAAGCAGCCACCGGGGCTCATGGAGCTCTTGCATCATTCCCCCCCCAAAAAAAATATAGTCCACCCCTACCCCCACAAGGTCTGAGGGACAGTGGACTGCTGAAAAGGTTTGCTGACCCCTGTTCTTGAGCCACAAACCAGATCCAAGCACTGTGGGAGGAAACTTCTTTTATAGATCCATTTCAATAGGGGTTTAAGTCCAGTTTTGGCACAGAAAGTGCTGTGGTTGCCTTGTATGGTGACTTGTATTTTACGAGAGAGACAGGGGAGATGTGTCCTTGTTAATTCTTTCAATACCAGCAACCACGGTATGCTTCTGGAGCGGATGTCTGAGTCTGAGTAGATGGCACCACCTTGCGATGGTTCTGGTCCTACTTGGATGGACGTTTCCAAAGGGTGATGCTTGGGAAGTGTTCTTCAGCCCCATGGAGGCTTCTATGTGGGGTTCCGCAGGGTTCGATCCTATCATTGTTATCCAGAGGTTTGGAGTACATTGTCAGCAGTATGCTGATGACACTCGGCTCTACTTCTCCTTTACATCTGCAGGTGAGGCAGTGGATGTGATGGACAGTTGTTTTGCCTGGGTAATGGACTGGATGAGAGCCAACAAACTGGAGCTCAATCCAGATGAGATTGAGGCACTGTTAGTGGGTGGTTCCCTAGACCAGATGGCTGAGAGGTGGCCTGCTCTTGATGGGGTTACACTCCTTCTGGAAGAGTGGGTGTGCAGCTTGGGGTTACTTCTAGATCCTTTGATGATGCTTGAGGCTCAGGTGGCCTCATTGGTGTGGATATACCAGTATATGGACCTACCTGGACCCTGAGATCCTCATATGAGACCCTTGTTTATGTGCCTCCTCCACAAGAGGTCCAAAGGGTGGCTACACAAGAACAGGCCTTTTCTGCAGTGGCTTCCCATTTGTGGAATGCTCTCCCTAAAGAGGTTCAGCTGGCGCCTTCACTTTTAGACGCCAGGCGGAAATGTTCATTTTCAACCAGGCCATTGGATGATTGACATCTGATGCCCTTTTAAATGTGTTGTGGGAGGGAGAATTATTGGTTTGTTGTTGTTGTTATTTTATTATGTATTCTGTGTTTTTTATACTGTAATTTTATGTCGTGGACTGCCCTGAGATCTACGGATGAAGGGCGGTATACAACTTTAATAAATAAAATAAAATTGCAAAATACATAGTAAAACAAGAAATGAAATGAAATGAACAAACAGTTCCTGTTTACTTTTATTTATTTATTTTTTAAAAAAACCAACTCTGGGAAACTAAAATCAAGAGAGCCAGAATTAAAAAGTACACATGCATGCACACCCACCCACCCACACACCTAGATGAGGTAAACTCAAAAGCCTGTTGAAAAAGGCTGCTTGCAGCTCAAACCTCTGAAATATACCAATATCCAAACATGAAATTATTTTAAGGAGAGGATTAATATAATGAGCTAAACATTCAGTGATTCAGTTATTTCATTTCAAGCTTATTTAGTCAAGGACTTGCTGACTTATTTCATAAATATATGAGGGAGCAGAGATAGACAATGGATATTAATAAAATGAAGGTATGAAACCACAGGAGGGAAGAGTGCTCTTGCTCTCAAATCCTGCTTGCTGGTTTCTCACAAGCATCTGTTCGGCGATTGTGAGAACAGTATGCTGGCCTAGATGGGCTGTTGGCCTGATCCGGCAGGCTCTTATTATGTTCTTAAGTTCTTCGCTACTCAAACACCTCCCTGATCTTACTTTCAAAATCCACCTGCTTTCTAATCTTAGTACAGAACAGAATTGTACTATTCCCTAGGGACGCGGGTGGCGCTGTGGGTTAAACCACAGAGCCTAGGGCTTGCTGATCAGAAGGTCGGTGGTTCGAATCCCTGCGACGGGGTGAGCTCCCGTTGCTTGGTCCCAGCTCCTGCCAACCTAGCAGTTCAAAAGCACGTCAAAGTGCAAGCAGATAAATAGGTACCGCTCCGGCGGGAAGGTAAACGGCGTTTCCGTGCGCTGCTCTGGTTCGCCAGAAGCGGCTTAGTCATGCTGGCCACATGACCCGGAAGCTGTACGCCGGCCAATAATGTGAGATGAGCGCCGCAACCCCAGAGTCGTCCACGACTAGACCTAATGGTTAGGGGTCCCTTTACCTTTACCCTAGCCACAAAATTGTAAGGTCTATACGAGACAAATAGAAGTATAAAGGAACAGGACCAAACTGATTGACAAATTAGTAGTAGCATCTGACAAGAGACTGTCGGACGGTGGTGGAGATGCAGGTGAACTCAAATCAGGGTGGTCCAAGGAAAATGTTGGGATGCTGCCCAAAAAAGTTACCCATGGGGCACGGCAGATTTCCAAGAAGCCCACTGCCTATTGTTTTTTATTGATCAAAGCCAAGCCAAGCCGTTGAGCCCATTGTTCCTGGAAGTGTGGGACCCACGGCAAGGTCACTCGAGGTTTAGTGTATCTAATGGACTAGAACGCTGAACAAAAGGGCAGGATATTGTAAACACACCGTGTTGTGTAAATGTGGTAAAGGTGGGTGGGTGTTAACAAGGGAAGGGGCTGATTCGGTTCCACAAGCCTTGTGGTGAGTCTCAGTGTCTGATACTATCTGACAGCAACTTAAAATGTCCTCACTTTGATCTTGGTGCTGGGGAAATCCAGCTAATGTTGCAATCTGAAAGCTTGTGGCTTACTTTTATTTCATTACCTGTCACGGAGCTGTAGAAACAATGTGTTTTGTTTTAAATTAATGCCTTTACTTATGAGAATGACTTTGAATATTCCACTCACACCGTTCTATCTTCCAGGGTGAGGTCAGTTCTCTGACTGTTGTTTAAAGGAGGTTATTGTGGGGGGAGGGATTTATAACTACCACGGAGACTTGCGGTGAAAGAAATGTCATTCTTTAACTACCTTGTAAACAAATCTGATGCTGGTGGTCTGTCTGAAAGGAGTTGGTGGTCTCGGTCAAGTAATCCACTTAAAAGGGATCCCCATGAAACCAACAGCAATTGGCACCTCTCAAAGCTGCATCTGCACAATACATTTAGAACAGCATCATACCGCTTGAGACAGTCATGGCTTCCCCCAAAGAATTCTGAGAACTGTAGGGTTGTTAGGAGACCCCTCTTCCCAGAATTCCTTGGGAAGGGAGATTAAGTTTGGGTTGCCATATGTCCGGAATATTCTGGACCTATCTGGAATACTGCAGTTGGCAGCAGTATCTGGGTGGAAATTAGCAAAAACGTCCAGAAAGTGTCAGCAGTGTCATTTTTGCCGATTTTCCATAAAAAGAGCTCAAAAGCAGCATTTTTGGGCGATTTTACAAAAACAAAAAATCTGTTCGGATTTTCACTGTTTGAAATAGGGCAACCCTAGATTAAGTCCTAAACCACGCTGGAAATTGTAGCTCTGGGAGGGGACTATGGGAAAGACCAGTGCTGTTTTTCTAGAAAAAGAGGTGCCAGAACTCACCATGAGCCCTCGTTCTTTTATAATCGCAAGGGTGCCCACCTGAGAGGTGCTGGAACTGGGTTCTGGCAAGTTCCAGCTGGGGAAAAAGGCCCTGGAACAGACCTAAACCCAGAGACCTAAACCCACATGACCCGGAAAACTGTCTGTGGACAAATGCTGGCTCCCTCGGCCTGAAAGCGAGATGAGCGGCGCAACCCCATAGTCGCCTTTGACTGGACTTAACCATCCAGGGCTCCTTTACCTTTACCTTTACCTTTACCTTTTCACCCATGACCATGGCAGGAAAGAACCACCCCAGATTTCATCACTTCACCCCCACGATTTTCTAGATTGGTTTCTGGAACCAATGAACATGGAAATGTGCATTAACCCACTATAATCAAACTAGATTTCCAGAAGAGGCTTTTATATCATGTGAAATCTCAAGTGTAATATGGAAACTGTTAAGGAAGCATCAGGGAAACATAATGAACTGCTGTGTGAATGCAGACTTTGATTTTCAGTGGATGTCTTGCTTTACGCTCCCTCTCCAGATACATGGCAGGGGAGTAGACAGGACAAGGTCATTTCATTACTGGCACCCAGTTTGTAGGATTTCTGGCACCTTAGTATGTAAGTCAAGGTGATGCTTTTTCACTGTATCTTTCAACTTAGTAAGTAATCACTGGGTTGGTCTCCTTATATGGCCCTGTTCATTTGATTTCTTCCTTTTAAAAAATGTGTTGCATTGTGTTGCAATCTTTGCCACAATGTGTTGTAATTCTTGAGGTTTTTAATGGCCAATGGATGCTTAGATGCCACCTGTGTTGAAAAATAAAATATTACGCAGCATAGCCATTGTGGCTAGTAGCCATTGACAGCCTTCTCCTCCCCAAATCGGTCCAATCCCTCTTTTCAAAGCCATTCAAGTTGCTGGCCATCACTGCCTCTTGTGGAAGTGAGTTCCATAGTATAACTACACGCCACATGAAGAAGTACTTTCTTTTATCCGTCCACCATCTTGCCTTTCACCTCCTGCCATAAATAACGTCCCTGTGCTGGATTCAGGCAGCAAGCAAAGAGATATCCCCCAAAGAAAACATCCTTTAGTCCCCACAGGAAGGCTCCCATATGCATCGCTCTGTGATGGACATTACCATCTGCACTTTCTCCTACTGTGCTGCTTCCCACAAAAAGATTTAACACACGAAGCTTTGCAATATGGCCTCTGTCCTGCTGACCACCTGCGCTTTCCGCATAAGCCAAGGGGGAATAGTCTTGGAAGCCAAGTCCTAAATTCCTGTGGCTTTCAAACAGGATTGGACCAGTTCTTAGAGGGCAAGGCTACCAATGGCTACTCACCACAATGGCTGTGCTCTGCTTCCATGGCTGGAGGCAGCAATGGTTCTGAACACCTGTTTCTGGACGCCACCAGAGGGGAGAGTGCTTGGCCACTGAAAGACCAGGATGGACTAGGTGAGACACTGGGGCCTGATCCAGCAGGCTCTCCTTGGGCTCTTACATGTATCACACTTCCAGGTCTGCATAGATTTGATGCATTCCAGTTGAATTCCCCTGCCCCACCCCAGTCAGAGGGACTGCTATTTGCCAGGATGGCAATCCAGTGCTCTTTAGTTCCGAAGGAATCCAGCTTTGATGTATTGTCTCTCCCAGACAGCTATTTAAAAAGGAATCTAAATAAACTGCTTGGCCCAGTGGTTTAGGTAACATGATACACAAATCACATTTTGTATTTTATTTTTTTGCAAGAGGGAGTACCAGTAATTTTAAGATTTCAACACTGGCAAGGCAGCTGGGCAGACAAGGTAGGCTGCCTCGTCCTTGGCTTTTATTTACGTCTTCCTTTTGAAGAGCTGGCACGTTCGTTTAAAGGCCCTCAGCTATGGTCCTAATCAGCTGAGAGATTCCCACCAGCCACCCCCTGTGCCAGCTGGCTCATGTAATCCCAGACTTTTCTTGGCAACCGGTCAACTGCAACACACATTTTAAACAGCTGGATTAACCTAGGGATTCTTCCTCGGACCTTTCATCTGTTTTTTTCAGAGACAGGCTGCTGCCATTTAATTATGCTTTAATTGAATATAAATATATATATATATTGTCAATACCTCGTTAAATGGGATGTAGCTGATCCAGATTGTATGTGTGAGAAAGAGGCGAGTGGGGGGTGGGGGGCAGAGAAACATGGCATTAAGTGAACAACCTCATTAATTTTAACTATGCCCTCAATGCATTTATGCTTTGGGGTTATAACTTCACATAGGAACCAAAAACAGTGAAGTCGGTGCCTTTGCCCGGGTAATTGGTTTGGCCTGTAAAAGGAGGTAGGGAGCAGGGAGAGGTCTTTTGTTTTATCTGCAATAGAGAAACCTATTAAAAGAGTCTGGAGTGCTAGCACAGCTTTATCTTATACGCTAGTTGTTATTTTCTGTCTGAGGCCACAATGAAAACGGTAGTCGTCTTCCATAACGTTTCATAGTCTACATCACAATACAGTTTGCAGTGCTTTAAATGAAGTCCACATGTTTTCTCCCAAGAAAACAGAGCCTTCTTTGGCTGTAGTGACCAGATGTTTGAACAAATTGCCGAGACTGCCAGCTACAGATTGCGATCCTGTGTACAGTTTTGTTTTGTTTTAAATCAAAGGATCAATTAAGCACCCTGAATGTGGACACAGGGGTGCCATTTTGAATTTCAGGTTGGATGGCAAAGATTATTCTTAGCAAGGTATAAAGCGTGTGTGTGAAATATGTGGCGTTTTAAATGTTGTTGAGGTCCAACTCCCATCAGCCAATGGCCAGGGATGATGGAAGTTGTAGTTCAACATCTCCAACATCACAGATCCCCCATGCCTGGTTTAGACGTCAGATATTGGATATAGGCTGCTTCCAGAGTGTCACTATTTGTGAATGTGATTGAATGACATAGTAATAAACTGAGGTTGTGCAATTAAAGTGCATTTGGGTTCTTGTGCAACAAATGCACTTTAAAAAACAACAACAGACCTTTGCAGTAATGCAGGGGTGGAGAACCTCCAGCCTGCAAGCCAAACTTGGCCCTCCAGGGGCTCAAATTCCCTCAAAGCTCCTTCACATGCCTGGTGCCTGAGCTATGCTTGGTGCTTTGAAGCCCCAACTTTGGGAGTTCAAAGTGCCCAATTGTCAGACATTATTGCAATTGACAAGCGAGCAGCCAAACTGTCAGATTTGGCCCACGAGGCTAGATCCTGATAACCGATAAGGTTCCCCACCCCTGCAATACGGAAAGTGCAATAAATGTGCTGGAAAGTGTGGGCTAGTAATTGCTTTACACAAGGTTGTATCGAATGTCAGTCATACTTAAGACAGACCCTATTGAAAATGATGCAAAGAACTAACTTAAATCCATTGATCTCAGTGCGTCTATGCTGAGTAAAACATAGATAACAGCCTGTGCTGTTGTACAACCTCCCTGAATACAAAACAGAACGAATGCTCTATTGTATAACCTCTCTGCCAACATTGTGCAAACAAATCAGAATGCACGCTCACTAAACAGGTGGTCGGGAAACAACCATAGTCAAGTTGCAAAACCAAAAGCTATATTTCAAATGCGTTAATAGTGCTTTCTACTTTTTATACCTCTTAAGAAGTATAGCAATATTATTCACAATGCTGAAACAGTCACTCCAGTTTAGAAGCAATGGGGTTATGCCCTTAGCCTGCAGACCTAACAGAGCGCCCCCATTGTGTAGAAGCAGAAAATGGCCACTGGGCAAAAATTCAAGTGCTCTTTGGAAATAATCGCATGAGGCGGAGAGTCAGCTTTTAAAATTTCTCAGCTAACTGGGCAAAGAAATAGATATAAATATTTCTAATGCATTTCTTAAGATTCATTCATGAGGTCTTCAAATTATATATATATATATATATATATATATATATATATATATATATATATATATATATGAGAGAAAATATTTTCCTCCTGACAGGTGGAGGAACAACAAATGTATATAGGTTATTCTTTCATGCCAAATTCTCAATGACAAAAACTGAAGAATGATTACCATGAGAAGAGAACAGAGCTTTTGATTTATCACTTTCACCCAGGTGAGATGAATGACAAAATAATTTATTTCACTGACTCTTTCAGAAATTTCTCCTCTGTTCCTGAATGTTGATGCAATATGAATTGGGTTCAGATTTACAAACACAGCTTAGATTATCTAAACATCAACAAGAGCTGAACCTCATCTGTTAATATGATTTGAATGCATGAAGCTAATGCTGAATCCTTTAATAACACTAAATGGTTTTGCTGTCCAAATTCTGTGAAACACACAAAAACCGAACTAGGAAAATAGCTTCTCTTTCGTAATATACGATTGAGTTATATCACAAAATCCAGTTTTTACTTCAAGTGCTTTTAGTTTGGTTTGCATCTGTTTCTGTATCAGCCACTATGCTCAGACCTCCCTTCCTCTTGTTTTATGGAAGATTTTCTCTTTTTTATTTTAATGTGGCAGAGAATACTGTTCCATGTTACAATATGAAGCCTCCCTTCTTTTTCCTCCTAGCTTTATGCAGATGTCAGAAATATCCCTAAGGGAAGACCAATTCTCAAGAACAAACTTGATATTCTTTCAGATTAAGTCATTTGTATGTCCATTTAATGGTAAAAATGTGCTCATAAAAATAATTTAATAAAAATGAAACTGAGACATGGCAATGGTGCCATGCCTCGCGGAAAACTCCCATAGGGTTTCGTGAAAGTTTGCTTATTGAAAGATGGCTGTATTTCTTCACAGAAGATGATTCCTCAGAATGGAGTCATACTGATTTCAAAGGGAAGCAAAGGACTGGCAAGGGAACCCTATACGATGTGTAGAGTTTGCTCAGAAGTAAGCCTCACTGGATTCAATGGGGGTTACTCTCAGGAAAGTTGATCCAGGAGTCTTCTTAATATCAAAGACCATGGTCTCCAGCCATAGCTGTCAACTTTCGGATTTGAAAATAAGGGATGCCGTGAGGGCGGTGCAATGGCACCAAGTAACCTCGCCATCCTGTGCTCCAGAGGCTGCGCACGCCACGAACGGAAGAGCGAGCGCATAGACGGCAGGCAGGCTGGCTGGCTGGTTGGGCATGAGGGTCTGGCTGCACAAGGCATGCAAGCTCCGCCCCCAGTCTGTCTCAGACTCCTTATTGGCAGCCGAGCAACGCAGCTGAGGAGCCTCCCTGGCCAGCAGGGAGGGAGAGGAGCTGCTTCCTTTGAAATCCGGGAAATTTAAGGGATATCAACAATCCGGGATAGCAGTGGGAAATGGCATTGGAATAAGGGAGTTTCCCCGCAAAAAAAGGGAGGGTTGACAGCTATGTCTCCAGCACACATAAGATCAAATAAAACCAGTGAAATTTACTTCTAAATAAACCTGTTTGAAATTGATTTTGTGCATGAAATCTTGACGCTGTTAAACACAAGCTCATCATTTATTTCAGATTCAGGCTTCCTCAAGTACTGAAAACGAAACTGTTTGGAAAACAAAATTGTCCAATCCATATTTACACCCAAGTGCTACCAGCTGACAATATTTATACAGATAGCAGCGATGGAAGAGAAACCTACCAGCAACAGGCTCACGTAGCTCAGGAGCACCTGTTCCTTCATGAGAAGAATCTTCTCACATGGGTTAAACCGGTCTTTCCTAACCATGGTCGCCCAGTTCTTTTCGCCATGCTCAGTAGGGATGGTGGGCGTTGTAATCCAATAACATCTAGGGACTCGAGAATGAGGAACGCTGGGCTAAACCAAAGGTGTGGAGAAAATGAAACCAAAAGCAGGTGCCTACAAAAAGGACACTGAAAAGTCGAGGTTTAGGGGGATCTGTGCTGTTGCACTCATGTCTGCCTTGCAGATTGCCCACAGGCATCTGGTTGGCCACTGTGAAAACAGGATACCACTGGCCTCATCCAGCAGTCTCTTCTTATATTCTTTTGGACTTTTTCACAGGGCAGGTGCTTGTTCCTTTAGGTGTATTTCCATATGGTGAAACCAGGGTTGTCAGTAATTTTCCAGGGTACTGTTTTCCATGGTTCTATTTCATTTTCGGCATGTGACAATGACATAAGAATGAATAGCCACAGAAGAATACAAAATTGAATCAGATGAAGTCCCACCAAGTGAAATACGTAAGTATTTCATACATCTGGGTATGTCACATCTCATGTTGCAACTGCAGTCTGAAAACTCCATTTGCAGAGTTATTATTCATCCTTGCTAAATTTTTGATACCCACAACTGTTTCCTCCCTAAAACTCAGAAAATACAGAAAAAATGCAGTTGAATTGGACATACAAACATAATGCTCTCCAGCTATTCATTTTGTCCAAATGTTGAGGTCTAAGATCCATATCCTGAAAAAAAAATATTGCCAGGCCCCTACACCCAGATTTCTGGCTCCTCAAATTCAATTTTTCTCCAGAAATATATACTCACAAAAACCTATTTGTTGTTATTAATACAGTAGTCCAGACAATAGCTGCTAAATGCAATCATTTATAAAGCGTATATGAAACATCGATTTACTATGAAAATGTTAGGCTTGTATTAACCTACTGTTTAAGACCTGTCTTGGGATAAAATATGGGGGACTTTATTAATTATATGGTCTGTACTTTAAAGTCCTGGGAGATCTATTTAAACAGGCTCACCCCAAAACTATTAAAAGCCAATGGAAATACATACTGGCAAAAAACAACCAAAAAACAACTCCAAACTACCATCTCACTTATCCTGTGAGTCTTAATATATTCAGAGAATCTGAGGTTTGGATCAACGATGTGGACAGAAATCATCTTGGCTGAATCAACAGTTCCTAAATATTTGATTGCGATATTTCTCCACTTACTTATTTTGTTGTTGTTGCTTTTAAAAAGTCTTGCAGCTTAATCCAGAACATTTGTTCACGAGGCTGAGATGCCCTGTGTACACAACGAACTCTTCTGCCTCTGCATATAACCGACCTGCTGCTTCTGTTAAAGTTCCAGCTCCTGTTGTGCAAAGACAGGGCAAAAGTGAAGGCACACACACACACACACACACACACACACACACACAACCCCTTGCTGCCAACCCAATGAGCAAATCTGAGCTTGAAGTTTTCTTTATTGACTCCAGGTTTTGGGCAGCTCCTGGGTAAGCTCCCTGGGTGGGCCTCCCCTTCTTTGTCATTGTCTCTGCTGCCCTTTGCATGCCTCCTCTCTCGGGGCCCAATCCACAACACAGTCCAGAATGACCTGGCCCAGAAACTTCAGCTGGTTCAGATTGCAAGGCCTATTTTTGTTAAGAGGTTTTCTTGTCCCACTAACTCAGGCATCCCCAAACTTCGGCCCTCCAGATGTTTCGGACTACAATCCCCATCATCCCTGACCACTGGTCCTGTTAGCTAGGGATCATGGGAGTTGTAGGCCAAAACATCTGGAGGGCCGCCGGTTGGGGATGCCTCCACTAACCGGTCTCCTTCTTTGGTCAAATCTGGGTGTTGGTATTCTAGGAAGATTCCCCTCCGCCGCCGCTTATGTCTTGTTATAGGAAAAAACTGCTCCCTTTCCCTTATGGGGTATTCCAGACATAGCTGTCAACTTTTCCCTTTTCTCGCGAGGAATCTTATTCGGAATAAGGGAATTTCCAGCAAAAAAGGGGGGAAGTTAACAGCTATGATTCCAGAGCCCATATAGAGTCCTTAAGTGGGTTCCCTATTGGTAGGAGAAAAATAACAGAGGCCAACCAGAGTATATTGAAAAGCAAAGCTAGTAAGCCTGATCTGTATTAAAGGAAATAAACTGTTGCAACAGGGTCCCCACTCACCACATGCAGGAGGGAGGAGAACCCCGAACAATGGTGCGCAAGCCCCTATATAGACTTTTTAAATTGCCCACCCTGTAGCCCAAGACACACACACACACCCAAAAAACCCCACACATCATATATACATCACAGAAGGAGGCGGTCTCCAGCAGAAATTTGAGAGTGTTGCTTCTCTCTTGTCTGCCAGGATACCTGATAATGCCTTACTTGGTTGCATTTTCTGGGTAGCCTGGCCATTCCTCTGAGATGGTAAATACTTAGTTCCTGAATCTCTTACACATATTGATAGTTTGCTCAGCTTAACAGATACTTGCCAGACTGCATTTGCAGGGAGGTGTAAGCCCTTACAGTCCAAATACAATAGGAAAGCTTTTCCCATTTCCTTCCTCCTTGCAGAGAAATATTTGAGGTCAATTTGGGAGAGTCAAAATGGCTTCAGGATTGTTCTCCTGTGCTATTTCAAACACGTGGTTTATATACTTATGTATGTGTTTGCTTTGTACATTTATGAACATTTATTTTATATTTGAGACCTGAGAATTCTTATAACAGGTTTGGGCCTGCATGCAGAACGTGGGTACTCTGAATCAGAGGGCTGGTATTCTCACATGTACGTCAGCAGCATTTGGTGACTCTTAGAGGACACTAATATTTATTAAGTTTTGAGGTATGTAGGGATTTCTGCAATACTTTTGAAATTTAAGGGATGCTTTTACTATTGGTGCAACATGAAGGGGTAGGAAAATGCTGGAAGCCAAGAATCCTTTGATGTCCCTCCAATAAATGCAGTACAGACAGGCTTAATAAAAGCAGCTTGCATAGTTGCATACCTTGCTGCTGCAGTTGAAGGAGACCAGACCACCCTCTAGTGGGATACAGTTGCATTTCACTCTTCCCTCATTTTGTCTTTGAAACAATGCTTATCAGCTTCCTTTCTTATTTGGGCGATTTTACAGTTGAAAGATTGCATCAGAATTGGTAAATGGGCTTATTCAGTCCTCATCTCTTTGTAGCCAACGTGGCGCTCTCCCGGTGTTGCTGGACTACAACTCACATCATCCTTGACAATTGTCCATGCTGGGTGGGACTGATGGGAGTTGTAGTCCAACAACATTTGGAGGGAACCATGTTGGCTACATCTCTTGTAATATATAAACTTGTTACTAAGACTCACTAGGAAGCATGGAACTGAAAATGAACTTTCCCAACTCAGACTTGAATGGTTAAAATTGTGTTACATTTTTCGTCACTTCCGGGTTCGGCGTGATGTGCGTATGCATGGTTGCACACATAATGTTGTTGTTGTTGTTCAGTCGTTCAGTCGTGTCCGACTCTTCGTGACCCCATGGACCAGAGCACGCCAGGCACGCCTATCCTTCACTGCCTCTCGCAGTTTGGCCAAACTCATGTTAGTAGCTTCGAGAACACTGTCCAACCATCTCATCCTCTGCCATCCCCTTCTCCTTGTGCCCTCAATCTTTCCCAACATCAGGGTCTTTTCTAGGGAGTCTTCTCTTCTCATGAGGTGGCCAAAGTACTGGAGCCTCAACTTCAGGATCTGTGCACAATGGACAAGCGTAAATGGGGCGTTGCCTGTACACAACTCCAAAATTCACAAGTTCATACCAAGAATGCTGGCAAGGAAATGCAGTTCCTTTGGTAGAAGTCACGTCACTTTCCACAGCACTGGCCAGCCTGCCAGAGGTTTGCTGCCTGTAGGCCTGAATTCAGCAGTTCCTGCTTATGGCTCCCCATTGCTCTTAAGAGAACTGTTAGACATGCCTGTCAACAGAGGTGTATGCTTGACACTGCAAGGCCAAAGGAACACAGGAACATAGAACACTACCTTACACTAAGTCTGACCATAGATGCATCTAGCTCAGTGCTGTCTACCCTGACTGGCAGTGGCTTTCCAGAAATGCTGGGAATTGAACCTGTGACCTTCTGCATGCTCTGCCACTGAGCCATGGCGCTTCCCCGAGATAGCTGTGGGAATAGTTTTCCTTTCCCTTTTGAGCCGTTTTTCTTATGCTGTTATTCCTGTTGAAACATTGGACAGCACCTGGCTAAGGACCTGCAAGGCAGCTAATGTGTTTGGTGTCCCATTATGCTACTCTAATTTCTTCACAGTAAAGTGTGGACATCTGGACTCCACTAGCAGAAATGGCAAGACTCCCTTCTGGTCATGAGGTCAATTCAGCTTTCCAGTAAAGGCAGGAGTGGTCCTGCTGTAATTGTACATTATTCATATTTTTTAAATGTCCCAAGGAGCTGGGTTTTCACAAAGTCTTTTCTCTGCAAAAAGTTTTCCATGATGTGAATTGCACCATGCTGTCAGATATTTTTCCCAGATATTCAAACTTACGCATTCCTCATTTGGTGGCCTTATGTTAAATTCCTCTTGAGGAATTGGCACCATTTAATGCAGCAAAAGTTACAATCTGCACATACAGAAGACTGAGGTGGTAGCTTGATAAGGTGGTATCATAACCTGCCTACCTATGTCTGTGTGTATATGTATACATACATACATACATACATACATACATATTGCATAGCACTTCAGGGAGAGGGAGCAGGTTATGGATTTGGAAGCAATGGCCCTTCTGATATTGTTGGACTTCAACTCCCATCAGCCCCAACCAGCATGGCCAATGCTCAAGGATGATGGGCACTGTAAACAATGCCTGGAGGGCCACAGCTTCCCTGTCCATAGCCTACTCTGGCTGGGATCACAGTGGCTAGCTCAATGGAGATGTTGACCCACTGTGTGGCAGATTCCATGCTAGAGACCATTAGGAAGGGAACTGAAAATAAAATTGCAGGTATAATAATGCTGTTATAAATATATACATGGTGTGGCTATATTTGGAATACTGTGTACAGTTCTGGTTGCTTCACCTCAAAAGGGGTTTTGTAGAGTTGGAAAAGGTTGAGAAATGGGCAACCGGAATGATCAATGAGATGGAGTACCTCCCCTACGAGAAAAGGGCCCTGCTTGTCACTTAATATTGTTAAAGCCAACTTCTACATTTTTTTAAAGAAAAAATTACTCAATTCGCCAGCTTGGTAAGAGACCAACATTAATTTTCCATGGTGGGTCTTCAGATTTTTCCTATTTATCCTCTCTCTCTCCCTCCTTCCCTTTATAGAGGTGAGATTCCTCCCCCCATACACATACACACAGTATTTCCACTCCAAGAGACTTAAAAAAAATAAAAAATAGGATTTTTCTTAGAGATTTCAGAGAGCTGGGTTACTTCTTTTACTCTGTTGCAACCATATCCCAACAAATAACTGCATCCTTGTAATGCAAGGTAGGAGAAATGAGCAGTTCCGGCAACCAACAGGACTGGAGTCCCCTCCCACAATCCAGTGGGAGAAGAAAAATAATAACCCTGTTGAGAGTTTGCAGGGATGTTCACAGAAAGAAACAAGAGCCGGCTGAAGTCATGGAGGAGACCGGAATCTGCTGAAGTCAGATCAGATTTCAGGAAGCTGATGATGTTCTGATATCCTGGAACCCAGTAAGGTCACCTACCTTTAGCAGCTACAATATCATTGCTCTGTGTGGTTTTTAAATCCACAATTGGTCGTCTGCAACATCATCTTTTACATGTTCACAGCTTTGCTTAATGCAGTCTAATGCATATAATGAAAAAGAACAAGATTGCACTAACCATTCAAACTCTCTGGGATTTGAGTTTCTGTAGCATAGGGGCATTGATTTTGGACTATGAGCTTTGAAGTCCCCAGTTCAAATCTCACCTCAGTCATATATTCATTCAGTGGTCTTAAGCTTGTTGTTCTTGTTTCTTTTCTTTTCTTTGGTGATCACTCATAGCTGAGTAAGATTGTCTTCCATAAACACGGTTTTAACAGTGACTGTGGAGGCCAATTCCGGATCCACACATCCTTCCACAGTGGGGACATAGGTTTCTGGGAATTGATCACGGTGAGGGTTTGCCAAGCGTGCCTTAAGCAAGCCACGGCTTACCTCATATTGCACAAACACAGAAAATAGACATAAAAATACCAGCCTAACTTATATAGCACTAACATCTGTTGAGTGGAAATTGCTCCAGTTGACCTTAAATTTGGGGGTTGGGTGGAATTTAACACCATACTAGATGTGACATGCTGCTTTGGGGGTTCTCTTGATCCTCCAGAGTGGATTTGGGGGAGGCGTGGGGGGAACCACATTGTGCTAGCACACTGAGTTAATTGAATTTGGCCCTCTGTTTTTACATTTGTATATGAAATTACTTTTGCCCCCCCCACCCCCAAAAAAGGCTTTGGTTTTGCCCATTGGGTGAAAACCTCAAGGAACAATGAGTGCTCCTTGTTTAATCCATTGTTGAGAAGACATTCTTTCCTCTTTCGCTGTTATGACTGTCCTACCTTGCAGGGTCGGTGTCTCCACAGGAACCTTCCACATGGGAAGAGATTCAGAAGATGCCATCTGCGCAAGCCAGTCTCTGGAAGAAGGCCGCTCAGGAGGAGATGGATGCACTGCATCAGAACCAGACGTGGACCCTGACAGAGCTCCCTCCTGGTAAGAAGGCCATTGGGTGCAAGTGGGTGTTCAAGGTTAAGAAGGGGTCAGAAGGGGAAGTGGAACGCTACAAAGCAAGGCTAGTAGCACAAGGTTTTTCACAACGTTTTGGTGAAGATTACGACGAAGTTTTCGCACCAACCGTAAGATATAGTACCGTCCGAATGCTTTTGAGCATTGCAGCCTCTAAACAATTGGACGTGAAGCACGTTGACATATGCACTGCGTTTTTACATGGGAGAATTTCAGAAGAAATATATATGAAACAACCTAAAGGTTTCACAAAACCAAATGAGACGCACCTCGTGTGTCGACTCCAGAAAGGAATCTATGGGCTTAAACAAGCGGCTAGAGCCTGGAATCAGAAATTGCACAGTATGCTTGTGCAACTTGGGTACAAGCA
Source organism: Darevskia mixta (assembly GCA_034641385.1). Classification (NCBI taxonomy): domain Eukaryota; kingdom Metazoa; phylum Chordata; class Lepidosauria; order Squamata; family Lacertidae; genus Darevskia; species Darevskia mixta. The sequence continues at coordinate 23,140,739 of JAWWNH010000014.1, read as the reverse complement.
GGGAAACGCAGACAAGTGCTTGTACACCAAGTCAAGTAATGGACAATATTCATATATATTGGCTTTTGTCGATGATTTGATTATTGCTGCTGCAAATGATAGAGACTATACACAAATAGTAAAACACCTCAGCAAGGAGGTACAAGTAAAAGAACTTGGAGATGTCAAGTACTACCTAGGAATTCAAGTGGAAAGAGAAGAAGACGGCTCATTTCTTCTCAGCCAGAAGCAAAAGATTCATGAACTGATTGAGTATTTGCAGATGCAAGACGCACACCCGGTTGCAACGCCCATGGCTACAGACTTCTTGAAGAATCAGCAGGATTCGAAGCTGTTGCCAGATAACAGTCAATATAGGTCGGTAATTGGTAAACTTTTGTATATGGTTACCACATGTAGACCTGACTTAGCTAATGCTGTGGGGATTCTGAGCAGAAAAGTGAATTCTCCCACTGAGCATGATTTAGCGGGGCTGAAAAGGGTGATTAGATACCTGAAAGGTACAATAAATTGTAAATTAAAGTTGCCAGCTGTCAGAGACCCTAAGTTGGTTGGGTACACTGATGCAGATTGGGCTGGGGATAATGCTGACTATAAATCCACAAGTGGTCATGTTTTTATGTTTGGGGATGGACCTGTTGTGTGGGGCAGCTATAAACAGAGTTGTGTAGCTTTGTCTTCAACAGAGTCCGAATATGTTGCTGCTACAGAAGCATGCAGAGAAATTGCCTGGCTTGATGAACTCATCAAAGACTTTGGACTGGTGAGAAGGGAACCTGTCAGCCTGCTAGAGGACAATCAAAGTTGCCTGAAGCTGACGCAGAGTGAAAAGTTCCTAGCCAGAACCAAACACATTGGGGTCAGGTACCACTATATACGCCAGATGGTGCAAGATGGACTTGTGGAACTGTCTTATTGCTGCACCAAAGAGATGACTGCCGACATCTTGACAAAACCCTTGCCAAAAGAGAGTTTCCAGAATCTACGTGTCAAGCTGGGACTCTGGGTGGTTGAATAAAGTTGTTTATGTTTTGTATGTTGTATTTGCCTGAGAAGGGGTTTGTGGGATGTAAACACTAGAGCAGTCAAGTACAACAATGCTAGAGCAGATAGTGGAGATTGCCTCAGTCCTCCAGCCACAACTTCCTGGTCACATGGATTGAGGCAATTTCCTCTTGCAACTAGATGTGGGAGTGGCTTCACCTGGGAAGGTATGAACAAAGAACCTCACAGGTCAGCGGCCATTCCATTCCATTCCACTCTCTCACTCGAACTGCGAGGAGGATGCTCAGTTGGCTTCCACCCAACTGGGGCCTGGACTTCTCTCCCACATGGGGAGATTCCAATTGTAAATATCTTTACTAAGAATAAGCCTGCCTTCTTTGGGATTTGTCTTGAGCTGGATACATGTGAGTAAACATTTTATATCTTTTTATAGAAGACGTGTGTTGTGTCTTATTTGAAGAGGGACAAAGGGGAAATATAGTGACAAACCAGGAAACTAGATTAAGTTGATTCTAGCGAATCAAAGCAACTTCCGCTGTGTGTATTTTAAAAGGGAATGTTACTCTGCTAGTTGAACTTGTTAGCACAAGTTAGGATGAGATATATTAAATTATAAATCTCCATCCACGTTCCAAAACATTCCCACAATCTGGTGAACCGGGTTCGATTCCCCGCTCCTCCACATGCAGCTGCTGGGTGACCTTGGGCTAGTCACACTTCTCTGAAGTCTCTCAGCCCCACTCACCTCACAGAGTGTTGTGGGGGAGGAAGGGAAAGGAGAATGTTAGCCGCTTTGAGACTCCTTCGGGTAGTGATAAGGCGGGATATCAAATCCAAACTCCTCCTCTTCTTCTTCTTACTTCATAGAGTGGACAGAGACAGGGGGATATGTAACTTCCTGATCCTCTTGTAAATGACTCAGCAGATGTGTGACTCTATAAAAGGCAGAGTCACACAGCCATTTTGCCTTCTGTTCGATTTCAGCTCTCTTCAATTCAGTTCAGTTCAGTCTCTGGCTCTCAGCCAGCAGCACAAAGGATGTGAGCCACGTTATATCTTTGTAACCTGAAGCTTAATGCCTCCCTTCTAGGATGTGTACTGTGAACAACTTGTGAGCAAACATTGTTATACTTGTAAAGACAGACTTGTGAGTCTTTATTGTATTTTAAGAGGGAGAAAAGGGGACACCAGGAGTGTGGGCAAGACAGATTGGATTGGTCATCTTGTAAAGATTCAAACGAATCTAATCAACTAGCTTCCATGAATATAGAGGGGATTTGCTCTGCTACATCACTCACTAGAGTGAGTGAAGGAAGGGTAATACTTAACAAATATTTCCTTGCCTATTATCCTAAACATCCCCACATGTTGCAGTGCTATACAAATTTCAATTAGGTGTTCAGTAAGCCATTACGTTCTATTCTTACCATTGAGAATTACTGTATAGCAACCATCTTGACTGAGGGAAACATTCTGAATATATAGTAGATATTCTGAAGATATTGTGGATACTCAAAACAAGAGGACTCTGGGTTGAGAGAGAGAAAATGAAATTAATGACTTCAGTTACTGTGGGCATATAAGGGAGGGGTGGGGGTGTTTTGATTTGATGGCAGTTCCTGTAACCTAAACTCTCTGGGTCTTTCCTGGCTATTGGTGTGAATAGTTCAATAACTGCTCGATCGTGGAATGTTTTCTCCTCAAGTTCTTCCCTCACAAAAGCTTCAGGTGTTTTTGCTCAGCACTCAAACCACAATGCTGCATTTGCACATAATGCTAAGCCAGACTTTCTGGCTTATTGTAGGTATTTCTGTGAACAGAAAGCATGCTTTTGCATGCTGCTTGATCAGTCCTGCGTCACTCCTCAAGCAAACCAGAAAGCCTGCCAAATACATCCAAACCAGGGGTGGTGGTTTGTTGCTCCTAACAAGCCATGGTTTGTTGACTAGCCAACCTTAAGTCATGATCTGTTGCCTAGGCAGTCCAAAGGCATAGATTGTTGTTGGCTTACTGATCCTGGCTTGTGAAGGAGCAAGAAGCCATGATCTCTGGTTCAGACCTAAAGGGAAGTCAAGGCTTTCTTGTTTTTTGTTTTGTTTTGTTTTGATACTGTCCACACCAGAGGTAGAGTGTTGCAGTCACCAGTCAACATGCAGCAGCATTCTGGTTGTTCATTGTAAGCCAGAAAGTCTGACTTATCATTACTTGTAAACACCGTCATTGTTTTTAGGAAAAGTATATCCTAGAGAAGAACTTATTATGAGATATATTTCACATGAAGAATGCAGGATTCCTTCACACACCCTGGCATTGCTGTCACCTTTAGTAAGAGATGTGAATGCAGAGACAGGAAGAAGACCCATCTGTAGCCATGAAAACAAAACAAATCTCCTCATAGAATGATTTACAGATTTATAAATAACCCAGAAAGAGGTGCATTTAAATAAAACACATTTTCCTTGACTCTGCAGCTGAACTTAAAAAACATATCATTCCTTTTTCCAAACCACATTTTAGTATTTTTCTCTTTCCAATGTATTTGGAAAAACCCAAATGACATGTTGCTTCTGGATTTGAGATTGCTTTGGTAGGGAATTTTGTGTGTGCGCGCGCCTGACATTCAGTGCTCAGAAACTCAAACCTGCTTGTTCCAATCAAAATCATAATGAAAATATAATGTGGTAATAAAAAATAGAATCTGAAAGCTCAGAGCAACGGCTGTCATTTTCAAAATGTAAAGAATGCTGGGGTGGGGTGGGGGTTCTTCCTTACCCACAGTTCTGTGTTTTATAAAGGTTCCACCATGCATATGGTAGCAATATACACAATCCCACCCAGTGCAAAAGCATTAAAGCAGAGACATCAGTGCATTTAGCAAGGCATCGGCTGATTTCAGGTGCCCTCATATAGTTGTATAGAAAAATGAAACATGAAGAACACCGTATTATTGATATAACGTTTCATGTGCAATGTCATGGGCAGGCAGAAGAACCCTGGTCTCAGCCATCTCACAGTTTTAAGATGTAGTGTATTTCTATATACATTTTAATAATTACCTAAATTTGCATCTGTAAATATACATTAGCAAATGCACATTTTAAGCAAATCTGTATCCTTTTTTTTTTTTAATTTATAAATCTTTATTAATATATCCAACATAAACATAGACATTTTCCATAAACCTTCTACTTGCCATACAAATCCATACATACATACATACAAATTCCCACACTCTCAAACCTCATTCTACCCTCATTCTACCTATCATACCTACATCTACTTCCAATACTTCTACATTCAATATACATACTTCCTATCATACATATACCTATCATTCCTATACCTATCATACATATTCCTGCATTCAACATACATACATTCCTGTATTCAATATACATTGCATTACTAACATCGCCTCTTTATACTTACATACCTTTATACATACATACATTTCATATATATATACATGCATTCCCTCTTACAACCTTATCCCACTCACTCCCTTTCCCCCTTCCCTCCCTCCCCTACATTCATTAAAAAAGAAAGAGAAAAAAGAAAAAAGAAATACCTCCTATCGTCCATCTTCATGTGATCCTTGTATTCCTTTCCTTACTTGCGATTTCTTATTACTATTACTATCTCCTTGTTACTATCCTACCTATCTATACTAAATAAGTACTTTCTTCCTACATTTCTTATTATCCCTTATCCCTTATCCTAATCCAAGCAGATCGTTAACTTCGTACTAATTCCCTCTTTTCCTAAATAGATTTCTAAGTATTTCCATTCCTCCCTGATTTTCTGTTTCGCTGTATCCCTTATCGCCGCCGTCATTTTAGCTAAATTCATATATTCCACTAACCTACCATGCCATTCTTGTATTGTCGGCACATTTTCTGACTTCCAGTACTGTCCTAATAATATCCTTGCCGCTGCACAGGCGTATAAGAAGATGTTTTTCCTATCCCCTGGTATGGTGTTTGGGACTATACTTAGCAACATTGCCTCTGGCGTTTTGAGGAAGGTAACTCCTAATAATCTTTTCATTTTCTCATAAATCATATTCCAATATTTCTTGATTGTTTCGCAAATCTGTATCCTATTGTCTCTATTTTCTTTATTTTTGGTGATGCCTTTCCTTTCATTTTGGAGGGTAAGCAGCCACCATACTGGCATCACAGGAGTTCCATCACGGGACAGTGCTGTGTACACTGGTTGGCAGTGCTCACCAGGGTTTCAAACAAACCCCATCTGGAGACACCAAGGACTGAATCTGGGACCTTCGCTATTCAACACAGATGTTCTACCCCTGAGCCACAGCCTAAGGTGATCTGAAAGTGCTCCAACCCCTGGTAAGGTCGCAGTTCTATAAAAGAAAAGAAAAAAACTGTGGCTGCCAACAGAAATCTAGAATAGCAGGAAACAGATTCCCCTAGATTGTCTGTCCCTGACAGTACTGGTTGTAGATTCTGGAGGGCCTTGGGAAAGACCACCTTCTATGGGCATCGCTCCATCAGTCAGTCTACTTCCTCACTCCACCTGTGGCCGATCCTCTTCCTCATCATTGCTACCTCTGGCTTGCTTATTGGGCAGAGGGCCAATGACCAAACGGGTGCTCCTCCTCTTCACTGCCACTGTTGCCTGGGCCAGAGCAAGAGGTGGATGAACAAGCAAGCTGGTTGCAATGGTGGAGCAGGTCCTCAGGGTTTTTGTCAGTGGGTCCTGTGCTGCCAACAGCCACGGCTCTTTTACTGGATTTGAATGCAATGACCAAACCAATGAATGAAGGATGCCAGACAGAATAAGCTATGTTTGTGCCCCTCACTGGGACAAACATTGTAGACCGGGCTTCCTCAGCCTCGGCCCTCCAGATGTTTTTGGCCTACAACTCCCATGAGCCCTAGCTAGCAGGACCAGTGGTCAGGGATGATGGGAATTGTAGTCTCAAAACATCTGGAGGGCCGGGGTTGAGGAAGCCTGTTGTAGACCAAGCATCATTTCCATTGCTAACTACTCCCAGAGCAGAATTTTTGAGCAAGCAAACTCTTGCCTTTCATCCTGTTGTTCTACAGTCCGTGTTCTATTTGGCAAAGCAACTTTTAAAAGGGTTTCGAGTTGTGGGGAGATGCAAAGATTTATTAACTTAGTAACTCTTTCTTTCAGCTTTAGATTTATACATCCTAGTGATGTGGGAGAACATATGTTTACAGCCAACAATCTGCACTAGGTGTAAATTTCTTTTTCGGTAGCCTCCAGCAAAATCAAGGTAATAAAAATATATAGCAAGTGGATATGCTTTCATGGTATGCTTCCATAAGTGTATATATATACATCGACACTGGTATTAAAGTGGAAATAATTTAAAATTGTTATCAAAGTTAACTGCAACTCTTAAGTTTGTTGGGGGAGGAATGATCTCATAATTCAGATTGGAAATTGAAATTGTTTGGAATTGATATTTACACTATCTTGTATACTTATTAAGTTTTGATTACCACGAATTTTATTGCCAATAAGTTTAAATTCAACTGTGTGAGTGTAACTGCTGTTCTTGTGTTGTCTTGTGTTATGAGCTTGAAGCTGAAATAAAGTTGATTGATCTCATAATTCAACTTATAGGTAGTGGGTCAATAGCTGGCAAGAGCTTTGCATGCCGATAGTCTCAGGGTCAACCACCAGCATCTCCAGGTAGGGATGGGAGAAGCTGCTGTCTGAAGCCCTCATACTGACTCGGTATAAGGCGGCTTCCTATGATCTTAAATTCCATTGAAATGAATGGTGCTCCAAACAATTTGAAAGAAGTGCGGTAGGAAATAGTGATGCAAATCATAGTGACTCAGCAGATTCCAGCCAAAGAGTAGCAGCTGCAAACTCACTTCCAAAGGATGTTTGATTCCGCCAGCATACCTAATCTAACAAAGTGAAAGAGGCAAAGAAGTGGTCTACACAGCCCTTCCTGGCCGCGTTGAGAGGAAGGCCAGTGCTAATCGCACACATGAACAGTATCTTATGCAACTAAACAACACAGGTAATTTGTTGAGATAGTTTGCAAGATGCCACTACAGCTGCTGGTGAGGTTTCCTAAAGTCTTTGTCGCTAACCAATCTATCTACAAAGCATCAAGCAAATACAAAGTTCTGCTAGTTCAATACTTGCATTTATTTTGAGCAATTGGGGAGAGTGATGGCGTGAAGTGATTGAAGTGTTGAGCTAGTAGGACCTGGGAGACCAGAGTTCAAATCCCTGCTCAGGCATGAAGTTCACTCACTGGGTGAACTTGAGTCCCTGAGGGAGAAGTTATGGGGGATCCTCTTTCACCACAAAGGTGCCTCAGGAACAGTTTATGACACAGTTCTCTGACTAAATAGACAAGACCCATTTCACTTTAAACCGTCACCTTGGTTTTCTGAACGTTTAGATCTCTCCCTGTTGACTAAAACGGTGACATGAACAAATCGCTATAACTGTTCTTATTTCTTGGCAGACCTGGTCGAAGTTTACAGGCATCATAGTCCTTGCCAAGGGGGTGAAAGCTGCCAAATTGTCAGAGATAGGCGCAGGGTTTTGTTTCATTGTTTTTAGTGGCACCTTTAAAGTTGGTTTGGTGGAGAAGAACTTACATGGCAACCTTAGCCCCTCCTTCATTTGGGAACAACAGGCTTTGCCACACTCCTGCCTCATCCTTGATAGAAAGGATGGAGCTTTATTGAAATCTGGAATCATAGACTAATGTAGTGTGTGTGTGTGTGTGTGTGTGTGTGTGTGTGTGTGCGTGTGTGTGTGTGTGTGTGTGTGTAAAACAGTCTTTCATAAATCTACCAAATAATAAAATAAAATCGGGATTCAGGGGTTTTCTCAGGATGGTGGAGGGCGTGTAGAAGAAGAGTTTGGATTTGATATCCCGCTTTATCACTACCCGAAGGAGTCTCAAAGCGGCTAACATTCTCCTTTCCCTTCTTCCCCTACAGCAAACACTCTGTGAGGTGAGTGAGGCTGAGAGACTTCAAAGAAGTGTGACTAGCCCAAGGTCACCCAGCAGCTGCATGTGGAGGAGCGGAGACGCGAACCCAGTTCACCAGATTATGAGTCTATCGCTCTCAACCACTACACCACACTGTATGTTGTGTCTCGTTGGTGTGGTGGTTGTGGCACTTACCCTTCTGATAAGAAATGCTCGAGGAGGGTCAGTTGGAGGAGGAGTGAAAAATGTCCCTGTTTTCATCTCAGACATGGCGGAAGGTCCACAGGCCCCCTTCACTTTGAACAAGGTCTGTTTCACTTTGGAGGAGGTCTGAATAACTCCTAAATGGCCTGGTTCAGTTTGATATTCAAACTTTGTCTGGACGCACATCTCTAAATAGGACCAATGTTTCCTGACTTGTTCATAAATCATCTGAGGTTAGGAGTGGGAAGGTGTAGCCAAGTTAGCAGAGAAGGCCAAATTATCTGCAGAGAGCTTTAAAAGAATCTCTCCAAACTAGGTGGCTGGGCAACGAAATAGCAAGCATGCCCCAATATAATTATATGCAAAGGTTAGTAAAATTCTAACATCACATATACGCAGATGGGGTCTAAACTAGCAGCGATTAGCTAGGAGAAATATCTTGAAGTTGTGCAGAATAGCTCACTGAGAACCTGAGATCAATGTGCAGCAGCTGTGAAAATTTCATGCAAGGGACAGAGGTGTATACAATTAAGCATGGTGTGGCTAAAGGGGAGAACTCTGCTGGAGAGTCTTCCACACTGCTGTGAGATGTATTTCTATTTAAAAAAAAAAAAAATAGTAATGATTTCTAAATTTGCATCGGTTATATACATTTTCATATGCAAATCTTATGCAAACCTGTGTCTTCTTTTTGCCGAGTTTTTTTGGTTTTTTTAAAAATGTGTGTGTTTCATTTCCTTTTCATCAACAATGCATAGGTAGCCACCCTAAATGAGATATTCATCTTTCAGATTATCTCAAGATGCTAATCTGACACGTTCCTCTGCCAGGTCTCCTTTCATGGGGTTGTTCCTGTGAATTTGATGTACAGAGGCTTTCTCTGTCCTGGAAGGGAAAAGGGAGGATTAAGAGAGCCCTTTAAACTTCCCAGGATGTCTCTGCCTATAAGGACAGTTTGTACGATGAAGTCATCCACGTCCTGTAGACGCAAAAAACCTTACGCTTGCCACGGAACCAAGCACAAATTCAATCCTATCGTTATATGCTTAAAACGGACATGGGAAAAATATAGCCCTCCTGAGGTCACTGAACTGAAATGCTTGTCATGAACTGGTTGGATGCAGAGGAGTGGTGGGAGGAACCAACTGAGGAACCCCCAAGGAAAAAAGACTGAAAGCTGAGGGAATGGTAGTGGGACATTGATGAGTGGTTAAGAGGAAGAAGGGGGAGAAGACTGGGAGGAGGACGGGGCAGAAGCAGAAGAGGTAACAGGGCTTAGTGAGCTGGGAGAGTCTGTGGCAGAGAGGCAGAATCGGAGGCAGAAGCCCAAGTTGGGGGAGTGTTATGTACTGAGCTGAATCCTAGAACAATAGGATCCAAAATGCAGCACTCTGATTGGTCCTACAACAATAGGATCCAGATTGCAGCAGTCTGATTGGTCCGCAGGAGCCACCCAATCCAGCTCCAGGTGGAAGTGAATCAGTGACCTTATTGGCTTGCAAGAGCAGCCAATCAGGCTCCTCAATGAAGTGAATCTGCAACCTGATTGGCCTACAGGAGTAGCCCGGAATTAGCCAATCACATGGGACCCATTGTGTAAATAATGTATATCTAGCAGACATTTTGGGGAAAGATTCATTCCTTGCTACTATGAGCTGAATAAAGAGCATGAAATTCACACTTGACTCTGAGTACATTTCAGGGAGGGAGGCCAAGAGGCAGAGATGAGTCAGGCTGGTGAAGAGTCATGTCTCCCCCCGCTGGCCTCGCTTCTGACAACGCCCACCATCCCTAGCCATTGGTCACCCCTGGTTTAAAGGACGAAACTTTCTCCAATAAAAAAAGACATGAATTACCGTATTTTTTCGTGTATAAGACTAGGTCCCCCCCCTAAAAAATAATGTCAGAAATTAGGGGGCGTCTTATACACGGGGCCATCTCCCCCCATTTTCTTAAACCCCCCCCCAAATAGGGGACGTCTTATACATGGGGGCATCTTATAGACGGAAAAATACAATACTCAGTTCTGTGCAATGGTTTAAAGATGTCGCTTGAATGTGGCTGTGGCAGCCCCTTACTGTATACATCAAAAAATGAAATACGACGACATTGTAAAAGGCAGCTCCATTATTGTCTGTGACACAATGCAGAACTGCGGTGGGTAAATTTTACAGCACACCATAAAATACATCTGACTAAAAACACATGCATCTTTCTATCATTAAGGTGGGTTTTTTTGGGGGGGGGGTCCCCTGTTGACTGGGCCAAACTCCACAGAATGTACTTTTGGTTTCTATAACAAATCACTAACGTAATCCCAGAGGGCATGGACGTAACCGGAGGCGGGGGGGATAAAAATCAATAAAAAATACATAGCAAACTGAGGTTCTGCCCCCCCCCAAACAAAAATCCTGGTTACGCCCATGCCAGAGGAGTCTGTAAGGCAATAAAATATTGGGAGGCATGTTGGCTTAACGGCAGAGAACAAGCTTTGTTTCCAGCAGGTTGCAGGCTCAAGCGACAACAGCGGTAGTCAATGTGTGTGATTGAGATTTTGCTGGACTACAATTTCCATCATCTGCAACTGTTAGCCATGCTGGCTGCAGTTGATAGTACTCTGAAAACTTTTGGGAGGCACCACGTTGGCTGTCCCTGATCTACAACATCACTGACCAATAGGCATCACAAGCAAAAGTATTCAGCATGTACTTAGCAAACCAGCTGCACACCTGCCCAGGCCATGTGCTAATGCTGCAGGTTGAGAAGCTAATCAAATTCTTCCATCAATGGAAGTTACTGAGAGATGCCCTCCTGACAGCTGGGAATTTCACTCTGTCTCAGATTCCTAAGAAGTGTAAGATGCAAAATCATTTCCACACTTTATATATCTGCATCCGCTGAACATGTCCTGTGCCCCAAATATATCAATGGCATAGTGGTGATTTTTGAAGTGCAGGAGCTCATCATGACAACCTATATAGCCTGTGTGCTCCTTTAACTTCCTAAAGGTAAAGGTAAAGGGGCCCCTGACCATTAGGTCCAGTCGTGTCCGACTCTGGGGTTGCGGCGCTCATCTCGCTTTATTGGCCGAGAGCCGGCGTACAGCTTCCAGGTCATGTGGCCAGCATGACTAAGCCGCTTCTGGCGAACCAGAGCAGCGCACGGAAACGCCATTTACCTTCCCACCAGAGCGGTACCTATTTATCTACTTGCACTCTGACGTGCTTTCGAACTGCTAGGTGGGCAGGAGCAGGGACCGAACAACGGGAGCTCACTTCCTAGCTAGATTAAATGCAAAATTTCAAGTTTTACTAATAATAATAATAATAATTCTTTTATTTGTACCCCGCCCATCTGGCCGGGTCTCCCCAGCCACTCTGGGCGGCCTCCAACAGGTATAGAAATACATTAAAATATCACAGGTTACTATTGCTTACAGTGCGACTGCAATCCTGTGCATGGTTTCCTGGAAGTAAGCTTCATTAAACTCAATGGTGTTTACTCCTGACTGCATAGATTTACTTGGAAAACACATTGAGCTTTAACAAAAGACCTGCATCCAGCTGAAATGCAACTTGCACCTTTTACAGTAATAATAATAATAATAATAATAATAATAATAATAATAATAATACGCAAACCATATTGCTGGGAAGTGTGAGCATTAAACTGGTAGCATGAAGTAGGAAGCCCCATCAAGGGAAAGATGTAGCCAACTTCTGCTGGATTATTTTCCTCATTCTCTGACTTCATCTATGCTAAACGGCTACAAGCTGCAAAACCCAAAAGCCTCATTATCCCTTCATTCCCTTGCCAGAAGGTCCATCAGTCGCTTTGATGGAGGTCATTGCTCCTGCTCTGACGCAGCACTTCCCTGCATTTCTCTTCCACCACACCACTGGAAAATATAAGAACATGCAACATGGGAACATAGGAAGCTGCCTTATACTGACCGTAGGTCCATCTCGCTCAGTATTGTCTACACTGACTGGCAGCAGCTCTCCAAGATTTCAGGAAGGGAGTCTTTCCCAGCCCTACCTGGAGAGGCCCGGGATTGAACCTGGGACCTTCTCCATGAAAAGCAGATGTTTGACCACTGAGTTGCAGCCCTTCCCCAGAGGCTCATAAGCAAGGACCCATACCTTCATAAATGAGCATTAATGTAAACTCAGCAGACCCTTTTAGATTGTTCTTATTTGTGATCTCAGAAGTGGCAAGTACATGCATCAAGTACATGTCAGAGCACGATCAAATGCTTGGCACAGAGACCTATGCCAGCATTTCAAGCATATTATCCTACCCAAGGGCTGTGATGGTGCATACAGTTACACACATTAGTCTGCTGAGTATCTAGAAGATTAAAAGCTTGCGTAAGTATGGAGAGCATTTCAGCAAGAGCTTGGAAACACGGGTCTCTCTCTCTGAGATTTGAATTCTCTGTGGAATGTTTATAATTTGAATCAAATGACCCTCTCAAGAAGCTGGAAAAAAGAAGATAGAATAAGAATGCTGTTACCTGGAAGGAATTACAAAGCGAGCTTTCCAAGTTCCTAAACCAAGCAAAACATGAAAAGAAGCCGACTTTCCATTGCCATCTACTACTGAATATTTATCACTACCCCTGGCTCAGTGCACTTGGAACCTGGCAACCCAGAGTTAGCAGAGAGGTCAGAAGAGTCCTTAACCTGAAAGAACCTTACACTCAGCTGAAATTTCCATTCCATGTACTGGCAGGGGCAAGTATAGAAACACAGTGTTACTCAGGGGTCAGCAACCTTTTTTCAGCCGTGGGCCGGTCCACCGTCCCTCAGACCATGTGGTGGGCCGGACTATAATGGGGGGGGGATGAACGAATTCCTATGCCCCACAAATAACCCGGAGATGCATTTTAAATAAAAGCACACATTCTACTCATGTAAAAACACGCTGGTTCCTGGACCGTCCGTGGGCCGGATTGAGAAGGCGATTGGGCCGCATCCGGCCCACGGGCCTTAGGTTGCCTACCCCTGGTGTTACTGGTGCATGAGATCCCAAGGGGTTTTGGCACTCAACCAGGGTCCATGTTCCATTTGGGAAAATGAGGCATGGCAGAGTCTGCAGTGTCTTTGAAATATGATTTATTTACCCATACTTACACCAGATGCTTTCAATGGAGGGAGATTTCACAGCATTCCTGCCAAGATGGTTCTGGCCTTCACAGCAGCTCCTCACTTCCTTTCTACTTCCCAAGAACCCCTGCTCAAAGCATCGCCTCCCCGTCTGTCTGCTCACCACCCCACCTCCATTATCCAGATCTCTATTTTTTTTTTAAGGACAATGGTTTTCCCTGTGTGACATCATTTCCCTCATCACCTTGGCAACCTCCTCCCCTCACTGGCAGGACCTCCTGCCTGGTAGATTGTTTCCACTGATGGGTTAATGACTTGCTTCCAGCACTTTTCGTCATTCTTAACAAGTTCTATTCCAGGTGAGGTCTGACCCTGAAAAGAAGCTTAGCCTGTATTTTCCACTGGTCTAGCATCTTCACTTCAAGACTCCAAATATTATCTAAATTCCACCATGTATTAATTTATAACATTCACTAACTCTAGCAATGATGGGTGCCCTTGCACCCCCAAACTCTGTTACCCCTGATCTGTAACATTACAGAGTGGCTGGGACAACAACAACAACAATTTATTATTATTACACTTCTTTCTAACATAATAGGTGTTTGCTGTATTATTATTATTATTATTATTATTATTATTATTATTACAGCAAACGCCTAATATGTTAGAAAGAAGTGTAAATTGCAACAACTTACTGTCAACATTTTGACATCCTAGATTAGGCTAGATTGTAGATTCCTAGATTAAACCTGTAGGAATCTTGTTATAGCATAGGTGCTCACCTCAGCTGTCAAGAGGTCAGGTGAACCTCGCTCCCCCACCACACCTGAGTCTGCATTTACAACTGCCCCAGGTTCAAAAGTCCACTGCCCTTTAGAGATATAATGATGATGAGTTGCATCCAGTTGACGTTTTACTCAGAGTAGACAATGTCCTAAGTGAGTCACATCCATACCTGTCAATAGGACTTCTCTGAGTATGGCTATCATTGATGACTTTACTTACAAAATGGTAACTTGGGATCATGAGAAGCAGCCACTTTGAAGCAGCCATTTTGAAAATATCCAAGAAGCAGCCACTTTGAAAATATCCCTATTAGCATAATTAAGCTTAAAATTGTGTGAGTGTGGAGGCAGATGGGTGGGTCGTTGGGATTAGCCACGGTACTAAAATGGGATGTTTCAGTCTGTTGGCTGAAATTTATTAGCTTAGGATCTCTAACTCAGCTGCATTCCTATGCAAAATTCTTGGTAAGCTGCCAGACAGTCTTTGCACAGCAGAAAATATTTATCCTGGTCTATGACCACTGGCTGTGATATGTATCGTTGCTTGCAAACATCTTGCAGGAAGAGGTCATTGGAGGGCAACTATAAGAAAATGCCATTTTGAGTTAATTGTGTGCCTTTTGCTCCAAAGTAATGAGGTGTCAGACGAATCTGAACACTTAACATGTGAAAACAAATGTGAGCAGCACCAATATGGCAAGTTAACATTAAACAGGGTGGGATTTCAGTCCTTTAGGGAGGCAGTGGGCAATCCCACCCTGTTACTGTATAAAATCCAAATAAACAGATGCATTAATGTTCATAAAATGTTTTAAGATCCGCATTTTAAACAGTCTGCAAAATTATCAGCCGGAACAGTACACAAGGGACTTCTCTTGTGTAGCTCTCACAAATTTCAAGGAAGTTTGCATGGAGGTCTCTATGGGTTGCACCTAACTGCTCTGAACAACTCAGTGGTAGAGCATCAGATTTGCATGCAGAAGGTCCCAGATTCAGTCCTTGGCTTCTTCAGGTAGGGCTGGGAATGACTCCTTGCCTGAAGACCTGGAGAGCTGCTGCCAGTCAGTGCAGACTGTGCTGAACTAAATACAAAAATTGTTCTGAAGAAGTGTGCATGCACACGAAAGCTTATACCAATAACAAACTTAGTTGGTCTTTAAGGTGCTACTGGAAGGAATTTTTTTTCATTTTGCTTCGACTACAGCAGACCAACACGGCTACCTACCTGTAACTTGTACTGAACTAGATGGACCATTGGTCTGGCTTGATCTAAGGCAGCTTCCCATGTTCCTAGAGAGGAGCCATGTGAATATACAAGCAGGGTTCTATGTTTGTACCTCTAGCTAGATAAGAGCCTCCAGATGCAAGCATAGAATCATAAGACTTTGAGGTGCTATTGGATATCCCACCTTTCAATCTCCTACTCGGTGTAGGAGATCCAGACCTGGCATATCCTAAACTGATGCCTGTCAGTTGGGAGCCAGTGTGGTGTAGTGGCTAAGAGCGGTAGTCTCGTAATCTGGTGAACCGGGTTCGCGTCTCCGCTCCTCCACATGCAGCTGCTGGGTGACCTTGGGCTAGTCCCACTTCTTTGAAGTCTCTCAGCCCCACTCACCTCACAGAGTGTTGTGGGGGAGGAAGGGAAAGGAGAATGTTAGCCGCTTTGAGGCTCTTTCGCGTAGTGATAAAGCGGGATATCAAATCCAAACTCTTCTTCTGTCTGACTTCTGCTTGAAGACCTGGAGAGAGGAAGAGCTCAACACCCCACCATGTAATTGGTTCCATTATCAAACTGTTCTTACCATTGAGATGTTTTTCCTCATGCTCAACCAAATACTATCTTCCTGTAACTTAAGTCCATTAGATCTAGGGCAGCAGAGTCCTTGCCCTCTTCTCTGTTACAACCTTGCCTGTAAGTGACAAGGGTGTTTTCTCTTCTTCAAGATGAACACTCTTAGTTCATTCAGCCTTTCTCCATAGCACTTGCTTTCCCTTGGCTCTCATCTGTGGCCTCCTCTGAACAAATTTCCCAACAACCTGCAGAAGATGTGGTTCCCAGGACTGGGCTAGTCCATATGAGTTCTGACTAGTGTAGGATAATGGGGTGGTGGTTAGTTCTCACGACTTCAAAACTATGGTTCTATTAATCATGCAACCTAAAATCACATCCACATTTTCTGCAGCTGCATCACACAGCTGACTTGTTTTCAGCTTAGGTTCAACTACTATTCCAAGATCTGTTTCAAAACCCGTACTGCGCAGTTCAGCTCGTTTCCAGCTCATTTTTAATTTCTATAACATTCTGCATTACTACTCAAATATACAACAGAAGTCACATTATCATCCTATAACAACTCCAAGTACAGTGGAACCTCGACTTATGAAGTTAATGTGTTCCGAAAGCACACTCGTAAGTCGAAAATTTCGTAAGTCAAAAAACGGCATTCCCATAGGAATGCATTGGAAACGTAAGTCGAAAAATTCGTAAGAAAACCCTATGTAAACCTTCGTAAGTCGAGTAAACCCCATCTAAAACTTCGTAAGTCGAGTAAACCGCATCTAAAATCCAAGCGGATTTCCTTTCGTAAGTCGAAAAATTCATAGGCGCCGTGGCCGCTTTTTCCCTTTCGTAAGTCGAAAAATACGTAAGTCGAGTACTTCGTAAGTCGAGGTTCCACTGTATAACAAAATTCAGGAATCCATTTTACATATAGTACTGCAGTACTAGATAATATCAACAACTTAACAGCAAAACAATAACAAACAAATGCAAGTTAAATAACTGCAAACAATTTGCAAATAGCCATGGGGTTGTACAGAATGTCCACTGCATTCTTATTTTTTTTAAAAAAAAATGCCTATTTCAATCAAGTTTTCAGTTCTGTCAAGGTTATTTTGAATGTTTTCCTGTGTGTTAGCTATCCCTCCTAGTTTTGTGTCATTCACAGATTTGATAACGATTCCCTCCCTATGTCCGTCTAGTCTTTGATTAGAATTTGAAGAGTACCAGACCCAATACCAGAGCCCTGGGACACTCCACTAAAAATATCCCCTCAAGTCTTATGAGAAGCCATTTATGAGCACTCTTGAAGTATGTTTTTCCAGCCAGCTGTGAATCCACTGCCAGTATTATTATCTAGCCCATAATTAACCACGGTGCTAACTAAAATATCATGGGAAACTCTGTCAGATGCTTTGCTGAAATCAAGATAAATTGTATAGCATTCCTACAGTCTACTAAGTTAGTATATATGGATGAGAATGATTAGTCTGGCAAGATTTGTTCTGGACAAATCCATGCCAGTTTTGTACTACTCCCTGCATAATCCTGGGGTGTGGTCTGAGGGCATATAATGCAGCCAAGTTGCTGAAGCTAAGCAGATCCCGGGGCTGGCCAGTGTCTGGTTGGGAGACCTGATGTATTCCCCCTTGGATTGCAAAGATGGAAGAAAGGTGAGGATGAAATGCAGCGAAAAGATTCCTACAAATGGATTTACAATCTGTTCTATCAGTCTGTAAGCAGGTGTTGCGTGTATGTTCTTACAAGCCAGCTTTCAGAGCTGTGTAATAATAATAATAATAATAATAATAATAATAATAATAATAATAATAATAATAATAATATTATAATAATAATAATAATTGATTATTTATACCCTGCCCATCTGGCTGGATTTCCCCAGCCACTCTGGGCAGTTCCCAACAGAAAATAAAAAATATAATCAATATTATTATGCACACATTGCAGCTAAGGCAATACGTATACGCTACACACAAGTGTAACCCCTGGGTGCTCTCCCACTGTCTTTCAGAAAGAAACGCTACTTCAAGGGCGGTAAGAGCAAACAAATATTTCTTTCTTATAATAATAAAATGCATAGAAACACACACACAAACATATTTAAATACATATTTTTAAATATGTTCTCTCTCGAAATATGCTTTTTAAAATGTATTTTGATACATCTTTCAAGCTGCAAGCTGCATCAGAATATCTGGGAACCCTGAAAGCCAACAGACGAACAAGGCCTGATCAGGACATCTAGATCTAGTCAGTTTGTACCATAATTCACGAAGTCTGAATTCCTCAAACCTCTCTCCCTCCCAGCTGAATGCTGTTGAAAGCGATTGGTCGATGGATCAGAAATCCAGCCATGCTGCGTGACTCGTAATTGCTGTTTCATATGATGTTGCGCTGGCTGAGCGGTGAACACCCATGAATGTCTGGCCCCTCCCTAGCCCGACTTGCACAAGTCTTTGTTCCTGGTGACACCGAAATCCCCTTGCAGAACGCAAAGGAGGGGTGGGGACTCATGTAAAGGAGAGATCACTTGAGGCTACAGTGAATGACATTCCTCAAAGTGAAGTGCTCTTGAGAGGCTTGCTTGTGCAAATAAATTCTCTTTCTTATTTGAACAAAGGCTAATCCTCCATCCCACTTTGGATGGGGGCGGGGCGGGGTTTTAGGTGCAAGCACCTTGTTTCCTCAAATTCCTCCAGGTTGCCATGGCCAGGACATCCCTGTCGCAGAGGAAACAGGGGCCCTGGTGAAATGGTTAAACAAACATATAGTTATTGTTGAGCTTTGGGAAAGGATATTAGATTACATACCATGAAAGCAAAACTTGTCTGTCTTCGGCCTTCAGGAACCTTTTGACTCTCTATTTTCCTGTAGTGCAGGGTTTAGTTTTGATTACAAAGCACCAAAACGTTCCGTTTATTTATCCAAGCATTATTCTAATATCAACTCAGCAGACCTACTTATGCCATCAATTACTCAGAAGCTTCAACGGGAGTTTTGCGGCTACGGTGGAGAATGCGGGTTTATTTTTCATCCCTTAAAAAACAAAACAAAAAAACAGGCAAGTAGAGTTCTTTACATGTGGGGGCTATTTAATAGCGGCTGATTAATAGATGAAATCATGTTGCGTGTTAGTAAAATCAGCAACAACTGGCGAATAAAGACTGGTGGTTGTGAAGAACTGAAGGAAACAGAAGGGAAAGGATGTGACAGACATTAAGTGAAAGATTCTAGGCAGGTCTGGCTCTATCATTAGATAGAGTGAAGCAGCTGATTCGAGGCATCATGAACAGTCAAATGGATGACTGTTTAATTTATTACCGTTGGGTTTTGTGAGGCCCCATCTGGTGGTGGGACACCGAGGAGAGGTCAGAGGGAGAAGGTGGGAGGAGGGGCTGGATGCTGAAGGGGCAACAGCTTTAGTGAGCAAGGAGAGCTGGTGACAGGGAGCCATTCAGACTCAGAGGCTGAGGCAGAGGAGGGGGCAGAGGCTGCAGAAGGATCCCGGGAGCCTGACTCTCCTTTTGTGACAAGCTCCCTTTCTTTCCCCCTTGTCTCCGAGGACACAAAGGGTCCATAGAGCGGATCAGAGGTTACAGGTGCCCAGGCAAAGTTTGAGGCTGCTTGGGAAACATCTGGCAGAGGAGGAGCCTTAGAGGGGGTGGAAGGTGGAGACCGTCAGTCCTGGCAACTGCTCTACTGGGGCAAGTCCTGCCGGGAGGGTTGCGGAGTTGTATGCCAACGGTCTCTGCTTCTTGTGTGCTGACCAACATTTGAACCCAGTCCTAACACCATTTCTCCATCCTGCACTCCAGGATTTCAGGCCAGGGAATCTCCCCAACCCTATTTGGAGGAACTGGGGGCTGAATTTGGGGTCTTCTACATGCAAAGCAGGGACCCCAGGTGGCGCTGTGGGTTAAACCACTGAGCCTAGGGTTTTGCTGATCAGAAGGTCGGCTGTTCGAATCCCTGTGATGGGGTGAGCTCCTGTTGCTCGGTCCCAGCTCCTGCCCACCTAGCAGTTCGAAAGCACATCAAAGTGCAAGTAGATAAATAGGTACCGCTCCGGCGGGAAGGTAAACGGTGTTTCCATGCGCTGCTCTGGTTCGCCAGAAGCGGCTTAGTCATGCTGGCCACATGACCCGGAAGCTGTACGCCGGCTCTCGGCCAATAAAGCGAGATGAGCGCCGCAACCCCAGAGTCGGACACGACTGGACCTAATGGTCAGGGTCCCTTTACCTTTACATGCAAAGCAGGTGCTCTACCACTGAACAAGAGCCCTGGGGGAAGCAGTTACTTCTTTTTGTGTGTCCTGAAATCTCCCACTATGCAGCTGGGCTTCATGGATCAATCAAGATAAGTCAACTTCACATCAATTCATCCGTGTATTGAAACCCACATGTCAAGGTCCATCCTTTGTTGACACAAATAGTGTCTGCTCAAAAACACAAACTGCAGAAACAGCTGTGTGTCATAAAGCAATTACAGAACTTAGGTTGTAACCTAACACTTTGCACTTGACATTTGGTAGGGAAAAACACTGTTTATACATTTGTGATTCAGAAATACGATCGGCATTGCATTTGTGCAATCGGCGAAGCATTAAAATTATTATTCCAACATGACTTCTTGACTTGCTTCCTTTACTTACGGGCTATTTATTCAAAGAGATTATTATTATTATATTTGATATCATAATGTTTTACTTAATGCACTAGCAAATGAAAATGTCTCTCTTCCAGAACAGCCCCTTAGACCTCCAGACACTCAGAGTTCATACAGCTGGTAAGTGGAAGTAAACAAACACAGTTAAACTTTCGCACACTAATATTTCTGAAGGGTACAGGCGTTTAAAACCAGCATTTAGAGACATACTTCATATTATGAAGAAAGACAGCAATTTTATGGATACTTCTGGGGGCAGGAGAAAATCCAAATCTAAGATTTTAGATTCTGTGGATGTATATTCCACATATTTCCTCTTAAAAGTTCTTCAAATGCCCAGCCCATCTTCAGTTAAACCAGGGCCTCATTGGAAAAATATGTGTTTGGAAACTAATACTGTACATTAAATCGTTAATTCCTATACTCAGTTTCCAGGGTGCAATAAAATACACAAATTCACAAATTTTATCAGAAACCCATACTCTGCACTTGACCAAAACAAGTCTTATGTTTGCTATAAATCTGTGCTGAATTTTTGTTTTGCTCAAACGTACTTTTGTTAGCTGCCTTGAGCGTGCTAATGGAAAGCTGCGATACACATCTCACAAAACTGTCGGTTGCACAACTAATCGATAATGAATCCATAAACTTATACACATATAGAAAAAAAAGTTCAGTATGTATTGACTTCAGGAGCTAGTAGTGTTCAGGTAAGTGGCGCTCACTGTGACCAGTGGTGATGAGCACAGAAGAATGGCTCACCTGACGCGCTGAGGATGCAGCTCACAATAGTTTTTAAAGCCCTAAGTGACTCATTCCCCAAATGCACGCACTAACAGAAAAAGAAATCAGACCCCGGAGATTTAGTGGCAGACAGTTCTGACAAATTTCAGAATGTTACTGTTGTCCACATAGGTTTACTCTGAAGTTCTGTGGTTATAAAACTTGAAGATTTGGGGTTTGCTCAGAAACAGAAGGCATTCTCCAATTTGGGGGTGGAAGAGTTGTTTTCCATGCATTTCTTCTCAAAATTTGCTTTGGACAGGTTTCATACCACTCAGCCAAAATCTCTGACAAGATTCTGCATTCTCCAAATGTTGAGTGTGTGGATAGAGTTGCCATTAATGTAAGACATGAGGAATGTATAAATGAAAAACATTTTAACGGCTTTGCAGCAGGAAAAAAAAGTATCAACAGCTGCAACTTTACCCATCTCTGTATCTCAGTGCCAGGAAAAGTTGGCACCTGTTGAATTTCTGTTAAAGTCACAGGGGCCCTGGCATTGTGTGTGTGTGTGTGTGTGTGTGTGTGATAATCCTAGATTCTATTGCTCCATTTCCAGAAGGCAATCTGTCTGGAAGAATTAGCTCGACTTTGAAATGAAGGTTTTGGAATGCAAGTGCCTTCACAGAACTGACAGAACTAAAAACTTCAGTCTTGTTATAAAAATATAGGGACATAGTCAACTAAACAGTTCCACCAGTACAAGGAGTTTTATCTGTGCACTGGTACTTCCTTAAACCTCTGTGACCCCGAAATCTGTTCCTGGGGTTATCCCAAATCTCCAGAGCAGAATTACATTAGATCAGGGGTCAGCAAACTTTTTCAGCAGGGGGCCGGTCCACTGTCCCTCAGACCTTGTGGGGGGCCGGACTATATTTTTGGGGGGGAAATGAACAAATTCCTATGCCCCACAAATAACCCAGAGATGCATTTTAAATAAAAGAACACATTCTACTCATGTAAAAACACGCTGATTCCCAGACCATCCACAGGCCGGATTTAGAAGGCGATTGGGCCAGATCCAGGTCCCGGGCCTTAGTTTACCTACCCATGCGTTAGATGGTTCAGGTTGCACTTGCTTAGTAATAATAATCCCTCTGGAATGCAATGGGGCTTACTTGTGAGCAGGCATGTATGGCAGGAGTGGGGACCATCAGACCCGTAGGCGAAATGTGGCCCTTTAGGCTTCCCTATCTGGCCCTCAGGACTCTTGCTAGGTCACACCTCTCGCCAATCCCGTCCCACTCTCTCTCCTTGTGTGGTTTTGCTTGGCCTGAACTGTTATAATGCTTCTTGCTCGCCTGGATGAAGAGAGGTATTTTTAATAAACCTCTGTATGGTGTGTGGCTTGTATGTACCCTGCTCTCCAAAGGGAAGAGTCACATACACTGCACTTTTTGCCCCTAGCCATGTTCACCACTGGTATTCAGCCCCCGTAAGAGAATGTGTTGCTTGCTTTGTCCTGGATTGCTCTCTGAGTCCGACTATTCCTCTAGGATGCAGAACACATTTCCCCTTTCAATGAGTTTCTTTTAGGGCCATCAACAGTTGAACAGGCCCCTAAGGCCCAGCTTGCTATGCAGACATTCGTGGCTCGTTGTGTTTATCTCTACATGCTCAGGAAACCTTCACCCGCTGATTTCTGCTTATCAAAGCAGCCGCTAAAGGCAAGACGGGCAAGCTGGGCTGCTTTCCCCGCGGTCAGTTGGCAACCCTGGTTCCTGTGGCCATGATGCAACTGGAATGATGACAGCAAGTGCTCAACGCATATTGGATATGTTAGGCTTTTTCAAGCCCAATTACTGCATGGGGGGGGGAGAATTTACAGCAGAGAGGCTGCAACGCATAGGGAGGGAAGGGTTAGCAGTTGCCTCCCCAGTTACACACCTCCCTTGAAAATATCACATGCCTGCATCATTAATCAGGCTTTTAAAAAGCTTCCATTGGCTGTAATGGGAGCTTCTTCTCGTTGCAAGAATTGGCACATTGTTTTTGTTTGTTTTTCCTTTAAAAAACAAAACAACAACACCCAAGTTCCAAAAATCCTTACAATTTGAATTAAATTTTCTTTTTTAAGTGCACCTTTTATTTTTTTATTTTTTTTATTTTCAAATCACGAACATACAAACAAACAAACCATACAAACAAACAAATATATACTTGTCTACATACTTATACAAATACTTACATATATACACACCAACATATATTTCTGTTAGTTCCATTTCCTCCCTCCACTTCCACCATTACCACCCCCCCTTTACCCTGTGCGTGACTTCCAATCTTTTCAGTTGCAGTTTCTCCCTCTTCCCATCATTTTAAGTATATACTTTAAATCTATTATTATTGTTCTTTTTCCACTTTTGTGTTCTCCTCTTCTCCCCTTTCTTATCCTTCTATTCTTCTCCAGTAACTCGCTCTATCTCGATAGTAGTTCTGATTTTTCGACATATTTCTGGAATTTGAATTAATTTACAGCTAGTAAAGCATTTTCTATAAATGTTCTCTCTCTCTCTCTCTCTCTCTCTCTCACACACACACACACACACACACACACACACACTTCATCTTATTGCACATTCCATGCTCATAATTATTGAATATTTCCCTGTTCTGCGGCTGTTAATCATAAAAAATGGCTTATTAACATTCTCTTTACTGCTTTATGGTTTACGCAAGACGCTTACAGGGTTTGGGGGTGGCAAAGTTGGCATTGCTTAAAGGTCTTGCTTTTTTTCTTTCTTTAATGAGCTACACAGTGAAAGCAGAGGCATTAAAGGAATCGAGGGAGTGGTGATGAGAGTAAACGTCACAATCTAGTGGATAAGCTGAGAATGGGTGCTTGCACTGCCCTTTCCTAGTCTGACGTGAGACACGCCCCTCTCCTTTCTCCCCGCCTCCCAAATTGAGTATCAATAGAATGGAATCAAGATGGTGCTAATGAGGAGAAAAAACTGAGAGGCTGGAATGATGTTCCCTTCAGAAACATTATACCGCCTGGTACTTTAAATTCTCTAAGGACCTGAAGTCTGTTATTGTTCCTCCTGGGAGGTCCATTTATACTTAACACACATCTGGCTTAATTAGGCTGACAGCTGCTGCAGGTCCTTTTGGACAAGCTCCAGGCATCAGGGTGCATTAGCATTTGTCTAATGGTTTAACCTTTCATAATCTGATCTGCATGGCAGAAATGAATTAGAGAGAGAAGATTTATTGCTCGCTAATGTGTTGCGCACACACAACATGCATATTGCAGGGCATCCGATTCAGGTCACATGGATCCTTGAAATGCAAAAGAGGTGTCTTTTTCGACCTTTGCGGAACAATTTAAGACCTAGTCCTACGCAGACTTACTTGGGAGTAAGTCCTGCTGATCTCGACAAGGCTTGCATTTTGCGTAGGCGTGTGTAGGGTTGTATAAAGCAATATAAAAGCTGCAAGCGGAAGAGAAAAGAAAGCTTGGCTACCAATTTAGTTGTTTTTTTTTTTTAATGTGTAATTTAAGAAACGCCCTTTGGTAAACAGGTTAGTTTTAGTTGCCGCAATTTAAGCAGGGAGTAGCAAGCACAGAAGGTGGTCTAGTGTAGATTTATGGTAATAGTTCTCGTAGATATAGTCCAGATGTGCGGGAGGTTTTCTATACATTTATACAGCAATATGCTAACTCCATTGAGGACAACCCTAAACCCATGTATTTTGAAGTAAAATCAACTATCAGCAAAGTCAAGTGTTGTTCTTAGACTTAGTACAGAGATGGCATGATCCCATCTTTGAATTAGCACCCTGAGAGAGAGAGAGAGAGAGAGAGAGAGAGAGAGAGAGGGAGAGAGAGAGAGAAGAAGAGTTTGGATTTGATATCCCGCTTTATCACTACCCAAAGGAGTCTCAAAGCGGCTAACAATCTCTTTTTCCCTTCCTCCCCCACAACAAACACTCTGTGAGGTGAGTGGGGCTGAGAGACTTCAGAGAAGTGTGACTAGCCCAAGGTCACCCAGCAGCTGCAAGTGGAGGAGCGGGGACGCGAACCCGGTTCCCCAGATTACGAGTCTACCGCTCTTAACCACTACACCACACTGGAGAGAGAGAGAGGAGGAGGAGGAGGAGGAGGAGGAGGAGGAGGAGGAGGAGGAGGAGGAGGAGGAGGAGGAGGAGAAGAAGAAGAAGAAGAAGAAGAAGAAGAAATCTCAGCCCCCTGCCCCCCGCCAATGTGATCCATGGCCTCATATTGACCCCTACACAATCCAGGTTGACTTGAAAAACACACAACTCTAATCCAGACCCAAATCAATTTGGGGGTGGGGCTAATGCCCCTTTTGTACACTTTCTCAAAATAAGTGGCAAATTCCATGGCACTTTCTCAAAATTCCAAATGCACCTGCCAACCCAAAAGGTTCGCCAACTCCTGCAGTAGGCGGTAGGATCCGGAGGTAACTGAGTGGACTGTACCACTTGGTCTTGCCCTGCTGAAACCTTCCCCACCTCCCCACCTCAACCCCTGAAACCTTCTCCCCACAACTGTTTGCCCACATGGTGCACCGCACACATGACCACCAAAACCTAAACTTGGGATAAAAGCAGCAAGCTGGACATTCCCCTCCCACCTTCCGGCTGTTGACTAACTGATTGGCAGCAGCTTTCTGGGATTTCAGGCAGCAATCCTTTCCATCCCTACCTGGAGATGCTGAACCTAGCACCTTTTGCATGCAAAATATGTGCTCTGCCACTGAGCTTTCACAAAGATCTGCCACCGGCTGTGTAGACCCAGCCTAATAATTCCACCCTAAGCGTACTTACTGAAGATAAATCCCGCCGAATTCAATGAGATTTGCTTCCAAGGAAGCGTGTCTAGGCTCTAGGTGCACTTCAGCTTGAATGCTAGCTTTAATGTTGAGGAAACATAGGATTTAACTTAATTAGATTGTAGATCAAATTCTACATGATCTTGCAAAGCGCTTTTGTGAGGATTTTAATATTATGTGAAAATGCAACAGCACCACAAAGGCATTTATAAACGTGTTAATGGCAACCACATGCAAGAACTGGAAATTGGGGGGGGGGGATGCAGAGGCAAAAACAGAGTATATGATCTCTGTAACAATTTAGGCATATTAATCTTAGAAACAAAAGCAACGGGATCGACAACTTTTGAGTTCGCAAACACTGTGAGCTGAAAGCCTCCCAAATTCCTTCTCCAGATTCTGTTATGAAAGTATTTTCTAGTTCAAACAAAGGACTAATTGTCAAGACACCTGATAGGTTAAGATTTTTTAAAAAACAATTTTTAAAGTTTGGTATGTTGGTGGAGAAGGTTACTCTGGGCTGCATCCGTCATAACTTGTTCTGGTAAAGCACACACAGAAAAACGATCAATTGATTTATTCTATGAAAATGGAGGTGGCCAATTCCATATTTTAAAAGAGGAAACTCCCTCAACCACATGGCAGTGTGACACAATTTGGAGATTTTTATTATTTTATTTTATTAGCTGAAAATTGATATAGTGGAGGGACCCAGGCACCAACCCACAGGAAAAATCAGGGGGAGCTTCTTTTCTTTTCTTTTCTTTTCTTTTCTTTTCTTTTCTCTTTTCTTTTCTTTTCTTTTCTTTTCTGGAGAGGAAGGTTGCATTTTAGACAAGTGTCTAATCACATTTCAGGTTTAAGGCAGCAATCGAATCAACAGGCTTTGAAATGAGCTCATTCTGGTGCCTTGGTTTATTTTTAGTTCAAAGTGGCTTTGAACCCTTACTAGGGATGGAGGAGAAATTCGATTTGGTTCTCATTTGGAGGTGAACCTGCTTCTTTCACACTTTCTGAAACAATACATAAGCTGAAACCATAGCTGTCAACCTTTCCCTTTTCTTGCGAGGAATCCTATTCAGAATAAGTGAATTTCCCGCAAAAAAAGGGGGGAAAGTTGACATCTATGGCTGAAACACACAGCTGCCCTTCGAAATTCACACTTCTCTGAATTTTGCAGTGCAGGTCTCCAGCCAAGTAATGTGTACCAAAAATACATATACCATAGTGAAACATGTATAAAAACGCAAATATTCATAAAAATAGCTTTCCGAATAGCATTATATTTGGGGGAAATTCAGAGAGAGAGAGAGAGAGAGAGAGAGAGAGAGAGAGAGAGAGAGAGAAGCAGGCAATAAGCTGTGAACTTTGATGTGGAAATATGGAGAACTGAATATAAGACTGGAAAAATTAGAAACTGGGAGAAACCGAACACGACAGATTTGCCCATCCCTAAAGCTTCACTTGGGATGCGGGTGGTGCTGTGGTCTAAACCACTGAGCCTAGGGCTTGCTGATCGGAAGGTCGGCGGTTCGAATCCATGCGACGGGGTGAGCTCCCGTTGCTCGGTCCCAGCTCCTGCCAACCTAGCAGTTCGAAAGCACTTCAAAGTGCAAGTAGATAAATAGGTACCACTCCGGCGGGAAGATAAACAGCGTTTCCATGCGCTGCTCTGGTTCGCCAGAAGCGGCTTTGTCATGCTGGCCACATGACCCAGAAGCTGTATGCCGGCTCCCTCGGCCAGTAAAGCGAGATGAGCGCCGCAACCCCAGAGTCGTTCGCGACTGGACTTAACTGTCAGGGGTCCTTAACCTTAACCTTTTTAAAGCCTCACTTAGTGATTAAACGTAGGGGCTGTGAAACAGGAAGTTCCTGGTTCAAATTATTTCTCTGCCATGAAGTTGCTCTCTTCCAACCTTGGTCCCACAGCTGCAAAATGGAGGTAACCATGGTGACTATTACCATTACAGACCTGTTGTAAAGACTGCCGAAATAATCTGTGCCAAATGCTTTGAATGCTCAAGTGTTACGTGAGTGTGGTGATTGTGCTGCCCATAGAACGGCTCCCTGAGCTTCATGTCAATATTTTATGGTTTTCAATTCTCATTGTTTAGCTACCTGGAAGTCTTTTTGAGGAAAAGTGGGATAATTATTCTCAAATTAAAGTCGAAACAGTGAAATCTGAGAATGTTACAGGTTGGGAGGCTGTGAAATTGAACTTACTTTTCTAAAATACATGTTTTAGGTGACATCTCAGGTTCTGAGTTGTTGTTGTTGTTTTAAAAAAAACTTTGTATGCTTCAGCTATTTTATAAAGGAAACATGTGCTGCAGCTACATCTAGGTGAGAATTTTCCAAACTTGGGTCTCCACCTGTTTTTGGACTATAATTCCCATCATCCACTGGCCCTGCTAGCTAGGGATGATGGGAGTTTTGGTCCAAAAACAGCTAGAGACCTAGGTTTGGGAAACCCTTATCTAGGGATAGGGGACAAATTCAAATCACTTCATGTCTAAAGGTGAACCTACTTATTTCGCACTTTCTAAAACAATATGTCAATGGGAACATGGGCTTGAAATGCACTGTTTTCTGAATTTTGCAACAGAGTTCTACACCAAAGCAAGGTGTACAGCATATATCAGTGCAAATATGTATTTAAGATGTAAATGAGCTGTATTTATTGGTGAAAATATCACACAATAGCATTGCTTTAGGGAAAATGGCTTTGCAAAAATGTATGTATTAGGGTGGGTGTAGTATAAAGGGAGGGACGCGGGTGGCACTGTGGGTTAAACCACAGAGCCTAGGGCTTGCCGATCAGAAGGTTGGCGGTTTGAATCCCTGCGACGGGGTGAGCTCCCGTTGCTTGGTCCGTGCTCCTGCCAACCTAGCAGTTCAAAAGCACGTCAAAGTGCAAGTAGATGAATAGGTACCGCTGCAGCGGGAAGGTAAACGGTGTTTCCGTGTGCTGCTCTGGTTCACCAGAAGCGGCTTAGTCATGCTGGCCACATGACCCGGAAGCTGTACGCCGGCTCCCTTGGCCAATAATGCGAGATGAGCGCGCAACCCCAGAGTCCGTCACGACTGGACCTAATGGTCAGGGGTCCCTTTACCTTTACTATAAAGGGAGATATTTGCACTGAAATGTCACGGATTGTCATGAGAAACAGAGAACTGTCATCCCTAGCTAGACCTATCCTCCATTAATTTGCATTATCCTTTAACAAATCTTTCCAAGCTAGCGGATTCATGAATTTGTATTTCAGTGATACTGTGAACATTCACACCATGTAAAGAATGTTGGCATGGGACGTCAATAAGGGTGGTGGTTCCCCGCCCCCCGGCAGAAGGAAAATGCTGTACTCTGGCCAAGTACATTTTAGGAGTACCTGTAAGATCATCCTGATATGCAAATTGATGGACCGGCTAGAACCATTATTCCAAATACTACCAAGTCATAGTCATGCCTCTGGAATGACGTTTGATTTGAGGTAGCCAAGCATTGAAATACCAGACAAAGTGTGGCTCTTTGTACCTGGCTGAACCAAAGGAAGACACATTTTTGTAAACTGTGCTGTGCTGGGATGACCCTCTAAGGCGTTGCTCCTTTGGAAGGCAGAAGGTTCAAGCAGGTTCACCTCTTACCTCAAGACGTTCTCTCCTCCTTAACTTTCACATAGTGTTCTGAGCTGCCCCCTCCTCCTTCTTTTCCTTCCTTCTTTCCTTCCTTTGTAATCTCTTACAGAGATTCTTGCAGATACAAAATATGAGGGCAGTTGTCGGGGCTTCTAAGGGGAATATGAAAAACATTGTGTCCTGGCCCAGGAATCTTGCGCACATAGCCTTCCCAACTGGCACCAGTTCGCTTCCTTTAAGTATGATATTGGATGGGCGTAATTCAAAATCTCTAGTGTTGTTTTTAAAATAAACTGAAACTGGCGGTTTAACACAACTATCAATCGATCATGCCTTTAAGTGGCGTGTCTCTGAGTAAAATTCCCAAGCTGTTTTTGGAACGTAAGTCATGTTCACACCATACATTTAAAGCTCTATCATTCTGCTTTCACAGCCATGGAGAATGCTGGGAACTATAGTTTGCTCGGGGTGCTGACCTTACAGAGCTTTAAATGTGTGGCATGGATGTGATGCTAATTTAGGAGATCTTAATGTTGTCTACACCCCTGCTCCTACCTTTATTTACATTCTAAGCTCCTTGCAGAGACATCACCTTGCCAACAAGGGTCCATATACGGTAGCTAAAGCTATGGTTTTCCCAGTAGTGATGTATGGAAGTGAAAGCTGGACCATAAAGAAGGCCGAACGCTATAAAGAAGGCCGAAAGCTGGACCATAAAGAAGGCCGAATTATGGTGCTGGAGGAGTCTCTTTGAGAGTCCCATGGACTGCGATAAGATCAAACCTATCCATTCTTAAGGAAATCAGCCCTGAGTGCTCACTGGAAGGACAGATCCTGAAGCTGAGGCTCCAATACTTTGGCCACCTCATGAGGAGAGAAGATTCCCTGGAAAAGACCCTGGTGTTGGGAAAGATTGAGGGCACAAGGAGAAGGGGACGACAGAGGATGAGATGGTTGGACAGTGTTCTCGAAGCTACTAACATGAGTCTGACCAAACTGCGGGAGGCAGTGGAAGACAGGAGTGCCTCACGTGCTCTGGTCCAGTGGGTCACAAAGAGTTGGACACGACTAAACGACTAAACAACAACAAGCTTCTTGCAGCAGAGAGCTGGGCTTTGCACCTGTCTACACTCTGGTTTTATGCAGAGATTTAATTTTACTTTGCTGTGCTGGTTTGCCTTTGATCCTTTTTGAACCACCTGCATCTTTCCCATTTGAACCTTTCATTTTTTTTATTGTGCATCACTTTGAATATTTTCAGGAGGAAAGTAATTAATATAGCAATTATAATATAATATCATTGGCATTCACAAAATCCATTCTATGTGAGCAGTTTTTAAATTTTCCAACGACTCAAATCCGTGCGTGACTCTGAACTGGTAATGAGATTCGAGAGCCATTCCTGCCTCCCAACAAAATGAGAATTCACCTCATCATAGCTTTCTTCTATGTCACCTTTGATTATCAACCCACAACACGATTATGAATTATTTGCCTTATTGACAGCCTCAGTGCCCAAGCCGGATCTGTTATCTCCAAGTGTGGGCAGGAGATTGTCTTGGCTTCAACAAGACAGACGGAGCCATGACTATCAGAGAGCCCTGTAATTACCACCTGCTACAAATTCTTTTTGCATCTCTTATCTTTGCCACAGATGTCGCACCTTCAATAGCCCATTCATGAAGCAGGTGGAAAAAGAGATTAAGGTAAAGGATGCAACACGGGGGGGGGGGGCGCAGTGGCATTATAAATATCACAACAGCTTGCAGTGTGGCGCAGGAAAATTGTTGCCTCTGCATGAAATGTGAGAAAACAACCTGAAATCGGTTTGCCTACAGGTGATGGAAATCAGAATTGTATGATCATTCCCTCCATTGCAAATGCTTCATTCCCTCTTTTTCCATGCATAAAAGGGAGGCATCAGTTGACTTGGGAAAACTCCTGGGTTTGTATATGCACACCTTTAGTACATCTTTTTTTTTTGGAGGGGGGGAGACTCTAAGGAGGGGCAGAAACCTGCAATGACCCAATGAGGAATGGTAAAGGTAAAAAATGAGGAATGAGCATGTTCCATAGCCACAGATTTCTGGGAGGTATTACTCTAGCCAGGACTATTGAAGTGTAGCAAGCATACGAAGACAATATGCAGCCATGTTCAGCATTCTCAGAATCTTCATTTAGCGCTTCCTCTGTCTTTCAACTAGGGACGCAGTTGGCGCTGTGGGTTAAACCACAGAGCCTAGGGCTTGCTGATCAGAAGGTCGGCGGTTCGAATCCCCGTGACGGGGTGAGCTCCCGTTGCTCGGTCCCAGCTCCTGCCAACCTAGCAGTTCGAAAGCACGTCAAAGTGCAAGTAGATAAATAGGTACCGCTGCAGCAGGAAGGTAAACGGCGTTTGCGTGCGCTGCTCTGGTTTGCCAGAAACGGCTTTGTCATGCTGGCCACATGACCTGGAAGCTGTACGCCGGCTCCCTTGGCCAATAAAGCGAGATGAGCGCCACAACCCCAGAGTTGGTCACGACTGGACCTAATGGTCAGGGGTCCCTTTACCTTTACCTGTCTTTCAACTATTCACACAATTGATTGCATGTAAGTAAATCTGTGTGTATTACTAAACGAAGTGTGAGATATTGCAACATACATACATATGGGCTATCTTGAATATTCCTTTTATTCCCTGTTACAATATCACACCAGAGTAAAAAATAATAATGACCTCTAAAAACAAACAAGTGTAAACCACTTTTCAGGTGGTTTATTGGTTAAAGGAGCAGATGACTAACCAAGTAATCCAAACTCTTGATTGCATTAGGACAAACATTCCCCGAAAAATTCAGTTATAATCCAGCCAGTCAGGCTGCTAAAAGCATTACAAAAGTTTGAACCAACTCTCTTCCAATTTAGGCACGGTTCCCGAAAGCCAACTCTTGTGCAACATGACCACATTCGGTCTTCGGATGAGTTTCCAAGTGTGGAAATTCCTTTGTTGCATCACCTTACCTTGGGCACTGCCTCGGTTGTTGTTTTCAAAATGTTGTTTTTAAAAGAGCCCTGCCACTTCCTGCTGTGAGTTTGCCTCACTTCCTTCAGTGTTGCCACGTATGGCAATATTTGAGAAGGGAGAATGTGTCATTTTGCCTCACCTTTTTTGTCCAGAGTAAGCTGAACAGAATAACAGCAGAAGTGAGAATGTGGCTGCTACACACACCCTTGTATGTGGGTAGCACTGGTTGTTTCTGTTTTATTTCAGTGTCTGGATCTGTTAGTAGTTATTACTTTAGTTCAGTGGTTCTCAACCTTGGGTCCCCAGATGTTGTTGGACTGCAACTCCCATCAACCCTAGCTAGCAAGACTAGTGGTCAGGGATGATGGGAGTTGTAGTCCAACAACATCTGGGGACCCAAGGTTGAGAACCACTGCTTTAGTTGTTCTAAGGGCCCTCCAGAATGGTGTTGGGTTTTTTTTGCCAGCATGTCATTGATTAATGTGGGTTTGGATATGGCAGAGAGTTTTTGCAATGTTCCTGCTCTCAATGGGCAGCTGGGTGGCAGATTATTGCCATCCCATCCCTGCAGACAATTTCCACAGGGTACCGTGCCCTTATGGAAATACCGCCTGGGTGCAAGTTAACCAGTATGCTCCCAGAAACACTTTGCATTAATGCCTTAGGAAACTTACTTCATAGTTCTTGCAAGATTGTGAGAGTGTTTAAAATATCAAGCTGTGGAATCCCTGAGATCGAAGGACAGTGCTCTTAGATAAGGTTTGATTAATGTGAACAACAGGTTCACCTACTAAGTCCCATGGCTTTAGCGAACTATTAGCAGCTTTCACGTCCATTTGAACCAGGTCACATTTAATAGCAATGGGCTAACACATAATCACAGTACACTTAAATAATTTCTCAGCGAGCAAGCTAGATATTTTCACCTTCCAAGTGATTAAGAGGGGGGGAGATGAAGGGATAAGTGCAGAGGTTTATTTTTGGAGAGCTGGGTTCCTCTTCCCACATTCTCTGCATCTGAGTTTCTATCTGTTATGTCAAATTGAAGTTTAATAAATGATCCCTGCTAATTAGCTATGTGTGTATTCTTTTGTGAGTCTATTCGAATTTTTTATATATATAATGTACAGCCGCGTTTTGAAGAAGAACAGAGCTTGACATAATTTTAGCTATCAAATGCTGGTAATTGACACAGAGACAGGCTACACTTTGCACAAGGTTATAATTAATGCAGTTCAGTGACCTCAAAGGCTGTTCTTCTGAGAAATAATCGGTGACTTGCATTCTGATGCTTTGTGAGCTACTTCAGCGGACATAAATTACAAATGAGGTACTAATGAAGTATTTCATCACCAGTTTACCTTTCGAAAGGAGCCCT
The DNA here is from genome assembly GCA_034641385.1 of Darevskia mixta. Lineage (NCBI taxonomy): Eukaryota > Metazoa > Chordata > Lepidosauria > Squamata > Lacertidae > Darevskia > Darevskia mixta. Next base: position 23,106,607 of record JAWWNH010000014.1, on the reverse strand, counting down.
TTCTACTCCAATTTACAGGAGGCTGGCAGCTTTTTTATTATTTGGTTTTTGGTCTGGAAAGCGGTTGGAAGCTCCTCTGAGATGTTATAAATTAGCACATAGATAGCCATGGGAACTCCTCTTTGAGCTTAACAAGGCTTAAAAATATCTGCATTCCAGAAAGGAATAAGTGCATACCTCAAAAGCTAACAAGATGTTGCTTCCCACTCAATATAAAGTAAACCATAAGCAATATAAGGTTTGGGGTTTTTTTTGTTTTTATTATGTGTTTTCTGCTTTTTTAAATATATCGTGATTTTATGTTGTGAACCACCCTGAGATCTGTGAGTATAGGGCAATATACAAATTTAATAAATAATAATACAGTCGTACCTTGGTTTTCAAACAGCTCAGTTCTCGAATGTTTTGGCTCCCGAACGTCGCAAACCTGGAGGTGACTGTTCCAGTTTGCAAACTATTTTTGGAAACCGAACATCTGACAGGGCTTCCCCGGCTTCTGATTGGCTGCAGGAGCTTCCTGCAGCCAATGAGAAGCCGCACTTTGGTTTCCGAACATTTTGGAAGTTGAACAGTCTTCCGGAACGGATTCCGTTCGACTTCCAAGGTACAACTATAATAATAATAATAATAATAATAATAATAATAATAATAATGTAAACCATAAACAAATATGTGACAGAACATGATTCACAGAGAAAGTGAGAAGGTTCCTTGATTCAGAGCAGGCAATGTTTAAAATACTGGATGCAGGATTATTTGAGATTAGCATCCACACTTTTAAACATTTGCTGGCCATGCATGTCCAACGCTGCAATAGAAAGTCAGAGGGGAAGGGTTCTCCCTCAATGGGAGAACATCTGCTTTGCATGCAGAAAGTCCCAGACAGGACTGAGAAAGACCCTCATCTGAAACCCCGGAGAGCTGCTGCCAGTCCGTGTAGACAATGCCAGTGGTCTGAGTCACTCTATCAGCACCTTTGTTCCTCCATTTAGTGGGCTGGCAATGCAATTCCCATAATGCAGGAGTAGATGGATGCTCTGGAGATGCAAATTATGGCTAAATTTGCATGATTTCCCCCACATTTTAAGACATGGAACATCCTGCAGTTCAAGTGATCCTACATCCTCTGTGTCCAATGCAGTTTTTCTAGAAAAAGAGGTGCCAGAACTCACCATGAATGTTTCCTTGTTCTTTTACATTGGCAATGGTGGCCACTTGAGAGGGGCCGGAACTAAGTTCCGGTGAGTTCTGGCTGGGGAAACAAAAGTTGTCTGTGCCCATATCAAGCATAATCTCAGATGTGTGGTGACAGCAAGAGATGGGCAGTTTTCCTCCATTACACAAATTGGATCAGCAGGCATGTAAGCCTCTCCAAATTACTAATATTCACTCATAGCAGTGATCCACCATCTTTCTTACTGGGAGAGGAAGAGGTTGGAGCTTATCCATTCTCTGTCCAGAGAGGGAAATCCCATCATGAAGTTGCTGAACAATTAAGCTGAGCGTTGAGCTTCTTAGGCCAGCCATCAAGCTAAGGCTCAGCCATAGTTTCATGGCTAACGGTCAACCTCAGGAGGCTAATTCCAAGAAGCAGACTTTTCCACCAAAGACACTCCTCCCATGCACACACATTGAAAAGTTGGTTTTTATTTTTAAAAGGTTAGTGGCTTTCATAGTGCAGTGCTTCTGTGCTTTACCGGGCTTTCAGTCCTGTTGACGTCACATGCTTTAGTCTTGCTCAAAAGACTTCCTTCACAGCTGCCTCGAGGGCGAAACACCTTGGAAGACAAAAGCAAACCAGCATTAGGTACGGCAGCATTAGACACGCTGGGTAAACATGCTGCAGTCTCTTAAGGAAACAGCTACATCCCAATTACTTTTCTTCTGTTGTTCTTTTTGAAAGACATGCAGCAGCCTGCATCACTAAATACACACTGAACACATTATTAAAATGATTTAATACCTTCCCACAAATTGATTTGGATTACGTCGCTTGCTTTATTTTACAGCGTTCTTCCTTGCTGAAGATTATGCAGATGCTTTTCTGCTTTCTTGAAAAAGAAATTAACAGGTATGTTCTTCACACCAATGCAATCACAAGATCACAGCTAAGACTTAATAGGGGAAAGAACATATCTCTGTGGGAGAGCCCAGGCATCGCAAGCAGAATGTCCCAGATTCAGCCCTGACACCTCCAGCTGAAGTGATTTCCATTAATTGGTATCAGGAACTCCTGGGCTGCTTTTACACCAGAAATTTACAGCTTTACAGATGCCCCTGCTTGTGCCAGAGCCTCCAGAGCACCAGACCAAAATACACTCATTTTTTGGTCTTCAACTCTCGCTTGAATCAGCTGGCTCCCACAGGAACTTGGGACCAAAAAACAAGCTTCCTGATTTTGATCAGCAGGAGGTTGGAGGGCAGGGGCGGAGCAAGGGTGGGACGTTGGGGTGGGCCGCCCCGGGTTCCACCCTGGAGGGGGCGACACTCTGGGCGCCGCTCCCGCACCGCCCATGCTGAGCCCCGCCACCCGGCACCCCGTCCGTGCAGCAGCTGCTCGCGCAGCAACTCGTAAGGCTGCCGCACGCGAAAAGCAGCACGGACGAGGCAGCCTTACGCGCGCGGCAGCCTTACTAGTTGCTGCTCGCTCGGCGGCTCATAAGGTTGCCGCGGGAGCACCAGCACCAGCACAGACAGACTGCGCATGTGCGGACATCCCGCACATGCGCCAGTCATTCTGACACGTGCGTCGTGACGTCCTGACACATGCGTCATGACGTCACGATGCACGATGCATGTGTCAGGACGCATGTACGCTGCGGATCGACGTCCCATCCCTGGGGGGTGCCTCCGCGTTTGCCGCCCCGGGCAGCCAAGCGGCTCCGTTTGCCACTGTTGGAGGGTATACATTGTATTGTGATTTCAGTAAGGCTTTTGACAAAGTTACAGGTAGGTAGCCATGTTGGTCAGCCGTAGTCGAAACAAAATAAAAAAATTCCTTCCAGTAGCACCTTAGAGACCATCTAAGTTTGTTATTGGTGTGAGCTTTCGTGTGCTTCTGAAGGTATCTGAAGAAGTGTGCATGCACACGAAAGCTCACACCAATAACAAACTTAGATGGTCTCTAAGGTGCTACTGGAAGGAATTTTTTTTTGCTTTTGACAAAGTCACCCATGATATTCTTGCAGAGAAGCTGGTAAAATGTGGGCTGGACAATGTAACTGTTAGGTGGATTTGTAGCTGCTCATTAATGGCTCATCATCATCCTGGGGGGAAAGTGACAAGTGGGGTGCCTTAGGGTTTTGTCCTGGACCCGTTGTTGTTCAACATCTTTATAAACAACTTGGATAAAGGTACTGAGGGGATAAGCATCAAATTTGCAGATGATACCAAACTGGGAGGGGCAGCTAATGCCGATGAAGACACAATTGGGATTCAAATGACCTTAACAATATTCTGAGAAGTGCTTTCCATGGTGGAGTTGATGGCTGAGGAGAGATGTGATTTAGAAATGGATATTATAGCTATCCAGAAGTTGTGGTACTTAATCATAGACCCAAGTGTTTAGAAAGTATCAGTCACTCGAGAAAGAAGTTTATTGGGCATGTCAGAGGCAATAGTTGTGAGACATCTCTGTAGGATACCATTTACCATTTCCAGACATGAGATTATGTTAGCTTGCTGTCATGGCAATCTTGGGGTCAGTCTTAAATTTAAAGACCATTAGGTTAACAAAATCATAGCCAAAGGGGCTTCTCCATCACACTGAGCTGAAAAATTTATCTGTCTTTATAACCTAGGAGAAAGAGACTGCATCTCTCATCTCAGATATGCTTGGAAAATTTGAATTTGCTTCTACTGCAACATGTTCAAATTAAAACAATTAATATTCAAGTTTGCATCTGTAATGTAATTGTTTTAAATATGTTTTATTGTCCGTTGCTTCCTGCCCTGGACTCCGTTGGGAGGAAGAGAAATATAAACAATAAATAAATAAAATAAAGAATAAATAAAATTTGCAGTTTCTCCTAATTTTTCACTGCAAAAATGGCGTACAATAATGCATATAACCAAGGGAAATTGCACATACAAATGCCCATGCCCATGAAAACAATATTTAAAAATACATTATATTATGGAAATTTGCTTGCAAAAATGTTTGTAAGCTGCTCTTACAAATTTGGATTTTGGAAATTGGAATAAGACCAGTGTGTGCAACCCAAAGTGGCCTAGCTGTCATTGAGCCACAAATTTCCATAAACCTACATAACTTCTCCCTAGACAGGGGGGGTGGGGATGATTGTGAGAGCCATGTCCATTAAGCCTGCATGCATATGTGCCTTATTCACTCTCTTCTCATCTGCTCGTAGATCAATTCTGTGAACTAACGATACAATTAGTATAACTGCCCAAGACTCAGTGCATTTTTGCAAAAGATAACGACTCCCTCTCACCCATTTGGCGCGCCCCTGATGACTCGTGCCAGGGTGCCAGTCTGGAAGCTGGTACTGACTTATGTGATCCGGGAAGCCCCACTTAAAACGGGACAGTTGCAGGGTATGCAATTCACGTCTACATAGAAGTAACCCCATGGACTTCAGTGGGACTTACTTCCTGATAAGTGTTACAGGTTTATAGCCTTTAACTCATGGAAAGACCCCCAGCAGTAAGGTCAGAAAAGTTCCTGGCAATTTGCCATGGATGGCCATCTGTCATGGATGCTTTAGCTGAGATTCCTGCATTATGGGGGGTTGGGCTGGATGACCCTTGGGTCCTTTCCAACTCTACGATTCTATGAATTCAGAGCAGACAGTTACTGGGGCAGATGAACCAATGGTCTGACCCAATATAAGGCTCTTCCCATGGTGGCTGCCAAGAAGGGAACTGTGTGTGGTCAGAACATCGCTGTCTCTCACCAATGAACAAGACTTTAAAGAAACCAGTATCCGCTTTTGGGATTTTTAATTTTTTTTTATTTTGGCTTCTTTCACTAATACCTGGCTATGCAGACAGCAACAAAGGGCTAGTATCGACCTGCCTGCTTCGCTGCATTTCAATCCATGTTCCAGTGCAGATGCTGTCGCTGCAAATTAAAACCTATGTTTTGGTGTTTATTAACTGACATGAAGCAGAACTTCAAGACAAGGACATTATCTCTTCGGGTTCAGAATACCATTGTCGAACCAAAGCCCCAGTACTAATCCTCAGCTAAAAGTTTCCACTTCTAAAGTGCTCCCATTGCAGTCTTTCAGATCGATGCACTTTCAGCAATGCACCACAGTACTCAAAAGTACTCTGAAGAGTGGGCTTCTCTGTTTAATACCTGGCTGAACTGGGGGTGATCTGATAGATATCACACAAAGTTGTTTGAGGTGGTTAAAATAAAGATGGATTGCAAGGAGCTCCCTAAGGATCTGTGCAAAAGGGCAGTAAAACGGCAAATGGAATTCAGTGGGACAAAAATTCCTAGTTTTACATAAATGCTCCTGAACTGGCAGTGACCTTGGGGATGTAGTGGACAGTGGGATGGAGATGCTGGCCCACTGTGCAGCAGCTCTGAAAAAGGCAAATTCTATAGATAGATAGAGCTGGAAGGGACCATGAGGATCATCTAGTCCAACCCCCTGCAATGCAGGAATCTTTCACTCTGTTGAGGGTTCGAACTCACAACCGTTAGATTAAGAGTCTCATGCTCTAGTGGCTAAGCTAACCCTCCGGATGCTAGAGATTGTTAGGAAAGAGGAAGAAGAAGAAGAAGAAGAAGAAGAAGAAGAAGAAGAAGAAGAGGAAGAAGAAGAAGAGTTTGGATTTGATATCCCGCTTTATCACTACCCGAAGGAGTCTCAAAGCGGCTAACATTCTCCTTTCCTTTCCTCCCCCAAAACAAACACTCTGTGAGGTGAGTGGGGCTGAGAGACTTCAAAGAAGTGGGACTAGCCCAAGGTCACCCAGCAGCTGCATGTGGAGGAGCGGAGGAGCGAACCCAGTTCACCAGATTACGAGTCCACCATTCTTAACCACTACACCACACTGGCTGAAAAACTCCCGGTATTGTAATGCCGTTATTCAAATCTGTACAGTTCTGGTTGCCTCACCTCAAAAAGGATATTGCAGAACTGGAAAAGATTTCAGAAAACGGCAACCAAAATGATAATGGGGATGGGGTAACTCCCCTATGAGGAAAGCTTACAATTTGGGGGCCTTTTTAATCTAGCAAATAAGTGAATAAGAGGGGGAATGATAGATGTGTGTAAGATTATGCATGGTCTTTCCGCAAACACCCTCTGCATGCCCCTTGCCCCCCCCCAAAAAAAAATTGGTCCGGGGGCAAGGGAAGCAGTCAGGAGAACTTCCAGAACAGCACACAGGGGGAGGAGAGGGGAGACACCTCTATCTGGCAAGCAGAAATGCTTGTGCTGACAAAACAAGTGTAATAGCGCAATGTTGAATTCCTCCCTAAGGCTGCTTCCAGACAGTTGCTGTTTTGTGGGTGGAATTCAATCACATACCAGCCAATTCTGTTACCATGAGCAGGGCCGGAGCGTCCATTTAGGCGAACTAGGCAACTGCCTAGAGTGCCAAAATGGAGGGGGCGCTGGCAAGCCTGCCCCCCGCCCCCGCCCCCCCCCGCCCGCTGCCGCCCCAACCAGAGGCGAAAATCGCAGCGGCGCGCAGCACCCGGCAGCGCCCAGCTCACGCAGCGCCCGGCAGTTTCCTGCGCGCGCAGCGCAGGGGGTCGGGCACGTGATGTCATTGCGCATGACGTACGGTGCCCCGCCCCCTGCGTACCAGGCGCCCTGCGATTTTTGCCTAGGGCGCGAAAAGCCCTAGCACCGGTCCTGACCATGAGTAAAGTGCTTTGGGGATCTTGAACAACAAAACTGCTCCCCAAATATAATCAGGGGTTTTTTGTTTGCAGTAAAGAAAGTGATGCGGAAATGCACTGGACTGTGTGGCTTGATGCAATTTTGGGTCCCGCTCAGGAAAGTTTGGAAGCAAACTTCTGCTTTTGCAGAAACTATATCCAGTTGCCAGGCTCCCAGCTGGCTGTCTCTGTGTCGACTGTCTTATACCATAGGAAACAACAGTAGAAGACTCCAGGTGGATCAGGTCAGAGGCCCATCAAGACTAGCATCCTGTTTTCCCTGTGGCCAACTAGATGCCCAGGTCCCTCAAGCGAGATCAAAGCATTATATCACTCTCTCCCCTTGTGATTCCCAGAAACTGGCATTCAGAAGCATTACTGCCTCCAACGTTGGAGACGGAAATGCTGCCCAACTCTGCTTGCTGTCCCTCTCTGAGAGCCAGTGTGGTGTAGTGGTTAAGAGCTGTAGACTCGTAATCTGGTGAACTGGGTTCGCGTCTCCGCTCCACCACATGCAGCTGCTGGGTGACCTTGGGCTAGTCACACTTCTTTGAAGTCTCTCAGCCCCACTCACCTCACAGAGTGTTTGTTTTGGGGGAGGGAGGGAAAGGAGAATGTTAGCCGCTTTGAGACTCCTTCGGGTAGTGATAAAGCGGGATATCAAATCCAAACTCCTCCTCTTCTTCTTCTTCTTCTTCTTCTTCTTCTTCTTCTTCTTCTCCTCCTCCTCCTCCTCCTCCTCCTCCTCCCCCCCCACCAGGTCACCTGCCACCACCAACGCTGCCGCTGCCCAGTCCCACCTCCACCGCTGGCAGAGAAGCGGCTCTGTCATTCGCGCCAATTTCCAGCAAGAAGTCTCACCAAAAATCAGCACCAATGCTAGAGACACTTATTCCTGGTTGGCAGAGGAAGCAGGGCAGGTGAGGTTCCTGTTGGGAAACCACCTGAGGCAGCTGCTTCATCCCGCCTCATGGGTGAGCCGGCCTTCACTGCCTGCCTTCACTGCCTTGTGTTGGAGTGAATTCCATAGATTAACTAGATATAATAAATAATATAGGACAGATTAAGGGCAAGTTCATTTTAAATCACCTCTCTTGATCCGGGAGGGAAACATATTATTGAATTCTGAGACCAGCCTTAAAAAAGAAAGAAACACAAGTGGAGAAAATATTCAGAACTGTTCACAAGTCCAAATATAGCAGCTCTTTGTGGGGTTTTTGCATCGAAAGCTTTGGGACTCTGTTTCGTTTTGCTGTCACCATTCATAGATATCCAACTATTTCCCCCCCCCCAGGGAATTGTAACTGCTGGCTTTTATTCTTGTAAAATCATCCTTGTAAAAAGACATTTCAGATCAAGCGAAAAACTTATCCTAGTCAAAGATATGTTGCAAAGTAAATACAAAGAAGCAAAAATGACACCCTCATGCCTTCCTGGGTCATTTTGGATGCAAGCCTTTGAGGCGAGTGAGAGAAATCAGCCACTTGTGACTATTTTTCTGTGACAGGAACCTGCCTTGTGGTTTCCTACCATGCAATGGAAATTCCCAGATTGAACCTGAGGCCTCAATTTCGCCCTCCCCCCCCCCCCCCGGTACTTTGGGTTACAGTCAAAACCACCTTATATATTTAAAGCCAAAAACTCTACAGTGTTCAAGGAACTCTAACATCTGTTTTTGCCCGGGTTGATTCCCTTTACCAGCATTGCTTCTCCATTATTACTGTGCTTGCGGTGTTTATTCTACTACACCTGGTGGTGTAGGTCAGGAGCAGGTCAGGAGATGCTGCCTTCAGATCACTGGCTCATCTCATTCTCCTATTGGCTGGTAGATGCTCTCCAAGATTTCAGGCAGGCAGGCCTGGCCCAACCATGAGGCAAAGTAAAGCAGCCACCTCAGGTAGCAGAAGCCCATGAGGCAGTGCCCCAGGGGTGCCACTCCACTGGCATAGCAGCCGTGTTAGCGTCTGCACCGATTTCCGGTGAGATCTCATGATATCTCATTGAAAACCTGCTGAGATCTCATAGGGCAAGAGAGATATTGTGAGCATTCGGTGAGATCTCATGAGATTTCAGATGACACCAAATTGGGAGGGGTGGCTAATACCCCAGAGGACAGGATCACACTTCAAAATGACATTAACAGATTAGAGAATTGGGCCAAAGCAAACAAGATGAATTTTAACAGGGAGAAATGTAAAGTACCGGTACTACACTTGGGCAAAAAAAATAAAAATGAAAGGCACAAATACAGGATGGGTGACACCTGGCTTGAGAGCAGTACATGTGAAAAGGATCTAGGAGTCTTGGTAGACCACAAACTTGACATGAGTCAACAGTGTGATGCAGCAGCTAAAAAAGCCAATGCAATTCTGGGCTGCATCAATAGGAGTATAGCATCTAGATCAAGGGAAGTAATAGTATCACTGTATTCCGCTCTGGTCAGACCTCACCTGGAATACTGTGTCCAGTTCTGGGCACCACAGTTCAAGAAGGATACTGACAAGCTGGAACGTGTCCAGAGGAGGGCAACCAAAATGGTCAAAGGCCTGGAAACGATGCCTTATGAGGAACGGCTTAGGGAGCTGGGTATGTTTAGCCTGGAGAAGAGAAGGTTAAGGGGTGATATGATAGCCATGTTCAAATATATAAAAGGATGTCATATAGAGCAAGGAGAAAAATTGTTTTCTGCTGCTCCTGAGAAGCGGACACGGAGCAATGGATTCAAACTACAAGAAAGAAGATTCCACCTAAACATTAGAAACAACTTCCTGACAGTAAGAGCTGTTCGACAGTGGAATTTGCTGCCAAGGAGTGTGGTGGAGTCTCCTTCTTTGGAGGTCTTTAAGCAGAGGCTTGACAGCCACCTGTCAGGAATGCTTTGATTGTGTTCCTGCTTGGCAGGGGGTTGGACTGGATGGCCCTTGTGGTCTCTTCCAACTCTATGATTCTATGATTCTATTAAATCGGCACTGGTGCCTGTGCTGCTTCTCCACCGGTTGTGGAGGCAGTGGGGCAGCACAGCAGCAGGACAGGGCAGCCTTTCCTGTTTCACCTCAAGCCAGGAAACGGGACACATTGGCCCTGCAGACAGAGGTCTCTCTCAGCACTTCCTGGTGATGCCGAAGACTGAACCTGAGGGCTTTTCACACAAAGCAAATGCTCTACCCTTCACCAGGCAGTATCTGTGGAAAAGCCAGTGGATGGAACAACTGCGATGGATTCCTTATCTTGAATGGGATGGGGAAAACAGCTTGTGTACATTATTTCAGGACTGAGAAACTACTACAGCTTGAGGGCTGTAGCAACCCCCTTCCTGGTAACTCAAAAGGATTGACTCCAGAGATCCTATGAATAGAACTTCACTCATTAAATCTCCTGCTCACTGAAGGAGAGGAGGCAGTTTTCAGTTATTTTGACCTCTCCATTGCAAAGTCCCCTCTCAATGATCCATTGGATTGAAGAACTCTAGAATAGCATGGAAGGTTGTGCAGAAAGCTAGAGACTAGATCAACATCATCATCATTACAAAATCAATATACAAATTGAATAAAATAAAATAATAAACTAGCAAACAAGCAAAAATCACTGATGCAGTTGTTTCTTATACATTGGTCAGTTTTTATTATCTCCCATACAAAAAGGACCGCTTACTGCCCAGCAGCAGTCCTTGAAATCTTTTCACGAAGAAAGTTGCATTGCTGCTAGTGATCTGCATATAGATTAGGGGGTCAACTGTGGCAACTTAAACACAATAAAGAGTGCTTGGCGAAATCCCTAAAAAGACTAGAGTAAGTGTTGTACTCCAGCTCCACCACACGGCACTGCTAAAATCTACAGTTCACTTGCTCATTGCTGAAAATGTAGTAATAACCCTAAACTTTCTGCATTCTTGAATTAGGGAAAACTCGTACAAATTTGCCCCCCCCCCAAAAAAAAAAATCTTTGCAAAAGGATAAAATGAGAATAAGGAACATTTTCAGCACTAAGACCAGATATGGAAGCTTTTAGTAAGGGAACTGATTTATCGCGTATAAGTGGTGGCATTAGAAAGGGAAGAAATCAAACTGGCTAGGAGTGTAAGCAGGGATGAGATTCAATTCAGTTTGCATTTAAAGTTGAACCTAGTTTTATTTTATTTATTTTATTTTTTGAAATAATGTTTATTTGATTTTACAAGTATAGTATTATAACAATACAAAATACATATCCATATTTAGAGATTTCTCTGAACCTCTGGACTTCCCACCATCCCCTCCAGGAGTCCTATTGTCAACCTTTTCAACTGCATATTATTTAGTAATCCATATTTTATGTCTCTCCATTTTGTCCATAGTATTTGCTACATTACAAGTGTTATTGCAATCCTGCTAATGTTTTCATCTGCTTACAGTGGTCTCCCAGGTAAATTATAAATGTCCCTCATTCTTTATTAAAGTTTTGGCCTTCTTGGTTCCTGAGCTTTCCGGTCAGTTTAGCCATTTCAGTATACTCCAACACCTTATTTTGCTATTCCTCTCTGGTAGGGACTTGGTCTTCTTTCCATCTCTGGGCTACGTAGTATAAGGGTACCAGATTTTTTTCAATGAATCCGGGGACACTTTTCAACTTCAGTAGAAATGATAGGATTTTGTCAGGGGACTGATTTGTAAATCCGGGGACTGTCCCCGGGAAACGGGGACGTCTGGTAACCTTAGGCTAGTAGCATCCATGTGGCAGTCATCGCAGACATAAAAAGCCTTTCCTGCTCCTTTGGAATCTCGGTACCTACAATTCCTAATAAAAAGACTTCTGAGTTGTTTTTTTAATAAAAGTTATTTTAAACATTTTTTTCAATTCATTATATATCATTTCCCAGAATGCTTTTATTAGAACCTAGTTTTATTTTTATTGCTGTTCGCTGTACTGCCATTATACACATGGTGCCGGGAAATAAATAAATTGATTTACATTACAAAAGGGCAAACAGGGCCCAAAAACAGTGGGGGAACTGCAAATGTGGTGCAAAATCACAGCCAGGCACTTTGGGGTGCTGTTCCAGCCCTCCTTGTCGTTGTTTCCACATCGCCCTCCGGTGATGAGGAAGACAAAGAGCCACCACTGCCACCATTCATGCCAGTCTGGTGAGTGCTGCTGAGTTTTTAAGGGTTTTTCAAGGGTGTCCAGAAGTTTAGAGGGTGTTTGCAGGCTTCTAAGATAGTGCATCCCTTTATATGCAATTTCACTAGAGGCACGGTACCCAAGAGGGTAAACCCTGCATAAGTGGGGAGGCGTATGTAGTTTATGATTAAATTCTTAGGAATTCAAGGTGGAATTCAACCTCAGGCTATGTCATTTCAGCTTGCCAGATGGAATGATCTCACTTCTCCTTCCTGGGTCTGCCGTTCTGGGGGTTCTCTCAATGCCTCCCCCCGCCAACAATTTCAGGGGGGTGGGGGCACGCAGGGGAAGGAGAGAGGGGGAAGCTCTGTTGCCACAAGTGGAAGCCCTTACACAGGGCTTCGTGGGGTTTATTAGGTGCATCCTGGCCTCAATATAAGATTGATGAATGCAGCTGATGGGATTTGACTGTGTTTAAAATATTTAGGTCTCTCTGATAGCCCCTTCGCGATGTTTGTGAGCAGCATGTCAGGCTTAGCATGTTAACCTGGACCCTTTCATTTTCCTACTGTTTCAAAATCTGAGATCAAACCTGTGAGGTATTTTCCAGAGATAATAAACATAACCAATATGTGCTTTGCAGCTGTGAACGGGGAGGGAGGCTTTCTCCTTCTAACTTGAAAAGAGAAGAGGAAGAAAAATTAATGCTAGTATGCCTGAAAAGTTGTGGATCATGGTCTACATTTGTAGATATTTTTTTTTTCCTGATTTCACTGCTTCAGGACAGAGCTTTATGACTTCAGCTAGAATTGCTTTTTTTTTTCTTCTTGTGCTGGTGCTTCACCACTGCAGGCAAAATGGGATTTACAGTATACACAAATTCTCAGACAGTTCCTTTAAACATACGGAAACTCCAATAATGAGAGTTTTACTGACGTCCTGGCCAAAGTTTTCCTGCTGAATTGGCTGGATCCTCAAGCAAGTCTGGGACTCCGTGTGATTTTCCTACTGTCTCTTGCATGAAAATCTGTCTTATTTCACCCAAGAGCATTGCCTATAAAGCAATCGTAATGAGATGTAGAGAAATCCATCTCTCTCTCTCTCTCTCTCTCTCTCTCTCTCTCTCTCTCTCTCTCTCTCTCTCCTTAATGGATTTAATCAAGATCTGCAGTTGAGTGAGATCAGCTTTGGCAGAAACCTATTCAGGTGCAGACGTCTATTGTTCCCTCAAACTATGTAACAGGAGTTCTCCTGTAGGCTAAGCTCAAATAACTTCTGCCTTTCTTTTCCAGCTCTTTAAAGAGCGAGCCATATACCTTCCTAGTCACAATATTGCACCAAGTGTATACAAAGAGAAGCAAAATGAGAATCAGCCTGGCGTTTTCTTTGAAAGAAATAAGTCTGTAGCCCCAGCCCTATCAGCGTGATCTTTGCACAAAAGATCCTACAAAGACAAACAGCTGCTACCCTGCGAAGCGCAGAGAGTCACACATTCACTGATGAAAGTAACATGCCCAGAAGCACCTGCTTGACTTCAGTCCAACGCTCATGGTCATGTGCAAGAGAGGTATAGTGCAAAAACACTGTGCTAGAGTGCTGTAACACTATATTACAACACAATGCTATGTTAAAAAGAAGAAAAACCTTTCCAGTCAGTGCCCCAGTTAATAGTGTGAGATCCCCCAAGCAGAGTGAAAGGTACATTATAGTATTATAATGATTGTGTTTCAATCCCAATGTGTCATCTTGGAATCCCTGAAATACAATTCTGCTGTGTGTGTGTGTGTGTGTGTGTGTGTGTGTGTGTGTGTGTGTGTTTTAAATGTATATGAGTTTCACATTGAATTGTGACCCACTCCAGAATTGCTTTTTTGGCAATGAAGAATTGCATAGAGATGCAATAATAGAGATGAATAAGTTTTGAGTTAAGGATTCCCACTTTGATATCTACAGTAACGGTATTGTACATTTCACATACTGTGGTCACTTACAACTTATGTTCCACAAAAGCACACCTTTTCCTAGTATTTAAGGCCCAGTCCTCTTCCTTTTTCAAACTGGGGGCAGATTCCCCCCCTACCCTGATTCTGCCTCCACTAATGACTTGCAATGAGTAAGTAGCTTAACCACAATTCAGACATACATAATGGCCTTGTCATCTAGGCCGAGCCTCCTAGGCCTCTGGGTTGGGCTAAAATGTCCTCATCCCTTCCCTTGCCCCATGTCTTTTTTTTGTTTTTTAAATGATATTTATTAAATTTTTCACAAAAAATTAAACAAAACACAAAAAACAACACAGACAAACAAATAATACATTAAAGAAACACAACATAAATCATACTTATACTTAATTTCATATTACTTATCATGGTAAAAAGGGGGGGACTTCCTCACGTCACCCCTCACTGCGCTTCAGTTTCTTAATCCTAATTTCCAGTAATTTCTTCTCTTAGATAATTCTTACTTTTTATATATATAAATTGGTTTATCTTCCTAATCTAAACACAATCTGTAGCCTATTTTTCTATTCCAAATCTTTTCTTAACTGCCCTTGCCCCATGTCAGGGCCCTGATTTTCTGTTCATTGTGAGGCCGCTGCCCTGGCAGACCCCATCAGGTCTAGGTGAGGCTGCAAACTAATCACCGACCAGGAAACACACATGTGTGAAAAACCAGCCATAACTTTACTTGCTAGCAGAACCAGGTGGGGCTGGCAAAACATTGGGTTAGGATCTGTTGACCAAAGGGCTTCCGATCTAAAATGTGCCCTCAACCCCCCACACCTGCTGGGAGTTATCCAGCATCAAGGACACAGCATGGAGCAAAACCTTGCAACTGGGACCACTGGTAACTTGAGGTGGCTATTGACCTATCCAACCCACCCAACCTAGTCATTTCCAGAAGATAAGACACCTAACAGTTGCTTGCTACCCACCAACCAAGGGCCAGTTGTGTTTGGGAGTAAAATTCCTTTTCAGCCCTGTAAGCCAGCCACTAACAGCCTCAGTAGGAGCCTCTAACCAGTCTTTTCCAAACTTGGGTCCCCATATATTCTTGAACTACAACTCTCATCATCCTTCACCACTAGCCCTGCTGGGTAGGAATGATGGGAGTTGTAGTCCAACAACATCTGGGGACCCAAGGTTGAGAAAACCAAGGGAGGGAAGGCTGGAAAAATTTGCCTAGGGAAGAGGGACGAAGGAGGCTAGGCAGGATGGTGGCCACACACCTGTTGCATCACACCACAAGTTGGCTGATGGCTTCAACTGGCTGTAAATGTGTGTTTTATAAGATTATTTCTATGCCACCTTCTACAATACGTCTCAAGGCAGTGTACATAAAAAACAATAAAATCATAATACGAAAACTAAAATGCAGCTGGTGGCACAAATAGAGCCCAGTTAACAAACCCACCAGACCAAAACACTGGAAAAAGCCTGAGTACAAAAATTCATTTTTATTGAATCACCAAAATGTCAGTGCTGGCACATATCAGAGCTCAGACAGGAAGTAGTTCTACATATATGTCATTTCATAATCATGTTTCATATAATCTTCTAACATTTCATTTAAAGTATTTGGAATTGTGATTTTGATTTGCTGCAACTGGTTATACACGCTACAGTGTTTACCGATGCACAAACAGCAGAAAAAAATCTACTTTAAAAAACAACACAATACCTTTGTTTCTCTGAGCATCTCATGATTTTCAGAAACTGCCTGTGCCCATTTCACTGTTTTTGGTTTTAAGTTCATGACATGTTGAAAAGGCTTTTTCTTGCCTTTAGAACGTTTACATCCAAAGTGAAATTCAAATTGCACATTGTGTGTAAGACTTACAAGAGAGATGCGGCCACTGACAATTTGAACTTCCTTGTGATGGCTTCTATATAAAAAATATGTATCTGCTGCACTTTCACTGCCCCAGACAGACATCTGGTTAGTAACCCTCTCCTGACAATGACCTGGAGCAGCTAACATTTTTTTGGTTCAACATCATCACTCTGTACTTTTGCTGAAGTTCAGGAGCTCACGCATGTCAATTTATTGCTTGTTTTCCTTGGGAATGCAAACCCATAATTACATAAATGACAGCATCTTCTAATTTAAGCTGTCTGTACCCACATCCTGTTGTGCGTTGGGTATTTACCAATGTGGACACAGGCTTATTTTCACCAGTCAATGAATGCTCAGAATGGGCCTTGTTATCACTCCAGCCTTGCAACATGTTACACTGGGTGGTGCAAGCAGATGAGCTGGAATGAAACCTGAGATACATGGTGCCTGGCTGGGATCCACCACTAATGATATGAGTAGATACTATTGTGCTGATGATCAGACTGAGCCTCTGTTGCCTCTGGTGCTGGCTGCAGTTTAATGAAGACAAACAGGCACTCATGCTGCCCACTGACGATTTCTCAAAGTCCAAACAACCAGCTGCTATCCCCTTGACAAGTTGACACACCATCTGAAGGTCTGTTGGAGCAATCCTGCTTTGTGGCACGAGACTGACCTCCAGTAGGGACAACCTGTTTATTCAGCATTCATCCTGATTTCCTTGTGCAAAGCTTATGCAGTGGTTAGACTATGCCCAGTCTTTTTCAAGCATTTGTTTTGCAGTTATAAAACAATGAGCATTCAACCTGCATTCATTCTGATTGGCTTGTGGGGTTATTTACATGTTTTCCTGCTGGTCATTCACCCTTCCTAAACTCCCCCCCCATCTCTTTCCAAACTGCAAAAAGTCATAGAATCATTGTTGTTGTTTAGTCATTTAGTTGTGTCCGACTCTTCGTGACCCCAAGGACCAGAGCACACCAGGCACTCCTGTCTTCCACTGCCTCCCGCAGTTTGGTCAGGCTCATGTTGGTAGCTTCAAGAACACTGTCCAACCATCTCTTCCTCTGTCGTCCCCTTCTCCTTGTGCCCTCAATCTTTCCCAACATCAGGGTCTTTTCCAGGGAGTCTTCTCTTCTCATGAGGTGGCCAAAGCATTGGAGCCTCAGCTTCAAGATCTGTCCTTCCAGTGAGCACTCAGGGCTGATTTCCTTCAGAATGGATAGGTTTGATCTTCTTGCAGTCCATGGGACTCTCAAGAGTCTCCTCCAGCACCATAATTCAAAAGCACCACTTCATGGATCACTGCCTTGTCGTGGCGAAGGGGCTTGAATAACTCAGAGAAGCTATGAGCTATGCTGTGCAGGGCCACCCAAGATGGACAGGTCATACTGGAGAGTTTTGACTAAATGTGATCCACCTGGAGCAGGAACTGGCAAGCCACTGCAGTATCCCTGCCAAGAAAACCCCATGGACATAGAATCATAGAACTGCTTATAATTATTTTATTTGTACCATGGCCGATGTGACTGGGTTGCCCCAGCTACTCTGGGCAGCTCCCAGCATATAAAGAAATTTAATAAAACATTAAACATTAAAAATGTCCCTATACAGGGCTGCCTTCAGATGTCTTCTAAAGGTTGCATGTCATTGCTTTGTAAGCGAAGCTTGCAAAATATTTGTGTGTGGGTTTCCTCTGCCCTTCATGCTCACAAACTCAGTCCAATTCTCCTATGGCTAACCTTGTGGGAATTGGAATTCTTTGCTTTTTCATTCTTTTTATTCTGCTTCAAAGTAAGGTCGACATTTGCAGATAAAAAGCAAAGAGATTCCATGTAAGAGCCAGGCTAGGAACTCACCCCCTCCCCCAGCACTCCCACCCCCAAGTAAATGATAAATATCCTGGCATGCAAAAACAACACATCCATGGGAAGAAATTCAGTCATAATTGAAACCTTTGTTTACGCATATATGAACTAAAAGATCTGTCCTCGCGTTGAAAATTATTCTGGGTCAACTGACTGGCTACCACCGCTTGCTAACATCCTGTGGCTGAACAAAGACTTGCTCTGAGTTTTGATCCTACTACAGCTACGTAGCTCAGTGGCAACCGAGTTCAGCCAAGCCATCTATCAGAAAGAGCTGGAATGTTCCCTGAGTGAATGCCCCCACATTCTGCCCGTGAAGAAGAAAAGCTGGGTCATTGACTCTTCACAGAAAGACAAGCATTCTCCCACATCAAAAAGGCACCAGCAGGCATCATCATACAGGTCTGCTCTGCGTAATGAGGCAAATTTTCAGCAAGTGTTCCAAAAGACAAATGGTGCTTTTTATCTTCCTCCAAGTTTCTTGCAAGAGGAGTTTACGTTAAAGCCACTTAAACTGTCCGAAGAACAGCCCTCTGTATTACCTGTTTGGCAAATCAAGCGCATTACGCACTCACATGATCTCTGATGGGACCGCAGTTGATTTCCATACATTTGGTCAAGTGAGGCAGCTAATAATAATAATAATAATAATAATAATAATAATAATAATAAGTCTTTCAGGTTGAAAACAATTTGGTTTCTGTTTCAGGAAGGCTGCTTCATTTAGCCATGTTTACTTGATTTAGTTCCATATTTGCATGCGGAACAAAATGTTAATGGGACTTAGGGCTGTTCACCTCCTTCCTAAACATTGTGGGGGGGGCGGTGTAAAAAATATCTAAAGTAAATCAGACTAAGGTATGTTCCAAAAGCTAAATACCAAAAACATATAATGTCGATAAAGCAGCCCCCTTTAATGAAACATCAGAAATAACTTCTACAAAACTATGGGGTTGGTTGTTGTTTTTTTAAAGAAAACGCCTTTTTAAATCACACTTTTTGAACTAAGAGCACTTAAGTTATGAATTTTAACCATAGCCTGTGCTTCCTCCCTCCCTAATTATATCATATTATAATTATATTAATTATATTGGGTAATGTTCCTTATACAGCACTGCTTCACCTCTATCCTATTCTCAGAGATGCTCAGCTTTGCGTCAATTTCATTGGCCTGGCAGCCACACGGGGCCAACCCTCTCATTAGGCAAAAGGATGTAGCTGCCTCATGCAACCGATGTTGGATGTCACGAAAGGGCAGCAAATGGTTAGCTATTGTCCAGTGGCGGAGCTTCATGCTCTGGGACCGGGGGCGGAGAGCAGGCAGGGGCGGGGGCGCCGGCCAAAAGGGCATGGTGTGAGTTCTGGGGGTGGGGCGCACCGCCTGCAGGGATGGGGCACCCAGCGCAGGCGGGGGGGCAGCCACAATGGAACCCCACCGGGATCGCTCTGCCGGGGGCAATGCGCTCCCACAGCCCCCCTCTTCCTCTGCCAGTGTATGGGTCTACTCTGATTAAAGCTTAGTCGACTCCCCTCCATAGTCATTAGATTTGCTGTGTGTATGTGAGAAGTGCAACTCTCAGCGTTCTGTCTTCCTTCTGGGGCCTCGCTTTACGAAGCTCCTCGACTCTCAGTGTCAACTAAAAGCTAAAAAGAATGCGTGCAGACAAAACATAGATTAGATCTGTAGATATATCCCTCCTTGCTACAAAGAAAGCCCTGTAGACCCTCACAGTAAATTTTGTAGCGTTACAATGCTTGCGGCCTCCCACAGTATGTCTGAAAGCTGCCTTCTCTCAGACCACACAAACACATATGTGGCCTCTAGCTGTCATGGGAGAAGGATCCCCTTTAGTCCGGGTGACAGCGTGTCAACATCCTCTTTGAAGGCTTGAATAATGTACAGTGGGGGTGAGCAGCAGGGTTCCCCCACCCACCCCCTTAAATGGCGCTTTTGCTCATAAAAAGAAGTGTGTGCAAAATGCAGAGCCGGCGTACACAAACACTTGTCCACTCCTATACGCACTTACGCAGGGTAATCGCAGGCCGAGTCAAGCTCAGAGTAGCCCCTTTGAAATCATGGGGTGTGATCCAATGTTGCTTGAGCAGACGTCCACTCACACAGTGGGACTTCGCCTCTACACCCCTGAAATCTACTCCAGGGGGTCCCCAAACCCTCTGGGGCAGATTTGATGGTGTATTGGGGGGCCCAGGGGAGGTGGGGAGGGGAAGGTAAAGCCCCATTGTGCAAGCAGCAGTCCATTCTGCTCGCATTGTTCTTGTTTATCCGTGGGTCTTAGGGCAGTTCATAGGAATAGACGACACATGTACACCACATTCCCACTGTACTCAGAAGGAACTGGCATTATTTTATAGTTGAATATGAACCTAACATGTTCCTTGACAATTTCTTACGTCACCCTTGAATATACGCGTTTCTTCATTTTGATTTGCATTTTTGAAAATACAGAGGGATTTGAAAATTCCCAGCTGGTGTAAATCCATTTTATGCATTGGACCTAGAGCATTTACACCACTCAGGTTTGGATGCAACCTGACAAGCATTGGATACAACCCAGTGGATTTAAGTTATTTGTTATTAAGTAATGTGACTTACTTAACAGTCCATTGCTTTCAGTGGTTTGACTCTTGAGTATGCCTTTGCTGGATACAATCCATGCAATTTACCAATGTGTCACCTTGTGTGTCCTTTGAAAAGGCGTTCCATGCATTAGACCAAAGTTTCCCACCCTGGCATCCTTCAGCTCCCATAATCCCTGACCATTGGCCACGTTGCCTGGGGCTGATGGTTGTGAGAGGCTAGATTAGGAAGTCAGGCATATATCAATTTTAATGCTTCCAAATTCTCTCCCCACCCCACCCCCAGTCTTTGCTGGCTTACAATCCTAGAACTGTAAAGTTGGATGGGACCATGAGGGTCATTTAGACCAACCCCCTGCAAGGCAGGATTTTTTTGCCCAACTTAGAGCTCGAACCCATAATACAATCATGAGCAAATGGGATATGTGCAAGGTGGCTACAATGGCACAAGGCTTCAGCTCCCAACCCACAATTTCCCCCCCTTCACAACAATATTAGAAAAGAGATTTACTTCATTTTCACAAATCTGTTAGGGGAGCTATTGACATTTGGTATATATCCTTTCACACAAACCCAGTGTAAGTGGGGAAAAATAAGTTACTGAAGATCCAGAACTAGAAATACGATTTCTGTAAATGTTTAGTGTTGAAAACAGAGTCGGATGTGTTCCATTTTGATCTTGTGAGCTAGAGATTATGCTATTTTGAACTTTGTTTAAAGCATCTATATTTTAAGAGGGAGTGGAACACAGCTTAATATTGTTTGCTTCTCAAATGTCCATATTTATCTAGATGCAATTGTAGCTTTTAAAAAATAATAATAATTGTACATTTGTGTATGACTTTCACTATTGAGATTATTACTTTTGGATGCAAAGGAATAATAAATGCACGAGTGGATGGATGAGATTAGGGAATGAGGCTCAAATACAAATTAGTGTGGTTATGCAGCCCCCCTGTGGCAAAATGTGGTTTTTTTTCCAATTTGGATTCAGTCCACTGGTGATTTCCCTAAGATATTAACCATCAGCACCAATCGGCTGCGCTATATATTTAGAGCAGTTATGGTTTCCGCTAAAGAATTATGGGAACTGTAGTATGTTTAGGATGCTGAGAGTTGTTAAGGGATCTCTGTTCCCCTCTGGGAACTACAATTCTCAGAGCAGTCCCTCTTTCCAGTGAACTTTGGGAATTGTAGCTCTATACGCAGAATAGGCATCTCCTAACAACTCTCAGCACCCTTAACAAACTACAGTTCCCAGGCTTCTTTGGGGGAAGCCATGGCTGTTTAAAGTGGCATGATAGAATCATAGAACTGTGGAGTTGGAAGGGATCCTGAGGGTCATCCAGTCCAACCCCTTGTGATGCAGTAGATGAGGCTCCCTGCTTCAGACTTTTGCCCTCAAGCCTGTGGAGAGCTGTGAATAGGGTGAGGCAACAAACCGACCCCTGACATCATTGTTTACATCCAAGTGTTGAATTCCCAAGCAGGGCTCCTGTTATAATATCTTTACTGAGATCTGTGGTGTGGAGCACTGCGTGCAATTCTATTGTCCCATCTAAATAAGGATACTATAGTATTGGAAAAGGTACAGAAGAGGCAAATTTGTTACCAGGATAGAGGCTTTTAAATTTGTGAATAGTTTGGAGTATGTTCTGAAAAAACACACATGCTGAACAAAGAGAAATATAATGTTCTGAATGTTCAGAAGTGAACAGTTTTCTTGTCCAAAAATATGCTCTCTCTTTTTTTACCCATAGCTTTTGGAATTCCCCCCCCCCCCGGTCTCCTCACACCATTCGCCTAATCTGCCTCTCTGGAGACTCCCTCACCCCTCCAGATTGCTTCTGCTTCTCTATATAATTCTTTAACCAGTGAGTGATCAAGCAGCCATCGCGATGATGTCACAGCAGCATGTGATCAATGGTTTCTGGCTGTGTGACATCATCAAAGGTAAATAAAGCACTCCTATTGTCTTTCCTTCTAACAGGAAAGAAGAGGAGCATGTCCACAATACCAAGGTGGTTTCTTTGGCCACCAGCACAGTGTGGCCAAACAGGGACCATCCACCCTGTTTCTTTCATCTGCTCTTGGTGATGTCTCCATGCAATAAAATCCGATTCACTAAAATGGATATCACCGAGGACAAGTGAAATCCTCTCATCCCCTTCACTCTGAACGGAGGACAGAAAGACAATGAGAAAGACAATGAACATGGAAGATCCCAGTTGCCGGAGCAATAAGCAGGTGTTCCATCTTCCTCTTCCACGGCCTCTCAGCCTAGCCTACCTCACAAGATTGTTGTGGGGGGTTAACTGAAGAGGGGGAGAACCATGGATGCCACATTCAGCTCCTTGGACGAAAGATATGTGATGTAAACGCAATAAATAACTAATAAAATGAGGAATACTTTTTGAGGGATGCTGCTGTAAATATTTGTAGAAAACAGCCCTCCCCTTCAAGTCACAACATACTCCTTTGTCTTTTGCATTACCGGTATATATTTGTTCCACTGAAAATTTCAATATGAAACCTGGTATTTTTGTGTTTGTTTGTTTGTTTGTTTGTTCCCCACCTTTAGAACAAAGCCCATCCATCTATATAACACAATATAATTATTAAAGAAACAAAATTTGACTTCATCACCACCAGAGAGCACCAGTGTTCTATTTCAACATCCAAATATTTTCAGCATATTTAAAACATCTAAACTATTCCTCCTTTACTGTATCTTCCCTGGGTGGAAGATACTTCAAAAGACTGGTGATAATGACATTCAGCCCAACAGCTGTGTGTGCTCTTTTTTTCAAGAGAAATGACTATAGAATTGGGGGAGGGGGTTATTAAAAGCAAACTTCATCCGCCACTGAATGCTTTCAACAGAGAATGATTTTATCAGCGCCTTCGTCATACTCTTCTAGGCTCCTGCTTAAAAGATTTTGGTTTAGGCAAATATATCTAGACAGGTGGATGTTGACATATCTTAATCTCTTTTTATACTATTAATGTTAATTACCTTTTAAGATTTTAATGACTGTTTCCAACTTCCAAAGCCTTTCTCACGAACGGGTATAGATGTAAGGCAGTGGAGGTTTAAGGTCAGAGTTTTCCTTCTCCTAGATGGGCTAAATTCCTAGGTTGAAGAACCCCATCCACCCCTCGTCTGCCTCTACAGCAACTGTACAGCAACTATCTTCTTGACTATGGGACCCACTCACTGAAGGTTTAAGACCCATTGGCTACCCTCAATGGGGTACCAGCCAGTTGAACCCTGTCAGAAGTAAACCTTGCTGATTTGTTGAGGGAATGGCAGAGTTGAGGGTGGAGAGGGTTTGCGCATGGCAGAGTTTAAAAGCTCACAGTGCAAACCTAACTTTGCAGCAAATCTCACTGTGTTCAGTGCCAGGTAAGCACTTTTAGGAATCCGTGGAAACAGAGGAAACAGCTCTTACTTTGAAGCAAATCCCACTGAGTTTAATGGAGCTTGCTCCTGAGTAAGGATGGAATACTACTCCCCGAAAATACATAAATTGATTACCTCCCATTAATGATTAGAAATTTTATCAATAAATACTACGGTAGCTATAATAAACTTATTAAGTGTTTGGTGTGTCTTGGGATTTTTTTTCCATTGTTGTTTTCTGCTACAGCGTAACAGTGCTACCCTTTGGAATAATAAAACTGTTGTAGCGTGGGGTTAATGATTTCAGCAAGTGATTTCAGCTCTCTGACATTGCAGGCAAGGAGACAGCGTCTTCATGTAACAACTCCTTTATTCAGGCAACAAGACAAGACTGAGGGAACTGAGGGTAGGGAAGCTACATTTATAGGGACAGAGACTGGCAAGGAAAAGATACATTTTGGAGGGAACAATCTCAAGCAATCACACAGCAGCTTTTTGGTGGGAACCAATAAAGCTGAGGATCCAAATGCAGCAGCTTGAATGAACCAATAGTAGCTGTTCCTTCTGGAACAGAAATGCAGTTACTTTACAGACAATAGTAATACAGATATAACCTTTGAATTAATACACAACAAAAACGATAGCGGTAATAGGGCTTAAATCCAAGGATGGGTGCCCTGGCTTTTAGCCATAAATTGCATGCTTCAGTAAACCTATAAATCATGGCTGTGATTCTTGCATTGCAGCTTAACAATTCTGTGAGGAGGCAAAACCTGGTTGTTATGTCACTTCTTGCAGGATATCCCTTTCAGTTGTTTTTGTTATTTCAGTTGTAGTAGTAGTAGTAGTTGTTGTTGTTCTATAAGAAACTACCAGTCTATCTAACTAATGGAGAATTGGCATGTTTACTTTAAGGAAGGTTTGCGGGGGGGGGGGATGTTCTCCAGATCTGAATGCAACTGCTAAATTACTTCTGACAGCCGTCATAATGAAATATGGTGGGAATGGGTTGATATAGGTAATGGTGGACTGCTGAGTTAACTAAAGACCAGAAAATGTTCAAACTAGAAGGGATAGTGATCACTGCATATTTCCGTAAATGTCAGGGTAACTCACGGCTGTGAAGCAACTAATAGGTTACAGCAGAGTTGAGCAGAAATTGGCATTCTCGTCCTTTCTTTCCATTTTAGATATTAAAAAGAGGGGCACATTTTCTTTCCTTCCGTTTTCATTTGTAAGAATACCACATTATGCTAACCTTAAACAGCGTGCCATTAAACTCAAAAGGGCAGCACTAGGCCTCATCTTCACTATACGCTAAAAGCAATAACATACCGCTTTTAACAGCTACAGTATGCAAACTGTCGTTTGTTAAGGGGTCTGAGAGTTATTAGGAGACCCATTCCCAGAGTTCCCTGAGAAGAGGATTTGACGGTTACACCACACAGGGAACTGGAGCTCTGTGAGGGAAACAGGAGTCTCATAGCAAGTGGGTTCACTTGCTTTTTCTGTTCCCACACCAAGAGCAAAAATAAGTCTTTCTAGCACCATCCATGGCTGGTTTGTTGAACATCAGGAGACTGGTTAAAGATGGTTGATACCTCCTCTTTAACTTGCTTGTGAAAGACCTTGTCGCAAGGGACTGAAAAGAAAGACGGCTTGCTTATTTACATCTGCTGTTGTGTCATTTGCCAAGGCATTATCGGCTCCAGAAATCATGGCTGTGAACAAAACCGCTGAAGCTGAAAGACATTGTTGTTTTTAATTAGTAGCAGCCAATTACATCCAACACCTCTGTCGAAAATAAACATCCATTTGATCCTTCCTTTGCCAGCTACCTTTTAAAAACTGCATGATGGCCTTTGTTCAGAAAACGGTCTATATTTTTTGATATCAAGTAATAGAGAAACAACACAGGCTCCCTCATTCGTAGTGATTATTTCAGAGTCCAACCAGGTTTGGATATTGCTCTAGTCAGTGTTCACAGCAGGCTTTGAACTGCTGAGGTAAATATTACTCCATGCTTCTGGCAAGGAAATAGCCCCCTGCCTACAAGATTTTAGAATGTACATGGTCAACAGTGTCCTAGCAATATCCAACTGTTTCTCTCCCTCCCTCCCTCCCTCTCTCTCTGTGTGTGTGTGTTTTAAAAAGCTTTTCCACTTAACTAAGTTTCAAAACTTTTAATCTTTAAAACTTAGACTTGCCACGAAAATTCAGCCAAGGACAGAGGCGCCAGGTTGCTCCCAAAATTAAGGGGGCCTGGCCCCCTTCCAACAAATCTTGAGGGTCCCAAGACACCTCAGTCCCATAGAGTTGGTGCACCTGGTCAAGGAGCATTCTAGTAAATCCAAAGGCTGAGCTGGATTTCACCACCATGTTTTTAGCAAATTATCCATGGAATTACACTAGACCAGGAAGCTTCATTGCGGTTCACCATTTACACTGATGACAATTACACTTATGACACGTGCATTCTCACAATAGCTTATCCTTTTCACATCAAGACATGCACACCACTGCAAGATGCTAACCGTTTCACACCAAATCCTGTATATCATCCCGCCCAGAGTGGCTGGGGATGGGCGGCAGAGCAATCCTATAGTGGTGGTGGGAGATTCTATGGCAGAGCTTACTGCAGCTTCTTAAGCCCTGACAGCCCCCAAAATATACTTCAGAGGGTTTGGGGAGCCACCAGAGGAGGTTGGCGGCATGGAGAATACAAGGGAGAGGTGAGGATGGGAAGTCGCATTGCATCCGATGATGTGATGTTGGATCTCACCCTAAATAAATATTATAGAAACAAAAATTGCATTGATATTTTGGATAAAAGCATTAAGACAAGGTGGCAAGTCCTTAGGTGCCATAATGATTTCTGGTACTGGAGCAACCAGACAATTCTACCATGACTTTTGCTATAATCAATGAAGGAGGACACTTACAACACAACATTTCCCTGTACTGAGATCCACCGTATTTCACTGATAGAATATTTTCTCTTCTAATGAGTGAAAATGAACAGATGTGTTTATCTTTCATGGTTAATTATGGCTTTGTTTGCTGTTTTAACCCCCGACTATTAGACTAATGGATTCAAATTACCACAGTGTTCAGGAACCCATTAGGATACTTTATTGGGGAACAGGATACTAATGGAATGTCATTTCAAAATATTGGATCCTTTACTGAAATATTTTTCAGCACGAAACACTGGAAAAACTCGTATTTCAAAACACAAACATGACAATCTAATCGCCATCCCTGCATCCCAATTATCTATTTCATTAATTCACAGAAATATTATGATTTATGCAAACGTATAATCTCTGTACACTGTCTGCCACAGCAGGCTAACATTCAAACAGAAATTGAACTAAGACTGGGACCAATGCCCAGTCAATTTCCTAAGATAAAGTGGAGCAAAAACACTGCCGTCATCATAACATATGTTTATTGCCCAAAACTGAGCAGCTTGAAAAACTGGGAGATGACAATTACAGCTGTGCAAACCCAGAATAAATCAATTAAGGGCCACTGCACATGGAATTATTTGCCACTGAGAGGCCAGCATTCAAAAAGGTCACAGGCAAATTCATTAGAGAATGTCATATTATCGTTTCTT
This sequence comes from Darevskia mixta, assembly GCA_034641385.1. NCBI lineage: Eukaryota > Metazoa > Chordata > Lepidosauria > Squamata > Lacertidae > Darevskia > Darevskia mixta. Next base: position 23,079,317 of record JAWWNH010000014.1, on the reverse strand, counting down.
TCTTAGTGAAAATAATTAAAGCATTAATCCCTCAGATTCCCAGCCTGAACTCTTAGTTTTGCCTGAATGTGTGGAAGTTCAGAGTACAGAGTAGGACCAACAGGTTCATTCTTCCTCCTCCTCCATGAATTTTGTGTAGAAGCAAATGTTATTTGGAAAAAAGAAAAGAAAAACCTACTTTTGGCTTGGGTATGCTAGGCAGCCAATGAGGCAACTGCTTCTGTATTGCATAGGTGACACACACACACACACACACACACACACACACACCAAGCACCCACAGTCCCCTGGAGTTTGCTCCTATGCAACCGTATGCCAATGAAGGAGGCATTGCCAAAATGGAAATAACCAATGCTGAACTATTCCATTTCACTACAAATACAGTATATGTACAGTGGTACCTCGGGTTACATACACTTCAGGTTACAGACTCCGCTAACCCAGAAATAGTACCTCAGGTTAAGAACTTTGCTTCAGGGTGAGAACAGAAATCGTGCGGCGGCAGCGGGAGACCCCATTAGCTAAAGTGGTACCTCAGGTTAAGAACAATTTCAGGTTAAGAACGGACCTCCGGAACGAATTAAGTTCTTAACCCGAGGTACCACTGTATACCGAAAAGAATCTGGATATAACATTGTATTCCCACTCCTTTTTATTTGAACATGCGTAACTGAAAACATTTGCAATGCTATGGCTCCTCTTTCTTATCTCGCCCCAACAGCGCTAGCAGAATGAATCATTTGTTTATAATATTTGAGAATCGTTGCACTGATTTCCTTTCCTGTCCTTTGGCTGATGCATTCTTAAATCGCAATGTCACTCAAAAGAACCAATTAGAAGGCAACAATCCCACAAATTGCACTCCGTCACTGTAGCTTAGCTTGGGCAGCCATAGATTGCTAGTGCTGTCAATTAGCATTCCTAAAGGGTTGTTGGTTCCATATTGCCCATCGTAGCATGTCTTGAGGTGAATTGCTATCTTCAGAATAACCCCACACAGCTAAGGTTAGTCCTTACATTTCCAAGTGGGCTGGATGGCACAAATCCTGAAATGAAAAGGACATTTTCAGAATTTTGAACCAGATGAGAGAAGCAGTACAATGGAGTATCCTGACAGAGGGCGTGTTGGCTGGCAGGGCTGGTGAACACTGGCACATTGCAACTTTTTTAAAACAAAAAACAGGTCCTACTTCTGTGTACTTACAGCAAACAATTCAACATGTCCAAAATGGAATGAACTTCAGTTCACGCCCATCCATTTCCAAAATAAACTAGTTCATTTCATGTTCAACTCAAGTTCACCCAAATGATCTTCGGCAACTGAGCATGCAAAAGAGTGGGTGGTCTATGAGGAAGGGGACTGCTGGATTGGGAGGTCTGGGGCTGGGTGCTGAATTCTAAGTTAAAGAATGGCTGAGTCGGCAGGTATCTTATATATGAGTGTAAATGTGTGAAGTGCACATACAGGTGAGTTCCCAGAGATGTGTGCATGAAGCTGGTAGTTCAAAGTCCATTTTAAAGATAAAGACCCATAAGAAGGGAGAGTTGGAGGGGTCTTGAAGTAGCCCATCAACACTTAGCACCTAGACATCAGACTAAGCAGGCACACAGGTCGCTTGGTTACTGCCTGCCCCACTATGGTATCGGATTTCCATTAAAATTATTATTATTATTCTGGGATTGAGGATTATGGGAGTTGTAGTCCAGCAGCATCTGCACAGCCACAGCTTCCCCATCCTTGCCATAAATAAATAAATATTAAGTTGCAGTTACAGTTTTTTCTTAAGGGACGCGGGTGGCGCTGTGGGTTAAACCACAGAGCCTAAGGCTTGCCGATCAGAAGGTTGGCGGTTCGAATCCCCTCGACGGGGTGAGCTCCTGTTGCTCGGTCCCTGCTCCTGCCCACCTAGCAGTTCGAAAGCACATCAAAGTGCAAGTAGATAGATAGATACCACTCCTGCGGGAAGGTAGACGGCGTTTCCGTGTGCTACTCTGGTTTGCCAGAACCAGCTTAGTCATGCTGGCCACATGACCCGGAAGCTGTATGCCGGCCAATAATGCGAGATGAGCGCTGCAACCCCAGAGTCGGACACGACGGGACCTAATGGTCAGGGGTCCTTTACCTTACAGTTTTTTCTTATTATTACTACTACAAAACCCACCCTCCCAGCTTTCTGAAGAGGTGAGGTCAGTTTCCATCAAATTTCACCTCCCTTAAATTGTCACGTTCCAGTTGTGTGGCAGTTCCCGTTAACCACGTGCAAACATAGCAAATAATAATAATAATAATAATAATAATAATAATAATAATAAACCTCCTCCTTTGCACTATGCTAATCCACAGAAATTGTGTCTTTTTGTTTCACATCCCTTGCTATTTTTAGTTTTTAGTAGTTAAGTTTTCTATCAGTGCTAATTGCCACACTTCTTTATGCCAGGTGGTCACTGTCACATTCTCTAAGAATTTCCAATATTTAGTTATTGCTAGCCTGGCTGCTAATAAGATCTGGACGATAAAATGCTTAAAACACACGTTCATATTTGATTAGGTAAAATTTAGGTTTAAATTGTTGTCATTTCAAAATTTCATCTTGGGCTTTCTATTCAAAACCATTTTATTTATCACATTTATCCATCCCACCATTTATCCTCAAAGCAACTTGATGTTTGCAACTTGATGTTTAGACAGAGACATGGAGACTGGTCCAAGGTCACCCAGTGAGTTGTTGTGGCTGGCTAGGCACAAAATGGAACCCAGATATTCTCCAGTGATGGATCCAATTTCTGTAGACAGAAAGTGCCTTTTAATATAGTTCCATTCTCCTCACTCAAATCCCAGGGGGTGGGGTGGGGGGTTCCTTGCTTTATTTTAACACAAAAAAATCATCACACAAAAAAATCATATTTTAACACAAAAAACATCACATTGTTTTCTTCCCACTAATATTTCCCCACTCTAGTACATTGGAATCTCTATGCTGTCATTTTGAACAATGCTTTTAAGAGGGCCTTTATGTGCCTCTCTGTGTATTTAATATAATTTATCTCCCCAGTTCTGTTTCCTAACAATCTGTGGTTATTCTCTTGTTTTCCACTTTGTCATGTGAAACAGTTTATTTTACTCACTCCCTCTCTGCTTGTTTTATATGGTTATAAACCATATAAACACACAACGTTCTATCCAAACCAGGCATCTCTATTTTATCATTTGCCTGCAAATAGGCTTCTATTATTTTACTTTATGCACACGTAAGGATACAGATTCCCCCGCCCTCTACTTAATGTTCCATAGCTCTTTTTTTATATATATCTCTGCCATATTCATTTTACATCAGTTGCTATACTATATATGTCTCAGTTAATTTTCAAAAGAGCTCTGAAAGATACAAAGGTAGTTAAAGAACAAATCCATTAACAGAGGCAGGATTATTGCATTAACCATGAAAGGGTAATATAAAATTGTTAATGTGAACACGGTAGGGATATATATATATATATATATATATATATATATATATATATATATATATATCCTGAAATGGAACTGTTACAGGTGCCACAAAATGCCAATTGATATCAAGCAGACACATTCACTGTAATCTTTTGAGCACCTGCTATTAACTTATTTGTTTGGTCAAGCTGAACCAGAACATTGGCATGTGTTTTAAACAGGTTTTTAGCTTATTGAAGATTTTAATTATTTGTGAATGTTCTCAGTCAATGGTTCCCAATTAGCTAAGTACCGCAGACCCCCTGTTTTTCAAAAGCCAAGCCATCCCCAAATTTTGAAAATGTGGATATCTCTATAGTAGTTATTGTGATATGTATGGTGCTGCGGACCCCCTGTGGTCAGTGGTAAAGCTGCATGCTCCGGCACCGGGGGGGGGGGGCGGAGAGCAGGTGGGGGTGTGGCTGACGCATCCCGGGGGCATGGAGCCCGGCACAGTGGGGGTGCGCAGCGCATGTACCCCCCACCCCGATGGAGTGGGGGTGGTGCGCTCCCCCCGCCCCCTTCCTCCACCAGTGCCTGTGGTAGATGTTTTTACTGATAATTTCATTGTTTTATTCTTTTCGTTAAACCACTTTGTGGTTGGTTGGTTGGTTGGTTGGTTGGTTGGTTGGTTGATTGGTTTATAATCAAGGAGTACATAATGTTGTAAATAGATCAATGGCTCCAGTAGTGGCTGAATGGAGGAAATGTATGGAGACAAATTAGCTGTTAATATTAGTCATGTGATATTGGTAGTCAATACGACAAGGGTTTTCTTTGCCCAGGGCACACATGTCTCTGTCGCTGAACTCACAACCTCCTGCATCACTTTTGCCTGGTTGTGATGTGTCCACACACTTAAGTGGCCATAGTATGATGGTGATCAACCTGGGACTGTCTTCCTCAAACCAGTCACACCCCAAAGACCTGACTCACTAGGGTCCTAACACAAAGAAGTAGCTTAATGGTTTCAGTGGTTTTTTGCAGCTCCTATGGAAGGACAGGAAAAGATCTCCTTGGGAGTAAGGTGGACTGGCTGGAAAGTAAGCCATCTCCTTCCTCCCGTTTTTGCCCCATCAAGTTTCTCATGCAGCTGCTGAAGTAATGGACAACCCACAGGAAGCAGGGTGGTCAGAGAGCTTGACTGCCCAGAGAATACTGAGATTGGAGATGTGGTAGAGCAGGCATGTCCAACAGGTAGATCATGATCTACTGGTAGATCACTGGACATCTGTGGTAGATCACCGGTAGATCAGTGGCTCCCCTCAAAGAAACTAAAAAACTTTGGCTTCCCTAAAAAAACCTCAACATGTTTGCCCTGCACCCCTAAAATGACCTGAACCACCAAAAACAGGGCTTTCCTTCCTAAAAAAAAGCTCAACAACTTAGAACTGAACCTTCACCCCACCCCAAAGAGGGTAGATCACTGCCAGTTTTTAACTCTGTGAGTAGATCGCAGTCTCTTGGAAGTTGGCCACCCCTGTGGTAGAGTATCTGTGAAAACAGCCATTTAAGTGGCCAAGGAGAGGTGGAAGATCTTGTTCATTATGTATTCAGAAGTTGTTGGCTGGGCAGGGCAATGGCACTTCTCTGACCTCCTGTCACTAGCACCACTGCAGTTTACCAGGAGGAGGAAAGCGGAGTTAATTAACAGGGCCGATCTGTGAGGAAGTAGAGCACACAGATCAAGGAATGTCTTCTCACACTTGTCTCCAACCTTCACAGGTGCCCTGCGCAAGAGAGAATATTGGTGATGAGCCTGTGGAACTCCTGCAGAAGTTCATCCTAGCCACCCTCTGGAGCCAGCCATGATTCCAAATATATCACACCAAATTCTCAGATCAGTATGCTACATTTGATGCATGGCTGCCTCTGAAAGCAGCAGCCCAAGTCTCCTCCTCCCATGGGTCACTTTCTCTGCCCGCCGCTGAAGTGCGGCTAATGAAATGGGGCAGGAGCAGGGAATGCGATGACATGTTGAGTGCTCTTAAAGGAAGCAGAAGAGACACACAGCTGCTGTTTTCAATAGCAGACCTGTGTCCAATGTAACATCTAATCCTGGCTCAGAATGATTGCATTGCTCGCTGTGACATTCCTGTTAACCAGTTCTGTTTTCTTTTCTTTTTCTCCCTATTGACAAATCTTTGTTCACTTTCAAAAGAACTAACATTTCAGGTCAAGGAAGAAATGTCATTTAGCTCATGACCTTGCTCTGCTCTTGCTCCCTCCTACAATCATAAGGAAACTGATGTCAAACTGTGAAAGAGCCTTTTCCTTAAATTGCGTTTAGTTCTGCAGAATCCTGCTTCTGCTACTGGGGTCACCTACATTTTTGTCACTTAAAAACTGGGTTTTATTTTACTTTTGTCTCCTTGGACATCAGCATGCATAAGGTTGTGTGGATGCGTTTAGCTTTGCTAAGGGCTGTTCATTCCTTTTGTAAATTCTGGGCTGGCTGTTTTATATTATAATGGATTGTTTCCCAATGCAGTGCAAATTTGAGTCATAAATCTGTAAGATGATGTGTATCAGCTTCCTTGTTCTTCTGGTGGGGGGGGGGAGGAAATGGAGTGCATCTGTGAGAGATATCTACTAGCAACTGTGCTACACAGTCAATCAACTAATGAAGTATTTTCCTGAGAAAGCTATTAAGCGAATGACTGCATGACTGGACACAATACTGTGTCAATCCTAGCATCAAAGACTGATGAGAGTTGAAGCTAAGAGGGAAAGTGTAGGTAATCTTCTGCACTGTATTTTTGGTTTTATAGTGAATGTATTTAAAGAAAACAGTTGCCGTATTTTACCGCATAATTGTCACCACCGCATAATCATTGCACCCCATTTTTCCAGCCCTAAAATTGGCTCCTTAGCTTTCATGGCATAATAGTTGCAGAGTATAATTCGACAGCAGGGGGATCCACAGAGTCCGGCTGGCAGTAGCCTTGATTCAAACCTATTACACTTCTTAGGTGCATGTACATCTTGGGACATGGGTGGCACTGTGGTCTAAACCACTGAGTCTCTTGGGCTTGCCGATCGGAAGGTTGGCAGTTCAAATGCCCATGACGGAGTGATCTCCCATTGCTCTGTCCCAGCTCCTGCCAACCTAGCAGTTCGAAAGCATACCAGTGCAAGTAGATAAATAGGTACCATTGCGGTGGGAAGGTAAACGGCATTTCCATGCGTTCTGGTTTCCGTCACGGTGTTCCGCTGCACCAGAAGCAGTTTAATCATGCTGGCCACATGACCCAGAAAGCTGTTTGTGGACAAACGCCAGCTCGCTTGGCCTGAAAGCGAGATGAGCACCGGAAACCCATAATCGCCTTTGACTGGACTTACCATCCAACTGGACTTAACCCGCAACTGCCAACCTGTGACGCAGCTGACAGTCCTCCAAATCTTCCTTTGTTGATTTATAGTTTCCAATTCCTAACACTGGTGCAAACTCGAAAAGCTCCAAGGTCAGGCTGGTCCCTGCCTCCAGCAGACTCAGCCACTTCCATTTGTTCCCCAGAGCTGCCAGAGGCCTGCACAAACTTGAACTCCAGCATCCCATGGCTCGGCTCGCACCCCACCACCAAGGCCTCTTGGGCCTTAAAAAAATCTATTGCTTTGAAAGAACAGCATGTTAAATATATGACCTTGCTATCATGAATAAATTTACATGGTGTATCCATCTTGAGGACGGGAATGAGAATTGAAACGCTTTAAAGATTGTCAGACAAGGAACAAAAGTCTACACAACTTGGTCCAGTTTTATTTCTCATGTACTTTAAAAAAAAAAAGAACATCTGTAATTCTAGGAGACTCATGGAATTATATTTTTGTTTGAACTGAGGAAGTCTTGACAAAATTTTGAATGTCTGCTTGACATGACATTGTACTATGGGGGGGTACATTTACCTTTTTTACTTCTTTTTCTTTTTTTGGTTATGTCTGAAAATTGAGAGGGGAGAGTGGGCCCAGCCCCACATGATGGGCTCCGAGGCAGGAAAAAAGGGAACAGAGAGGAGAGCAAGGAGCCGATGATAGATAGATAGATAGATAGATAGATAGATAGATAGATAGATAGATAGATAGATATTGGTGGGGGGGTTGGTTTTTTTTGTTTTGTTTTGTTTTTTTTTTTGTAAATCTACCAAATAATTAAAAAAATGGGATTAATGGGTTTTCTCAGGACGGTGGAGGGTGTGTGTTCTTTGGACCTTTGGTTAAGTGGTGGCAGCACTCACCCTTCTTCTGATAGGAAATGTTTTGCGGGGGAGAGGACAAAAATGGGGGGTTAGTTGGGGAGGGGAGTGAGATCCATCTGAGGAATGTTTGGGGGGTATGGGCTGTATGTCTGTGAGTGACTGAACACAACCACTACTGGTATGTGGCTCCCAGAGGGTTGGATGACAGGGAATGCGACCTTTGAACCTAGAGATTAGTCACCCTTGCACTACACCATGGCTGAAGCAAACAAATGCAGATAGGAAATGTCCTGGGCGAGGAAGGGTGGAGGGGCATGGATGTGTACTAGAACACTGGGGAAAAATCCCTGTTTCCTAACCATGTTCTGCCTGCACTGACTCTGTGGCTATGATGAGCTTCTTGGCATCCGTCTGCCTTGAGAGAAAATGAAATGCACCTCAGGGGTCAAACTCTGTTGTTTTTGCTGCATTAGCAGCAACGAAGTGACCTCTCTGGGGACAAAACCTGGGCAGTGTGTATGGAGGTCCTGGGCTGCCCAGATGACAAGATGCCCCTCCTGGCCTCACTGATGGTGGTCCAAAGGAAAGGAGAGCAATATGTTTGGCACCAGCCTGGCTTCAGGAGTTGCTGAAAGGAGACACACAAGGTGCCATCCAATTGTCTTAGGGACTCCACTCTAGATTTGTGTACGGTTTCTTTTTCACTCCTTAGCCGTTTCTTCTCCTGAATATGTCCCACAAGACAGCAGAGGTTTGGGATCAGGTATTTCCCTTCTCCTGGATGGGCTACCTTCCCATCTGCACCCCACTTTCCTCTACAGCACGTGCAGAAACAGCAATTGAACTCACTGTTGGTCTCACCAGAGCCTCACTGAGGGTTTGTGACCCATCGGCTACCCTCAGCTGGTTTATCGAGCCAGCAAAAGCCGCTTCCCAGGGCGTGGCTGCTGTCACATGCAGACAGCTTCTAGGAGCCACAGATGAGAGCTGAGTGCAGGTGGGGACAAAGGTGGACAAACTACCCCAGAAGACTCCCGCCATGTCCACCACCAGAGGTACTATCTCTACCCTAACACTCAAATCATAGCTCCTTTTTTCTGGGGCTTTTTGGCTTAGCATTGAAAGAGAGCAGCAGAGTTATGACCTGAGTAATTCCCCTTTAGAAGTGCTGGCTGCCTTCTGGGCTCTATCTAATTGCTAACGAGCCACCACAGGGAAACTAAGGTTATAAGACTCCGCTGCCAGTCACCTTGGCCAGTGGAGCAATATGAAGTTATAGCTGTGTGAAGATATAAGGTTGTGTGTGTTTTTTCAGTGCATGCTATGAAGCTATTGAATATTGCAAGGAATGCCCTACAGAGAAGACGTGCTTATTCCACAGTGCCTCCCAAACTTTCGGAAAACATGCCCTCCTTGATTCCTTTGAAGACAATAATAATTACCCGGCAAGTCAGAATATTGCTATGATTCTGTTAGATTTGCCAATTTGGGGCTAATAACTTAGCAGGTTGATGTCTGACAGGTGCTAACAAGAATATGCAAATCCTTCCATTCCTCACTCGCTTAGCTATCATCAGAGTAAGAGGAAACCGAGCTTCTGAAATACCTATAAACTTTGATTGAACTAAATTATTTAAATACTGGGATTTTATAGGCTATTTTTAGCCTAGGACTTGTTGAATCTTCCGACCAACCTCCTCATGTCTGTAGCAGCAGCGATCAAGGCACCAGTTTAGCCAAATCCCTATGTAATGCAAGTGTCTAATGCAGATATGGTTCAAAGAGGCACTTTGCAGAGGGCAAACCCATCTGTCTCTCAAGCTGATCTTAACACAGCTGCCCAGGTGCTCTGGTGTGGAATGCAAAACTTGCATTTTGAGTACAGTAGAGCTACTCTAGTACTTCCTGGTTTATACAGAGCAACCCAAAGCAGCAGAGGAGCCAACTCCTAGGGGCCAAGGAATCTTCAACTCACATCCCCTAAAGTTGATGGATTTTGACATTCAAATGGTGTGCGTGCACTGCATCATGTGATCAATTATGCAGGGCAGGGCTTACCTGGGCCCTGCAGTATTTTATTCAAGTTGGCCCCCCTGCAAAGCAGGATGGGTAGGGAAGCGATGGATGAGTGAGTACTTCCCAAGCCCTGATGGGGGAGGAGCGTTTATTTCTTTTTGTAACCAATGCTCCAGAATGCCATGGGTAAAATGCCTCTAAGGGAAATGGAGTGGTTATTAATCTGGTGGATCCAAGGCTGCGTCTGCTCATAGCTGTCAACCCTCCCTTTTTTTGTGGGAAACTCCCTTATTCCAATGCCATTTCCCGCTGCTATCCCGGATTGTTGATATCCCTTAAATTTCCCGGATTTCAAAGGAAGCAGCTCCTCTCCCTCCCTGCCAGTCAGGGAGGCTCCTCAGCTGCGTTGCTCGGCTGCCAATAAGGAGTCTGAGACCGACTGGGGGCGGAGCTTGCATGCCTTGTGCAGCCAGACCCTCACGCCCAACCAGACAGACAGCCTGCCTGCCGTCTACGTGCTCGCTCTTTCGCTCACCCATTCGCGCGCAACTTCTGGAGCGCAGGGTGGCGAGGCTACTTGGTGCCATTGCACCGCCCTCGCGGCATCCCTTATTTTCAAATCCGAAAGTTGACAGCTATGCGTATGCTCTGTCCCCAAAATGCCCTATTTGGGGCCTCACACTGGCTACCAATTGCCTAACCCCCACCAGAAGTAGAACTGCACCCACAGCCCCATCCACAGGCATAGTCAGGGCTTCTACAATGGACATGGCTCCTCTGTCCCAACCTAAATCCCTCCACATGCTACAAGGGATGGAAGAAGCTGCATCTAGCTCATGGGTAGGCAAACTAAGGCCCGGGGGCCAGATCCGGCCCAATCGCCTTCTCAATCTGGCCCGCGGACGGTCTGGGAATCAGCGTGTTTTTACATGAGTAGAATGTGCCCTTTTATTTAAAATGCATCTCTGGGTTGTTTGTGGGGCATAGGAATTCGTTCATTTTTTTTGTCCAAAATATAGTCCGGCCCCCCACAAGGTCTGAGGGACAGTGGACCGGCCCCCTACTGAAAAAGTTTGTCGACCCCTGATCTAGCTACAGCTATACATTATTGCCAAGACCTAGTAGAATGCACAGTAATGGTGGATTAGTGGTGGATTTATTCTGCTTTATTCTCCAATGCTTCCCCAAGTTATTGCCGTCTGGAGGGGTATAGCACAAGAAAAGCAAGACAAAGGGGGAAAAAGACCAGAACATTGGTGGGTAGAAAGTCATGGGATTTCATCAGGAAGTTATAGGATGTGCACTGATTGGAAATGAAGCAGTAGGACTGCCCCAAAACCTTTGCGGGTGCAAACAGTATTAAAAGTGGGCTTTGCTTATGACTACCCCAATAGCATCACAAGCACAAATTATCATGCATGCACAATAAAAAAAAAGGTTGTCTGAAGGGTCTCTATATTGAGAAACGCAGCCTGCAAAAGGGAGGAATGCAACTATTTGGCTAATATTGAATTCTGTGTTCATATTGGCTGGATATTTGAGGAGAAATGATAGGCAAAACCATTAGCGCCCATGAATCATAATCGAGTGAAGCAGAAGCCCTGCAAGGGAGCACTCAAGAGAAACTTTAATATTGCCTGAAATCAAAATTGAAGCTATTGTGCCCAATCATGGATCATTTATATCAAGGCAAAAAAAAAAAATCTGCATTTTTTTGTATTCCTGTTCCTTTCTGCTGGTTTCCCCTGTGAAATACTAATTTATTTTGCAGATAACAGAATTTAGCTCACAGTTCTGCAGCTGAATAGCATATACAGTGATCTGAGATTCAGGCAGTAGAGAAGGGAGTTGCATCTAAGCTTCATGAAAATACTAGTCAGGACAACTGGAGAGAAAGGAGTCAGGTTGTGACAGAAACAAAGCAGAGTGAAACTATTTGACCAACTGTAATGATTTTTTTAGACAGCAAAAGTTGCTGACTTACACCTCAGGGTGCTGAAGGAACCAGCAGTGAAAATATCCATTAGCATTTGGAAATCTGTGCAAAACAGTACTGTATAAAAATCTCCAGTGAAGGTGAAATAATGAACTTTTTCTTTTTTCAAGAAAAAAAAAGATGTGAGGATTTATAAATCAATGCCCACAACTCATTTAGAAAGTAATTTGATTTTTTAAAAGAAAAAAAATCTAATAGCATCTAGAAGAAAAACAGGCAATCACTAGAAACTCATGGAGGTTTGAAATACAGTTAGGAGATCAGGGCAGAAAGCATTGACTACTCATTTACACATTGATCTTTCTCCAGGACTTGTATCTTAAAAGTGTATTGATGACTAGCCCCTGGGCATGGTCTGAAAGCACATGCAACAAGCTGAACTGAAGCTTAAGTCTGGGACAATATTGTTGCATGCCACCCCAATCTCCAAGTGGGGCAAGATTCCAGGGGTTCTGGGGGGGGTTACCCAGGGTTTGGTTTCCTCGGAATGAGGGACAGCGGAGACTGTGGTGTCTTTAGGATATATGGTTTATTTACACATATATACAACCTGAGCCTAAGATGGAGGGGCTCGCAGCATTAACACCCTAGAAGGTATTGCTTCTCCCATATACCCAGCCTTGGATTCAAGCAGAAATCAAGCATGCCACTCACGCTCAGGCTGCTGCCTGCTTCTTGCTTCTAGCCCAGCCCAAACATACACTCTGTGGCTATTGTCCTTCTCACTACCAGCCAGGTGAGAGAGGGAGCACAGAGCCACTTCCTTTCTTACACTAAGGACCCATAATTAGGGGCCATTAAACAGTGGGATGATCCATTAGGTTTTAACTCTTGCTGGATCCAAGAATTAGAAAGGACTCTGCCATCATTCAGTCTAACCCCCACCCAAACTCAATGGGATCTTCCATTAGATTTTAACCCTTGCTGGATCCAGGAATTAGGAAGGACTCAAGCACATGGACATAGCCAGGATTTTTGTTGGGGGATGGGGAAGAACCTCGGGTTGCTATGTATTTTTATTGAATTTTATTGATTTAGGGGAGGGCAGCTGCCTCCCCTGACCCCCCCCCCTTGGCTACACCCATGGTCAGGCATCATTCAGCCTAACCCCCACCCAAACTTACAACACTATGATGTATATAATTAGCAGTGCAGATTTATGCAACCTATTGATTTCAATTACATACGTAATAGGAATAAGGGGAGAGCTCTGACTGAAACATTTCTAATACTTACTTTGTCCATATCTAAATCATGCAAAGCTACATATCAGGCCGGAGATTCTGTTTAAGAAACAGTGGGTTCAAACTCCCAATACAGTGGTACCTTGGTTCTCCAACGCCTTGGTACTCAAACAACTTGGAACCCAAATCTTATTGGATTCAAGGGTTATACAGTTTATATCAACAGTTGACAATAAACAAATAGCGTATTATCCAAATATTTTCTGTTTACTTTTTACTTTGGATGATGGTCTCCCACAAAGGTCTATTGGAGATTTTTAAAATATCATGAACACTTTGAGTGCAATTTTCAGTTGCATTCTTCTGGAAATCCTGGTATGGCAACAACAGAGTGAATCAACAGGGACGTACCCTCTTGTAGCCCTGCAGGCTTTGCATGTATTTCATATATGCAAAGTGTTTCTTATCATATATTTGTTATAATATATGTCATAAAGGTAAAAGATAAAGGGACCCCTGACCGTTAGGTCCAGTCGCGAACGACTCTGGGGTTGCGGCACTCATCTCGCTTTATTGGCCGAGAGCCGGCGTACAGCTTCCAGGTCATGTGGCCAGCATGACAAAGCCGCTTCTGGCCAACCAGAGCAGCGCACGGAAACGCCGTTTACCTTCCCGTCGGAGCGGTACCTATTTATCTACTTGCACTTTGACGTGCTTTTGAACTGCTAGGTGGGCAGGAGCAGGGACCGAACGGGAGCTCACCCTGTCGCGGGGATTCGAACCGCTAACCTTCTGATCGGCAAGCCCTAGGCTCTGTGGTTTAGACCACAGCACCACCCACATCCCATAAATATTATGCCATAGGTGTATGCAATTTACAAATGTGAAGCATTGCTTATTACATATATGTATATATTAAACATACCTATTGTGTGTCCATTGTTAATCATCCTCAGGTGGACCAATTGAAATCAATGGATGAAGTTTCAAGTTTTAAAACACCTGCTGAAAAGATTTCTATTTCGTCAGGCTTATGCAGTCCATCTTTCCATAACAGCTGGTTTTAGTTGTTTATTTCGTTCCATAATAGTTAGCTGATTAGTTCTGATTTAACCGCTTTTATGTGTGTGTGCTTTAATTGTACAATTGCTGTGAACCACTCTGATGCTGCTGCAGTATCTCTCTTTTTTTATAATAAAACAAACTTGGATCGCTTAATTTTAATGTGTCTGCTGCTATTAGGACTTAGTTGACTTATCACCGTGTATGTAATATCCATTGCACACACCCACAAACACACCCCTCCTGATTAAAAGCCCACCCTCATTATCAACACAGGTTAAGTTTATTGAAACTTGGGTTTTACAGCTCTGCGACCAAAGAACGGGACCCTCCTTCTCCCCAAACTCGCCTTCGGCTCACGGAACTGGCGGCGTGGGAGCGAGCAAATGCGCGCGCTCCTCCTCGGCGCCCCCACAGGCCGGCGGAGGCTGCGCGGGGTTCGCTCTCCTGAAAAGCAGAGGCGCGCGCGCCGGGGCGCAGCCGGGAGGCGAATAGCCGCCAGCTCGGTCTACTAGCCGCCGCGTGAGGGGCGCTGCGTGTCTGCCCGGTCGCCTGGCCCTGCTCCGAAGTGGCGGGAAGGCGCCGCGGGTCGCCCGGCGGGCGGAAAAGACGCTGCCTGTGGTGTTGCTGTGTTGTTTTTTGGCGCGCGTTTTGGGAAGGCGCCGCTTCCGACGGGGAGACGGGATGAAAGAAGGAGGCTGCTGTCCCCGCCGGGTCGCCCTCGTGCAAGCCTCCCAGAGAAGGAAGGAAGGGACTCTTCTCCTGCCCGGCGTCGCCCTCGCAGGAAGGCTTCAGCAGGAGCGGCAGCAGGTAACAACACCCTCCACTTCTTGTGTCCCCCGAGGCACATTTCACTCTCCTTATAACAGGGCAGTCCCAAACACGGAATACCAGAGAGCAAGCCCCGCTGGGTTTAGATGAGGCTTACTTCTGAGTAAACGTGTTTATAGGGTTGCACCGCACGCCTTCGCTCCTCTGCATCCTCCCTCTCTTTCAACCCTACACACACACACACACACACACACACACACACACACACATACACATATATATATATATCTCAGCAGCTTACACAGCTATCCCTCGTTATTCAGCAATCCCACAGATGGTTTATTTTATATTACAGAGCCATAGCTACGGCGGTGGGGGGGCTAGCTGTATTTTGTGCCCCATGTGAAGCTTCCAGAGGGGGCACCATTGAGGCCCCTACCCTTCTTCTGGGGAGCTTATTATATTTTACTTTCCCCACCTTCCTATTTTATCCTTCATGTTGAGGTTATATGGACTATTTCTAAACATTCAGATGATGCTCCTAGGGCATACTATATGCCGAGTTCTCCCTACTCCACTTCCCAATATCCCTTGACCATTCACACTAATCACTGTAGAAGTAGCTTATCGTTTTTCCCATGGCTTAGACTCTAAACATTCATCTTTCATTTGGAAGCATCATGCCTTAAGTTGTGCAGTATTTCTACACCATGTCCGTAATATGAGGAGACACAGAATCTGAATGCCTGATTCCGTTGATTGAAATAATTTGACAGAAGAGCACCTTGAGCTTAGCAGATCGCTTGGTGCAAGTATTGTGTGGCCCCCATCCTCGCATTTGTTGCACCCAGCAACAAATCACGCATTCAAGCTGATTCCCACAACACGCATTCCGCCATTTGTTACGTGCATGCAGCTTGTTTCCCTTGACTCATCAACTGAATATGATTTGGGTGTTCTATAACATGCATTTTAGTGAATTTAGTAATTTTCTTTGCTGTTGTTTTTTTAAGTGTCCTCCATTTTGCCCAACAGAGTTAGGTAAAGTGAAATTTGTGCCCATGGTATTTGAATCATGAATGTAATGGTTAGAAGTAATCAATGGACGTTGCAGCCTTTGAGTAATGACATGTGGGAACTCGCCCATACTGCCAGAGCAAGAGGAAATCAAATGTCATTGGGGCAATAGCTAAAAGCAGCACTGGTATGTCCTGAGGCAGTAGCAAACAGCTCTTGCAGAATTTTTGAATTTAAGGAATGCTGTTTTTAAGCACTACTCTTATAAGTATCTGAACTTGTGTGTGTGTGTTAAGATTTATTGCTAGGCAAGCATGTCATGTCATTTCTTTAAGAATGGATAGGTTTGAGACTCTTGAGAGTCCCATGGACTGCAAGAAGATCAAACCTATCCATTCTTAAAGAAATCAGCCCTGAGTGCTCACTAGAAGGACAGATCCTGAAGTTGAGGCTCCAGTACTTTGGCCACCTCACGAGAAGAGAAGACTCCCTAGAAAAGACCCTGATGTTGGGAAAGATGGAGGGCACAAGGAGAAGGGGACGACAGAGGATGAGATGGTTGGACAGTGTTCTCGAAGCTACCAACATGAGTCTGACCAAACTGCGAGAGGCAGTGAAGGATAAGCGTGCCTGGCGTGCCATGGGGTCACAAAGAGTCGGACACGACTGAACAACAACAACAACAACAACAACAACAAGCATGTCATAAAGATTTGATCCTTACAGGTGATCTGGATATATTTCAGTGGTGTTGCTTTGAGTGAACTACTTTACATATCCTAATAAGCATCTCTTTCACCTTTTTTTAGGACTGAGTCTTCAATCAAATATTTGTTTGCCTGGTTCAAGATGTGAACTGCACCCATCCACAATGCTCACAGATTACGATTCAATCCCAGCTCTAGCGTTTTCTTGGACAGACTAGGTATATTCAGCTGCAAATATATTGCATTCAAAAGTGCTTTTCCAGCCTTGTCTCATATCCATCACTTCTTTCTAAATCATGTTTTCAGACTCACATTGCCTATGTCTTATGCGTAGGGCTGAATATCGGGTCGCATACCGTGAGCAAAGAGATCATGGTGCGGGGATAGATTTGCCTTGGTAAAACTAGCCTAAAATTTTCAAGCCATTCCAGAAAATAATGTGGGGTCCTATTGACCTCACATCTCCACTCAAACAGTCATGGAGTTAGCATGTGTCCTAGCCTTAATTTATTTTTGCCACAAAGTCTTCTACTGAACACGCTTCAAATAGTAATTTAAAGATTATCTGCCATAGGTAGGTGGCACAAACTGGCATGGTTTCTATTCGTAGGTGATATTTACCCAGAATATAACCTCAAGCCGTTCAAAACAAAAACAGGAATTACCCAGAAATTCATTTTTTCTTAAACTTACTGTTGCATTTTTCAGTGCTTTGTAACAATGTATAATCACCCCATTGTTACCTGAATTGCAGGGGAGCAATTATCCTCATATTTTTAGCAATCTATAATGAGACATTTTAATTGTATCAGAAAAAGCTGGCTATTCCGCAGCACATAGATGCATTGTCATATTAAAGGCCTGAAACACTCACTGGAAGGCAGTTTTAATCAGCAGCAGCAAACTGGTGCTTTCTTGTTAATTTATCTTTCATATCCATTTTTTGTGAGCACTTCATGAAATCATCAAACTAAGGAAATGTGGGTGTAAAATTAACTCTTCTGTTCAAGTCAATGGGATTTACAGTGTGCCTATTCAGAAGTTAGCCTTGTTGAGTTCAGTGGTGCTTACTCCCAGGTAAGTAGGTATGGGACTGCAGCTTCCAATGCTCTTAATGGAGGTTTCTGTGAATGTTATCATAGAACATTTGGATTTAGAACTATGCCCAGTGACAATAAAATCATTCCATGTGATTGAAACTTTTAATCCAGTAGAGGTCACTGTATCTCGAGGCAAAACATTCAGCTAATTAAAAAAAAACCACACAAACCAACCTCAGACTTTATATCTGCTGTACTTATATTAACCTAATATTTCACTTCTGCCACCTTTTATTTTAATCGGATTATTTAAACTGCGGGGGTGGAGTGGGATGTGTCTGCTTCAGAGCCACACCTCCCTGTCATTTCTAGGTTAGGCTGCCAGTGCTGCTTCTGCTAAGGAAATCTGGATGCTAAGGGGCCAATTGCAGGTGGGCACAGCTTTCTATAATGTGCCAGAGGACTTCACCCCAGCTGGTTTGTAGCAGGGACTATTTGTGAATCCCCAACATAGTACATCACTTCTGTAAAACGTAATAATATTTTAAGTATATACATTAAGTTTAACCACTTGATCCTGTGGCCCTGATTATTTACTGGGTTGTAAAAAAATATATATTACCGTATTTTCCGGCGTATAAAACGACTGGGCGTATAAGACGTATAAGAGTTTGGGATATACTCATCGTATAAGGCTACCCCTCTTCCAACGCACACTGGAGGCAGCCTTTTTCACCATGAGCGCCCGTCTCGTCTAGCGGCTGAGGCGAGAGCGGCCGTGAGGGGAGGGAAGCGCGTCTCTCGCCTGCCTGTCTGTGTCTTGGGGGCGGGGCATGCACACCAGAAGCAGGCGGGCCAGGACTGGGCGAGAGGCGTCTGTTTGTGTGCCGCCGCCCCCCCCCCCCGTCTCTCGCTCGCTGGCTCCCTGCGAGGGGGCGCGAGAGGGGCTGAGGAGGCAGCCAGGCTGGGACGGGGACAATGGGGGCGTCTCCTCCGAGCCCGCGGCTTTTCAGCACCCGCCCTATAAGACGACACCCGGCGTATAAGGTGACCCCCGACACTTGAGAAGATTTCCCTGGATTAAAAAGTAGTCTTATACGCCAGAAAATACAGTAATTCATATATACCATATATGTTAAAGTGGATAAAGGATCAGTGGCAGTGAAAGCAAAGAAGTATCTCAGATTTTCATATTTAATTGGGAATGTGCCAGTCCTCAATTTATGATCTAGAACTGTTAGCAAGAAGCTTCATCTCATCCTACTAGTCTTGTAGTTCCAGGCTTCAGCAAAAGAAGCACAGAAATATTATTTGGGGGGGATTATTAGGTAGAAGTGAGCAATGCTTGGTAGTGTTCCCACACCAAGTTTATGTTGTTGTTCCCCACTTACACACACACACACATTTAAGCATAAGCAGTTTTCATCATCAAATGTGTAACGTTAATGAAAAACAAAATTTAGGGCTACTGTGGAGTGAGATAATGTGCTCCCGAGCTGTTCAGTGTATGGATGAGTGTACAGTGTGCAGGATGGGGAGAGCGTGGCTAGTGTCCACTGTATGCAGAGCATTAACAGATCCAGCCTCTAGACATGTTACTTCATGCACAGAGAGCCAGCCTGGTTGGAAGCAGCGCTCGGGTCTCTATTGTGCTGCGTGTGTTCTGGGCAATGCTATATTCTGAGCAAATTACTCGGAGTGATGCTGGCAAAACCCCATACCAGACAATTGATACTGCTGATCTCCAAGAGAGGCAGTCCATTTTAGCGCTTTGTATATAAAGCCACTGGAAGCCGTCACCAGGAATAATGGAGTGAAGTGTCACCAATATGCGGAAGACACGCAACTCATGTATTTGTTCTATCTGAATCGGGAGAGGCAGCCCAGGTTCTAGACAGGTGTTTGCAGACAGTGAAGGACTGGATGTGCACCAGCAAACTGAAATCCTCAATCTTAAAAACAATTGTGAAAAGATAGCGGTGTCATGTGTTCAAAGGTTCTGACGTTCAGGAGGTGAGAAGATGGCCTGTTTTACCTCCTAAAAGCTTATTTTATTTATCAACAAATAAATATTTGTATAGTTCAGAATGCAGCATAGAATCTGAAGCTCCAGTCCTAATACACAGTGTGCAAGATATTTAACAACACGCCCATCTTCAAGTTTGCCTCTTTTTCTGCACCAAATCTTAATTTTTGCAAGTAGCTGAGAATGGCTGTCACACGGTGTCCCTCCTTCTTCCAAGTCTGCATAATGAAGCCATGTGCACAGACATTCTCAGAGAGGAATGTTATGCTTGACATAAGGCTGCTGCTAAAAATAATGGCATATCTGCACTGAGTTGTCCTTTTCGTCTATATTTATTTGAGAGATTTTCTGTAACACTCTTCGGCACTGCCAATCCTGGGTGGGCATTTCCATATGGATTACATCATATAAAAGCTTGGGAATCTAGATAAATTCAATATGTAAGCTCACTTGCCACACTTTTTTATATAATCCCATAGGCTCCACAAACGGCAGCCAATGACGCGGTGCAAGGGAATGTCTAGTATTATGATGTCATCACATGGGATTACTCATCCTGCATATTACCAGGGGAGAGGCAAGAAATGAACATGGGAGTCCCATTTTAGGTTGCAGCCATATGTTGTATATAATGCATAGTTCTTTCTGCCTTTGCGGATTCCCAGACTTTGAAACTCTCTTCTCCCAAGAATAGAAAAAAAGCATGTATATTTTTATCGAAGCAAGCAAGAGATAGGCAAGGGGTTCTTAGAGGTTCCTGGTAGTTACTGTATTTTTCCGTGTATAAGACTAGGTTTTTTTCCTAAAAAATGTCAAAAATACATGGGGGCGTCTTATAGACGGAAAAATATGGTAACTGTTAGATTCCCTTCAGTGTAGTGCTAATGGATCTGCTCCTGCAGCCATCCTTGGGGGAAAGAGAAGCATGGAGAAGCCTAGCAAGCATTATACCCATGAAACCAAAGAGGTTGGGGATTTGATGAATGCCCAGTTATAGGCGAGGGACTTCCTGTCAGGCATCTGCTCTAATGCAAAGGGTGATCTTGTTAAGGACAGGGCTAGACAAAGGACACAGGTCTGTCTGCTGGCATCACAATACAGTTTTCCCACTGCAGAATTTCTGCATGGTCATGAGAAGATTCCTGGGCCACTCGCAGCATCCTTCTCAAGTGACCAGCCACTCAGTGGAATTCAAAAAGGGTGCTTAATCTAATTACCAGCTTGCTGGAGGAAACAATTAGAGAAAAGTAATGGCCAAATAAGAGTGTATACTTGCATTTGTTGTTGTTGTTTAGTCGTGTCCGACTCTTCGTGGCCCCATGGACCAGAACACGCCAGGCACTCCTGTCTTCCACTGCCTCCCGCAGTTTGGTCAGACTCATGTTGGTAGCTTCGAGAACACTGTCCAACCATCTCGTCCTCTGTCGTCCCCTTCTCCTTGTGCCCTCCATCTTTCCCAACATCAGGGTCTTTTCCAGGGAGTCTTCTCTTCTCATGAGGCGGCCAAAGTATTGGAGCCTCAGCTTCAGGATCTGTCCTTCCAGTGAGCACTCAGGGCTGATTTCCCTAAGAATGGATAGGTTTGATCTTCTTGAAATCCATTAGATATAGCAAAAAATCGGGAGATGCGTCTAGCCACCATATGCTTGATGCAAACACAATAAACGTAACCAGTGTTTGCTTCGTATCTTGTATGTAGCCAAAGGTTTGATGTTGTGTTACCATATGCTTGATGACACACCTATTTTAAACTAGGATTTGACACCTGGACTTGCCCTGTTCTTCTGAATAATAATAATAATGATGATGATGATGATGATGCTTGCAACGATGTTGTCCGTGTCACTGCTCACTCCCATGCACCGCTTGCTGCTCTGAGATGTGATCTCACCAATATAGCTTTGTTACTTTGCAATTGCACTGCACTCACTGCTCATAGCAAAGCCAGAATAGACACACAATTTCAGGGCACCTGCAGGGTTCCAGCTGAACTGAGCTTCTCAGTAACAGTGGGATGAACAGAAGTCAAAGAAACCAGTGTAAATTCCCCTGCAAATAATAATAATTTTAAGTTTTTCGCCCCTCGTGAAGCATTAGTTACAGCACTAGCTGGTTTGTCATAGATTAAAATTAGCCCTGCCTGTGTTGCCAGTGAAAGGCAGTGGAATGTGAGATGTGGCCAACCATGTAAACAAGTCCAGCCACGCCTCGAATATCTTCCACTCTAGATTCAAGTGGAGAAAATCATTCTATCAGGCAGAGAGAGTCTGATCCTAGTTAGCTCAGCAAATTGTACTGCTTTAAAATCTTCTAAGGTAAGTCTTTTACATATGCTTGGGTGTATATATGTTATGAGCCGTAACTAAATTGTATGTGTCCCTTTTCTTGTTACGCTGCTTGCAGTTCTGTTAATCTTTCCTTTGGGCCTGTTGCCTTAACTTCAAGCACCAAACTTAACGTTTAATGTTTTGTATATCATTACTGATTATTAAGAACATATAGATGTGAATATAAAATCTTGTGCTTCAGTTATATGCTTTTGGAATCCAGTGGTGTTATATACACATATTTATCAGCAAGGTTCATTCTGTTGTATGTGATGCATCGGCCACAGTTGAGCTCCACTGACCTAAACCTGTTTCCACAAATGACAAATTCTCCCAGGCATTTAAGCAAAGAGCCTTCTGTATTCATGTGGGATTTTTGTGACTCTGGAGGTGGGGCTAAACATACTTCTGCAGCCAGACAGGATCATGTTCTCCCTTAGTTCAGTAATTCCTGAATAGTATGGCGAAGATAAAAAAAATTCCTTCCAGTAGCACCTTAGAGACCAACTAAGTTTGTTCTTGGTATGAGCTTTTGTGTGCATGCACACTTCTTCAGATACCTACTGGAAGGAATTTTTTTATTTTGTTTCGACTACGGCAGACCAACACGGCTACTTACCTGTAACTGGAAGTATGGCCAAGATTCAGCTTCAGTTTACTTCTCTGCGTATTAGCTTTTGTGCATTGAGCTATTTGCAGGAGATCAGGTGAGCACAGATCCTGGCTCTTTGGTAGGGTTAAGCTTAGTACATTAAGTCCAGCAGTTGGACAACGGAACATCTCTCTCCATTTGCTTCCCCCAAATCTGCACCAGAGGGTTCCCCAACCCTGTGGAGCAGATTTTGAGGAGGACAGGGGGGCTGCAAGGGCCTGGAGAGGAGGAGGTGGAGGAGGAGGAGGAGGAAGTTCCATTGCACAAGCAAAAGTTTTGCACCACTGTACCAGTAAGCTAAGTCCTAGAATTGTGCTCTCCAAAAAGAAAAAATCCTGACAAGTTAAAGTACTTAATTTTTACTTAGGGAGCAATTCTTTATTTTTGGTAATGTTTGTCTTCCTGGCTTTTAAATAATTAAAATAGCCCTATCTTGCTTAAACAGAGAACAGCATGCTCCAGTAATATATTGTAGCTTGTAGCCTCTTATTTCAAAGTAGCCTGTGAGAGGCATTTAATAATCGCATCCCACTCTTTTGTGGAATAGAACACTGATAAAGGTAGAAATGCATTTCCAATGTGGTGAAACGCCGTGAGACATTATTAATGCAGTGTCACTGCAAAACTGATATTTAGCAAAACTCCCCACCCCCATTTGTTTAACTGGAATTTATTGTTGCTTAGTCGGTAACAGTGCAATCAGATAATGCCTATTCCTATGGATGCCTACTCAGAATTAAGTGCCATTGATTTCAATGGGGCGTAAAGGTAAAGGTACCCCTGACCGTTAGGTCCAGTCGCGGACAACTCTGGGGTTGCAGTGCTCATCTCACCCTATAGGCCGAGGGAGCCGGCGTTTGTCCGCAGACAGCTTCCGGGTCATGTGGCCAGCATGACTAAGCCGCTTCTGGCGAAGCAGGGCAGCGCACGGAAACGCAGTTTACCTTCCTGCTGGAGCGGTACCTATTTATCTACTTGCACTTGATGTGCTTTTGAACTGCTAGGTGGACAGGAGCTGGGACCAAACAATGGGAGCTCACCCCGTAGCGGGGATTCAAACCGCCGACCTTCTGATCGGCAAGCCCTAGGCTCTGTGGTTTAGACCACAGTGCCACCCGCGTCCTTCAATGGGGCCTACTTGCAGATAAACAAGTATAGGACTGCAAACTCAGGTGCACTCAGTGGCATGGAGTGCCTTCCATCAGCTTCAGCTGGTGGCCCAGCTGTACCCCATTTGGCCAGGGATAGCGTAAGTACTGTTCATCTATGCTCTGGTAACCTCTAGGTTAGATTACTGCAGTGCGTTGTACATAGGGCTGCCTCTGAAGACAGTTTGGAAACTTCAGCTGGTGGAGAATTCAGCGGCCAGGTTTCTCACCAAGACCAAACGAGATCTGATGTGCATCTCCTGTTGTCTCTCCCCCCCCCACACCTTTGCTAAAAGGAGCCACAGGTAGGAGAGGGCTTTGGATTGGGGCAGTGGCACAATGAAATCCTTTCCCATTTGCAAATTAGGCCCTTGCCCCACAAGAGCCACTGAGGCAAAAGCATGCCTCTGCCAGGATATAAGAGCTTTTTTTGGAGAAGGGGCATGTCCCAAGTGCTTGTGAATATCTCCACAGTTATTGCTGGGTGTAGGCCCCGAAATTGGGCATTCTGTAGGTGGAACAGGGTTGGGACAGAGGACTTGCTGGATCCATGGCCCCTTTATTCCTTGAAGAAGAGGTCTCAGGATCAGACCTTCCCTGCCTGAAGCTGGGAAGCTGCCTGAAGCTGGTATAACAGTTCTCCGCGTTATTGGAATGGAAGAGAAGAAAAAGAAAAAGAGATGCACAGCAACAAGGAAACCCCTGCCACACCAACCTCCTGCTCTGACTGCCAGGAGCCAGCAGGGCTTTGAAAGCTGCTATTTACCGCTTTGTACCCGTCCACATCCCACTTAGGATTGCACTCGTACTCACTTCGTTGTTGAGCCTCATAAATATTTACTTGAAATTCAAATATGGTTTGGAAGACTCGGCGCTTGTTTGCTGATGAGTTTCTCTCGGGGGGGGGAATTCGCACAAGGATTACATCCAGTCCATATTGATTGAGTTCTGTAGTGGTGAAAAGTTGTTTCTTCTTCTTCTGAGTGACACCACAAATAACATTGTGGTGGTGATGTTAACTGATTGCAACACTCCTTGCGCTAAGTTCTCAGCTCCGGAGCCTTGGAAAGCCCTTTCATGTCTTGCGCGATCCCTGCGGTGAGCAGTCTGCAGCTGTTTTCGGCTTACGTATATCAATGCAAGGAGTTGCTTGCCTGCATTTAGGGCTTCTCAAGGCTCCTAGTGTAGATGACAATAGGCTAGTTTGCATGACATGTGCCCGTCTGTCTGATAGCCCTGATGCATGGATGGGAGTGAGCAGACACATCTCCCCACCCATCTTATGCACACTGGGACGGATTGTCTTGCTTCCATCTATACATACACAGAAAAAAACCACATCCCCACAATCCATGCACTTTGTACGTGCATAGCTAGAAACTGGACTGATGCCACAAGTACAGATGGAGATAGTGCACCAGAGGGATCAGAAGCAGCTGTGGGCACTTGATCCCCTCCAAAAGGTGGGCCATTATGCAAAGTGGCTAGGGCTCAAAAGCCTGGCTTTCTTTTAGATGACTGAAAATAGTATCGCCTCAAAGAGTACTATGAAACGGCGTGGTTGTGCGTAAATATTTAACGTTAACTTGGCAGTATTCTGAAAGCAAGTATTCTTCCTCCTTTATTGTTGTGCTAGCAGCAGAGGCAGTGCAAACATACATACATTTCCTTAAAATATACAAAGTGTGACCGGAAAATTCGGTGAATGGTCACAGAAACCGGAGAGCGAGAAATATTCAAACATACATACCTTACAGGAAGAGCCGTAGCTAAATTATCTTGCCCCCCTGGCAAAACCATCCAGATTGCGCCCCCTAGCCATGGACAAATTAGCTCTTCTTTCCGCCTCTCCTCCATCCCCGCCCCCTCCACCCATTCAATTCATTTCTTATGACGCAATAATTGATACTTATATTTATGGACATATTTTTTGGCCAATTTTCCGTGCGCCTCCCCCCCATCGCCTGCGCCCCTGGCGGGGGCCCATCTCACCCCCCCTAACTACAGCCCTGCTTACAGGCCTTCAAAGTAGGCCCCCTCTGATACAACGCACCGTTGACAACGTTCCTAGAACTGTTGGACACTTCTGGAGAAGTCCTCTTTTCGTACTGCTTTCAGTTCCCTCATCACAGCAGCTTGGATGTGTGAAATGTTGGAAAATCTTTGCCCTTTCTGTGCAGATTTCAGTTTTGGAAAAAGAAAGAAATCTGGTGGGGCCAGATTGGGAGAACATGGAGGGTGGGACACCTCAATAAAGATCGCAAGTGGAATATGCAATTCTTCCGCCATCATTCGGACGGACAAACACCGATCACACATCAATAACTCACAAACTCTGTCGACATTTGCTGCCGTTCTAGAAACTCATCGATGGTCTGCCAGACCGAGGGTCATATTCTATGGTTTGCCGCCCTTCACGGAAACGCTTAAAGCATTTCATGGGTTTCTGATGCCGATTGTTGTTCAAATATTTCTCACTGTCCGGTTTCCGTGACCATTCACCGAACTTTCTGGCCACACCTTGTAAATGAAGTAAATGTGATGGAATCGCTTTGCTGACTTGCTCATCTTTCCTTCTCTCCAGCATCCTATTTGTGTGTGTGTTTTTAAAAGGGAAAAAAATGCAAGGAATGAGGGTTCCTCTCCTTATTCAGTTCTGAAGTGCTGTCAAATGTACATTCAAATGGAGTTTTCATTTAAGCGAGAGGAGAAAGAAGTGAGAGGAACGTGGGCTGAGATAAGTCAGCACTAGATCTTGTTGGGTGGGTAGTGTCATTATATGGTTTAGTCACTGCTTGGCACTGGACTTGGTTGCATCTGAGAGGAGTACTTCTTGTTGCTCTTTTCCTTTTAAAGAGAGAAAGTGAAGTTCTTGCCTAGCTTCCTGACTGCTGGGTCCTCTTCTTAAAGGCTTTCCATGCCAGTTGTGATGGCTGAATGGCTACAGGTTAATGAATGAACAGTAATCTACAGGTTAATGAATGGAAAACGAAAGGGAGAATTTTCTTAATGAGCAATGAAAAGAAGCTGGAAGTAGCGGTTTTCTTTATTAGCCACCAAATTGAATTACTTCTCCCCCGCCCCCAGAAACTTTTGAACATTTGCTTTAAAAAGCCTATTTCCTTGCTCTGTGATGTTGCGATAGTGTATCAGGACACACTGTAAGTAGTGAAGTTCTACTGTTGTTAATTCAAACTGGGTAGCAGCTGCTGTGGCTATTATTAACCAGCAATGTGCCTGGCTATTTTCTCAGTGTGTCATTAAATAAACACGTCAAGTCTACTGACTTCGCAGACTCTAGAAATTTACTTTTAATCATTAGTTGTTCATTTTCCAAGTTTTAAACTACCTTTAAATTTAGCTTCCTTGGGGAGTTTTAAGCAGAGGTTGGATGGCCATCTGCCATGCATGACCTAGTTGAGATTCCTGCATTGCAAGGGGTTGGGCTTGATGACCCTTGGTGGGCCCCTTCCAGCTCTACAATTCTATGAGTCTCATTCATTTCGAATATAATCCAAGAAAGCGCATGCTTTCAAAACGTGTGTTAAGCAAAATTCATGCTGGAATGTAAATGTCTAAAGATAGGAGTTCTACATGTCTCTAGGCTGCCATTAATTTTCAGCCCAGTTTTTTATAGCGGCATGGTTGTAAAATAAAGGTTCAGCCATAGGAGTTGTTGAATCTTTGAGCTAACAATAGCTGTTGCAGCTCGATGTTACAAATCATGTTACATTGGTTTTGCAGATTCCTTACTCCAGTCCTGGGGTAGAGTGTCTCCATATTCTTCTACCATTCCTATTCACTTTAAATAGGACGTGCATGATAGGATCAATATAAATAAAATATACTAAATAAATAAAGCCAATATAAATAAATAAAACCAAACCCTATAAATTACATGTTTCTTAATGTATAATCACAGAAGGAATTCATCTGATTTATGGGTTGCATCCACCTAAGTTCTACTAAGAGTAAAAATGTAAAGGTAAATGTACCCCTGACCATTAGGTCCAGTCGCGAACGACTCTAGGGTTGCGGCGCTCATCTTGCTCTATAGGCCGAGGGAGCTGGCGTTTGTCCGCAGACTGCTTCCACGTCATGTGGCCAGCATGTCTAAGCCGCTTCTGGCGAACCAGAGCAGCGCACGGAAACGCAGTTTACCTTCCTGCTGGAGCAGTACCTATTTATCTACTTGCACTTTGATGTGCTTTCGAACTGCTAGGTGGGCAGGAGCTGGGACTGAACAAAAGGAGCTCACCCCGTCGTAGGGATTCGAACCGCCGACCTTCTGATCGGCAAGCCCTAGGCTCTGTGGTTTAGACCACAGCGCCACCCGCTAAGAGTAGGCAAATTGATATTAGTGGGTCCAAATCAGTCATAATTCATTCATTTCAATTGGTCTCCTAGTGAGCCAGATATGTATCTCTCCCCACCCCACAGGTCAGCTTTTGACAGGGAACGAGGTCACCTACCTGTCAGTCATCTGACATCATGATATCAGGAGACTGAAAGTTGGGTGTTCCCTCCTTCATGTAAACATTGACCTGAGGGGTGGGAACGTGCTGGCAAAGCAGCACCCAACAGGATTGACCACCACTCTGCTATCCATCAGCTGAAATCACCCAGCTGATGGGCAGGTATGTGTGGTTTGGCGTCCCAGCCCAAATTTGACCTCCTGGTGGGCCAGTATTGGCCCCTGGGTCAGAGGTTCCCACCCCTGCCTTCAGCTGTTAGTGTTTCAGGCAGGGCCAGCCCACCCATTACGCAGATTGAGTAAGCAGCAGTGAGAGACTAGAGGACAGAGCTGTGTGCCCCGTACAACCTGCTATGTACCCCTAAAAGCTAGCCTGCTTCCCTCAGGTGTGGTGGAGAATGTTGTCCCATTGGCATTGCTGAAGTAAGGTCCAGCTGTCAGCCTGGTCAGCTTTTGTAAACAGTATAGGGCTGTGTCATCTTGTCCTTTGCCTCAGGTCACAAAATTTATTGGATCAGCCCCGACTTTGAACAGTACAGAGTTACGGATATGTGCAATTTAGACCTAGATTCTCTTATTCAAACCATAGGCAATATCTCACAATCTAGAAAAAAGACCAAAGGCCGTCATTTCTAAAATTTACAGTCAACAGTTAAAGCAACTTGCATTTACCTGGTTAAAGGAAACCTCCTTAATCATATCATTCTAGATTATTCCATCAATTAACTTTTCGTATTTTTAAATGATGCATGCATTGTTATAGCAGACATCATCTTAGAAGAGGTATTTTCTCCTAAAAGGCAGAGTGCTTCTTTTAAAAGATGCTTGCCATCTGCAAATAATGTAGTGGGTTTTTCCTTCTTAATTGCTTTCCAGTTCATTAGGGGCAATTTTTAAAATCAATTAACGTAGCTAAGTAACTGGTTATGCATTGCAGTCCAAAACATTTTAATGGTTTTCTAATGATTATTTTTCTTCTCTAGCAGATGGTACGCGAACAGTATACTACAACAACACCAGGTACTAACCTACAGAGACCAGAAACGCAATATGTCTACAACGTTGGCATCTACGGTTGGAGGAAGCGTTGCCTTTATCTCTTCGTCCTCCTCCTGATCATCATCCTAGTTGTGGATCTTGCTCTGACCATTTGGATTCTTAAAGTGATGTGGTTTTCTCCAGTAAGAGTCCTTCATCGTCTTTTTTTGCATGTGTAACTATTGTCTGAATAAACTGCACTTTTAACTGATAATTTCATGGCAAACCAAATTATAGATAATGCATTTGATGTCCCTAAGATGATAATAAATAATAATAATAATAATAATAATAATAATAATAATAATAATAATTTATTATTTATACCCACCCACCCCAATCTGGCCGGGTCTCCCCAGCTACTCTGGGCAGCTTCCAACAAAATACCAAAATACAATAATCAATCAAACATTAAAAGCCTCCCTAAACAGGGCTGCCTTCAGATGTCTTCTAAAAGTCTGGTAGTTGTTATTCTCTTTGACATCTGATGGGAGGGCATTCCACAGGGCGGGTGCCACTACTGAGAAGGCCCTTTGCCTGGTTCCCTGTATTAAAGCAACTTTTGATCCGTAAAGGGTGCTAAGAAAAGAAGTATTGCAGATTTTCTCATTTCCACAGAAATGTCTGTTTCCTCCCCACCAAAAAAAAGAAATTAGGGGGTTGGACTTATTTTTCATGGCTTCAGAATTTCTGGAAAGTTTACATCTCTACTGAACACCACTATAAGGAAGTGCCTATTGTGGTTATTCCTACCCCAACCCCCAGCCCAATTCTGTCTTGTCATAATGTTGATCAATCTTTCCCCTCTTTTCTCATCTGGTCAGGGTTCCTCTTGTTCATTTTTATCCACTGTTTGAAGAAGATGGGCATTGTACTCTGGCGAGAATGTTAAAATCACTTGAGTAAGAAATGCAGTGCATCTAAAAGCTTGGAGTCTTTTGTAATTACAGATTGGAATGGGATACCTGTATGTTCAAAGCGAAGGACTTCGGCTAGAACGGGAGTCAGAATTTTTATATCCTTTATATGCCAAGGAAGTTCACTCTAGAAAGGTAAGCAAGTCTGCAATATTCTGCTCGCACACACATTCAGGCTTCAATCCCACTAAGTTTAGTGAGGCTTTCTAAGTAAATACGCTTAGATTTGGGCTGTAAGTCAGGTCATCAACAGATCGTCTGATAATTCGCAATGGGTACATGTCATAAATTATCATCTACAAGACTTGTTTAGGTTAAAGTCAGCAATGCATTGTGGGTCTAGAGGGAGCTGTTGTCAGTCTGGATTCAATTTTCAATACACCCAGTGACATCAGAAGGTGCTGAAACCAGAGGCAAGGTTAAGAGTGACCCAGTCTTGGACCTTAGGGTGAAGGAAGTGATAGCTTATTGCAATTAGCTTGTCTAAGAGGCTGTGTACATTTAAAGCGCACTCCCTCAAAGAATCCTGGGATCTGTAGTTTGTTAAGGGCACTAGGAATTGTTCTGTGAGAAGTAAACTACACTTCCTATGATTCTTGGGGGGGGGAGGGAGTGTCAGAAGTGAAGGACTGGGGAAATGGAGGAAAATAAAAAGAGACAGGTATCATAGGAGCCAACCCATAGGGGCTGTGGGAGCTTCGATCCCCACAATAAAATATTTGGGCTCCTGCAAAGTTGATGGCCATTCCCATTCAAATGGTGTGTGTGCACTGTGTCATGTGATTATGTGGGGCGGGGCTTACCTGGGTCCCCACAATATTTTATTCAAGTTGGCACCCCTGATACATATATTAAGGAGTGGTTTGAATGCTTATGAACAGGGCTGAGGCAAGCAGGGCCTGCTCAGTTACCCATGAGTAAAATGTTACTCATTTACCAAGGCTATGATAGGCTACTTAAGAGCATTGAAGGCACTAAGATGTTTAGCTTTTCCTGTGGTGAATATCTGAAAGTTTTCTAAATTTGCATCTCTTTCCCCTCACCCCTTACACTAGGACTCATCCCTGCTTTTGCAATCCACTCATAACGTGACTCTAAATGCACGCAATCCAGATGGGAATGTCACAGGCAGATTAAGTGTGGGTAGGTTTAAGCTACGTTTCTTCCGTTTGCATTTTGAAGGTTTTGAATATGCACGTTCATTGTGGCGATCTCATGTCTATCTAGAGGCCATACATATGGTCTTGGATAGTCAACTCAAGTAGGGCTGCTATCCAAAAGGAGCAGCGGGGAGAGAGCCAAATGCAATTGAATTGCCACATCCAGATGTAAGGGGCAGAGCATTAGGTTTCCCACACCCCTTACAAAATGGGAGGGGGAATTCATGAAGGCAGCTCCAGAGCTGACATAAAGTCTTCCCTGGTTGGGGGCGTGTTGGCATCCAACATCAGGCCTCTGTCTTCACCCTTGGAAGGAGATCTGACGCTTCCTATCAGGGAACACAAAACTGCAGGACCTGCAAAGCAGTTCTTTTATCCCTTTACTGGAAAACAAAACCTGAGCTAATTGCTTTAATCTTTGTCTCCTCCTTTACAGATCTTCCCCAAGCTGCTTAGCCCTAGAGAGGATACCAGTGTCCAATTTGTACAACAATTTATGTGATAAGCATGCTACACTGATATGGATTAGATATGGATTAGTTAGAAATTAAGCATGCAGTTTTATACACACTTAGCAGGGAGTAGGAAAAATTGAACACAGTGGGATTTTCTTCTGAGAAAAGATGCATAGGATTGTTCCATAAGATTTTTTAAAATAAATAAATAAATTCCATAAATCATATGCAACCTGTAATTCTAAGGAGTGATTCAGTTCTACACTATATCCATTCTTCTCCACTTTTCACAGCAGAGTCACATGAGCACATTTTTGCATAGTGTGTCCCACCTAGCTCAGCCTCCTTTTTATTTGATTAGGAAAATTCTACTTTTTCTCCTAATGAAAGCTGGAAACTGGGACCATAAGCTACAGTGCAATCTTATACATCTCTATTCAGACATAAGTCGCACTGTGCTTAGTGGGGCTTATACCCAGGTAAGAAGGAATAGGATTGCAGTCCAAATGCTCTAAACTTTATTAACATATTGTTATAGATCTATGGGTGTTCAATGTTTAGGTTTAATAAATGTTAGAATTTAATTAGAATTGGTATGTTAGAACAAGGAAATGTGGTGGACCCACTTATAAGCCTCTGTTACTAATTAAGTCAGGCAGATATCTTAAATTGTGACCCTTCCTTAATCTTGGGGAATCAACATGAATCCGGTGTTTATTGAACTCAGCCTAATTTCCTTTGGGGTAATGAGTTGTTAGCAAGTCAAAGGATGAGAGTGCAAATCCCATCTGCAAATGGGTGGGCTTCCTCCCACCCTGAACACAGGATTTCGTTTAAAAGACACTACCGGTGTTCTTGGGGTAGGAATGCTGTGGACCCCTACATTGTAGGCTTCAAGTTATATATGTGTGTAAATGAACCATATATCATAAAGACACCACAGTCTCTGCTATGCCTTATTGTCCCACAGGAAACAGATCCTGGGTTAAAGTGCTCCTGGTACCCCTGGAATCTATAACACCTGCTCGGAGATGGGGGTGGTGTGTCACAATATATTGTGTCATTGGCAGCTCATAAATGCAACTTATGAAAAAGCAAATGATAATGGTTCTCTTAAAAATACTAATAATGCTTCTGTGCTTCTTAGGTCCGGACATGGTACAATTTGATGGTCAGGAATTTCAGATCAAGTCCATGAATCTGGATGGAAAGCCTCTGTTTACAGTGGATGAAGATGAAGTTGCAATTGGTACAGACAGACTTCGAGTCACAGGTTTGCATGCAAGTGTAAGAAACAGCTCGAAAACATCCTTTAAGAAGACATTCTTCTAAAAGCAAAACAAACTCACTGCTGCAGAAAACAGTCATTCATTAATCATAGGTTTCACTTTCTATGGTATTTTGTTTACTGCTGGCCCCAACTTTAGAGACAAAATATCATCTTCAAAATTTCACCCACACTGTTAAATGGAAGTACTTATTTCAGTTTTATTAATTTGATGGTAAAATAAAGATGACAGTTTCTTAATTGAATTTCAATAAGCTGACGCTCATAGGAAAAGGATGCAAGTTGACTAACAGTCTTGTTCTAACAAAATCGAGAAAGAGTATTGTGGCAGCTAACAAAAATATTTGTATATATACAAAGGGAGGGGAGGCAGGAGGAACGGTAAGCACTGAGGTCAGAGGAAAATGAAATGCAAAAAATATGTAAACAGTAACCATTTAATTAGAGGTAGAATCTACGTGAAATAAGCAAAATGCATTAACATATATCCTTATAAAGGGACCCAGGTGGCGCTGTGGGTTAAACCACAGAGCCTAGGGCTTGCTGATCAGAAGGTCAGCGGTTCGAATCCCTGCGACGGGGTGAGCTCCCGTTGCTCCTGCCCACCTAGCAGTTCGAAAGCACGTCAAAGTGCAAGTAGATAAATAGGTACCACTCCAGCGGGAAGGTAAACGGCGTTTCCATGTGCTGCTCTGGTTCACCAGAAGCGGCTTTGTCATGCTGGCCACATGACCTGGAAGCTGTACGCAGGCTCTTGGCCAATAAAGCGAGATGAGTGCTGCAACCCCAGAGTCGGACACGACTAGACCTAATGGTTGGGTCCCTTTACCTTTTTATATCCTTATAATATCAACACCACATCATCTTATGTTAACAAGCCACCCTCAGGCCACATCAGCTTCAACGTAACATGACATCCGTGTAAGATCCTAACATCTCACAATTCTACAAATGAGGTTTTCATTGCTTGGAACCCTCCCTCAATGCAATACAGAATGGGATTTCTCCATCCTCCTCACCTCTGCAGTCCACCCCACAAAGAAACTCTACCAGGGGGTTGGAGGGCCTTGGAAATTATTTGTGGGTTGTGTTGTGGGGCTGCAAATAAAAGAGGGAGTTGTCCCCCTTGCACTTTTAGCAGATGGGCCATAGCTTTGCATGCAGAAGGCCTCATGTTCAGTCACTGGGGTCTGTCAATAGGGCTGTGAAAAATTTGGTATAAGACTACTTGCTCTGTTGCTCATATGCTCAGAAGCTCCACATACAGTCAAAGCACCAGTAGGTAGAAGCTTCCAACACATGTTTAGGTTGTTGTTGTTGTTGTTCAGTCGTGTCCGACTCTTCGTGACCCCATGGACCAGAGCACGCCAGGCACGCCTATCCTTCACTGCCTCTCGCAGTTTGGCCAAACTCATGTTAGTAGCTTCGAGAACACTGTCCAACCATCTCGTCCTTTGTCGTCCCCTTCTCCTTGTGCCCTCAACCTTTCCCAACATCAGGGTCTTTTCTAGGGAGTCTTCTCTTCTCATGAGGTGGCCAAAGTACTGGAGCCTTAACCTCAGGATCTGTCCTTCTAGTGAGCACTCAGGGCTGATTTCTTTAAGAATGGATAGGTTTGATCTTCTTGCAGTCCATGGGACTCTCAAGAGTCTCCTCCAGCACCATAATTCAAAAGCATCAATTCTTCGGCGATCAGCCTTCTTTATGGTCCAGCTCTCACTTCCGTACATTACTACTGGGAAAACCATAGCTTTAACTATACGGACCTTTGTTGGCAAGGTGATGTCTTTGCTTTTTAAGATGCTGTCTAGGTTTGTCATTGCTTTTCTCCCAAGAAGCAGGCGTCTTCTAATTTCGTGACTGCTGTCACCATCTGCAGTGATCATGGAACCCAAGAAAGTGAAATCTCTCACTGCCTCCATTTCTTCCCCTTCTATTTGCCAGGAGGTGATGGGACCAGTGGCCATGATCTTAGTTTTTTTGATGTTGAGCTTCAGACCATATTTTGCACTCTCCTCTTTCACCCTCATTAAAAGGTTCTTTAATTCCTCCTCACTTTCTGCCATCAAGGTTGTATCATCAGCATATCTGAGGTTGTTGATATTTCTTCCGGCAATCTTAATTCCGGTTTGGGATTCATCCAGTCCTGCCTTTCGCATGATGAATTCTGCATATAAGTTAAATAAGCAGGGAGACAATATACAGCCTTGTCGTACTCCTTTCCCAATTTTGAACCAATCAGTTATTCCATATCCAGTTCTAACTGTAGCTTCTTGTCCCACATAGAGATTTCTCAGGAGACAGATGAGGTGATCAGGCACTCCCATTTCTTTAAGAACTTGCTATAGTTTGCTGTGGTCGACACAGTCAAAAGCTTTTGCGTAGTCAATGAAGCAGAAGTAAATGTTTTTCTGGAACTCTCTAGCTTTCTCCATAATCCAGCGCATGTTTGCAATTTGGTCTCTGGTTCCTCTGCCCCTTCGAAATCCAGCTTGCACTTCTGGGAGTTCTCGGTCCACATACTGCTTAAGCCTGCCTTGTAGAATTTTTAGCAAAACCTTGCTAGCGTGTGAAATGAGCGCAATTGTGCGGTAGTTGGAGCATTCTTTGGCACTGCCCTTCTTTGGGATTGGGATGTAGACTGATCTTCTCCAATCCTCTGGCCACTGTTCAGTTTTCCAAACTTGCTGGCATATTGAGTGTAGCACCTTAACAGCATCATCTTTTAGAATTTTGAATAGTTCAGCTGGAATATCATCACTTCCACTGGCCTTGATGTTAGCAAGGCTTTCTAGGGCCCATTTGACTTCACTCTCCAGGATGTCTGGCTCAAGGTCAGCAACCACACTACCTGAGGTGTACGAGACCTCCATATCTTTCTGGTATAATTCCTCTGTGTATTCCTGCCACCTCTTCTTGATGTCTTCTGCTTCTGTTAGGTCCTTTCCACTTTTGTCCTTAATTGTGGTAATCTTTGTACGAAATGTTCCTTTCATATCTCCAATTTTCTTGAACAGATCTCTGGTTTTCCCCATTCTGTTGTTTTCCTCTATTTCTTTGCATTGCTCGTTTAAAAAGGCCCTCTTGTCTCTCCTTGCTATTTTTTGGAAATCTGCATTCAATTTCCTGTATCTTTCACTATTTCCCTCGCATTTTGCTTGCCTTCTCTCCCCCGCTATTTGTAAGGCCTCATTTGACAGCCACTTTGCTTTCTTGCATTTCTTTTTCATTGGGATGGTTTTCGTTGCTGCCTCCTGTATAATGTTACGAGCCTCCATCCACAGTTCTTCAGGCACTCTATCCACCAAATCTAAATCCTTAAACCTGTTCTTCACTTCAACTGTGTATTCATAAGGAATTTGATTTAGATTGTATCTTACTGGCCCAGTGGTTTTTCCTACTTTCTTCAGTTTAAGCTGGAATTTTGCTATAAGAAGCTGATGATCTGAGCCACAGTCAGCTCCAGGTCTTGTTTTTGCTGACTGTATAGAGCTTCTCCATCTTTGGCTGCAGAGAATATAATCAATCTGATTTCGATGTTGCCCATCTGGTGATGTCCATGTGTAGAGTCGTCTCTTGTGTTGTTGGAAAAGAGTGTTTGTGATTACCAACTTGTTCTCTTGACAGAACTCTATTAGCCTTTGCCCTGCTTCATTTTGAACTCCAAGGCCAAACTTGCCAGTTGTTCCTTTTATCTCTTGACTCCCTACTTTAGCATTCCAATCCCCTATAATGAGAAGAACATCCTTCCTTGGTGTCATTTCTATAAGGTGTTGTAAGTCTTCATAGAATTGGTCAATTTCAGTTTCTTCAGCACTGGTAGTTGGTGCATAAACTTGGATT
Organism: Darevskia mixta; assembly: GCA_034641385.1. Lineage (NCBI taxonomy): Eukaryota > Metazoa > Chordata > Lepidosauria > Squamata > Lacertidae > Darevskia > Darevskia mixta. Next base: position 23,042,510 of record JAWWNH010000014.1, on the reverse strand, counting down.
ACTGTGATGTTAAAAGGTCTGCCTTGGATTCGTATCGAGATCATTCTATCATTTTTGAGATTGCATCCCAGTACAGCTTTCGCCACTCTTTTGTTGACTATGAGGGCCACTCCATTTCTTTTACGGGATTCCTGCCCACAGTAGTAGATATGATAGTCATCCGAACTGAATTCACCCATTCCCGTCCATTTCAGTTCACTGATGCCCAGGATGTCAATGTTTATTCTTGCCATCTCGTTTTTTACCACATCCAGCTTACCAAGGTTCATGGTTCTTACATTCCAGGTTCCTATGCTATACTTTTCTTTACAGCATTGGACTTTCCTTTCGCTTCCAGGCATATCCGCAACTGAGCGTCCTTTCGGGTTTGGCCCAGCCGCTTCATCAGCTCTGAATCTACTTGTACTTGTCCTCCGCTCTTCCCCAGTAGCATGTTGGACGCCTTCCGACCTGAGGGGCTCATCTTCCAGCGTCATATCTTTTATATGCCTGTTGTCTTTGTCCATGGAGTTTTCTTGGCAGGGATACTGGAGTGGCTTGCCAGTTCCTTCTCCAGGTGGATCACGTTTGGTCCAAACTCTCCACTACGACCTGTCCATCTTGACCTGTCCATAGCTTCCCTGAGTAATTCAAGCCCCTTCGCCACGACAAGGCAGTGATCCATGAAGGGGCATGTTTAGGTAGGTAAAGGTAAAGGACCCCTGGACGGTTAAGTCCAGTCAAAGGCGACTATGGGGAGGCTTCAGGCCAAGGGAGCTGGCGTTTGTCCACAGACAGTTTTTTAGATCATGTGGCCAGCATAACTAAACCGCTTCTGGCACATGAAGGACAATGACTGAAGCCAGAGCGCACAGAAACGCTATTTACTTGTATACCAAGTCTACATAGGACAAAGAAGCCCATGCATAGGATCATCACATTTTACAACCTGTAAACACTTTGAACAGAAACGCCTTATGACATGTGAAGCAAGTATCGGAGGTTTCCAAGACCATATGCAGCCTGAAAATGCCTTCCCTTAAGGCTTGAATTTGTACACACATTCCACGAAGGTCGGTGAACCTGATGTTTTGTGAGACCATTATGAGGATCTCCTACCGTAGTTTGTTTTCCCCAAGTAACGGGAAAGGGGAGCTGTCTCTTCCCTCTGACAGCTAACAGCCACAACTGGTTTGTTTCCTCTCTTCCAGGGCCAGAAGGAGCTCTTTGTGAACATTCTATAGAAACACCACTCATTAAAGGTGTTAGAGGTCTTGACAACGCTAAAGAGCTGAGGTAAGGATTTGTCTCAAAAGCAAATAACCTCTTGTGTATTATCAGGCCCTGCGTGGCCATATACACAGTGTGTCAAAATGACAAATAAAAAGAATTGATCCGTATAGGTGTATTAACTACAGCTTCATGTAACAGAAGGGGAATATGATGTGATAGCTCTGTCCATGGAGTGGAATTAGTTTTACTCGAAAGCCACAAACATGACCATATTAAGCTGCTCTTCCAGAGTTAAAATCGGGTTTTCTCTGAAGCCAGTAACCCAAGTACCTAAAGGAGCAATTCTCTGAATATCAGCCATCTCTGGCCCTGCGTTCTTCTTGGAGTCACCTGTGGCTTCTCCCCAGTTGAAAAAGTAAAGGTACCCCTGACCGTTTTTAGGTCCAGTCGCAGACGACTCGGGTTGCGTGCTCATCTCGCATTATTGGCTGAGGGAGCCGGCGTACAGCTTCCAGGTCATGTGGCTAGCATGACTAAGCCGCTTCTGGCGAACCAGAGCAGCGCACGGAAACGCCGTTTACCTTCCCGCCGGAGCGGTACCTATTTATCTACTTGCACTTTGACGTGCTTTCGAACTGCTAGGTTGGCAGGAGCTGGGACCGAACAGCGAGAGCTCACCCCATCGCGGGGATTCGAACTGCCGACCTTCTGATCGGCAAGCCCTAGGCTCTGTGGTTTAGACCACAGCGCCACCTGCAATCCCTTCTCCCCAGTTAGTGTTGTCCTAACAAGGCCTTTTCAGTGGCTGTTTCCTATCCATGAGTGATGACAGACACTGGTTTAGAATTGAAACAGCTGCTTTGGATTTAAGTGGGAAATAGTACTGGATGTCATCAGCATCCAAACCCAGAAACTCTGGACAACCTCTCTCAGTGGTTTCATGTAAATGTTCATTAGCATGGGAGACAGAACAGAGCCCTGAGGGACCCCGCAGGCCAATTGCCCAAGTGTCAAACAGGAGTCGTTCCCCACCTCCAGCACAACTTTCTGGGTTCATCCTTCCAGGAAGGAACAGACCCAGGGCCGGAGCGTCCATTTAGGCGAACTAGGCAACTGCCTAGAGTGCCAAAATGGAGGGGGCGCTGGCAAGCCTGCCCCCCGCCGCCGCCCGCCGCCCACCGCCGCCCCAACCAGAGGCGAAAATCGCGGCGGCACCCGGCTCGCGCAGCGCCCGGCTTGCACAGCGCCCGGCTTGCACAGCGCCCGGCAGTTTCCGGCGCGCACGGCGCCCGACGAAGCCCGGGGCACGTGACGTCATTGCGCATGACGTACGATGCCCCGCCCCCTGCGTGCCGGGCGCCCCGTGATTTTCGCCTAGGGCGCGAAAAGCTCTAGCACCGGTCCTGAACAGACCCAATCTGTAAAACAGTGCTTCCAAGTCCTGTCTTAGCAAGGTGGCCCAGAAGTTGATTGTATCAAAAGCCACGGAGATGTCCAGCAGAACCAACAGGGGCACACAATCCAAATCCTGGCGTAAGTCATCCACCAAGGCAAACCAAAGCCATCTTTGTTCCACAACCAGGCCTGAAGACAGCTTGAAATGGATCTAGATAATCCCTCTTCTCCAGAAACCCCTGGAGCTGAGATGCCTGTTTAAAGGTACATAATGCACTTCTTCAGCAAAAACATGTTGTTTCAAAAAGTAGAAGCTGTAAAACAATGTCCAAGCATGGAAAATAAGCTCATGTAAGAGCTGCCCAGTTTGAAGAGGCCTGAAATGCAAACAACCTCTTAGACACCCACCCACAGGCTGGTTATGCTAGCCAGAAACACAATGGAATGTGTGTCTCAGAGCTGCAGGCTGCCCACACAATGTCCAGATCCAGATCTGAACTGGGCTGGGCTGTTACATAAATTCCCTATGGCAAGAAGCAGCAGCATGAAGAAGCAAATTTGCTTCTGTCCTTCTCAATTGCCGTGTCTGCCCTGCAATTTTGTTTGCTGGTGAGGAAATGCACCCGGTTACATTTCCCCACATGTTTAGGCAAATGGCTTTTAGTAGCTGCCAGAATCCGACTGCTCACCACATCAGGAAAAGGATTTTTCTCATGTTTAAAGCAGCAGAGATTCTGGGGTTTCCCTCCCCTCCCCTTTCTCTTTCCAGGTGTGGCTTGGCTCACTTGCATGAGCCACCTCAAGCTGTTTGCCTTATAAACTAGGTTCCAGGACCATATATTAGTAGCTGTGCTAATACTGTGCTGAAATGCTCTCAAAGAAATGAACAAGGTGAATGGGTGCACAGGTACAATTATGAAAATTTAGTGTGAAACAAAGCGAATGCTCTGGTTATAATGAAAGAGACAAAAATTAGAGGAAAGGATGTCAAAGGTTTTGACTAGATGAGTCACAGAACAGTTTTGCCTACAGGCTTAGCTTTTGCCCTAAAAAACCAGAAGCAGAGTGCCAAACAAAATAAGTTTATTCCCTGCCTTTCTTCCAGTACGGGGCTCAGTGTGACATACGTAACAGTCTCCCAAACACTCTCCCATTGTGGTACTGACCAAACACATGCATTTTTAGTTTTGCTGCTTCTTTTGCTTTCGGGCTACGTTCCAATACTAGTGGTGCCTATATTTGGCTGGATTGTGAATACTTGTTTGCATTCAGAAGTGATGCACTTCCTATTGATTCCTGCATTGCAGAAAGTTTGGCCTAAATGACCCTCGGTTTCCCCTTCCAGCTCCACAATTCTATGATTCTAAGTTGATGTCCAACTGACTGCTGTCCTTTGCTGCCACCTTGTGGCCCTGCTGGTTTTCAAGGCTCTTGTGTATCACAGGATTTGTTTCTTGGCTTCACTTGAGTTTAAGGTTTACAAAAGTGAGAATTAATTTTGTGCCTTCTCTTTACAGAGGTAGCCGTTTTCATTCTCAAAGCTTATTCAATCTGTACAATGTATTTTACAGCAGAACCAACACTCCCCATATCCAATTCCTGACATAAGTCATCCACCGGCAACCAAAGCCAAATAGATGCAGCTTCAGCACCAGTTTTGGCCCCTAGGCCTGAAGTCTGCTAGCCCAGATTTGAGGGAGTAGCTTCTTTAGCAGGACCTGTCTGTAAGGGAGCTCCCCGAAAGACATTTTGTGCCTCCATCTCTCTCAGCTTCTCCAGGGTTAGCTGCCTTGGCCTTAATGGAACAAGCTCATTGCAGCAAGCCCACACTTTTGCTGCAATACTGCAAAACATCAGGGGAATCCCACCCTCTCACTGGCTTTCCGCTTTTCTATCTTTGCATTGCTTCATGTCAAAGATAATGTATTGGATTTATGTGGCATGGGGAAAAGGCTTTTGTCTGCAACTTCAGTAAGCTGATTTGAACATTTTAAAGATGGTTCACTCCCCTAAGCTCTGTTCCTTATTGTCAACTCTTTTACCTTGTGAACATTCTCAGTAGTGGGGGGCAATCTGCTCACAGAGGAACAACTTTCTAAATATATCCAGGTAGCTAGCTACTCTACAGAACCTGTGACCCATGTCGTTGAGTTATGCTACTCAAGTTTAGCTTCTTAAAAAAGGCATGTGACACACACACTGCTACAGTCCTAGGACTATTCAGGCAGTAGAGATGATTCAGCTGCCACAACTACACCAGGAATCTGATCCAGGCCACCACCACATCATGGAACATTGTCTTGCTAGCTAATACCGGTAGTAACTTCTAGGAAGAATCAGCTGCCAGGTTAGAATTCTAAATTCTCACTTGGAAGTCAATACCATTAAATCAGCATCACTTGCACTAAAATAGCCATCATCAACACCTCTTTTTTACTTAGGCTTTTGGATAATGCAAAGCTATTGTGGCCTGTTGCTGGTTGTTTCATCTGCTGCATTCTGTTTGAAATGTTTTTTAAAAGTTTATATTTAAAATTGCCTTATGTTAATTGATTTTACAATATGGTGTTGACCTGTTTGGCATCATGTTGTTGTTGTTGTTGTTGTTGTTGTTGTTGTTGTATTATGATGGACAGGCTTATAAATTATAAATAAAACCACAATTTATTAAGATGCTGAGATCTTCCGTCTGGTTTCTTTCAGGCTTGAATCGCCAACTCGGTCTCTCACCATGGATGCTCCACGAGGGATTAATATTAAAGCCGAAAGTGGGACTATTACGGCTCTTTCTCATCTGGATATCAAGTTGCAGAGCAGCAATAGCATGGTGAGATTTTAATTATTTCTTAATCCACCATCAACAAACGATCCATTTACAATTGGTATTCAGAGCAACAGCATTGACATTTCAGTTAATTTGGACTGTCTTCCTACCAGTTTCCTGCGGGTTTTAATTTCAGCAAAATATGAGAACTATGCTGACCCTAAGTAGTTCGTGATTTTCACAAAGAGCCAACTAATCCCTTGCAGTGCCTGTTACTCCATTTTATCTAAATGTATAGTCACGCTATCTTGATGGTGAAATTACCAATCAACACATTCAGTACTATCTAATGTTCCATTCAGCTGTTATCAAGTTCCCATTTTAAAATATGAACATTTTCATTTGTTTCATTTCCCGGCAATCATAGAGCATTTTGCACTCAGTTTTCTTGCCCTCCATGAAAGAGTTTGGTGCTGTGGGAATAAAGTCCACTGACACAAAGCCCTATTGAAATTTGTCTTTTGCACTGAGGTCTCAGCCATGTTTCACGTGTGGGCTATGTTTGTTAAGGTGCCAGCAACCACAAAAAAATAATAGTTTCCCCAACTTGGGGAATCATCAATCATAGATTCAAATGTTTCGTTTAAATTTGCAATGTGGCTGTAGTAGAAATTAGTTTTAAAAGGGAAGCTCTGATGTACATTTAATCACCACAATGAGTCAACGTTTAACTTACTGGGCCCAGAACATGTCAACAGTTCTATGTAGGGCTGGCTCCATTGGGTTCTCAGGTCCACAAAACTTGCACCATAATAGATTAACCTTTAACGTGCCACCACACTTTTTGTTCCCAAGTTACTGCTACACAAACAAATCCATTTGTGTCTGTCTTTCTTCCATGCAGCTTATGCTTAATGCTGGACTGCGGCTGCCCAAATTGCCTCAAGGAACAAGCGGAGATTCTGAGATATCCTTTGGGCTCTATGAAGTCTGTGTTTGCACAGATGGAAAGTTGTACTTAGCAGTGGCTGATGTCGTTTCCACTTGCCTGTATTATAGTCATGCTTGTGAGTTGAGCAGCTAACACCCCACACTGGGTGCTCCCAGCCTGCTGCTATTTTCAGGTGGGATTCAGTCACATACAGGCAAATTCAGGTTTTGCAGTTAAAGTTGATCTGGTGCTCTTCCACACATACCCATTTCCCCAAAACTATCAGACTTCTTGTGACAAGGAAAGTAATGGGAAAATGCATTGGAAAGTGTGAGATAATGCTTGCCGTAGCTTCGTATAATATCCCCGCAAACAAATCAGAATGAATGTCAATAAACAGGTTGTCTGGACTACTTTCTTTGGCTGTTTTTAATCAGGTTTTGTAGTAGCGTCTAGAGTCATTGATGCTACTACACAGCACAGAAATGCAACTTAACATTTACATTTAAAATCGAAATGCATCAAATGGAGTTGTATTCAGCATACCGGTAGAACTACAGAGAACATTCCTCCAACCTTCCAGAGCAGATGTGAGGCAGTGCAGGTCACACAGGAGAGAGGGACAAAGTCCCATTGGAATAGCATTAATTCTAGTGCAAATGTTTAGCTGAACACCACCCAAAATATATGGAAGCAGGTATACCAAAAAAGGGGGGGGAGCTCTACAGCAGAAATGGAGAACCCCAGGCCCAGGAAACAAATACAGTGCCCCAGGCCTTTTGCTGGCCCTACTCCACGTTCTTGAGATCTTTTGCCTGGCTGAAATGTGTCCTTGAACTGTGATCTTGCCTTTTGCTTGTCTGGATGGAGGGATGTACGCATGGCTGAAATGTAATCTACCATACAAAGGACTGGATGGAGAGGGGTGGGTGGGTGGGTGGATGCAGAGACCACTGTCACATGCATAGTGGAATGTAGCTTACTATGCAAAGGATGGGAGTCAGGCCCATTGCTCTACCCCGTTTCGCCTCTGACCCCATCCACCATGGGCATGCAACCCCTGGGAGACTGCCCACAAAGCAATATGGCTCTCAGATTGAAAAAGGTTCTCTAACCCTGCTGTAAATGAATAAAGGGAAAGACAGATGAGCTGGGCAGTTCTTCCCTGCACAATTCCCATTCTCTGTTACTCCATATGGTATGACCATCTGAGGTCCCTGCTCTGGCTTGCTTCATGGACCACAAAGGAAGAGGTTGGCCCTGAGTACTCTTTCTAATCAGTTAGTCCCTAAAAGTAACTTCTATTCATCCTTGTGAGGCAGTGCTTTCCACAGCATATAAAATGAAAAACAGTAGCAAATAGAGGTTAACATTTATTTATCACAACACCCATGGAATGGGCTTCTTTCATAATTCAGATTTTGCATCAACCCTGGATTTGTGAACATTACAGAGGTTAATAAACATGCATTTTTAATGTTGCTGGGGTTTTTATATTAAAAAAACACAAAGTAAATTTACTATGAATGTCCTATGATGAAATTATTTGTATTTTTTTAAAGAAGGCAAAAAATATGGATATACTTAAATAATTAGTTTGAGATCATGATGGCATTTGAATGAAATAGCCTCTGCAAGAAAAAGTAAATTTGCAATGGTTCGCTAAAAGCAATTGGGGTAGTAAATCAATGAATACACATTTTATCATCACAAAAAGAGCAGCAGGGATGGGAAAGAGGGCATGGTTGATTCACCAAAGTGAGTTCTCCACCTCTGCTAAAGGTCCTGGGTGAAAGAAGTCTCATATAAATATACATAAATATTCAACACACCAATTTGAAGAATCTTCAAGTTTATTATTAAAATCATTTTATGGCACTTAACAACAGAAATAATCACATGGCTTTGCAACCAGAAGGTTCAAAGCCTAGATTTTCTTGAGATATTTTCTACATTGAAAGCCCTTTTATTATTTACATTTACTTGAAGAGCTTTTGTCAACTATTTTGTCCTTCTGTATTGCAATAATTTTGGTTGTAATTTGTCTAACCTCATCTTACCCCTATTTTATTTTACATTCTTTACATAAAATTATAGTTTCAGTGTACTAATCAAGTAAATAATTATGACAGTTAGGTAATAATGGAACATAAATACTATCCACAGCAGCTTTATTTTACATGTTGTCATGATTTTCTTTACAAATATTGAATAATTTACATGGCATTATCAAAAGTATTACAATTTATAAAAGAAAAATTATGAACTAAAAATCAGACATCTTATGTGCCACAGTGTGAGACAAAATCAAAAAGCATAACATTGCAGCACCATTTAATATGTAATAAAAAATTATCCCACTGTATACCAAAACATTTTATGACATTATACTATTTCCAGGGATGGCTCATGAGAAAAATATATAAACAAAACAAAAAGCTGAAGTACGACCACTTCTATAAAAAAAAAAGTTTTGGTGTGCAGTTTCCGTTTCAAAAACCCTAAAGAAAATAAAGTATTTTACTAGGTAATGCACATGCAATTCTCATTCAACAAAAGATGTAACAATGTCAAAAACACATAAAGTAGGTTATAAGAAAATAAGTCTTGTGTTTAAGTCATCAAACATTAAGGAATAAAACACTGTGCTGTGTCAAAGGTCCCTTAGCAACCTCTGATGTAATGTTTGATGTAAAACTGCAGCAAATCTATAAATCAGATCCTGCAGATCGTATTACTGTGAGTGAAATGAATGTCCATAGCAAACAAATGAATACAGAACGCTTCAAAGTGACTTTTCTCCATACTTTTCAATTTCTTAAAAGAGAGTAACATACTCAGTCTTATATTAGTACACTGAAAAAATGACACCACCTCATACCATAAAACTGAATGGATGCAATCTGGGGATACATACATATATATCTCTGCACGTACAAACAGATTTTACCGACATAGTCCTAGGCTTTGGTTACATAAAGTGCAGTTCAGCCCTATGAATTTTATCGTTGTACTGTGTACGTAACTATATTTTACAGCTCAGTCTCCCTGCAAATCTTTAAATACATGTTCTACAGTTTTGCTAATAAGAAGCTGTTGTTTAAAACAAGATTATGTAACATTTAAATCCTGTGTACCTTGGGCTGAACAAGATGTTCACTACCAGATCCAGGGATGTCATCAAACTGTTGCAAAGCAGCAGTGGGAAAGCACAATTTACAATGGAGAAATGTCCAAGAGCAAGGAGCCAATTAATCCTTCTGCCTATCACTTTCCCCTTGCAACATGCCCTCATGTTCCCCAGTCAGGTCCCAGGCGCTCATTTGCTTTGTGACAGGAGAAAATGGGAGGTCACAAGAAAGAAGTGTTGGGCCAAGGAAGGATTAAAAACTCCTCTCCCATCAAACACTTTTCTACTGTAAATCATGTCCTTCCCCGGCAGCTTTTTTCAGTGATAGTCCTGTTTCCCAAATCCAGGTTTGCCATGGAACATCTAATTTGGGCCTCATTGCCACAGAAATATATGCACTTTATAAGCTGCTAGGAACTGCATAGCTTCCAAAGTACAGTAACTGCATAAGTCACATTTTATTCCATCACATTAGTATATAGCTTTTGCTAGCAAAAGTGAATTCAGATCTTATCGCATCTGTGACTCCCCCCACTCCCACTACGTAAGAGGATGACTCCCACCCGTCACACAAAGCTGTATGGTTGGCTGCATGACACATCAAACAGTAGCACGCCACCAAAAAACGATAGCTTGGAGAAAACTGGCTGGAAACATGGCATGTCTATATGAAACCACCATGTCTTTAACCTCATACCTTTTGCTGTATAAAATTTTCAAGTTTTATTATAATACATGCTGTACACTCCATCACTCTCATAGCAACTTCAGAAGTGAACCTGTCATTTGGAACCTGCGGAAAAGGAAGGAGGTCTGGATAGCGAGTTTTTAAGCTATCGACTCCATATGCTTCCAGTGTGTGGACATCGTTTGTAAGACCTTCAAGCTGTTGGCTATATTCCTCAATCTTTTGTGCCAGTGCAGTGGGTTTCACATCTTTATCAGACTTGCCCCTTACGGCATAATCGGCAGCAATCAAAGCAAGCTTGGTAGACAAGTAACATTTAAAGCAAACCCATTCGTTGGCATTTTTATGAAGGTCATTTCTTGCTGCTGAAAAGTTTGCTCTAGCTTGCCGTAACCACCTACGAGCCTCAACAGGATTTCCAACTGACTTGAATGTAGGTGGCATAAAAAACCGCTGGGAATATGAAGGACCTGTAGAAGATGGACATTTTTCTTTAGAATGTTGTCTTTCAGATTTGTGACTCGTTGCTTCCTGGTTCCATGAAGTATAAAATCTTTGAAATGAAAATTTGTCTGATTGAAATCGAGAAGCTGATGATGAAAATGTTCTTCTGGATGCCCTATCTGCATTTTGGTCAATAAAAGCCTGCTTTTCTAATCTGTTGATCTCATTTTGTAAATGCTTGAAAACTTCATTGGCAATATCAAGATTCTCTGCATTTTTGTCTGGATGCCACTTAAGATACAGCCTTCTTATGATCTTTTTCCTTTCAGATTCTGGAAGCTTCCAAGCTTGTTCCATCACAGATGTAACTTCCCTCAAAATTTCTGATAAAGAATTTGCTTTAACCTTTTTGGGAGAATGATGTTTAGATGAAGAGGAGGAGGAGGAGGATTTGTGACTCTCTCTTCCGGGAAAATGAGGAGGAATTGTTCTTGGTCCATGCGGTAGAAATTCTGTGGGACTTGTTGGAGTAGATGGTGCACTGCCCCTGCTCTGAGAACTTTCATCAGGCCTTGAGAATTTGTACAAATCAAGAGAGCTCACTATCTTGTACTCGCTGTATCCAATGTCAATCTGATAAATCTTGCCCAGAAAACTGGAATTTTCATCATCTTCCCTTTCCACTTCTTGCACAATGATAGCATATGTATAGGTTGGATGGTATGACCCATAGATATCACCACCTTCAGCATCAACAAGATAGCCAACGTATTCACCAGGATAGAAAACATTCATTGGATCCATAAGAAGAGTATAGTGGATTTCAGTTGGTATAGGAGTGCCAGGCATAGGTAGTTCAAGCTTTGATGGTTCTGAAGAGTCATACTTCACACCTAAACTGTCAAGCTTCTCACTAATTCTATAAATATCATTGCAACCCAACATAGCAATTAAATAGGATGTATCAGAAATCAGATTATCAGTTGCAGATTTCAGGGTCATTGCTAATGCTAGAAGGAAATTGATGTCTTTGCTATCTGAATGCTGTATATAGAGCAATATTACTGCATTTCCATATCTCTTTAAAAAGGCGAATGTTTCACTTCTGCTGTGAGGAATAGGAGCAAAACCTTTAACTCTCAGTGTTGTTTGCAACTTCTCAAAACAAGAAACTTTCAAGCCTTCTCTCAAGGTTTTGCAAAGTTTTATGGCTTTTTCTTCATTGGCTAAGAATGCATTGTCATTTTCGTGTTTCATAATTCTAATTAGTCCCGTGATGAACTGTTCAGAAGATAGCAATAACTGGAGCCTGCCCTGGAGAGAACAAAGTGCTCCAAACTGACAAATTTTGGGTGACTCTTCATCCAATTGCTCCTCAAGGATACTGCTGAGGAGACGGGGTCGCAGCTTCTGAGGAAACAGCATTATCAGTTTGGTGTGAAAACCATGGTCTTTTCCTAAGTAACACTGGCTAAGATCAACAAGCATTTGAACACCAATGTTTCCTTGTATTCTACTTTTGTAATGCGGTGCATCATCAAAAACTAAGATGCTTGATTTTACCAATCTACCATCCTGGCTTGGAAGATAAAGAGCCAGATCTCGCACATTTTCAAGGTCATTTCTAACCTTAACAGAATCATTTTGCAGGCTTTTAAACAGGCCAGAAACAACTCGTTTAACAGTACGCATTTCATTAGGATCAAGCTGTTTTCCTTCAGAGTTCTTGAATATGCGACTTAGAACCTCAACATACTGCTTTGTTGAAATAACATCTTCAGTGCCTAAGTGTTTAAATAGTTGGTGGAAGGTGCCAAGTTCTAATGGAAGTTTGTACAAGTAAGGTTTGAAGTCAGATTCATACTCAAGATTTATTACAACTTCCTCAGGCTTCAACAGCTTCCAACCTTCTTCAACCATTACAAAAGCAACCCCCCGAAGCTGAAACCGGAATTCTCTTTTGTCTGTACTAAGAAATTCATAGATGCTCCTTAGGACTTTAACCCTTGTTTTTACCATATCTTCATCCAAAGTTGTTATATTACATATATTTCTGCAGTTATTTATAACTTTGTCTAGAGGTGGATCCAAATTCACATTAAGCATAGTCAAAACCTGCTCAAGTTGTTCTTGTGGACCAAGACTGCTTCCTTCTTGTTCTTTGATACTTAAAGGCGTAGCTTTTTCTGGAAGGATAGGACACGAAGTCCAAAGGAGCTGCAAAACATCACTCTGTTTGAATTTTGGGTTTACTTGGGCTCCACTGAACTTTATAAGAGGGAGTGTTCCATTAACCTCTTGATACTGTGGGTGGAATCTTACAATTTCTGCTGGAGCACGTTCTGGACACAAGAATGCTATTAAAGACAATTCTTTAAGGAAGTTTCCAGATAGCAAATCAGTTCTTTCCTGAAATATGTGATGAAGGAGGACATCCACTGTATTCTGCAGTGTATCCTTAGTCCAGTTTTCAGTGTTAGCTCTCATACTGATCTCTTTAGCAAACTGCAGTAACTGCTGCTGGGAAATTACATATTTTAGTCCCATATTTCGGAGAAATGCTACCCATGATGCAAGGAATGCAGCACGGTTTTTTGGTTTTGTGAGCTGCTCGAGTTTCTTAAAGAAGTCTTGGGGTATAAACAGCTTTTCAGGAAGCATAACTTCAAAAACTCTTACGGTCCTATCATAAAAATGCTTTGCAGGTTTCAATCTATTGCTTGCGTCGTGAATGATCAAAAAGCTCTCTAGCTTCTCAAACAGCTGTTCCTTTATTTCTAATGATTCTTCAATGCTAGAGAGCCTGTTCTTTAAGTAAATCAGATGTTCTAGTTTTGCGTCGTAAGACAGACTTTCAATCTTTGGTAAAAGATGCTTCAAATAAACTTCAAGGTCATCTACTGGAACACATCCAAGTACAGTGTACAGGTCTTTTAAATGGATTTTCTCTTCTAGAAAGGCAGCTGAAGTTGACTGTGTCCATCTATCCACTTCAACCGAGGGGATAGTTCTTGTGAGTACGTAACACGCTCCACATTTTGAAATACTGATGTATCGTCCACTGATAGATTTGTAGCACGGAAGGGACCTCAAAATTTTAATGTCGTCCTCAGATGTCAAATGACTTAGGTTGCAGTTGAAGTACATCAGGAGGGCCTCAAAATCATTCTCGGCTAATTTTTCAGTCTTAAATGTTGATGTCTGAACCATGTAATGTATGGCTTTTAAAATGCTTGAAGGGTTGTCTATATTTGCTGTGTGTCCTGACAAAAGGGGCACTAGAGCATTGTCCTTGGAGCAAATTTTGTTCAAAGCAAGTTGAATACAACCAGTTTTCATCAAAGCATGAAAAACTTTATCAGTCTGAGAATTTGGGAACAGAGCTATATGCATAAGACTGAGGGGAAGCAGGACATCGCAATCTGGTACAACAAGCTGATTAGAGGATACGGTAAATTTTGTACCTGGAAGCAATGCCCAGTCCTTCAAAGTATCAACAACAACATCAAATGTTGGTTTTGCATCTTCCTGGTCATCTTTCACATTTACAGATTCACCAATAAAATGCCATGTGTTCTTCAGCCATGATTCACTTGCAAAATTCTCCTTCCATCTCACACAACCTCTGGTTTTATATTCTCTTGGCAACACAGAAGGCAACAAATCAGCAAAGCTGGTAATATCAAAGACTTTTGCTACATTGCATTTCAGTAAAATATTGCTGTACCGCAAGTAGAGTGTGTTCATAAACAGATCTTTACGAGACGGAATCAGTTCATGATAGGTAGTTAAGAATTTTGGACGCTTTGAATCAAAAATTTGCAGTACACTATCAAGTGTAATGAGCAGAGGTAACCCTTCAATGAGGATTTCATTTTCTTCTGTGTCTTTAAAACAGTAGTCAACAAGAAGTTTTAAACTGTGGAAAAGTTTTAAATTTGTCTGCTGAAGTCGACAAGGCAGCTTTCCAATGTGGCAATTAGAATCCGGAGAGGAAAATGTCATCAAAAATGATCGGACATCAGCTGAAGTCACATAGCTCACTGGAATGTCTGCATCCACAAGACAGTGATAAAGATTTGCAGTTTCATCACAGCTATAGATCAAGTTGAAGCCAATTTCTAAGAGGAGATGTTTGAGTCTATACACATTTTCTGCTACTGTTTTGCGTGTTGTAATGTTGTACTCTACATTTTTGAGGTGTTGCAACTCATCTTGTAACAAATTGTCGAAGAATGGCCTAGCTTTGTTTGAGGTAGACATATTAACCCATGTAATGATAATTGCAGAATGCAAATCAGAGCCATCGACATTTGGAGCTCGCACAACAGGTAGGAGACGTTTTGATTCCTCATGAATGCAGCTGTAAACTGCTTTCACTAAGCAATACCAATCAGGCTGCAGGTCAAGTCTGTTAACGGGGAAGAAGGACAGAAACTTTTTCAAAGTGTCTTTCACTGTATGCATAGATGTGTTGTGTAGCACAGACACTGTTGGATCGGTACCTTGAAAGTAACGTTTTTTCAGCTGAATCAAAAGTTCTACATATGCCGGTGCAATCAATGCTGTCATTAAACTATTATTCCAGTCACTTCGTACTCCAACTCCATTATCATCACGCCACAGATTTCGCCTGGCAGAATCCAGGGCAAAGTGTCCATTCACATGAAATGGTAACCCAGTTTCTAAGGACAGAGGTAAGAAACAAAATGCCCGATGAGGTTTTTTGTAGTTGTGAGTAATACATGCAGCAACTCCCCCTCGGGGGAAGAGAGTAATGTCCTCATTCTTATGAGCTGATACAACACTCTTGGATACCTTTTCAATGTTGGAAAAACCTGACCTGTTGCAAATTAACCAGGCTGTAAGGTTACCTTCAGAGTCTTCAGTATCCATAGTGTAAGTGATTTGTTGCACAGGTATCTTGCTAAGCTCTTTCTTCTTAGTGACACTGTCAATTACAGAAGCATGGAATTGCTTTCGTTTCAGTCTATCGCCATCAGTTACTTTTCCTGTTACAGAATATAACACATTAAGTGCTCCTGTTGTTTTCTCTATTTCACAAATAGAAATTTTTTCCATGTGGTTCAAAAACATCAAGAGTTCTGCTCCATCTGTACGCAGCTTATCTAGAAGATTTTGCACCATTCTGTCTGAACATGGCACTGGGGAGATTTCGGAAGTTTTTGCCATTTCTGTATTTCGAAGTGGAAATCTAAACATTGTGCAGTTTTCTAGTTTAAAGTGATCTCCTAAATAGAGATCCAAGACATCTGAGAACTGTGTTCTGAAATCAGCATCCAGGTCCCTAAACATGCGTCCTGGACTAATTGATGTTGCACCTGGTGCGTATCTGGCATGAGGATCAAAGATACAAAGACTATCATTACCAGAAATGAAAGAAGGACAGTCAGTTATGTGATACACGGAATTGAAGCCTATACCATACTGGCCAGTTTTACATGGATTGCCTTCTTTAGTGCCTTTTCCAAGATTCTGAATTCCTCTGATGTCATCTTCAGTAAAAGGCTGATTGTTGAAGACGCACAGTGCAGGCCCTTGAAGTGGAGACCATTTTTCATCAAATATTCTATCAACTGGATGTTGTCTAGGATCAAACACAAAGCAAACTTCTGTAGCTTTTGCATCATCTGCATTCTGAAGGAGCTCTTTCAGCATTTCTTTTTCTGATGGATATGCATTAAGAATACTTTTAATTCTGCTTGTCAATTTTTCTTTCTGCCCAAATTCAGTCCCAAGGGTAGTAAAGCAAATGTTTGATGCATACCTTTCTAAGGCTTTATGTCGCTTGGGTACTGCTCCAAGCTTTACTGCTACTTCTCTAGGGATGTCGGCATGACAGTACTTTACAGTTGTATCTTTCACTTTGATCCAAGGGCAGTCATTGTAACACAAAGAATTAGCATGTAGAAGGGCAAGGTGCGTATCCGGTAACAGTATCTCGCCATACTTTTTTTCACAAAATTCTTGCTTCTTTTCTCTAATGAGGCCCCATATTCCTTCACTGATGATTCTCCTAGAAAGCTGAAAATTTTCTTCAGTCAGTGGTTTAGTTCCTCTTTCCTCATTGATTAACTCAAGAACCAGAGCAAAATCTTCTACTGTAAAAGCATGACGCACACCTACACTTTCAAATAGCTCACGAAAGCTGTTTCTGTATTTATTAGCCAGTTGATGGAGATATGGTGCTGCCTCAAAGTTAAGATGAAAAGATACCTTTGTGGGGTCAACATAGCCATTTTCAACAAGAATGAAACTGCAGTTTTTCAGCTCTTCAATTATGATTGCTTTTGTTGCTCCATTTTGTAGCAGGGCATCATGGAGATATTTATAGCAAGCATTGGTGATATTTTCTTGGTACAAGGTAATTCCATCAAAGGACTTTGCAACTTCTTTCAGCTGGTTTATAACCATAGTAACAGTTGGTTTCTTAAGCAAGCCTAAAAAATCTTTGACTGCCAGAGAAATGTTCCCACAACCTTTAAAGGAATGGGAATTTTCATTAAGGATTGGTTTTAACAGACAGACTATATCTTGATAATCAGCAGTGAAAAGGTCCATCGCTGAAAACATTGTTTCAGGGCCAAAATCAGTACCCTTCCAGTGCAAAGAGAAGCCTGCTGGTTTTGTGAGAAATGGAAGAAACGGTATTGTTTGGAACTTTGCAGCAAATTCTTTAGCTCTAGGATCTCTGCATTTAATTTTTTCATCTATGAGACTTAACAGAATACTGCTTCTGAGACAAGCTGAAGCATGATCAGTCTTGTTGATTTCTGCTACAGATTCGGCACGTTCAACCAAGTCTTCCCAACAAATATCGTCTTTAGCCATACCTAGTTGAACTAATTTGACCAAAATCACTGGATTAAGGTAATCTTGACTGGTGCCATAGGGAAATCTTCCATCTTCTTTATCATACAACTTTGCAACTCGACCTTCAGGATGGATCAGTCTTGAAGGTTCCACCAGAGGGTGCTCAGTCAAAGAACAGGGAATACATGGTGTAACACAGAGAATTTCTGAGAACTCACTAACCTTTTCACTCAGAACATAGTGCATTAAAGGATCACGAAGCTCTGCCTCAATCTCTTGGATATTTGGGAAAAAGACTTCAGAAAAGAATTGCCTCTCTGAAAAAGTATTATCTAGTAACACCTGTTTACACCCTGCTTCTTCAAAGCCTGCTTTGACCCAAGATGGAAGGTCTACAGCACAGAGATTTTTTGAGCCAGTTTTTTTAAGGTACTTTAGAAAAATATTAAAAGCTGCAGGTCCTATGTCTGGACGTTTCAAGAGTGAATCATCTAAGAATCTCACATTCTTCATAGACACCCAAGATGAACCATCAGAGAACACTCTGATCCCTTCTTTGCCTTTTGTGTGAGCTATTTCTTCATAAAACCCCTGACATATGACTGAAAAATCATCATGCACTAAGTCAGGATCAGGCCATACTGCATAGTAATTGTAGTCATTTAGCTCCCCACAAACTGCCATGTTGCGTAGAACCACAAGAGCTTCTAAGTAAGCTTTTACTATAACATGCCGCATAAATACTGTGTTCCACCTTCCTTTTGTGTCAGTTTTCCATATCTCTTTTCTGTTTGATGTAACAGCAAAAGAGCCATTAATGTGAACAGGCAGACCTGTTTTGATTCGAAGAGGTAAATAGCAGAATACTTCTCCTAAGTTGCTACAATTGGGTTTCACAGTCCATTTGTGATCCTGTACTTCAGATAGCATAACCCCAACTGATCCACATGGGACAAGTCCTAGCCTTCTTCCACTTTCCTGTAATGAGAATTTTAAGGCCTCCCCAGTATCCATGCAAGAACATATAAGCCATGTTGTAGAGTCTACTGTTTTTTGTGGCAGTTCATCAGCAGGCCTTTTAGTCTGTCCAGATTTAGCCATTTCAAAGAAAGAAACTGTGTCATCTTCTGGGCCTCTAAAAACTGGAGAATGCAAGTCAGCAATCCGCCTGAACACATGATGAAATTCTTCCACTGTTATTTGTAATATGCACGATGACTTGGGTGATTCAGTAGGAAGCTTTTTTGTGCTACTGTTGCAAGTTTTCATGAGTTTAGCAGCTTCCTTGAGAACACTTGTAACAGGGGCAGTTATTGCTTTGGACAAACACAGATTTTTTTTAATAGTCACAGTCTCTTGAGCTACACCAGGGTTGGTTTCCTCGGACTTCAAATACTTCAAAACCATGGAGTTTACACACTGAGTAAAAATGATCAGTCTATGTCCACAAATGCTAAACTCATCCACAAGAGAATAGATGTCTGCAGTATTGTAGCAAGTACTGCTGACTTCACTCACTTTAGCCTCCTGTTGTGTTCTAAAAGAAAGCCTGAAAAGTGTTCCTTTGTAACTGTAAGGGGCCTCCACAGTCAACGGGAGCTGACAACCAAACACACCGATAAATGGCTTGAACTGATTAGGAAACTTTCTAAGTCTTTTCTGTTGCTTACTCCAATTAATCTTGATCCCGGGATTAGACTTGTCCCTTATATGTTTACTGAGATGATTGATGTTGGGATCAAACATAATCATAAACTCTCTGCTCATGATGATCGGAATATCCGTGATATGATAAACAGAATTAAACCCCAAGCCAAATTTTCCAACTTTGTCAACTTCTGCTCTTTTAAGAGACTCACCTAATCGAGTTATATTTAGAAAGTCAGAGTCAGAAAATTCAGAATTGTTGAAAGACCAGAGAGCTGGTCCATGACAAGCTGCCATTCCTGGATCCAAAAGATTTTCTCTTATGTCATTATTTCTCCTCATGTCAATCAAAAAATTGCACTCAGTTGCATTAGCATCATCTGCATTTTGAAGCAGCTCTTTGAAGATATCAGATACAGAAGGGTATTCTTCCAAAATGTTTTTAATTCTTACAGTGAGAGGTTCTCTTTGACCCGACTGCTCAAATCCCATATTTTCTGGATTTATCAACCTGGTACTGAGACATGGCACATTCAACCATTCTGCAGTTTTCATGGGTATGTCTTCATGAACCAAAATTATTGGCTCAACAGCATCATCTAGCAAATCATTTAAGTCTTCAACCTTGATATCACAGTAGCAGCATTCATGGATTGGTTTCATTGTAAGCCTGTAAGGTTTTTTGCTACAATATACAGGAACAGGTGTATTTAAACTAGCTGGAATTTGACAGCTGTACAGCCACCTTATAATATTCAACATAATAGAAAGATTTTGCTTGCTCTCTTCTTCTGTAAGAGGTTGTTCACTTTTGAGGTATATTTTCTGAATGACCATGGACACATGGTCCGGTGTCAGCTGCTCAATTGACCCACAGCATTTGAACAACTGGTGGAATTTAGCCATTGTTTTTGGCACATTATGTAGATACGGCTGCAGATCAAGATCATGTGCTGATTTTATCACTGCTTGAGAAAACGAACAAAAGGTTTTACCAGTCCAGACCCAGGGAAATTTCAAGGCTTTAAAGGATTCTTTTCCTTCATCTAAGTGATCATTCATGAAGCCATAAATCTCAAGCAAAATGTGCTGAAATTGGTAATAATCTTCATCACTAAATTTTTTGGAACTGTGCCAGTCTACGACTACTTTGAAATGTTTTAACACTGATTTTATGTTAGGTTTGATTGAGATCCCCAGTGCTTTTTCAACATTTGGTCGGACACTTTCCACAAGAGGAACAGAGGAACCTACTAAGGTGGCCTGAGATAAGTCACACATTTCAGGTGGCGAGCACAAATTGCAATGATCACCTTTCCAAATTAAAGAACTCGGGTAATTTGGAGGTCTTTCCTTGCATGCTGGAATCCATTTGATTTTTTTCAGCATTGCTTTTGTTTCAGGTGTATGAAGTAATGGATAATTTTTGTTCAAAATTGTTAACAAAGTTCTGGCTTTCCTTCTAAGTGCATCTTGATTTGTACTAGCACAGTCCTTCAAGCATTCAATTTTTTGAGCTACGCTCAAAATGTCTTTCTCTTCCAAGTTGCTTTCACTTTTTAAGCCTATTAATCTCAAAGAATGAAGAGTATCAGCAGATGTTTTAAAAACATTAGGGGGAAAGCAATGTTCCTCCTCCCCATAGAACATATTTTGTAGTACTTCTACTTCGGGATCAAAAAGTTCACTAGCTGACACCATTTTTCCTTCAGAAATCTGAATAAATTTTAGTGGTGTCAGCCAATCCAGCACTTCTGCATTTTCATTTTTTAGGAAAGTTAGATTATCCAGAATCCATAGCATAACTTTTGTTGCTTCATCATTACAATAAAAGTCACTCTGAATATCTTTTAAAATAAACTTCATGCAATCTGTGCTCTTTAGCTGGTCTGCTTTTAGTATGTTTACTAAACGAATGGTAGCTTCGTCACTGCTGTCAACTAGTGAAACAGAGAGTTTTATATCAGGTGGAAGTTTGGCAGTGTGATGCAGTATCTTACAGCCTTTCAATGCAGTAAAAGTAATTTCTTCATCAAGTGATTGTTTAATTCTCCTAAATATGATTAGCTCATTAATTATTAATTTCTCTTTTTCAGTAGTATCAGTTAAACTAGCAAGGAAGTTTCTAAGGGCATTTTTGTATGATACAGGGAATGATGCAACCTTATTGGTCAATTTCTGTATGGAAAGTTTTTCCACTATTTGCAAAACTACACTTGGCAATGGGGCATGTATATATTTTTTTAAAAGTGGATGTTGTATAGATGAGTCTAGTTTCTTAAGCACAATCCCACCAAGTTGTTCAATGATGTCGGGTAAAAACTCTGGAAGTTGAGTTTCAGATCCATCTTCTAGAATAATTGGTGATGGAGTCCTTAATCTAATAAGTTCCATGACTTCTTCATCCCCATCTAGTAATGTTTTTGGGATAAGTGGCATGTCATCAAACATTGACAAATCTTCAGAGAAATGTATATACAGGTTCTTCCATACCATTTTAAGCCACAAAACAGATGGGTGCTTTTTATCTTCAGAAAGTGGAAACCACTGTACCACAATGTCTTTACCAGGCCATAAAGAATTCGTAACTTCCTTGATGAGCCGTGCAAATCGTTCAGGGTTGAGAAGCTGCAGCTGAGTGCATGCTCTTCCTGAAATAAAAAATAAAAGGTATTAAACTGAGGAACATTTAGTAAGATTTTTGTTAAAATCATAAATTGAGAGTAAAAAAGAAAAGTGCACCAGTTATTTTAGATTTGTTCTCTAATAGATCTTCTGCTTGCTAGGAAACCGGCACACTTGGCCTTGCTGAAGGCTTACTATGATCCACTAAGGGCCATAGGATAGTGTGCAAAGTATTTAAACAACAAGCCATGCCCTCTTCTGATCAAAAAGGTTACTTGGCCTTTTGTGGCACACCTTTACTACAGCCAGGGAAAGAGGCAGCTGCTGGCATTTACACATGCTTGTATTTACCCTGATACCCTACCAACTAATTACATTATCTTAGGATGGCAGACAATAGGACAAGTAGTCTACCACTTCACCATTGTTTCCTTTCTTAGCAAGCAGCATGTGTGGTACTGTTCTACATTAGTCCTGCACACTGGCACAGTTCATGCCTAATGTTAAGCCAAACCATGGCTTAGCAGGAATGAGCAAGCATGGACTTATGAAGTAAGATTACGACTGCTGCACTCTAAATCTGTACAGAGCAGTCTTGTAACCCAGTGTGTTAAGCCAGCAAAAAGGGTGGTGTTACTTGAACCATATTTTAAAGGCTTGTTTGCCATCTACCAGCTCAGGCTGGCTCAGCCAGCAGAAGCCCCACTACTAGAGTTGGGATCTGGTGTAAGTATACTGTCCTTTCAATGATCACTATAAGTAAAACTTGTATTTAGTATTCCACAACACTCTGCTGTTCTTGTGTATACCGGTAGCAGTGGATCTGCTTCTATTTGTCTCCGAAATACTTCTCTAAGCATTCCCATCACCATTTACCAATATGACTTTGCTTTTTTGCACTGCCACCACATATGGTAGAAATCAAATTAATTCCGGACAAATCCAGCATTTTCCCTCTCTTGATTTACTGGTCATTTTACTTTTTGATGAAGTCCAGTATCATTGAGTTGCCATTTTAAAATAGTTTTCTTTATAGATCACAGCAACTGAGAAATTGGAGCCCTTTTGAAACAGAAATTGCCATAGCTCTCTTGGATGTCACTATTTATATATTTATTTTATTTCAGCATACAATTGTTAACTGTTTTCTTAATTTTTTAACACATTCAATGTATCTTTGAGAAACACCCGGATTTATTTGATTTTAGCACTGTTTCAAATTTATTCCAATCCATGCTGATTTTCTAATGAAAATTAAAAAGAAAAAAAAGACACCAGTGCTGCTATTTACTCTGTTAGGAAAACCTTACTTGTACACAGCCTGTACACAAGTTGTCCTTAATGGGGCAAAAAACAGCTGGGGTGGGGCACTTTTCATTGGGAAAATTCTACAAGGGAAAATAATTTTTAAAAACACTTCCTAACAGTGGTCCCAATCCTTATTAGATCCCCTGCTATTTGAAAACCTAAAAAGGTAATTCCATCACAGAACTCTATTATCATGTATAATATTCTACTCTGTTAACAAGCACCTAAAGTAGACTGACAGTTGGTCCAGATCAGCACAAGAAACACACACAAAATGCAGACAATACTAGAAGAATCCAACATTTCTACCTCTTAAATCAAGACTGAAATTAATACTGTATTACAGGTTGCAATTTGAAAAAGTCACTCAGTGTACACCAGAATAATACTACTTTTCCACCTAATGGATCAGTGGAATTTCTTTTCCTGTTTTTACAAAAAATAATTCACAGAAGTATAATTGTTTTCATTTTCAATATCCACCATGCAACTACCATTCCAATCATGCAAAGACAGATATGCAAACAACTAATCTTTCCAGAAAATCATTTGACTCATTTTATCACTACACGCCTGCATGCTATTTTGCATTCCTTATGCAATCTAAAAGGAAGATCTGAAGAGAGGAAATGACTTTTCTACAGAAGATTTGTTTCTTCTACATTTTAACTGTAGAAGTGAACCACCTTTTCAAAGTACTTTTCCACAACTTCCTTTTCTCCTAACCACTATTTTAGTGTCTTTGCATGGAAAAACAATGCAAGGAGAACAAAATGGTAATTGTAAAATATCTACATATTTACTATCTACAACTCTACTTATGGGTGAGTTTTAAATGTTGTAAAAATATTGGAAGTTGCCATAAGATAAATTATGGCAGGGGCAAACAGACTTCAGGCTTATGAGATCTGTTTTACTAGAACCCCAAGATCCACCAACCAGATGAAGGTGCAAATTAGTCGTGGAGGTGGAGCAGCATACTCAGAATTAAGGAACATGCTAAACCCAGGAATTTGTACGCAGTACCAGAACTGAGCTCACAATCCTGTCACACGCGAAGTATGGCCCCTCAACACAACCCCTTTAACAGGGAACCCTGGGATCGCCGCCGCGGGGGGGGCATGTGTCACCGCTTCATTCCCCCCCCCCCATTTAAGGAAAGATAAAGGATTCCGTCCAAGGCCTAAAACCGCCAAAGTTGTGGCTTTTTGCTACGGGGAAGGCAAAACCTGCCAATGCAGGGAGAATTCCTTCCCGGTCCTTTAACAGCAACCATCGTAAGACCATAGCAGCGCCAACATAACTGCAATGAAGAAGTTAACCTGCAATAACACGAAGACCACTCCTTGGCCTGCTCTCTCTTGGCTCCGCCTCCACCCATCATGATTGGATCATTTTAACTGACGTTTGGCGGGAACCTCGAAGGGCTGTGATGAGCGGAGGTGGACCAGGAGCGCTTTGCCAGGAGTCTTGGAGGATCGGAGGTGCTGGACGTGGGCACGCAAAGGGCGCTCTCCGGTTAAGGGGGAGAGCGGTCACTCTTCTGTTCTCCCCTGCGCTAAGGGTTTATAATAAAGGTAACCCTAGATTTTATTTTATAATTTTATTTCTTACACTACTGAGACCACCTGAGGGTTTGAATGGAATCCCCTGCTACAACTTGTTAGGATTATAACATGATTCAGCCATGATAAATTGGCACATCCTATGCCCTTTTAAAATGTGGTGTTTGGGGGGTGGTATTGGGTTGTTTTTATTTTGATTATATATTTTGCGGTTTTGTGCTTTTATATTTTGATTTTGTTCTGTGAATTGCCCTGAGAGCTCCAATTATAGGCGGCATATAAATTCTATTATTATTACTAATATTATTATTAATAATATTAATACCATGATTCCTCTTGAAGTGTTAAACTACCGTATATTCCAGCGTATAAGACGACTGGGCGTATAAGACGACCCCCAACTTTTACAGTTAAAATATAGTTTGGGATATACTCGCCGTATAAGAAATACGACCTGGCGTATAAGACGACCCCTGACTTTTGAGAAAATTTTCCTGGGTTAAAAAGTAGTCTTATACTCAGGAATATACAGTACCATAAACTTGCATTGTCACATGTGCCACATTATGTTCATTCTGCAAGCATAAAAAATTGATATTTTTACCATTGCTAAATTTTGTAGATCTTTAAATCATAGAACTGTAGATACTAACTTAATGGAATATTGGTATATTTGTTCTGGAAGCTAATTCTTATGAAAAAAAACTGATAGACAAGTAATGTGAGCAAAGAACCAACGAAAATTCAGATTTTCTGCAACTTGGTTCAATTTCCTTTAGTATGAATTAAAAAAAAAAAACATGGATACAGACCACCTACATCTCACAGGGACTTATGGAAATATGTTTTTATTTATTATTTGTATTGTATTTGTATTTGTTTGGCAAGATGTAGCACTCTTGAAGACAGGAAGATGTTTGTTGTGTGTTCATTCTGAAAACATTAAAAAATTGTTTAAAAAATAAATCAATATTTTAGTGTGGCAGCACCTACATTTTGGAACTCCCTGTGTACTGGGATCAGGCAGAAATCTTTGTCATACTCTTTTCAGCACCCATTTAAAACATTGTTGTTCAGGCAAGCCTATCCAGACAAATAGAGCACTTTCATGTATTTCAATCTCTTTAGCTTACTGTAATTTTAAATTATCTTTTGAACATTTTAAATACATGTTTTATATTGTCTTTTAAAACAATTTTAAAAGTTTTATTCTTTTTGTAAATCAGAGGTGTGGCGTATAAATTTTATGAAATAATTCTCTAGAGAATTTGAAGGGCACAGGAAGCGTGATAGGAACTGTTTTGCTTTTTATTTGGATGCCCTGTTTATTGGTGTCTTTCTCTTTTATGAATAAATTGTAATTTTTAATTAAGATACATGTCCTATTGCATCAGCTCAACATATACACACAATCTTTACAAAGCTTTTATAAATCTATGTGCAGTTCCTAATAGTACACTTTACTAATTCAAATTTGCTCATAATGAAAACTGTTGTGTATAAAACTAAGTATGAACCACATATTGTATAGCATTCACAAGTTTCTTCAGTTTCCTGAGAAATATTCTTCTTCTAACCTTACAGAAATTATTTTTCAAATATGTCTTTAAGCAGTATTAGTATAAGTAATTAAAATCTGAAAAAACACAAGTGAACCAGGGCTGTAAACATTACCATTCTGGAACATGAGTCAAGCAGAACAACCAGTAATCAAACGCACACAAATGCTAGACTTTTGTTCAGCAATTACTCAGACAACAGTCCTACCTGAAAATCCCCAGAGAAGCTGTTGGGCTAAAATATAATGAAATGCATTTTAAGGGGGAAATGAAGATGATAATAATAATGACACATGACAACTATGATGTGTGCCTGAGCAAACTGTAACTGCAGTGATTTGTCCATTCTTTTATATAAGGAAATGGTTGCTTTGGTTGGATAAAAGGGATTCTTCCGTACGCACATTAACCATGTTCTTTCAAATAACCATAATGAATTTTTTTCTGTTATACTAAAGGAATGTCATTCACTTGGAGAAAATAGAGTGACCTTTTGTATATACAGTGGTACCTCTGGTTACGAACTTAATTCGTTCCAGAGGTCCGCTCTTAACCTGAAACTGTTCTTAACCTGAGGTACCACTTTAGCTAATGGGGCCTCCCGCTGCCGGCCCGCTGCCAGAGCGCGATTTCTGTTCTCATCCTGAGGTAAAGTTCTTAACCAGAGGTACTACTTCCGGGTTAGCGGAGTCTGTAACCCAAGGTGTTTGTAACCCGGGGTACCACTGTAGCAACAACTGTTGAAATCTCTGTTGCAGTTCTACTTTTATTCAGCATGTTGCATTATTATTGTATCAATGTATCTGTTATTTCTTTTGGAAGTTTTTTGTGCAAAGCTAGACATAAATATAGTTTTTGTCAAAGTTTGCTAACTTTACTTCTACACAGAACACAAGAAAAATAAGGGTAGCACTCACTAGGATGTGGCTATTTTTCAATATTGTAATCTCAATATTGCATACTGAAGATCCGTACCACGAGTTGACATAAAGTGAGCCAGTAAAGGTAAAGGGACCCCTGAACATTAGGTCCAGTCGCAGACGACTCTGGGGTTGAGGCGCTCATCTCGCTTTATTGGCCGATGTACAGCTTCCAGGTGATGTGGCCAGCATGACTAAGCCGCTTCTGGCAAACCAGAGCAGCACACAGAAACGCTGTTTACCTTCCTGCCGGAGATAAACATTTATCTACTTGCACTTTGTCGTGCTTTCGAACTGCTAGGTTGGCAGAAGCAGGGACCGAGCAACAGCAGCTCACCCCATCGTGGGGATTCGAACTGCCGACCTTCTGATCGGCAAGCCCTAGGCTCTGTGGTTTAACCCACAGTGCCACCCGCGTCCCCTTAAAAAGTCCCTGCAAAAGTTTTAAATCCAAAGAATGATTCACACAATATACTAGCTGTAGTACACAGTGGATACATTTTTCCAACAAGGATATTGCTTCTAAATTTTCATTTTTTCTGATTCAATAATAAACCTGACTCTCATGGATACATAAAATGGATCATTCAAAATTTCTTTTGAATTCTTTTATTCCTTTTGCCTTTACTTATGTCCATTCTTACATATTTTGTGTCCTGATTAGCTTACAGTGTATGTGGTTTAGTGGACTGTACTTGTGTCATGATAAGCCATATAAACATATTGTACCTCTGCTTTTGGCAGCATCTTTCAAAGCAGCCAGAACTTGTGGCTTCAGATCATCAGCAAGTAATCTTCCTTCAAGACCTGGGAAGAGGGACCTAGTATGTCATTAAAAAGAGAGTGTTGATCATCCATGTAACTTGTGTAATTTTTCAAAGGCACAAACACTGTAAATGTAGTAATATTATTCATTAATTTTTTAGTGAAGAATAAGTTCTTATCCTCTCCATGCTCCTGCTCCTCCCAAACAAATGATTACGGTATACCTCAGCCAAGATTATGCAGCAAGACAGCTCCACTGTGGCCACACACCTCACAAAAAACACCATTGTGTCAACCTCTAGTAGGAGGAGTAGCAACTCTTGGAGAGGGGAAGCAATTGCTATTGAGACTGCAGCATGGGGATGGGGTGGGGGAAGACAATTAAAACCCTTCCCTCATATGCCACAGTCAATCCCTGGCTACCAGCCATAGACAAGTGGAATGCATTCATGCTTTTCTAGTATTGTCTAGTGGGTGGGCAAGTACATTACAAGATGCTTACCAAGCATGCATGGGAATATGGTCATAAAGATGTGCTGCATCCGAGTATGTGGCCAAATGCCAAACCACAGCCTCCATTTCCAGCTCACAAAAGGAAGACATGCACAGTTCTCTGACTCCATTGTACAGAACTGTATATATTATACTCTGTGAACTATACAGAGTAACATTTAAATAAAAAACTTACACCATTATAAAATATGCTATAAAATGCATGTTATACCTTGGGAAACTTTCTGAAGTTATGTAAATAGCATCCTGATCTGAAGTAGATGAAGAGAATGAAATAAAATTCCCATTTTGTAATGGTAAAAGCTCCAGTCCAATAAGCTCACAGTAGTTTCCATCACTAAGCACAAAATCTAAGACATGAAGCTTTTCATCAGCTGGTCCCTTGTGTCCAGACTGCCTTAATACTTGCCGCACTGCACCAGGAGTCACTTTTTTCACAGGTTTTGTACTAGAAACAATCAGGTCAACTGCATTAGCAATATTGTCTGGTACCTTAGCAACCTCTTTTCCTGAGTCCTGGAGGTAGTTTAGCACAGCTTGGGTGTATTCCAAACTCTCATCCATTTCTGAAAAATATACCTCCTCAACCTTTATCCAGTTATCAGTGATGGAGTAAATAACTTCATTCTGGAACAATTCATTCAAAAGAGGTTCTATAATTGGCTGCCAGTGAACTTTTGTTTTGTTTTTTTGTGGCCATAAGCTATAAATTCTCTCAGCTGACAGTGGGAAATCTGAATTCTTTTCTGTTTCCATTCGTTTAATTGCTTCCAATACGAGTGTTGCATATGCTTTGGGGACCACATTGGCCACAAGCAGCTCATTCCACAGGGCTGCTGGATCTCGCCACTGATCAAGCTCTCGCCATTTGATACTTCTTCTGTTATCTGTAAGGCCAAAAAACCCACTCACGTGAACTGGAAGTCCTGTCTTACTTTCCTCGCCAGGAGGTAATGGAAGAAAACAAAATGCTCTTCCTGAAAACTGTGCTGCAGCTCCTTTTCCCTCTCCATCACTTGATAAAGACATTGCTATGCCAATAGTTGGAATATACTTCAAGTCATCAGCCAAAGAGTCCAATTCATTGCATATTCCTCGTCCTCCAACACTGTTACATACCAACCACGATGTCTTCTGTGCATCTTTAACACACTCATCTTCTAAAACTATGTTTATGTGGTATGTCACACATGTGATACTATTACTCGGAACACCTTTACAATATTGGCTTATTGCATTTCCCAGAATCTTGATAGAGTTGGGTCTTTCATGCTTCAGAGCTTTATTCTCACTGGCAGTGACTCTAAAAATTAGTCGCTCGGTCCCATCAGCTTCCCTAACGTGTAATGAGACATCTTGCACACTTTTAAGGAAGAGAAGTACTGTATCTGCATCCGCTCTGAAGGATTCAAATAATTCAAGAACCTTTTCCTTGTTGTACAGATTGCTACTTAACTGGGAAGGCTGCTGGCGAAGAGGGAAACGAAAGAATGTACCAGGGAAATGACCAGTATTGAAGGTTTCCTTAGTGCTTCCAAACACACCAACAAAAGGCTTAAACTGGTCTGTCAACTCATTAATTTCTTTGATGTCATCCTTTAGATTCCAACATTGACCTGATTCATGGGGTCCAAAAAGTGTTTGATGGGGGTCCAGCATTCCAATTTGGTCACCACTGAATATACTAGGAACATCTACAAAATAGAAGCAAAAAAATATGAACAGCTTGTTTACAAGTCTACAACAACAACCTTAAAATCCCTTCAATTATTACCTATACAACAATCTAACACATACATTAAATTAAGTAGGAAAAGAAGAAACCACTACTAAAAACAGGAAAATTTAACACCACAGAACCCAGTCTTCCTCCAATGCTCAGGAGACAAAAATTCTACAAAGCACCCAATAAATGTTTTAAATGAAACTACTTTTGGTGGACTTTTCTTCCCTTTATACAAGCTCAAATCTAGAATAAACAACTTTTAAACTTGGAGCAAACCTTAAGTGAATGCACAGATGGTGTTCACACACACACCCCGAATGCAACATTAATTCTGCAGCATAAAAATGCATTGTAACTACCTGTAATGTGATAAACTGAATTAAAACCAATTCCAAATCTTCCAACTTTAAGAGGATCATCTTTCTTTCTGCTTCTTGCTATCTCCTGAATTCCATGCCAATCTTCAGGGGTAAAAACTGCATTGTTGAATACATAAAGTGCAGGACCTAAAGGGGGAGGGGAAGACAAGGTAAATGTAAAAATATAGGCTCATTTGGAAACAGCATAGATATTTAGATTTGTTGAGAATTAAATTACTGAGTGCTATAAAGAATATTGAGACAAACGGAAACTGACTTTGACCCCAACTGATTCTATAATTCTGTACTAGTCTTACATATTTTAAAGATCCAAACACTTGTTTCTAGCTCATTTCATGATAAACCTAACTAGCAACAGCACAGATCAATTAAATGGTAGTTTAAGCCTAGAGTCAATTATCTTGAGGCACAAACTGATACAACTGTTTTTGAAAGCCAAATGTTAGATGTAAGCCTAGCTGCATTGTTTTAAGAGTTAGCTTTGCTCCTCAGTATATCACTACACCACAAGAAAACAAATAATTCAGGAAGAAAATTAGATATGGAAAAGATAACTTACCCTGATATTGTGCCATGTCTTTAGACCACAGAGACTCTGTCCCATACTGAGTCTCATCATATAGAAACTTAACTTCTGTGGCACCAGCATCTTCTGCATTTTGAATCAATTCCTGAAAACAAAACAAATATGCTATGTAATAACATGCAATAATTAACAAATGGGATTAAATGACATCATCAGATATCCTACTTGACTACTGTATTCAGCTCTGCTTGTGATGGAGTGATAGATGCAATATAGACTAAGATACAACATAGCGGAAGACGCTGGCGTTAATATCTCATTCAAGTTCCAAATGTTTCAATTACTTTTTGTTAAAGGCATTATTCCCATGCTGGCCAAGCATACTTAAAGGCAATATATAGTTAACATTTTTTTTTTGTAAATTATCAGCACTTCAAATTCTGAGATTCTTATCCTATGTGGAACATATATAGTGACACCTCCTTAAACTACCATATACAGGTATATACAATTTAAAAAATTGTCAATGAAACTATAAGCACAGTTCAAATACAACAAAAAGCAATGGTTTTTCAATATGTACCCAAGCAAAAGCAAGCCTCAGGCTTCCAAGTATCCCACTCCTCTTACCCTGTTCTTCACTTACGAGGGTAAGACATTACAAGCTCCAGCTTCTATCAATAAATCATGGTCTAATATCTTGGTTGGCACACATACACAAACTAACGCAATGGTTTGGACAAACCATAGTTTCCCATGAGCAGTCGAAATGGGAAATCTGATGTACTGTAAAATAACAAATGGAAGTTTCTAATTTCCTTCTGCCATTCAACCAGGAGGAAAAACAGAACCAATAATGTTATTCAGTACGCCAGTTCCATATTTAAAAATGTGCAAAGCACTGTTCGTTAACATATCTATAGCAAGGTATTGTTTTTCTTACTTTAAAATGTTTTCCTTACTTTAATTTCCTTGAATTCCTTATTTTAAAATATGTTGTTACGCTGTACCTTAAGAATCTGTCCTCCTTCTGGATATCTTCTTAAAATATCTTTAAGGAAATCAACAAGCGGTGGAGTTGTTTGTCCAAAACGACCTAGAAATGCAGAAGAAGCAAAATGTCATGTGTTTTAGGGAGAAAAGACACATAATTGTTACTCTTCAGGACACTATTGCAATTATTAGTTTCAGGTTCGTATTGCAGATTGTTAATTCATAGATTACAGGCTAGGAATCTAACACTATAAACTGATGAAAAGGATAAAACTGCTGAAAATATTTGAAAGAAAAATGTATGTCTTAAAGCATTCTCACTATAAGATAACTTGACTCATACAGGAATGTACACTGCAATTTTTTCCTTTAGATAGAAATCTGTTTTTGTAATTTGAATGATTTGTTTTAAAAATGAATATATGCAGAGATGAATAATAGTAAAAAAGAGGAGAAATGAGAGATGCAAGGGTAAAGGGAAGATTTGTTGTAATTTACTATACCTCCTCCTTTTAGGCCCTTTGACAAAAGATTTAGAAATACATGATTCTGAGAAGTCTGAAGGTCCCCAACCTCAACACAGTCTGATAACTGAAAGGGAAAGGTTTTTTTTAATGTTGTACATTCTTGAATATGCAACATATCAAAAGTATATAAACTTCTTCAACCTGTGAAGACAACCAGTCAACAAATGACCACATGTGCTGCCATAAATATTTATCAGGATATATTTATCAGGCATGGGGAATTTCTGGCCTCTGGATCAAATTGGGCCCAGTAAGGGTCCTCATTTGGCTTATGGGGCTGTCCTCCCCCATATGACATAGAAAAAGAAAAGCTTTCTTCTTCATTAGTGTAAGTTGCTTCAATAAAATATATAATTGTATCTATTTATATGAAACATAGTTGCATATAATTTGAATCAGAGCAGATCCTCATTATGTAAACATCACCTACACTTTTAAAAAAAAAATCCAAAGACATGCTTTCTTGAAATATGAAGCACCAGCTCCAAAGCACCAGTTCTAAAAATCTGGGCCCTCAACCAATACACCTTAAGATTTGAAGAACTCTTCCCCAGCCATCACAAGTTTTCTGGAGATCCTGGCTATATCTAACACTATGCAAGCAGCATTGCACTCACACAAGAAGACATCTTCTTCCTCTTCTCTCCCCATGCCCACCCCCACCCCCATCCAAGTCTGCTCCAGAAGATACCCCAACCTTCTGGAGCAGATTTTGAGGGTGCACAGAGGGCTGCACGGGAGATCTGTTCCATTAGGCACACAGAAGTCTACTGCACACATGAAGCAGCATCACACATGAAGAAGCATAACCCACCCATTTCCCTGATCATTGTAAAGACCTACTTATTGCACTGGAAGAGCAGGAGACCAGACCCACCAGCACATCACAAACTACCCTAACAAATGACTTGCTGTCCAGGAGCACAGAGTATAAGCTTAAGAGTTCATGGTCTCTTAAGACTATGTGAGGAAGGTTCATAGCTCAATGGCAAAGCATCTGCTATGAATGCAAATGTTTCTAGGTTTAATTCTCAGCATGTCCAAGTAGGTCTGGGAATGTCCCCTATCTGAAACCCCGGGGCGTTGCTGCTAGTCAGTGTGGACAATACTGAGCAACATGGACCAGTGGTCTGATTCAGTACAAAACAGCTTTTCCTATGTTCCTAGCCAATATGATATATTAATATGAAATACAAGGAGGAAGGTTGGGCTCAAGTTTTTAGGCGATTTTATGTTGAAATCAGTATCAACCAAAATTAAAACATACTCCTTACTAATACAATTTATAATTTAGCTAATCTGTCAATTAATGCTTTCCTGTATTTCTCAGAAGGAAAGTAACAATTTCAAGACTACTTCAAAAAGGGTATCTGGAAGATTTCCAGAAGACTGAGGAAGCTTACCTCTCTTCCCTTGTGGTAGAGACACTGCTCAGCTACAGGAAAACCCGTCTCTGGATAAATTAACTCTTTTATGGATGCCACAGACACTGAAGAAGGCACCTCAAACGTCCTGCAGCCCACATAGTCATGAAGCACAGTCACTGTGGCTGTCCTACACCAACAATAAAGGAGAGGGCATCTTATTTGAATGAATGAAGAAAGAAAACAGCAATACAAAGCCAAGCAGAGCTAGACATCCTTTCTAATTAGAAACTACCTCTTATGTTCATAGGTGTATCACCTATGAACTACTAAAACCATCCAAAGGAGTGGCCCTGATCACATGCTGTAGTAATTAAAGTACTGTACTCTATGCACTGTGTGAATAAGTATCTCTTTCTACCTGTCATAAACCTATTTTCAATCAATTTCATTGAATGACTCTAATATTATCAGAAAAGGGTTACAATTTCTGCTCCTTAAATTATGAATGTTCAGAAGCCTACAGCCACTGAACTCCGTAGCTGTTTACCAAAGCACCAAAAGTATTTGTTTTTCTTTGCAGGAAAGATGCCCCAACCCTTGATCACTTTAGCAGCTGTTTTTGTACCTTCAGTTTTATGAAAACCTTTTTGAAACAGAGCACAAAGGCTGTATTCTAACAGTACTACATCACGGATTGCCTTCAACTAACCTTTGCTACAAGTAGCAATTAATGGCCATGATTAACTTAGGTATATTAATTTCAATGGGACTACTCTAAGTAAAAGTCGGTTGATGAAAACCTACATATTTATGATAGCTATCATCTTTAAGTTTCCTTCTTAAGAATTACTTTATCTGGCCCTTTGTTGTTGTTGTTGTTCAGTCGTTCAGTCGTGTCCGACTCTTCGTGACCCCATGGACCAGAGCACGCCAGGCACGCCTATCCTTCACTGCCTCTCGCAGTTTGGCCAAACTCATGTTAGTAGCTTCGAGAACACTGTCCAACCATCTCGTCCTCTGTCGTCCCCTTCTCCTTGTGCCCTCAACCTTTCCCAACATCAGGGTCTTTTCTAGGGAGTCTTCTCTTCTCATGAGGTGGCCAAAGTACTGGAGCCTTAACCTCAGGATCTGTCCTTCTAGGGAGCACTCAGGGCTGATTTCTTTAAGAATGGATAGGTTTGATCTTCTTGCAGTCCATGGGACTCTCAAGAGTCTCCTCCAGCACCATAATTCAAAAGCATCAATTCTTCGGCGATCAGCCTTCTTTATGGTCCAGCTTTTCACCCATTCCCGTCCATTTCAGTTCACTGATGCCCAGGATGTCAATGTTTATTCTTGCCATCTCATCTGGCCCTTACACTACCACAATACAGTAGGGGCAAAATCTGGTCTTTCAAATTTCAGCAGTGCCCTGTGCAAAGCCAAAATTTGGCGCCACCCTACTTCTCACCTTCCGTTCTGCTCTATTCACTACATTATAGTTGCGATGCCCTGTGATGCCCCTTATGCTCAGCACCCAGTGCGGGGGGGGGGGGGGACCTGTTCTGCTGCCCAACCAAGAATGGGATACTCAGCAAGAGTCCTGTGTCAGAAGTTTAACACACTTATAGCAGCAGAAGCATTCCTGGTCCACTGCCAATAACGTCAGCTGCACGAAGCAGACATGGAAAGTGAGGATTGTAAGGTGTGTGTGTGTGTGTGTGTGTGTGTGTGTGTGTGTGTGTGTGTGTGCTCACACCTCTGCACGGGATAAACAAGGCAGAGAAAGGCAGGCAGCCACGCACACGATCGACCTTCAGTATCCATCGCGTCTGCGGCCCTTGAAAGCTCATGACACAACCAAGCTGCAAGGCTTGAAGGCACCACGCGGGACCCGTGTGTGTGGTGTGTGCTTCCCGCCCCCGCCCCCCTTGCACGACACGTGTAGCCCAATCCTAGGTCCCACTCCTTCCTGAGTAAAAAGAGGGTCAGGAAGCGCCTCGAGGGGGCGGAGAGAAGCCAGCCGACCCCCGACCCCCCACCCCTTTCTCCCTCGCCCCGAGGCGAACAGCCCGGCCTCACTCACATGCCCCGCCGCCCGGCCTCCTCCGCGCCAGCCAGGCCCGCTCCGTCCGTGACAGGCAGCTCGAAGCGGCGCCGCTCGCGCCCGCCAGATTAGAAAAAGACCGTTAGCCGCGACGCCCGCCAGGCCTCTCTCTCTCAGCCCGCCTCCTCCTGGCGACGCCGGTTCCGCACATGGGGAAGGGGTGGGGACTTGCCCTGAGGAGGACGGGCAGCAACCGTCGGCGGAGGGAGGCGAGAGGCGATCCTCCGCCGCAGGGGAGGGACGAAGGGAGGGAGGAGGGAAAAGCTGGCGGGTGCCGCTGCCGCCGGCGCCGCCGAGGAGAGTCGAGTGGCAAGCCGGCGTGGAAGGAAGGGGCGGGGAGGGCCGGCAAACGCAGGATGAGAGCCCCGTCCCCGCAGACGCTTCGTTAAAAACAATAGCAATCGTGGCGATAAATCTCCTCACGAAGCGCTCGCCCTGCGGCGCGGCGTGCGCAGAGGACCCACGCCCTCTTCTGCCGCTCGTCCCCCTTGAACAAAGGCGGCAAATGCGCGCGCAGATGCTGCTAGGAACCTAGGGAGCTGCCGAGTACAGAGTACAGGCCTTTGGTCCGTGTGTAGCCCCGTGTTGTCGACTCTGGCTGGCAGTAGCACTCCAGCGTTTGAGGCAGGGGGTCTCTCCCAACCCCACTAGGGAGATGCCGAGCGAGGGTTGAGCCCGAGACCTGAATGCACAGGTGATGCAAAGGTGATGCGCATCCTTACTGCATGATAAACAACAATAACAAATATGGGAAAGGGCCATAACTCAGGGAAAGAGCATCTGCTTTGAATGCAGAAGAGCCCAGGTTCAATCCTGGCCATCTCCATATAGAGCTGGGAGAGACCCCAGTCCTGGAGAGCTAAGCTAGATGGCTGGTATGAGCGCTCAAAGGCAGCTTCCTATGTTGGTGAGTAAGCCCCAGTATCAACCTACAACCTTAGCAAGTGCTGCCCTAGAAAGAGCACAATTCTGAAACAAGTCAGACAAGGGGCAGCAATATCTTTGTACATACTTTATGAGCCATTTTAAGTTAACTTTAATGTGCTTTTTTGCACTCGTGTGCATATATTCCCATATAGAAACACATTATCGTGAATTATGAACTGTCAATACCACTTTTGAAACTAGAAACACGTCAAAGGGTAGGGGCACTGATCCTTACTGGAGCAAATGGTACGTACAGTACATTAATTTTCACTCTCTTCAAAAATCACATCCTTGGTCATGCCCTTGACTGCAGCATATCATGCCAAAGTTCACATCACATTAATTAATTCCCACCACTTGATTCCATACTTAAAACCACTCTTTCTAAGCATGCACAATTTTATTCCATTCATATAACTGCAAAAGAAATACATAATCCTTTTAATCATGCTTTCAAAAAATGTTAGGCATTCTTAATCCAAAATACAGGATCTTATTTTGAAAATACAATTAGGTCTTTCAAAAAGACATTTAAAATTTGAAATACTGATACATCATTTCTATGTTTGCAAACTTAAAACACTTTTTTTAAAATTAAGATTCCCTTTTTGACCTAAGGAAGAGTAATTTCAATGGCCAATCTTTCTAGTGTATCCCCACCCCCAAAAATAAATTGTAATATTAAAAACAAGTTGTGGATGTTTTTACCTTCTCACAAATAATACCGGTAGTTTAAGCCTAATTTTTAAAAATCTGAGTGAAACCCCAAGGGAATTAAAGTAAGTAGAATGTGATTTCCTGAGCTGGAATTTGTCCAAGTCACTGAATGGAACAAAGAAACTAATTCATATGAATTGCCATGGGATTTAACATGAACACAAGTGACCAAGCATCTGAGTGTTGTCTTCAATAAAAGCAGTTGTAAAGCTCATGCTTTATAGAAAGCTTTATAAAGTGGTTAACAGTCAGATCAATTAATAGGCAGTCTTTATAAGGGTGTAAAATGGACTAAGAAAACTGCTGAATACAATGCAAGGGAATACATTCTGGGACTTTATGCAGATGATACTGTTTTATGCACATCAGACCCAGTTAATGCTGAAAGGTTATTGAGTATAGAATTGGAGACCCTTTTTAATGTCTCTGGACTTAAGGTAAATTTTCAAAAATCAAAAGTACCTTAACATTCTTCCATACTCCCCCACAACTTAAGGAAACCTTATCCAAAATACCTTTTACTTACTGTCACCTAAGCAATACACATTACTATACATAATTTAATATCGGTATAAATTGTAATAATTTTGGTATACAGGCGGCAACCATTTTGTGTGAGGGTTCTATTCCTGACCACTGCGCATGTCAGTGGAGCGCACATAAGCCCATTCCTCTTCCGTTCTGCCCTCTCCTGGGTTCAAAAGGAGCCATGCAACGGCAGTCATGTGTCAACAGGACACATGCAAAGTGGTTACTGCCTGTATACACTTCGACACAACTTTGTTAAAGTATTCAGAAACGTTTCTCCAAGTGCTTTTTGGTTTTTGGTTTATGTAATTGTTGCATGTCATATGCTCTAATGTAAACAACGATAACTCAATGCAACAATGTTAAGCAGTTTAAAGATGCAAATGAATAAAAAAATGTTACAAAAATCAAACAAACTGCTGAATAGATCAATCAGCTCTACACTGCATTTTATATGTTTAGTATCATGTTTGTAATGGACAGCATTCCACACTTGGATCCATGTTCAGCAAAGAAGAGCAAATCTCTCCAACTACCAACCTACCCAATCAGAGGAAAATGAGTAAGTAACCACGGGTTCCTTTCTTAGCACACCCACTGATTTCTTGTGCCATACTAAGAATGCCATGATTTCCTGTGCAAAGTCCTTGATTAAGGCAGGAACCATGTGCACAGTGTCTTGTGAAGTCCCCTTTCTCCTCTCACCTATATATTATCAGCTCTAATAAGGTTGAGATGGAATTGAGAAGATAGGTGGGGGAGAGGGAGTACTTGAACTGATGCAGGCTTCTGTTCCCGCCTCCCTATCTGGCAGATTTTAGAGCTGACGGCTCAGATTTTCTTTACACAATGCAGGAGTACCACACATGCCCTTCAAGTGGTGGATACAAAGATTTTTCTCCCTGTTGCATTATTTTGCAGTGTTAACAGAGTAGGTCCAGAAGAGCCAGCCATAGATCCCTCTTGCTGGCAACTATTTAAAGTCTCAGCAATTCTCAAAACAGATCAATATTTTAGCTCAAAAGTAAGATACTTGATAGCCCATCATAGGAATTATTGCTTGTATTCAGACATTTTGGTGTACTTAGAAGAGTAAGAACAGAATATGAAACAAAGTATGTGTTCTTGCTGTTGAGAAAATGCCAAGTACAAGAAGTACACATACCCAGGGCTGAAGTAATTTACATAAATGCAACAGGGATGGATGAAAGAATTCTCTTTCCCCCCCCCAACTATTTCAAATGCAAAGGTAATTTATAGATATTCATTTAATGACCTGCTCCTTTAAGTCTTAAAGTGTGCTGGCCACTGTTGTGGAAATTAAACATCTTGAATCACTAACTTGAATCACGACCCAGAACTGTGGGAGTGGAGTCCTCTGCAATTTTGTGGGCTTTATCATAAAACCAAGAGCCCAATGACCTTTTGTTGGCGTTAGCAAATACCGGTAACACTGATTCTTAATGACTAGGGGTTTTTGTACTTATTTAGATAAACCATGTACTGCAATAATCTGCAACTGTATCGTAAGTATTACTGGACATGTCTACAAATAAACATATTGGAAAGATCCGGGGGTTGAATAAATGTGAGCATTAGGAAATAAATTGGGGATTACTAATGCAACGAAACATCTACTGCAGTAAGAGACCTACAACTGCAGCTGCTTCTGCAGTGCTGGCAGGAAAATGCCAATGACTCAGCAACCACATTTAAATGTGAAACAATGTCCTGCTATTATGGAACTTTTTTGTACTACAATAAACAGTGCTTACATTTCAGTCATTTATATCTAAACCAAGTCCTCTAATGGCTTTTTAATGCCACTATTTTTAAATTTCATACTCATAGCAGCAGAAGACTTTCATGATGATTTAAGTTTCTATTTGAATCACAAAGTACCTACAGGCTGGTCAATATGTGAAAGAAGTGGCTACATGCATCCTCTAGATTCAGAGGCACCAAATGCCAATAGCAATTGGTAGCCAGAAAGGGGAAGGACCATAGCTCAGTAGAGAGCATCTGCCTGGTATGCTCAAAGCCCCAAATTCAAACTCTGGAAAGCCACTGGAAGCCAGTGGAGACAGTACTGAGCTGCATGGGCCAGTGGCTTAACACAGTATAAGGCAGTTTTCAGCCTTCCCATGCTCTTGCCTTTATGTCTTGTTTGTGGGGCTGCTGTATTTGTTATTGACCTCATGTAAGCCACTCTGGGAGCCTTTTCAGCTGAAGAGCATGGTAAAAATGCTTTAAATAAATAATCACTCAAACATTTGCTGTCAATGCAAGCAATCTTGGCAGTCCCTAGATGCATGCTCAACTCACATAGCATGTCAACCCTACCCAGCATATGTAGGTCAGCATACACATTCACCATCAACAATAAAACAGCAATATAAACTTCTACTCCTCAGAACATTGTTTGAAAAATAAAATGGCCCTGGAGAAGACAGGATTTGGTTATCCACAATTTGGATCAGAAATCCAGAGGCCGGGGGGGGGGGGGGATTCATGGGGACCCTTTGGCCTCCAGATCATAGAATCATAGAGTTGGAAAGGATCCAAGGGTCATCTAGTGCAACCCCCTGCAATACAGGAATCCCAGCTAAAGCATTATATATGTCAGACTACACTCTCATCGTTGCTGACCATTGGCCATGCTGGCTGGGGCTGACAGCATTTGGAGTCCAACAACATACAGAGAGGACCACAGGTTCCTCATCTCTGCCCTAGATTCCAGGGAAGGCAGAAGAAATCTGGTGCCCTTCATTTCTAGTACATTCACAGGACAACTTTCTTTCTTTCTTTCTTTCTTTCTTTCTTTCTTTCTTTAATCTGACTTGTAGTTGAAGCATGTTTACCAGTGTAACTCTTACAAAGCAATTGTCATACCACAATAAAATGTCAAGTTGCAGAAAATAGCCTACACTTAAGCGCACACAGCAACGAGCTACTAGAATACAAACAAAATTATGAAAAACATCAAAACAACTACTGCACTACCTCCCAAAACAATTTTAGAGGTTAACAGATTGGCTTGCATTTTGTTCTGGGTAAATAATATATCTCAACAACAGCTTACATTAGAATGCTTAATTTATAAAACACCCCCATGGTTTTGTCTCTGAGATCAAGTGGCATGAAGGTCTTCCTAATGTGAAGTATTAATAGAAGACTTTTCCTTTGCATAGGAAGTTATCCACCTAAGCTGCTCTGACTGGCAAGAACTCTCCAGGCTCTCAGACACAGGTTTCTCACATTACCTGCGAAGTCATTTAACTGGAGGTGCTGCCTGGGCGTTGAACTTTGAAACTGCCTGCATGCAATATATGCACTCTACCACTGAGCTACAGTACCTACAGTTTGGGTCTTTCAACAGCTTTTGAAATCGACTTTTTTGAAAGAGCCAATGTCATCAGCTTTGGGGCTACTCTTGTTTGTGAAGCCACTGGATATTTTTATTTGACTTTATGCTTACTTAAAATTTGATGTATGTTAATGAACTCTGAATTGTTGATCATTCTTTTGTTGTGATGTTACGGTGATAGTATACTTTTTATTACATTGCATTCTTATACTGTACCAGACTATTTTTTTGTTTTTTAATGTGAACTGCTTTTAGCACAGATGTATTTGTGGAAAATGTGATATATAAATAAATTGACACTGAAATCAAACCTGAGTGCAGAAATGACAGCTGAAGTCCCATTCAGAACTGAAACGCTTTTACACGTTTGACATTGGTAAGTATAAGAATTCATGGTTTCCCTAGTCAGGTATTCATTCATATTTTTTTAAAAAAAATGTTGTCTTGGGGCTTGAGCCAATATCTTGTTTAATATCTCACAGTGGCTATTAATTTATTATTGCAGCTAGCATTTTCACAGCTGCCAAAACTTACTACTCCTGTGCAGATTCTTTATGGACGGGTGTCATGGACATGCCTGTGATCTAATAGAACTATCAATAGATCTGTTGAATCACAAAAATGCAATGCTTCAATTCCAGGACTGAACCTCTGAAGATTTAGAAAACAGCATGTGGGCCTGAAGCAGGGGGAGGGCCTTCCATTGGCCGGGAGGAAAGATCTTTCCACAGATCCCAATTCCTCTCCCTTGCTCCAACATCTGTGTCCCATGAATTCCAACCTCTCTGTGGCCAGCTTCTATTTCAGTCCATGACCAAGGACTAAACCATGCTATGGGGGAGATCCTCAATTAGACCATTTGTTGTTCTTTTTAAATGACAGGCAACCATGTCAGTTTGATCAGAGAAGCTGTGCTGGGGGAGGTGTTTGACCCTTTCCCCCATGCACTATTTTCTGAATGAACACCCCCTCCTCCCTGCTACTTTTTGCTCCAGGAGGAGAAAAGTAGGTTAAGCACAACAATTCTTTTCAAAGTGGCAGACTACTACACCTCTGTTTTATTAACAAAGAAAATGCTGGGAGATATGCCCACTGAAGTCCGGTGCAATATGAAGTTTGGTCCCAAGAAGAACAAAACATCCAAGGTATACATATCCTTTCTCTGACCTTGTGACAGTAACAAAACATGCACATTGTTTTATGTAAGTATAGCAATTTGTACTATTCATTCTGAATTCCAGATATACCCTGTTTTCTGGTTGTCAGTTTAGAAGGCGGGTGAGCAGCACATGGATCTAAAGCTTTTATCATTGAAAGCCTTCCAAATAAAACCATAAAACTAGTTAAGTAGTCCCCCACTAAATATTTAAATAAGATAAAACAAGCACTTTAATGTTATATCAATCTTTTATAAAACTAAGGAGCTAGCTAATGCTTTCCAAAGGTTGTGCTCACCCAAGGTCAGCTATTTCCCCCCGCTGCCCCCCACCCACATATTGATTTAACCATTTTTGTTACATGCATTAAATTCAGGAATAAAGTTTACTGTGATCAGCAATGTGAAAGGGATGGGGCTATTTATGACGCAAAAGTAACAGCAGCAGGAATGGAGTCATTTCTGATGCATGTTATGTGAAAATGAAATGTGTCATCCCATCAGTGGCATGAAAACAACTGAATATTTGGAGTGAAACAGAAACCATGGATTAACATTCAGCTGTCTCCTCACATTTGAGAATCCTTAAAGACCCTGAATCGGAGGGCATATTTATAATGTATTAAGCTCTTGTGCAAGGCAAATTAAATCCTTGCTGGCAGTGGCGGGGGGGGGGGTTGTGCAGTAGAATTGGGCCAATCACAGCAAAACAGACTAGAGACATGGGCTTGAAATCAATGGTGTTTTAAATTCGATCGATGTCATCACAGAAGTGGTTGCCTGGAAATGTTTGTAGGTTCTCTTATTGCCCTCTTTTTGATAGCCAACCTCAAGTTGAAATATTTGCATAGGCAACACACGGGCCTTTTTGATGAAGTTAAAAAAAGAAAGGCTGTGCAGCAACACTAGTCAAGGAGCAGTGCTCACACTACACCAGGAATGCTGGTGTACACTTAATAAGCATTGGGAGAAATAATAGCACAACCCTAGAGTGAAGTCAAGGAAGGCCATATCTGTTTGTCAGGCTGCAACAAGTAAAAGGTAAAGGGACCCCTGACCATTAGGTCCAGGCGTGTCTGACTCTGGGGTTGCAGCGCTCATCTCGCTTTATTGGCCGAGGGAGCCGGCGTACAGCTTCCAGGTCATGTGGCCAGCATGACTAAGCCACTTCTGGTGAACCAGAGCAGCACATGGAAACGCCGTTTACCTTCCCGCCAGAGTGGTTCCTATTTATCTACTTGCACTTTGACGTGCAAGGTGCTAGGTGGGCAGGAGCTGGGACCGAGCAACAGGAGCTCACCCCGTCGCAGGGATTCAAACCGCCGACCTTCTGATCAGCAAGCCCTAGGCTCTGTGGTTTAACCCACAGCGCCACCTGGGTCCTGCTGCAACAAGTAGGCAGGGCCTAATTTGAACACCACAATCGGGACTGAAGTGAATCTTGTAGAAATCGAAGCAGTTCTTCCAAAATGGCCATTTGACTTGAAAACATTTGACAAGAAAGCACCCCTTTTGTGAAGGGTCGGTGTCCCAGATTACACAAACTTTCGAAACAACCCTGTGGGGGCCAACTAGGAAACCCTGGGAGG
This sequence comes from Darevskia mixta, assembly GCA_034641385.1. Classification (NCBI taxonomy): domain Eukaryota; kingdom Metazoa; phylum Chordata; class Lepidosauria; order Squamata; family Lacertidae; genus Darevskia; species Darevskia mixta. Next base: position 22,998,321 of record JAWWNH010000014.1, on the reverse strand, counting down.
CTTGAGTTTCCTGTAGTTCTGCAGTCTCCATACCAACAATAACTTGATTTCTTACATGCCCTTCATCACTGAGATCTATCCCAGCCTGCATCTGTATTGCAACAGTTTTTAGATGCTTTAATTGCTTTATCACTTGTGTGTTTGTCACCTTGGGCTTCTTTGGCATATCCTTTGGGCAGGATATAATAATAATAATAATAATAATAATAATAATAATAATATCAATGTCCCAGAGCAGGTTATATAAATATAAAAATACCATATTAAAACCTTTTTAAACAATTTACTGTCAAGAGAATAAGATTAGAACTGCCTCATGATTAGACCTGTTGAAACCAATGAGAAATTGTTAATGGATTCAACCCAGCATGCTTAGAACTAATAGCCCAGCTGTGAGTGCTTAGAACAGTTATACCAACTGTACACCAATATAATGTCAAAACTGTGACATTTACACTAGTTTTGCAGGCTAACGTGCAATGTTTAGGATCGTGACGTAGATTCATTGTCTTTTTAGGGAGGCATACATTCTGATCAATACTCAAGCAAGATATGGAAGCTAAAACCCACTGGATAGCTCAGTTGGCTTGAGCATGGTGCTGATAACACCAAGGTTGCAGGTTCGGTCCCCGTATGGGACAGCTGCATATTCCTGCATTGCAGGGGGTTGGACTAGATGAACCTCAGTGTCCCTTCCAACACTACAGTTCTATGATTCTATGATTTCACTGAGGATTGATTACTTGCAAGCTACACAAGAACCTTAAAGAATTGTGGAAACGTAGTCTGGAGAAGGTGCTGTCGAAGCTTATAAGTTCTCACAAAACTACAGTTTCTAGGATTTGGGGAGGGGGGCAGTGAGATGACCAGGAAGGGCCATAGCCCAGTGGTAGAGCATCTGCTTTGCATACAGAAGGCCCAGATTCTGTTCCAGGTGTCTCCAAGTAGGGCTTGGAGTATCTCCTATCTGAAACCCAGAGGAGCCACTTCCAGTCTTGGCCTGACTCAGGTAGCTTCCTATGTTCCTATGTCTCTTAACCCAATCTAGGGGAGCTTCCAAACCTGTTGTTTACTGAGCATTCATCCTGATATGTCAACACAGAGATTGGATGAATCTGACAGCTAATGGTACACTTTCCATTGCCATTTTTGTCACTTATCGGAATTTTTGCCGCTAGAAAAGTGATGGTATAATCACACTGGAAAGAGTGGGATAACAATCGAATAGCCAAGAAGCAGCCTGTTTGGAAGCACTTATTTAGGGCTGCACAATATATCTATATATTGTCTGAAACCAGTTTGAAGTCCATATCATGATCTTGGTTCATAATTTTTGACCTGGCAATATATCATGAATCATGATGTGTGTGCGTGTGCTATGCAAAAATCACAATGTGCGAAAAACCGTGAAGCCAGCCAATGCTTCTCTCGATTCCTGCAGCCCCTGTTATCTCTGCTGGCTCATCTCTTCCCTGCCTCATGCAGCGGGCAGCAAATCACAAGAGCAGGCACCAGCAAAAATCACAGTGCAGGAAAAACCGTGATACCAGCCAGTGTCTCTACATAGCTCAATTCCTTATTTCAGACATCGTGATATATCAGTATATTGCAATGTTTAGATGATGATATATCACATCACAATGTTGAAAATCAGATATTGCCCAGCCCTACTCATATTGCAGCTATACCTTGAGAGCAGAGGGTTCATACATTACTCACTCACATATACTCCCAAACCACGGATTTGCCTGGGTTTACAATCCTGAGTTGCAGGGCAAGTGCAAAACCATAGTTTGGTGTTTTGGGTGTAATGGGAAATCATAATTTCTCACAAACAAGGAAGTAACTAACTAACTAAGCAAAGTGCAAAAGGTCAGGAAGAGGCATAAAAGGGGAAAGTGCAAGTGCAGAAGCACAGGCCCAGGGTTTGTCTCCTTGGTACCAAACCATAGTTGGACGTTACATGTAAACCAATCCTGTGTGTGTGTGTGTGTGTGTGTGTGTGTGTGTGTGTGTGTTCACATCTGCCCCATTTTCTTCCCATGGAAAACAAGGAGTAAGATCCGATAATACTCACAAGTCTACTTTTATCGGGAAGTTTTACATTAGTTATTTACCTGAGGCTGTCGTTGTTCTTCATGCTTTCTGTGGCCATGATATCTTCCCACTAGGAATACAAAGCAGACATAGATGGAGTTGTTTCCTTTTTTCCTTCTGTTACTGTACATCAGTCTCTCATCTCAAAAGAGAGAGAAAGAGAGCTCATGTGGAACATTTCACTAATTTCTTAAGCCTTTCGGCCCCAAATCACGCTGTAGTTTCCCCTTGTTGCTCCTTCTTCAGCTCCTTCTTCAGCTTCCTTCAAATCTTTCTCTGTGAGTGACTCTTCAGAGGGCTTGGCTTTCTTGCATTCATCTGTGGATTAAGCAGAGTGGTTGTGCCAGGAGCATTATATGGATTTGTTCCACAGCTTGAAGGAACGTCACATCATTCTCTCTCTTACAGTAGGTGAACTTTATCTCTTGCTGAAAGTAAGTGAGAATGTGGAAGCTGTTACTTTCTTATTTTCTGGGATCCAAATGTTTGCACTCGGGTATGCCCTGTTTCCTCCTCTGGGTTTGCTAATGGCCATGTCTTAACATTAGATCTGTGCTCCTGATGGATAAAAAAGAAAATGAGTATGTCAGAAGATTGGCATGAATTGCAGATTGAAACTACCTCTGAAGGGTATGGAAATGTCATTTCCTCTGAAGACATCACTGCAGTTTCTGGCTATTATGAGTCATGCTTCTAATTATAAATTCCTCTGCGCAGTATTGTGCTTGTAATCACAGGGAGAGCAAGAAAAAAAAGTTAAGGACTTTTCTTTACCTTTTACGGTGCAATCACAGGAAAAATGCAAGTATCCACTTTCTGTAGAAGACATTGTGTATTAGTTAAAAGCTAGAGATCTACTTTATTCTTGTCCAAGGTGATATACTATTTAACCCTTGCTAACATTCTGCTGCGTGGGGGAAAGATCATTTGAGCATATTAAAGAAGGAATATTTTTCACTTACAGGGAGAAAAACGGCTTGCGGGTATATGGTCTGATCTGATCACAGAAGAATGTAATAAATGGGGTCTTCTGAAGATGTATACTGGGATTGGTGCTTTGTAACTTATTCATTCAGGAGTGAGCAACAGGAAGGCCAAGTTGCTCACTCTATCTATTCAGGGTAGTAAAAACAAAAGGGGATTGTGAAGAGCTCAAACGGGAGCTTTAAAGGGGGCTAAGTGAGCTTCTTATAGATGTTTAGTTACAGAGGCAGGGATGCCTTTAGTCTCATCCAAGAGACTAACATTCATATGTTGTTCGGTCCAATTGATTTAAGTGGAAATTACATTAATGTCAGCATGTTTAGGAATATAGCTTTACATAGGAAAAGTGCAGTATGTTCAAAACCTTTCCATTGAAATATAAAGATTTCACATTACAAGCATTAGCCAAACATTAATTCAGGACATCTTTCTTAAGCTAATTTTTGGACAACCATACCTGATAAAATAAATGTGTGTGTAATTCTCCTCAATATGCCACATGTACACATACATTTCATTATTCATTCTATGTTTATTTTTGTTTTCATGCACACAGAGAAACCTTTGCACAGAATAACTCAGTGCCAGAGAAATGCAGAATTGACTCAAACTCAGCAGTAGCAATTTTATTAGAGTCAGCAAGAATTAGATTCAGCAGAAGATTAGATAACAGGTGTCAGAAATGGCATGAAGCAAGTGTGATATTTACTAAGCTGCAGTATAATCAGGCTATATACTATTCAACCCACTGTTGAGTGATCTCTCTTCCACAATCAAAACATCTCAGTTCCATTATTCAGTGCCATCAGTTGCAAGTAGTTCAATACACTCAATACAGCCAGTTCACCCAGAGTTGGTATAGATATAAGACTAGACCACCAAGCTTGGACACTTCCTTCCCTCTTACTCTTATTTATTTTATTTATTAAATTTATATCCCACCCTTCCTTCCAAATGAGCCCTTGCGTACAGTATTGCACTGCTTCCTTACCGTATACCCTTTAGAAGCAAACCACACTTCCCCTAGTTTCTGATCCTGGTTTTTAGTGCTCAACCATTGTTTGCTGGTTCAGATGAAAGGGCTTGGAGGAGAAGAGGGAGCATGTAAGCCCAATAATCTAATCAGGTCCATAGTGGCTGGGGCAACCCAGTCAAATGGGCAGCATATAACTAATAAATGATCATGATCATGATGTAAGCCAAGGTTGAGGCTGGGAGACATGTAGCTTCCTCAGGGATTGCAGAGATAAAAAGTATGCTCCCAGTGGTCTTATCAGAAAGGGAGTTTATCACATGAGAATGAAATGGGCAGAGAGAAAGGAGACCACGTGTGCTACCTCAGTTCCTTGGAGGAATGGTGGAATTAAAAACATATGTGCTGGATTAAAAGAGGGAACGGTATAGCAAACTGATTGGGCTGACAATGTTCTAACATGCACTTTCCCCAGCCTGAGAAGACCAGGCCTGTTTAAGGGACTTGTTGCCTGGAGACAATTTTGCCCAAAGGTTTGATATATACACACTACCTTCAAAAGACTCTTGGGATAAAGAAAAACCCCACTGGATTGGTCTGAAAAAGGGAAAATGGTGCTGCCGAAATGTCAGTGCTCTTTATTTAAAGATAATTGCCTTGACTGCTATTATTCTAAGCAGAAATCACCCATTTTCAGAAACTTTGGATGAAACTACATTGCTCATTAAAACATGTGCCAGCACCCCTGGGTCAGACCAAAGAAACTTCAGACACATGGAGCTGCCAACCATAATGAGTATTCCATTCATTCATGGGCCGGGGAATCGCATCTCACTGTCTCTCCCTCATAATGATCTGGCTGCCAGCCAACCAGCCTTTAGCCCCACTGAAACCCTATTCTTGCATCCAAGACAGCTGACCCAATAATGAGAAGCCAAAAAAAGAAAAGAAGGGAGGAAAGAGTTTATAATGAAATGAAATAAAGGATATGAAACATATTTGTTTACCGCAAATTTTCACTAGATGAATCTGTTTAAAACAAATAAAAATGATCAAGGAAGAATTGTTCGGATGACAGGAGGAACCAATAAAACATGAGAGGTTTTGCCATGGAATCAAATTGCCTTCCCATCCATAGAGGACAAAAATATGGAATCTGTTCTTTGTGTTTTAGTTTGGTATTAAGTCTGTATTAGGCTTGAATCCAAGTAAGCTTCTGAGCATCCTCTGAACTGAGTTCCACTTATAGGGCATCAGAAAAGGGAGGTAACTTTCACTGAATTCCCCACTCAGTCCCTTTTACCCCCTGATAATCTGCTGTGAATTACTGTGAGGACATTCTGGATCAGCATGACAAATGGGGCTAGGGACTTAGGGGGCAGGAAGAATTGACAAAAAAACACCTTCCCTCCTGATGGCAGGATCCTGTTCGTAAGCATTCACTCTGTTGGTGAATTCCTCCCTCCTACAAAAGCACAATGAGCTTGATAGCATACATCCAAAAACACGTTTGCATTTATGCACACCTCCATTGTTTTGCTTCAGCATGGTAGAATAAAAGGGAACTCTAAGAAGGTATTGCAGCCAAGTCCTCAGAACATGAAGCAGCTGGCTTTCGTTTCTGCTAAAACAAAGTAGCAGGCGGAGTCGGTGGTTCATGAGTGTAATGGCACATTTTCACTATTAAAGCTATTTTTTTAAAGGCTTTACTGGTAATGGTGTCATCAGGGCAGGGCTTTGGAGCCAAAGTCCAGAGCCTCACTCAGCAAAATGAACAGGGCAGCCCTCAAGCATAGCAGTGCTGACCTGCCACATTTCAAATTATGTAAAGGAAAAGTGGCCACCTCATGAGAAGAGAAGACTCCCTAGAAAAGACCCTGATGTTGGGAAAGGTTGAGGGCACAAGGAGAAGGGGACGACAGAGGATGAGATGGTTGGACAGTGTTCTCGAAGCTACTAACATGAGTTTGGCCAAACTGCGAGAGACAGTGAAGGATAGGCGTGCCTGGCATGCTCTGGTCCATGGGGTCACGAAGAGTCGGACACGACTGAATGACTGAACAACAACAACAACAAAAGGAAAAGTAATGCAGATTATCATCTGAAGAGGAGATCATCTAAAAGGCTATTAAGTCCAGAGTGTGAAATTACCTAACTATACCATTATACCATGAAGGAGAAATGAGACAATAGCCAGGATGGTGGACCACATGAGTCATCCGTCTAGACCAGTTGTAGAAAGATGCACCCATCATTACTGAGGCTCGCTTTTTCTTAACTGTCAGAAGCTAGAAATGGGAAGATTCATTACATTTCTATTGTAATTTTCTGTAGTGGGTCACATGGGAAATTGCACGCATGCACCTACACTATTTCCACTTCGGGGGGCTTGCTCAGTTGCCAGATGAAATATATTGCAAGATGAGGTCCTAAAATATTCAAACTGCCATGAAGTAACAGAGTCACACCGCAGTTCAAGATGCCTGGTTGCAAGTTGCAAGCATTACCTTACGCTTGTAATAAAAAAACTAAGTAGAACTCAGGAAAGAATTCATTACAGTGGTACCTCGGGTTAAGTACTTAATTCGTTCTGGAGGTCCGTTCTTAACCTGAAGCGCACTTAACCTGAAGCACCACTTTAGCTAAAGGGACCTCCTGCTGCCGCTGCGCCGCCAGAGCACGATTTCTGTTCTTAGCAGAGTTCTTAACCTGAAGCGTACTTAACCCGAAGTACCACTGTATTAATAAACCACAGGTCTTTTCAGCCAAACGGGGCCCAGAAAATTCCCAGCTGTATACCATTTGCTGACATAAGAAGAATGGCATGCAAGCCCACTCCCCCCCCCCCAAAAAAACACGACCACATGTAGCTACATGGTGTACATATTTAGCCAGGAAATTTAGCTGAGTGACTCTCGCCTTTTGATGTATGAATTCCACATGGCATCTGAAACTTGTACTATGCTGAAAATGTGTCTCTAGCAATAGTGGAGATTAGGGCCACAACTTTGCTGCATGCCACAAACGCATTTTTAAGAGAGACACGGCCACCCCTCAAAGATTAGAATGTTCAATTGCTTGTCTTGTGTGATTAAACACCATTCCAATAATGTCAGGTCGCATGTGCTGAAAGCCGATATTAATGACAGCAACTGAATCTTTGTGGGATTTTTAAAGAAAAGTCTTAAAAGGAACTCTGGGTGTACAATTGGGCCATATTTTTGAAGGTTTTCTTTCCCCCAACAAAATATTTTTAGTTCTGTATTGTGTGCTGTTGATACTTGAGCAGAGCTGAAATTTCTCAGAAGACATTTTTAATAATAAATTGTCTTTGATTTTTCTCTCCATTACCCTAAAAAGGTCACTTCGCAGAATTTTCTTTAAATATACAACAACATTTTTTCATGGGTGGTGACTGATATTTCATACAGAGAATACTGCAAAACTATGCTAGGTTCCATCCATTGCGATCCTGAAGTTAAATCTTGTGATAATATTTGATTAAGTATAGATCCTTTCTTCTTTTTTCGAAAGTATTTTCTTGCACTACAGAATTTTAACCCTAGGAATTTCAGTATTCCAAATCAACTCCTCAATATGCTATTGACTCTAGTTCAGCTTTGACATTGTCGATAGATAGAAAGATAGATATTGACAGAATCCAAAACACAACTACAGTTTTCAGGAAGATCCTCATTTTTACTGCAGCTATCCACCCCATTCAGGAAAGCTGCACATCTTCAGACAAAGTGTTCCAGGGACTAGTTCCAACCTTTTAATCAATAATTTAGAATAATTTGTAACAGGGGATCATAACCACTGAACAGGCCTATAAATAGCTTTGTATAACAGTTTCATTAGGCCTTTTAAATGTGGAAATAATAATAAAAGCACACATCTGGACACACTTTACCCTTCGGGCCAAGGGGTGTGTACATGTAACTGTTATGGGTGTTGAATTAAAACAGTAGGCAGACATAGGGCAAATGTAGAGTTGGGGGACAGTCTAGACAGTGCTTTAATTAGAAAAGGTAAAAAAAAGGTAATGGACCCCGGGACAATTAAGTCCAGTCGAATTCAACTATGGGCTGCAGAACTGGGGCATTTGTCCCCAGACAGCTTTTCCAGGTCATGTGGCCAGCATGACTAAACCACATCTGGCACATGAAACACTGTGACAAGTGCCAGAGCACATGGAAATACCGTTTACCTTCCCGCCACAGTGATACCTATTTATCTACTTGCATTGGCATGCTTTCAAACTGCTAGGTTGGCAGGAGCTGGGACAAAGCAACGGGAGCTCACCCCATCACACGGATTCAAACTGCCAAACTTAGAATCGGCAAGCCCAAGAGGTTTGGTCGTTTAGGCCACAGCGCCACCCACATGCCATTAGTTTGTGCTAGAAAGCAATGTCTTGTACACTTATATTTTTTCATGGGTTAGGAAGAAGGGGAAATATACAGCACAGCAATATTTCAGATATACAGAGTATTTTCTTGCATTTTATGGTTTGGACACAGCAGAGATGCAGGATTCAACTAGATTATACTTCCTAGCACTAAGTACTGTTTGTAATTACATCACCACTATCTACAATTTCTTTGTTGCATTTACTTGTAGATTTAGATGACCAATCAACACAGCTAATAACCTGGTGCAGCTAACATCCCTCATATCCTTATTCTGTTTAAGCTTCGGCCAAGGGTGAGATACCCAGTGTTTTTTACAACATCTAGAATTTATGCATTCATGAGCACAGGTTACAACAAGGGTCCTGAACATTTTCAGGCTTGAGGGTATATTTTTTTAGAAATCTAAGATACTGTTGTGGGCACTAACCACTTTCCAGAGGAAAAACTGCTCAGACCTGACCCCACCCCCAAAAAACAGGCAGACCCTACACACCCCAAAACATATAAAACAAGACAACTCCCTCAATGACCACCCCCCCCCAAAAAACAACCTATAACCAAAGGAAAATAAACCAACCATCCATTTGCTTTTTAAAAAAATAACCAGTTTGGGGATCCTAGTCCAAGAAGTGTTGTATACAAAATCAGATTGGTTCAGCACCAATAGCATGGTATTTTAAAATGTTGCCTCAAGATACTGTGATCTTGGACGTTATGGTGTGTACACACTGATGCAATCAAGAAATGGGCAATTTAAATCCAAAATGGGAGTTTCTACCACTCTGGAATATCCTCATCTCATCCTAAGACTATGCAAATAATGAACCCATGGTCCCCCTTACAGCCTAGTCCAGTGATGGCTAACCTTGACACCCCAGATGTTTTGGAACTACAACTCCCATAATCCCTAACTAACAGGATCAGTGGTCAGGGATGATGGGAGTTGTAGTCCCAAAACATCTGGAGTGTCAAGGTTAGCCATCACTGGCTTAGTCTGTAAAAACTGGATACAATCTGGCCCTGCTTCCTACACTGGCTCCAGATCCTAGAAATACCAGACCCGGCAACAGACAACATTATGTGGGCCTGTTGTGTCTTGTGCCCCACTGGGGGCCTCCTTCTCAGTCTCACAGATGCACTAGCCAGCTGCTCCCTCCTAAGGTTACCAGTTCATAGCTCTCTTGCTCACCTTTCAGTGAACTCAGAACCATCAGTTCCAATGAGCTGCTACTACTCATCCATGGGCAACTCAAGCTTACCTTTCCAACTTAATTAGGACGTCGAAACAAGTTTGTCTGTTGTTTTTTTATTGGACGCACTAAATGTTTTGGGATGGTGAAAGCTGCATCCAACAAAATAATTAGAAAAGGGCTAACTTGTCATTATTAACTACTAGGGAAATCACCCAATAGCTTTCGGAACACATGAAGGAATATATTTGTTTTCTTGTGTGTATCTGCGGTTCATTTTGAGCCACTCTATGCATCCACACCTGAATGTGCAAGCATACGTTTAACATGAAAAGATAAAGTTTGAAACATCGAACAAGTTCATTCATTTTGCCTGCAGTTCAGTGTGGAAGAATCTGGATTTTGGTGGCAGCAACTAAAATGATATACAAGCTATGGCTGGCTATAAAGAAGAGATACCAGCTTTCTGGGTTGCTTCCACAGTAGAGCCATGCAGCATTACTGAGCCATTGCTTTTCTGTAATTAGCTAGAAGTTGAATTAAAATAATGGTCCCAACAGTGTTTTAAATGTGTTATAAACATGCAACACCAGATGGCGCTGTGGAGCAGAAAACTTTTCTATGTGATTTTACATTGGGGTTTTTTCTTTTGTTAAAACAATTTAATTTATAGCGGTTTTCTCCTCTGTGTAGATCCACCCCCAAACAACCATTAATATCATGCTATATTATTCAGTCCTTCCTACAGCCAGCTTCCTTCTATAATATTTACTCATAAAGTATATTGCATTCTGCAAAGGTCCTTTCTAATATTAACTAAAAAATTCCTGTTTCCAGGTTCTGCACATTCTAGTGCTTCCTGTTAATCATGGCTGGGAGATTACTGATGAATGCCATTAAATTCCGCCCCTTCTCTGTAAAATGACTTCATTGTCAGTTTCTGTTCCCATTGGTAGAGGTGGAGGGTAAGACTGTAATTATTGGTTTCTTTGCAGTTTTTCCTTTGTATTTTTATGATGAATTTGTTTTATTTCACTATTTTAAAAGGAAAATTGGAACAAACATGAGAAAATGAGCTGTTAAAGCTTTCACTACAGCCAATAATCTGGAGGAACAGAAACCAACAATGGAACTGAACTCCATTCACCTCCCTTTGGGAATGTCTGTTGGGCAGCAGTATTATTAGAGCATTAAAAATAAACTCCTGGGAACAATTTGAAGACAAATGTCCAGCAGAGAAAAACCATTCAACAAATTAGGGTGCATATCTCCTTTTGTTCCTAAGCAACTGAATAAATAATTGATTGATAATTTTTTGTGTGTCCATCAAATTCTGTAAACTTGTTATCTGCTTTAAAAGTGTTAAGAATTTGACCCTTATTTCTATATTTGGGATATCATTTTTCTCTCTAAAGTCTCTCTCTCTCTCTCTCTCTCTCTCTCTCTCTCTCTCTCTCTCTCTCTCTGTGTGTGTGTGTGTGTGTGTGTATACACACACAGAGTGTGCGTGTGTGTGTGCAGCTAAGCCAGTAACCTAAATATGCAATCACAAAGAGGGCAGTTCTGCATCTATTAATTTGACTCTTAAACGGATTGGCAGCAATCCGGAGCCCTTGGCAGGCAGGCATTTTACATTCTCTTGACAGAGAAACACTCCAAGTGGCTTTGGGTGTCACATGCTAGATGTACCAAGTGTTTGCTTTTCTCATAGGAGAGAGTGAGGGAAACAAATTCAGAACTTTGCACACAAGGCTGAATTGAAATCACTCCTCAATATACAGGTGCAAAAACAGAGGGTCCTTTAATCATCATTTTTTTAAAAATGCACCATCCAGCTCAGTATTGTTGACACTGGCTGGCAGCATCTCTCCAGGTTTTCAGAAAGGGGACATTCCCAGCCCTACCAGGTGCCTAATATTAACTACCCAATATACATGTTTTCAATGCAATTTCCCCTACTATATGCATTTTTGCAAAGCAACATTTCTCAATACAATGCATTTTTACATGTAATTTTCACTAATCTATGGACACTATGTCCTAGTATAGGTATTTTTGCACACATTCCTTGCCTGGAGAACTACATTGCAAAATTCAGAAACCGTGAATTTCAATGGATGGTTTGCGTATTGTTTCAGAAAGTGTGAAATAGCTACGTTCATCTTAAAATTTGCATATAAAATTACAAATTTACATTTAAATTTTACGTATACAAAGTTTAGGTATTAAGAGTGATGAACAGGGTTTCAGAGAGTGCATGATGAGGGGGTGCTCCCCTTGTTGAATGGTTCCTGGGTCATTCAGTGTCCCAGCCCAGTGAAACACACAGATAGACATTATTTCCAGACACTTGCACTCATTAAAAATAAAACGTCTTCTTTGCCATGCCTTGCACAACTCTCTGGCACTGTATACCTTGTCTGAGCTTACCGGTACTTTCCGCTAAACACTGGAATGGTTCCAGATGCGTTGCCACATTAGTCTGCCACAGCAAACACAAAGAAGGCTCCCATGAAATTTTAAAGATGTAACAGATTTGCTGTGGCATAGTCCCCAATGAATGTCCTGACTTATTACAATATCACACAGGACACTTTTCACTTATAATCTGCAGTGGGAGCTAAATAGCTCAGGGCAAAACCACAGCAAAGACCTCAGCACTTCCAAAGGAGGGAATAAAGGAAGAATGAGTAGCAGGACAGGAGCAGTAGATTACCGTACTCTGTAAAAGCAGGTCTACAAGAATCTTATATATCCGGGGGGGGGGGGGAGAGAGAAGCGCAGTTAAGGTTTTTGATATAGACATATATTGCAAATAGCCACTGAAAGCTCAAATTAGGAAATGGAGAAGCTGGCCAGGACCATATTTAATTTAGCAGGGTGGTGGGAACAGGACTTTCCTGTGCACTTCCCAGCCAACAAGCCTGGTATGGGGTGTTTATGCAGAAACCTAGAACGAGGAAACTGCAGTCCGTGGGTAGAAAATTCTTCTCTCCAGAGCACTGTGCAGAGGATCACCTGGCTCTTCAGGTCATGTAGTTCTGGTGTCCACTGAGACTGGTAGGACAGAAGATCGAGAGACCAACAGTAGAGGGAGCCAGAGCCAATGGCAGGCAGAGCCACCAAACTCTAGTTCTGTCCCCATCCTCCTCCCTTCTGAATTCGGCAAGGGCAACTGAGACTAAGGAAGAAGATGTTGACAGCTGTGAGAATGCAGGCAGGTGGAGGCTAGCTGAGGGCCGACTAAAGATGGTGGGGCAGTGTCCCATTTCCCCAATGGATGCAGCTCCTATCGTTCCTGAGCATTGGTCACGCTAGCTGGGGTTGATGGGAATTGGGGCCCAATGACGTCTGGAGGGCTAGAGGTTTCCAATTTAAAACATGTCATACTTCTACAGAAGTTGCATCCTCCCCTGCCCGCCAAGGCACTTTTCAGCCATTTTTCAGAGAAGTGAAAAGAACCACACTATTCACCCAAGCTTTTTACTGACTGTTTCTGGTTCTGTCTTATGTTGGAGATCTATAGGTTTTATGCCCTTAAACCATGCTGCTGCTCCTTATATTATTGTTATGTTTGTGGTTGCCAGGCACCCATAATTCCTTGATATAGTGTTAGAATTTTAATCAAGGCCTGGAGTGTTAAATAAACTGGGTGACAGACCCAGTATTCACCATAGTGCTTTCCAGATGTTGAGCCACCACTTCCATCATCCCTCACCAATGGCTATGCTGACTGGGTTGATGGGAGAAGTAGTCCAGCAACACTCAGAGGGCACTACATGAGCGACCCCTGCACTATAATGGCATACTGGATCTCTCACATCAGGAATGGGCTATTACCTTTCCTCAGAGGCTGCCTGGGATGAGGCTCAAGTTAAGCAACTGCTAGAAGCAGAATCTACACACATCAGAAAGCCTAAAAAATGTGCATTGCCAGTAGGTGAACACTTCCCTATATAGGGAAGATTTTAATGTGTGGTGTGTGTTGCGTATTTAGCAGATTAATTGCACTGCAGAAAGCGTGCTGGGGAGACCACACATTCAGGAAACAATGAAGAAACACAAAAATATATTTTGCTTGGCTTTAATTACAAAAACAAAAACTCCTCTTACATTAAATCTATAAGTATGACCCATCCATCGACCCATTCACCAGGGTACTGAGAGAGGTACACACTGCTCTTTATATACTACACCCAATTGCTGACACAGCTTAATTAACACAACTTAACAGCACCTGCTGTTCTGCTTCACAGCTGTAAAACTAGGTCATAATATTTACTCTGGCCTTTAAAGAGATACACATCTTGTGAAACAATAATGAACCTTAATATTTAAATAAACCATTCAACAGTGTGTTGCTGTGGTTTTATATTTGTTGGAAGCTGCCCAGAGCGGCTGGGACAAGCCAGTCAGATGGGCTACTAATTAATTAATTTATTTCGTTGGCCTCATCATCATACTACCCTGTTTCCCCTTTTTTAATACGTAGTCATAAAGTAAGCCATGGCAGGTTTTTTTTACCTTTGTGAGAAGTAAGACGTACCCCAAAAGAAAGCCATGGTGCCACCATTGTTCCCGTCGCCTCCTCAGCCCCTCCTGCGTGCGCAGGGAGCCAGCGAACCAGTGAGAGGCACAGGGGGAAAACGCCTCTCTTGTGGAGTTCTGCCCTGCCTGCTTAGCGCGCAGGGAGAGGCGCGCGGGGGGGGGGAGACGCCTCTTCCTGCCCCACCTGTTCCCCATGCGCAGGGAGCCAGTGAACCAGCGAGAGACACGGGGGGAAACGCGCCTCTTGCGGAGTTCTGCCCCGCCTGCTCAGCGCGCAGGGGGAGGCTGTACCGTACCATACTGACGTAATAAAAATAAGACATCCCCCGAAAATAAGACACCCTGTGTTTTTTTGAGGAAAAAAAATTATAAGACGGTGTCTTAAAAAGGGGGAAAGACGGTAGAATCACAGGTTTCCCCTGTGATTATTGTTCGCTCAATATCATTGTAGAAGCATGCATTATAGAATAGTGCCCAATATCCTTATGATAAATAAATAAAATAGCTGAAGACTGATGTTCTGCTGAGTTCCCTAGAGCTATAACCGGAGGCCGGTGCAAGTCAGCAATAAACACCTGGTGTCAGTGGAGTTAACTATTCAAAGAAAACAGTGCAGGCCTAATGATCACAGCAACTCTTCCTAGTAGGTCTTGCCCCAATGAACCAGTTGTGAGAACCAGAGGTCCCTGCCTTCCCACTGCTCTCTAAGGCTTCTCCCCAGGTCCTTCTCCAGCAGCCTAAGGCTCCTTTGTCTTCTCTCTTTGCTCCGCCCTCTTCTTTTCTCTCTGTGTTATGGGATACCAGGGGGGAGGGGAGCTGAGTGCATCAAAAGGGGGAGACTCCTTGGCTTCAGCAGCCCAGCAGCAGAGCGTATGCCCACTCTGCCAGGGGGAGGTGTGCAGAGGGCTCCCACAGGTGAGGCGGGGGGCACCTTTCTGGGCACCACAGTCTAGGGGAGGAGAGGGGCAGGGAAGCTGCCACCCACTCTCCTCCTGCTCTCATCCCCTGGGTCAGGCCTGACCCAGGGGTGGAGCTGCAACCAGGCACAAGCGCCCAGTCAAGGCTTAGCTCCTTCTCGCTTGCAGCCAGGCTCTGATGAAGGAGCCTGCTGTGGGGGCACCTGTTTGCGCACCCTCACAAAATTTTGCCCGGGGCCACAGACACCCCCACGCTATGCCTCTGCTGCAGCCTGCCTCTATTCTGCCTCTTGACCCCTCTCTGCTGCTGCCTCTGATTCTGAACTGCTCTCTGCTCAGCCTCTTCCTGCTCACTAAACTCTGTTACCTCTTCAGCTTCCGACACCTCCTCCTCCCAGTCTGCTCTCTCTTCTCACTCTGACCGCTCATCGTCATCCCACCGCCCTGGCTCTGAGCCTTCCTCCTCTTGGGGTTCCCCAGCTGGTGTCTTCCACCACTACTCCGCATCCAGCCAGTCTATGACATGTAGCATGTTAAGGGGAAATTGTTTGGGGCTTTGTGTTGTGGAACAGGATGAATGCATTGGAATAGGGCCACCTTCCATCATCCTCTGAGACACTTGATCCCCCAGGAATCTGCATAAAGACCTATTAGACCTATTTAGGACAATGCTGGAGGGAACAGCCTCATCCTACTCTGTCTCAAATTAATAACAATTTTCAGTGGGGTTTGGGTAGGGTTCCTAGTACTTAGTAAGCCTTTAAAAAATAAAAATCTTATAGAGGAAAGAAAGACAGGAAAGATAGGATACCGTCCTTTGTTTCCTTCCTTACTAAGTGACTAAGGATACAGCTGGGCCAACGGGAATCCATTCGACATACTATGGGGAAGGAATGGTCAGCTGCAATTAGAACACTCATTACGGAACAATTGTCTCCATATGCAGCAGAAAGCCTATCCTTTTTTCACCTGTTACTAAGAATACATAATTTCATGCTTGTAGACAAAAGAAAATCCATAGCTGAAAGACAGCTGCCAAAACACATGGCATACTGCGAGGTTTCCATACGAGGAAAGGTTAATTTCCAAAATACAATTGCTAGCTTTTTCAAAACAATGTTAAAAATTGAAACAAAAAACTCAGGAATTCTAGTCACATCAGTCATGCTTGACATCTGTTTTGAAATGATTTATGAAGAAGATCTGCCAAGATGGGGGGGAAAGGTAAAAACATTCACGTCACTGCTAAAAAAAATGACTTGTTATTAAAACCAGGGAGAGGAGAAAAGAGAGAAATGTTCATTGTTAAAGAGAGAAATGTTCATTGTTACAGTCAGTTGTGTAAGGAATATATCAAGACTCTAGGAAGGTACCCATTGTCATTTCAAACAAAGGCTGCATGATGAACCATCAGCCTCGTGAGCTACTGCCCATGGCCCCAATCCACGAAACACTACTGCTACGTGTCCCCTATAAGCCCCACTAAAGTTAATAGAGGTTGCACTGGAGTGTTGCCTGATGGGCCATGTCTGCCTCATATTTTCACAAAAATCTATTTACAAGTCTATGACAACCTTAACATTTTCCTGATTCAGAGTTCATTCAAGACAAAAGCAAGTCCATAAATCCCTATATTCCACCCACCCTTGAACACCCTGCGCCTTACAAGTCATGAAAAGAAAGAGAGAGAGAAACCTTCCTGGATTTACAAGCAAAACAGTGGATTCCTTGCTTGAAGTAATAAGGAATTCCCTTTGCATTAAAGACAATGCAAGCAGCCTGGTGGTGCATCCTATAAAATCTCACCCAAGCAACTGCAGTGACTGAGCAGTTTTCTACCAAGTCAGTACTTACATCAGCAGTGGAACAGGCAGCATCAGCACTAGCCGGCTACAATGTTTTACTGTTTCTCTATAAACGCCATCCACATACCGACCAGAGAGTTATATCATTTCTTCCACGGACGGTTTGCGTTTGACTGCAACTGCAACTTGAGAGGAAAGGATGCTGTTTGTGAAATCAGCTGTTTTCCCAGAGCCATGCAGGAAGGCGGCTGCTGCTTTAGCCTATCTAAAGTAGATCAATGCAGCAAAGGCTCTGGCTCCCCCTTCCTTCCTCTCTCCCCCCCACCTACTGGTGTTTTTTTTTAAAGGGCTATAGTATCACTAATCTTGCACCTCTATACAGATCACAGTCAACCAGAGCATCTGTTACTTTAAAGTTGCAAGGGCAAGATGTCACCAGAACGATAAAGGTTTAAATTTACTCACTAGATTATTATACAGTAAATGAAAGGCTTCTTCTCCTTTCTGTATTTAAAAAATGACATATGAAAATTATTTTGCACCAACTGTGCTTTTTGTTTGGGTCTTTCTCTTTTTTCGGCATAATCATTTTTATATACATTAACAACAGTTTAGTTCTGTTCCAGCTTTACAGTACAGTGGTACCTCAGGTTACAGACGCTTCAGGTTACAGACTCCACTAACCCAGAAATACAGTAGTACCTCTGGTTAAGTACTTAATTCATTCCAGAGGTCCGTTCTTAACCTGAAACTGTTCTTAACCTGAAGCACCACTTTAGCTAATGGGGCCTCCCGCTGCTGCTGCGCTGCCAGAGCACAATTTATGTTATTATCCTGAAGCAAAGTTCTTAACCTGAAGCATTCTTTCTGGGTTAGTGGAGTCTGTAACCTGAAGCATCTGTAACCTGAGGTACCACTGTAGTATCTCGGGTTAAGAACTTTGCTTCAGGATGAGAAGAGAAATTGTGTGGCAGCGGGAGGCTCCATTAGCTAAAGTGGTACCTCAGGTTAAGAACAGTTTCAGGTTATTTATTTATTTATTTTAATAATTTTTATTTGGTTTTACAATTTTATAGGCATTTCACATTTCCTTACAGTCAGGTTTTTCTTCCTGACCTCAATTGTTGTTTCCGTAACTATGCCGGGGCCTGGCCCTTTTCCAGGCCAGGTCACATCCATCATACTAACATTCTCATATGACTCCCTCTCATCCACCCCATTGTTTCCATATTTCATATAGTTCCAAATCTAAACAGGTTTCTAATTCATCTTAAAATATTTCATCTCCAAATATTAAACTTTTACATTAACTTATGTCCTCCTCAGCATACTTATATTTCACTTCAAATACATTTCCCTTTCCACCTCCCCTCACTCCCTGGGTACGTAGCCTTAATATTAACTCTTTATCTTATCTTATCCTCAATAATATGCAATCTTAATAATGTCTCTTAGTCCATTGCCGTGTCCTGCTAATTATTAAAAAAAAAAAAAAAGAACAGTTTCAGGTTAAGAACGGACCTCCAGAATGAATTAAGTTCTTAACCCGAGGTACCACTGTATTGCTTTGGGATTCAGACAGAGGAGTCAGGAACTTCCTTCAGCCTGAGGGGCACATTCCTTCATGGGCAAGCTTCTGAAGGAAGACACTGAGCAAGGCAGGTGAGGGGTGTGGCCTGGGGAAACAGCTTAGCTTGTGGATAGTCTCAAGGGCTGTACTCAGAGGCTTGAGAAGCTGTTTTTGACCCCCAGGCCGAAGGTTCCCCAGCCCCACTCTAGAATCATAGAATCATGGAAGGGACCCTGAGGGTCATCTAGTCCAACACCCTGCAATGTAGGAATCTCAGCTGAAGCATCCACGACAGATGGCCCTCCAACCTCTGCTTAAAAACCTCCAAGGAAGGAGGAGAAGGTATAGCTCAAAACAAGGGTTTTGTCACTGAAACATGCTGGTCAGTAACCACACAGTTCAAAGATAGAGTTAGCAAAATCACGATCTCTACAGACTTGGTTGAATGTCAGGCCTAATGAACAGAGCAACTCATTCCTCCATGAAAATCACTTGCCAAGACTGAAAGTCCCCGCCTCTAAGCCCGTCTAAGTTCCCTTCCCTTCAGGGGTTTTTCCAAACAATGAGAGACTGTGCATGTGTGCAGCCAAACTCTCCTCCACTCCATTATGTGTTTTCAGATTCTGGGAGACCAGCGGGGAGGCGAGCTTGTCACAGCAAGTGGGGAAGATACTCACGACTCTTCACCAGCCTGATTCATCTCTGCCTCTTGGCATATTGCAAATCTTCTAACCATAGTTTCCCAGTTAGGAAGTCATGGGAAACTATGGCTAATAGAAATCTTCTTAGGGTTAATTGTGGCACACTGAGAGCATGGAAGGGGCTGCAGGTGTGGGCACAAGGCTCATATCTCAGCAAATTAGGTCACGATATGATGATCCAAACATAGCCTGTGTGAGGCTGCCCTTGAAGGCAGTCTGGAAACCTCAGCCAATCTAGAATGCTCATTTGCTGTCCAAGGCCCTCACAGGAAGCATATTTTGATTATTGTGTGACAACCCCACTGCCTTCAAGAAGCTGCTGCCATTCAATATAGACAATACTGAGATATATTGAATCAGACCATTGGTTCATGTAAGGAAGCTTCCTACATTGACAATGCATAGTTACCAGTACAGCTGTCAAAAATCAAATAGTAAAAGTCTTACTGCTTAGATAAGTGTGTGAACATTCTATTGCAAGCCATCCAGAGACTGTGTGGTATGTAAATTTCATAATTTCCCCACTCAAATCTGCTGTCGGTAATATTTACACAAGGAGATGGCCCAGTCTACATCTTGGGATCTATCACGGCATAGCCATGCTGGCTGGGGCTGGTGGCAGCTGTTGTCCAACAATGTCTGGGCAGCACCAGCCTAGGAAAAGATATCCTAGGAGGGTCTCCTGCTGGAGCACAATAAATGCCTAGATGGACCTTTAGTTCTCTCTAGTAATGATCTTACGTTTTGCATCCTCAGTTCTTTCCCCATATGTACCCTGTTTCCCCTAAAATAAGCCGTAGCTATAAAATAAGCCATAGCAGATCTTCCTCTCGGAGGTCAAACCTATTTCTCCACTCTCAGGGAGGGAGATCTAGAGTTTCCTGTGGCCCCTGCATTACCCTCTCAGGGACCATAAGGTTACAGGATAAGAATGATAGCAACAGTGGTGCGCACACACTCAGTATTAAACTGCAAAGCTATAATTTGAAATATATACATGATTTTGTCCCAACTGTAGAAAAGCACTCATGGTTATTTTAGAGATTTAAATTGTGTATTTACTTCAGTTCTCCTGCCTAGCTACTTAGAAAAGGGAAATGTTTTGCAGTCTTTAGCAGGGAAAGGTGGCCCCTCAACAATAATGCATTTGTATCTTTATTCCAAAATCTGCAACACAGTGGGAGGAAACCAACTCACAGCATTATTTTTCTTTTCCAAATTCTACTAATGTCCTTGTAGTGCTAACCCTACACAGCTGATGTCAGAACGAAATCTCCAAATGCTGCTGCCTGGCTTTTGTCCACTAGAGGTCTGTGTAGGATTGCAGAAAATTAAGCTGAGTTTGCTGGGATGAAGTCTAATAAACAGCCTTACAATACCATTAGTGTCTTAGATGAAAACAATCAAGTATTTACATAAAACTGATAAACGAAACAGCCTTTTCGGTGTGCAGATATTCTGCTGTCAAAAGCTAAGTTGTGTAATAATGGCTATTAATCTTCATTCACTGAATGAAGTCATTTGAATCCACAGGAACAAACAAAAACTGTACTAATTTTCCCTTTTAAAAAAAGAAGTCCACAGAAGCTGCCATGCAGAGTTATCACAGGCAAATCGACATGTGAGATTTTTATGCAGGGACTGCCAGTGTTTAAAAGTTAAGTCATACATTTGATAGCATTTTGGCTTGTCCCCAAATGCCTCTGAGCCAGGGTGCAATGTTTGCAACAATTCAAATATGATAAAGAGAGAGAGGTGAAGAGAAATAAGTGCCAACATTAAAGAACATACACGTAGCCCAAATAGAGGATAAAAGAGGGTATAGATTTGCATAAAATTTCCATATTCGTATGTATAGCTACAAATTTAGAAATCACGGCTGAAATTTATAAAGAAAGACCAGACTATGACTAGGGGACCTGTGTGCCTGCTTACACTACTATCAAGGTGCTAATGGTTGCTCTCTCCTTTTCTTCCTCCTTATGTTTAAAGGAACTGTAATCCAGACTTGGACCAGACAACCCTTCAAATAGAGGAATGTCCTCTGTAAAGTAGAGCAGGTGACCAACCTAGATGGTTAGTTTCATGCAACTTTATGCAACAAATGCTTCTGACATTTGTAATTGTTTTTACTGAAATATTGTTTTTTGTTTGTATACTGCCTTGTGTAGTTTGGCCCTAACTATGAATATCTTCTGGAAAAGATAAGACTTTTATTTTTGCTGTAATTTAGCATTTTTTGGATGAGGATCTATGCATCTTTTCTCCGAAGTAAGTTCAATAGGGGACGCGGGTGGCGCTGTGGTCTAAACCACAGAGCCTAGGGCTTGCCGATCAGAAGGTCAGAGGTTCGAATCTCCACGACAGGGTGAGCTCCCGTTGTTCACTCCCAGCTCCTGCCAACCTAGCAGTTCGAAAGCATGTCAAAGTACAAGTAGATAAATAGGTACCGCTCCGGCGGGAAGGTAAATGGCGTTTCCGTGCGCTGTTCTGGTTCGCCAGAAGCGGCTTTGTCATGCTGGCCACATGACCTGGAAAAACTGTCTGCGGAAGCGGACAAACGCCGGCTCCCTCAGCCTACAGAGCGAGATGAGCGCCGCAACCCCAGAGCCGTCCATGACTGAACCTAACGGTCAGGGGTACCTTTATCTTTACCTTTAAGTTCAATAGTGTCAAACAGGGCTTACACCCTAGTTTAGTATTGTTTAAAGTAGTATTCTACCACTTCCCTGCATCGGGAAGTTTTTAATGTTTGATGCTTTGTTTTGTTTTTATATGTGTTGGAAGCTGTGTTGGAGTGGCTGGGGGCAACCCATCCAAATGGGTGGGATATAAATAATAAAAATATTTATTATTATTACTTTAAATAGCCAAAGCTTGCCTCAAAGAATCCCAGGAAAAAAAGTTTGTTAAGGGTGCTGAAAGTTGTTAGGAGACCACTATTCTCCTCACAGAGTTAGGATTCTCAGAGTAGTTTAATAGTCAATCCCTCTTCCCCAGGATGGCTGAAGCTAAAACATTTTGCCACATAAATTTTAAAAAATGCATCTTCATCTCAAAGGCTGGTGGCAGCTAAGAATCAAAAGCTAATAGGAAAAATACGGAAGTACTATGCTGAAGTAAGCTCATTACCAAGCTTAAAACCATGGAGAGACCTGGTCTGAACAAAGACATTGGATTCTTACCTCATTATACATGACAAAGCTATTTTTAACCTTCTCACCCCTTGCTTTTTCCTGTAAGACTAATTGCAGTCGTTAACAGTCATCAACAGGTTTACCACAGCTATCAGCCTATCACCCATTCCCACCACCCCTCTGAGTAATACCCCTCCCACCCTCTCACTATATATAAGGGTCTGGTGACTTCTGTTTCTGTGTATCTGAAGAAGTGTGCATGCACACGAAAGCTCATACCAAGAACAAACTTAGTTGGTCTCTAAGGTGCTACTAGAAGGACTTTTTAATTTTTTTTATTTTGTTTAGAAAAACAGTGATTTGGATGCGTTATAAACAAGAAACACCAGGTGGCGCCAGAGAGCAGGAAAGTGTTATACACAATTTTCCATAGGGTTTTCTTCTAATTTCTGACTTATTTATAGCGGGTTTTTCCTGTGTGTAGATCCACCCACAGTTTTGCTGGTAAGAACTAGGAAAGGAGCAGTATCACAAAGGAGACATCTGATTGACTAGCAGGGAAAGGAGGAAACCAGACAAACTCAGCTGGAATGGGATTGGCGAGGGACTTTAAGTTCAAGTATACTTATGTTTTCCAGATCACCCCTACCTATATTTTTGTTGAACACTTAGGTATTACAATATTCAGAGGTGCCTCATCTTTCATTACCAGATGCCAGGAGCAACCTACTGAGGACGACTCTTTCTTGTAGGTTTCCAAGGAGCATTGGGCTCAGTGGTCTGTTTGAAATAGAGTGCTAGCTTAAATGAACCTTTGGTTGGCCAGATTCAACAAGGCAATCCTTACAATGCCATGTACAGAGCAACTGCTGTGCCATACTGGGCAATGGTGGTTGTTACTAGTACAGTTACTGTATTTACTCGAATGTAATGCACACCTTTTTGACCAAATTACGTCACAAAAATTAGGGTGCGCATTAGATTCGATAGCGCGTTTATATTCACCAGCAAATACTTTTTTGATTTCCAGGCTTTGAAAATGCAGGTGACATTAGATTCAATGGCACATTAGAGTCACGTAAATACAGTATATCAACAAGCATGGCTGAACCGGGCAACCTCCTTGTTGATTCAGTACTTAGGGTTACTGTTCAGAGGAAAATACATAGGAGCCTCTGCTCTAAATCCCACCCTTTCTCTTTCTTCTGGAGAAGAACATGACTGTTTTAAGTTGGAGTAACCTCAATGGCAGCAACACCCTCTCTGGCCTAAAAGTGAATATTGAAGAGGTTGAGCGAACAAGCGACAGCATATGCTCAGTGGGGTGGGCTCTTTGAATTTTATTACCTTGGCAGAGATCCAAATTTCCATTGACTGCAATGCGGTAACCTTACCCATTCCAAGGCATAGCAGAGAGCCTGTCCCATAAATGGCTTAAGAACATTTTCAAACACATTTCAGACTTCCTCTTCAACGTTTTGAAAGATAAGGGAGTAATGTCACTCGAAATCTCACACTGAGCCTTCAGCTATGTTTAGAATAGTACTGCAGCAAAGCTTAGAAGATTGTATTATTGCTGCTATTGTGAGTGGTTACTTTACTTATCTTGTATAACTTTGAACTTCGGCGGGGAGGAATTAAGAGCGCTCAGCTCTTGCCTCAGGCTAAATTAACTCAGAACTGCCTTTACTCCATTTCACAGCCTTTTGTCCAGAGTAGTCTACATTTTTAAAGATCTCTACCCAACGATATATCTAGCAGTGTTTGGAGTGAGTTGAATCCTATAGACCCTCAGTTGGTGCCGCTGTAGTAAATGATTGTGTACTGAGGGTCATATCCAATGTAGCACTAAGTTAAAAACAGTGTACTTGTTGTGCTGGTGGAACATTGTTGTGCAAGGGAAAACACAAGTCTGTTACAGAAGATTGTTGTGCAATGGATTGCACAACAAAAACCAACCGTTTCACAACAAGCTTCTGCTAGCAGCGGCAGAGCAAGCCAATCGGGTGCCTGGGACTGCGCACGTGCCCTGTGCCCAGGGGCGGGGCCAGCCGCATGCAGGGTGGGGCCAGCCGGGGCAGGACGCTCCACAGGGCCTCCGAGGAGTCTGCCTGCCTCCTACCACTCAGCCGCCCTACAGCTGAGGGGGAGGCGGCGGGTGGACCGTTTGGGGCAGTGTGGAGCCTGCAGGCGCCCAAGCCACCACGTCACTCCCAGGAGAGATGCGTGGCTCGGGTGCGCTGCAGGCCCCGCGGTGAGTGTTGCCTGGCATTTTGTCACCCATGGGGCGGACCGCCTCCCACCGCACCCCCTTCCTCCGTCCCTGTCTGCTAGTGCAACAATTGCATTCAATTCCTCTGTTGCACAACCTTTAAACACTGGCATCCACTAGCACAAGGGCTTTTGCTCTGGCAGACACAGAATGTTGGATACAGACCATTATCAGTTAGTCTTTAAGGTGGCATAAGATCCCTTTTTATTTATAATACTGTGTGTTATTCATATGCTACTTTAGAACAAGCAGTTCCTCCAATAAATGCACTATTATTATTATATGAGGAAACATCCAAAGAAGGTGATTTATTAATAGCTAGAAGTCTGTTTCAATTTTAACCAATGAAATATATGCAATGACAAACCTAGTCTTAATTGCAATGTAATTTGAGGTGGGGCGAATTTTTGACACTAAATCTTTCATGTTATGAACCTTTTTTTGGCAATGCAAGTTAATGCTGAAAGAAAAAGAGAATGTACACTGATCTACTTCATTTGGTAATTTCCCAACATCTGGACACCTGTTTTTAATTTACAAAATTGGATTAGGTTCAGATCATCCTAAAGGCAAACACACACACACACACACACACACACACACACACACAGTATCCAGCTATAATAAATTTACTAAATAATATATGCACAACTTCTGATATTTTCTATAAACAACAGGTAAAAAAGTAGGTCACCACTAGTAATAAGATTAACAAATTTGACCTGTTGCTGTTCTAAAATGTGAAATGAAATTCATTCTATCATTGTTTTCAATGGCACTGAGGTTGCACACACACTTCACATTTAAAGCACATTTAAAGCAGATTTGCCCCTCAAAGTATACTGGAAACTGTAGTTTCTTAAATGTGCTAAAAACTGTCCTGTGATGAGTCAACTATAGCTCCCAGGATGGAGGGGAATTTTTCATCCTTATAAATAGTATAAAGTTGTAGAACTTATGTTGAGAAGGACTCAATTTATATCAGGGGTCTGGAATATCTGGAATATATGAAGAATATTTTCTCTGATTAAGTGTAAAGTGAATTTCCCTTGTGATTAAATACATGGTGTTAATAACTTAAAGGTAAAGGGACCCCTGACCATTAGGTCCAGTCACAGACTGGGGTTGCGGCGCTCATCTTGCTTTACTGGCCGAGGGAGCCGGTGTATAGCTTCCGGGTCATGTGGCCAGCATGACTAAGCCGCTTCTGGCGAACCAGAGCAGCGCACGGAAACACTGTTTACCTTCCCGCTGAAGCGGTACCTATTTATCTACTTGCACTGCATGCTTTCGAACTGCTAGGTTGGCAGGAGCTGGGACCGAGCAATGGGAGCTCACCCCGTCGTGGGGATTCGAACGGCCGACCTTCTGATCGGCAAGCCCTAGGCTCTGTGGTTTAGACCACAGCGCCACCTGCGCTTTAGATGGATCACCAAATGATCCCTCTATCAGAGGGAGGGAGGGAGGGAGGGAGGGATGAGACAGGAGAGACCCCTGTCTGCCAGATTCTGGAGGCTCTCATGGGAATCTAGATCCATTTAAATCTGGTTTCAAGTCTGACTATGGGACAGAGACAGCTTTGGTCTCCTTGGTGGTTGACTTATGCTAGGAATTGGTAAAACAGAGTGTGTCCATGTTGGTTCTGCTGGACCTCTCAGCAGCTTTTGATACCATTGACCATGGTATCCTTCTGGGCTGCCTTGCTGGGATAGAACATGGAGTCCTAGAGCACACCCAGTCTGTGAGCCTGTGTATTCAGGGGGAGTGTTACCCCATCCAGTACGGGATGAATCACTTTTCCCTGTTCTGCCTTCCAACAGACCAAGAGCACCTCTGGATTAAGTTTCAATTTGTTCACCCTTATCCTTTCCATGAGTGATAACAGACACCAGTTTAAAACCAAACCAACTTCCTTGGATTTAAGTGGAAAGGAGAAATAGAGTTGGCTGTTATCAGCATACTGGTGACACCAAACCCAGAAACTCCGGACAGCTGTGATGTGCCCAGGGTCTAAATTCTTATTTCTTTGTAAGGCATGTAGAAATTCATTCCAAGGCCCATAGAATTTTTGTTGTGATTGTTGTTCCTTACCCACCCTTCACCATGATATCCCAGAGCTAGTTACAACAATTCAAAGAAGTGTGAACTAGAATGAGAAGATGCTGCTATTCCATAGTCTTCTGTACAGACTGCCATGTATTACCAAATAATATGCTCTCTTAGCAGTTGCCCTGGGAAGGTAGTGGAAAAATGTTGGTCATACAGTCCAATAGAAGATCCCTTCTTCATTTCAAGGCATCTTAGATAGCAATCCTGCACATCAGTTGGGATTTTGCTATTGACTTTCAAAGGAAGAGGACTGCATCCATAGGAAAAACATATTATCTTAGTGTTGGGTATAAAAAAAAAAACTTTAAGCAAAATAACTCTTGGCAAATTCTGGACATCTAGAAGAGCTCATTAGCTATGAATGTGCTTAAGAGGATAGGCATTGGAGAGCGATATACTTCCTAGTTTTAGTAGCATTGTCCCTAGGTTTGCCAGACCTCCAGGGCTCACCTAGAGTCTCCAGGTTTGCCTGCCCCTCTCCAGGTGCCCAGTGAAGGGATTGTCTCTCCAGGAGGGCAAGAGGGTGTTTAAAAACAACAACACAAGATTGTGCATGCAGCTTGCAAGCTTCAGCCTAGCAGGCTGCAAATTATTGCATAGACTTTCAAAAGGACTTTCCTCACCTCCCTTCTCATCTCTCCCAATTAACCTCCATCTCTGCAAATTATTGCATAGACACTCCATGGCGTCTGCCCCCCTCCCTCTCCTTCTCCTGGGCTCAGTGGTGGGAGGGAGCTCAGAGGAGTAAAAAGTACTGGGTTGGGGTCAAGAGGTTGGGTTTATGACATGGAACAAAGTGTAGGGCTGCAGAAGCAAGCGATATGTGTGAAAAACAGCAGCAGGAGCTGAGCCCTGCTCCCTCTGCACCCCTGTGGCAACTCTGGCCTTTGGTTTGTCTTGAGCAAGTCCAAGGAGGCAAGAACAAAAAATGGCCAAGGGAGTCTGGAACATTGAGAGACAGGAGGGGAGACTGGAGAGTCTGGACTGGAAGAGGCATTTATTATATATTTTCATTTGAAATGGGGTGGAGACTAGATGGATCATTTGGGTGAGCAGATGGGGTAGGGGCTGCCCTAGAGACAGAAGAAAACAAAATTCTAGTTCGGAAAGTTCCTACCGGTAATTCCATTCCAGCTTTCCCCCCCTTCCACCTCCACGGCAGCTCTCTCACACCTGCCCCCCTCCAAAAGAAATAGGAAACAACTTAGAAAACAACTTAGTATGTAGAAAAGAAAGTGGTGAAAGTGGGGCAGGAAGTGTGCTTAAGAAAAAATGAGATTTACAAGCTAAAATCTGGATTGAGGACAGTGTTATATTGATTCACTAAAGTGGCTTCTGCTAGCCCAGTGTTGGGGATTGAACCTGTTACCTATAGCCAATTACCGGTACGTGCCAGCAAAACTCTTCAATCCAACAAGGAAAGAAAACAGTATTAGTGCTAGTGGTTCCTAATCCATAGTCTCATTTTTTTCATAGATGATGAGAGGGATGTGCCACTTACAAGCTACAAAAACAAAGGAGGTAAGCCACAGAAGGTTCAGATGACACTGACACTGACATGATGTTAGCTACACACACCCCTGACCATCACCAGGGGCCACCCCTAAATCTCAGGTTTGGGGCCTGAAATCTCAGGGTGTGGGACACTCCTAACCTGGCACCCCGATTGTTCCAAATACATTTACTGTTGTTTTGCTTCTGCAAAGACATCCAAACTCATAGTTTTGTCAAAAAAAGGAACACACACATACAGAAACACAAGTACTCATGGGTAATTTATAAATGTTGGGATCTCACGGTCTACAAGTTAGTATTGTAGCCATAATACATGAAGACACTGTCACTGAACCAGAGCTCACAACCCTAGGAAAGTGTGGAAAAGTCAGACAGCGGATTATGCACAATAACTTTTGAGGCATTGTTTATTTATTTATTTATTTATTGACCCACCCGCTCCAAATATCATTTTCAGTGGAGTTATTTCTGGAACTCTTGTTTCTTGCTCACATATTCACAGTCAGTGTTCTTGTTTAGTCTCTCCTAAAGTTGAGCTTGACGAACTCAAGCGGAAAAGTGCATCTTTCTATACATCTGATCCCAACACTGTTGTGTATGTTCTTATGCGTCTCTCATCTAAGAAGAGCCCTGCTAAATGGACAAGTGGGCTGGCACAGTCCATAAGGCACCTTCACATGTTCTTAATCTCTGCTTTTCATGAACACCACATTCAAATACATGGGTTTTTTTTAACGTTCCTCTCATGTACACAGTTATAATTATTTCACAATACAACATGTTTGATCTTCCCATGTCACTTGAAGTGCTGACTTCTTGGCATTCTGATTTAAGAAGCTTCATAAATAAATTAGACTGGATTTTCCCCATGCCGTGCCAACTCTTGAAGCCCTTCCAAGGCAGTGACATGGAGACTCGATCCTGGAGTTATACCTCCGCAAGCATTATTGGTTCAACAACAAGGATTAAAAATGCAGAATTCCAATACAAAACAAGTTGCTACAAATTAATAGCGTGGTAAGGGAACACACTGCTTTCAAGCAAGTAAAACTTTTTCATCCTGAGTGCCACATTCCTGTCATGGACTGACTAACTAATGCTATTCTAGGCTGCATCAACAGAAGTATAGCGTCCTGATCAAGGGAAGTAATAGTACTGCTCTATTCTCCCTTGGTCAGACCACACTTGGAATACTGTGTCCAATTCTGGACACCACAATTTAAGAAGGATGTTGACAAGCTGGAACATGTGCAGAGGAGGGCAACCAAGATGATCAAGGGTCTGGAAGCCAAGCCTTATGAGGCTTGGAGGAGCTGGGTCTGTTTAGCCTGGAGAAGAGGAGACTGAGAGATGATGATAGCCATCTTCAAATATCTCAGGGGTTGTCACATGGAAGATGGAGCAAACTTGTTTTCTACTGCTCTGGAGGGTAGGACTCAAATCAATGGCTTCGAGTTACAAGAAAGGAGATTCCAACTAAACATCAGGAAGAACATTCTGACAGCAAGAGCTGTTTGACAGTGGAATGGATTCCCTCAGGAGGTTGTGGGCTCTCCTTCATTGGAGATTTTTGGGCAGAGGTTAGGTGGCCATCTGCCTTGGGTGCTTTAGTTGAGATTCCTGCATTGCAAGGGGTTGGACTGAATGACCCTTGAGGTCCCTTCCCACTCTATGATTCTATGAGTGGACACAGAGGAATGGTGGGAGGCACCAGCTGGATAACCCCCCAAAGGAAGACGGAGAGGAGACTTAGGCAGCCATGGGAAGGTGAGGAGCTTCAGTCTCTACAACTGCCTCATAGAGGCAAGACATACCGAGAAGAGTTGCTGTGCTCATTGGGTCTGGCTCCCCTGGGCAGACCTTCTAAGAATTAACTTCACTTTCTCAAGTGTGATTTATTGCTGGCTTGCTTCTGACAATTCCCTTCTGGCAGACTCATGTTAGTGGTGGGCGAGGCCAGAGGCAAAATTGAGCAAAACAACCAATGTAAATGTTACCTTTGTACAGTAGGCCATTTTCTACACACAATCACTCACTCCTTACAATCCTCTATCCAGACAAGGGGTCATTATCAGTGTTCAAGGACACATTCCAGATAGGCCCTTAAGCCTGGGAAGAGTTTCAAGGGCCAGAGAGTGATAGATGGAGGGCCACTGTTGGCCCCCAGAGCCTGAGGTTTCCCACTCCTACTTTAGAGGGCAACACAGAAGCACTAGTTTGATGGAATCTGTGGCAGGAAGTGATTAAGTAGTCACATGGTAAACTAGATAATTCTTCCACAAAATAAACGATTTTAAGTGTCAAGTTACCAAGAGCAAAGAGAAATATTGAAGTGACACGTTCTTTGATAAAACAAATGGTATTATGGTGGGCTCACATGACTTCCCCTCCCCCAATTCTCCTCATGTAAGATCCATGCAGAACTGGAATGGAAGGCAACGCATCCTCAGATCATGTGCCAGCATGAATCTGGCACACCTGATTGTTTAAATGTTCCTGAAGTTGTTTTGGCCTGAAATCTAAACAACTGTTGGACGTTTTCCATAGTTAAGCTCCCCATGGAATTCATGCCAAGTTGACTACGGGGAGGGGAAATAACCTTGGAGAGAAAGTTTTGTGACTCTGCCATTACATAGTATAATGGCAACACTGGTAACTATTAGTCAACTCTCCTTTCAACTAGGGCTTAAATTATGACCAGCTTATAAATTGTTTAAGTATATAGCTTGTCCCATCCTAAAGGCTTTGGGAAGGCAATAAAGGAGAACAGGAGAACCATAAAATCCCTTAAAGTAGAGAAATGAAGTGTAAGTAGAAAGCCTCATTAAAAGACAGCATCCACACTATGGCGCTCCCTTCTGGTTGCTATTAGATAAGCGTCAACCCGATTAGGGTTTTGACACGTACTGGATCCATTTTTATTTAGACAGGCCTTCCTAGAATGGTGATCATAGCCATGCCTAGTGTCAATTTTATGAAATGTTATCCCACATGCACCATATAGGCAGAAATCCCAGGGATCTATAACCTACCCAATCACTCCGATTGTAGTCTCTTGCAATCCATTTTCATTTTTACCACTAGGAACAATGTGGTGTTGGCCACCTCACTGCTCACTCCCTAACGCCACATTACTTATGAACAAATTTAATATAATAGTGGACCCCATTACTTGCATGTAAGAAATAATTGGTAATATGAAGGGGAAGACAACTTACCTCTGTGGCTAATTCTGCTGGCTTCCATGTTAGTTTATTGGTTTACTTTTAGGCATGTTTAACTTATGACTAATCAAGCATATGCTGGTGAAATTGATGGACATGACTTCAGTCTATTAATTCCAGTGGGTCTACACTGAGTAGACTAGCACTGGATACAATCCATATTTCTTCACAGTTTGCCCCATGTGGAATTTATTATTAAAATGTAGAGCTCCGGGAAAATTCAAAAAGGTAACCTAATCTAAATTCTTCTTTGGCGATCACTCGTAGCTGAGTAAGATTGCCTTCCATAAACACGGTTTTAACAATGAGTCCATAAGTGACTGTGGAGCCAAGTTCTGGACCCACACATCCTTCCACAGTGGGGACATTGGTTTCCGGGCAGGAGTTGATCACGGTGTGGATTTGCCAAGCATGCCTTCCTCTTATAATAATAATATAATAATAATTTATTATTTATACCCCGCCTATCTGACTGGGTTTCCCCAGCCACTCTGGGCGGCTTCCAACAGAATGTTAAAATACAATAATCTCTTAGCACATTTCTCCCTTGCATCCTGAGTTTGAGTGTCTTCAAAGCCCATGACACCTTTGGTAAAGGCTGTTCTCCAACTGGAGCGCTCGCAGGCCAGCGTTTCCCAGTTTTCAGTGTTTATACTACTTTTTTTTGGATTTGCGTTGAGACAGTCTTTAAGCCTCTTTTGTTGTCCACCAGCATTACGCTTTCCATTTTTAAGTTCGGAATAGAGTAGTCACTTTGGAAGACGACCATCAGGCATCCGCACAACATGACCAGTCCAACGAAGTTGGTGTTGAAGAATCATTGCTTCAACACTGGTGATCTTTGCTTCTTCCAGTACACTGATATTACTTCGCCTGTCTTCCCAAGTGATGTGTAAAATTACTATATGCTTGTGAAACATAGACCATGTATAAATGCCATCTCCAACTCCTAATCTAAATATCCCTGTGACATACCAATGCCTCCAAGTAAATGTGCTTATTCTCATTACTCTTTGCCACATAATTGTAAATAGCCACTTGGCTCATCACTTGTGGTGACTGAGAATTTGCTGCCAGTTATGGAAGCTTTCATAATTGGCTGGAAAGGAGTTGCTTATTATTATTACTTTACTTTCAGGATGTTGATGTACCACAAATGGCAGGTAACACAGATATGTGTGGTCCGTTGGGCTAGTAAATTTTGTGTGCGCTTGGTAACTTTTGTGGATTAATTGGTGAGGTTGCATTATTAGTTAGGAAATTTGCAGTCCTACGTATACTGATAGATCACAGAGGTCTTTGCATGTGTTTGTTTTAACAATATATGTCAAATCCTAGTCATCCCTTATTATTACAGCTGGATGAAATGGTAGATTAAAGGTCCTGATATAACACAGCAAACAAATATCAAGCTCTGTAATGCAGTGCCCAGATTGTGGAACTCCCTCCCTTGGGAAGCCTGACCAGCCCCTTCCTTTCTTGCCTTTCAGCAAGTTGTAATAACATTTTTGTTTCATCTGCCCTTTAGTCTGGGGTGGTGGTTGTTTCTTGATCCCTTCTAAAGTATTTTAGTGGCTTTAGTTCTAATTTTCTATTTTTAAAGTACTGCTTTTTTGCTTAATGTTTTGTGTATTATTGTCTGCTTTTAGGGAGCTTATAGCCAGAGTCAGTTTACTTTTATACCACATGTTCCACAAATACACCGTAGTCAAGCAGTTCACAGCCAAAACAAAGAAGATTCCCAAGAGTGTAAGAAAAAAACGGGGAAAAACCATCAGCCGTCCCCAACAATGAAAATGGAGTAAAATGTGTATTTAAATATAAGTTTTCACATGGATTTTAAACAAATAATCACAGATTTGTGTGGAAATGAGATGGAATGGACTTAACCATTCATACCTGCAAAATTGACATGGACTGAAAATAGACTGATCCATACATCTCTATATTCTGTGGACTGTAGCAAGAATGCTGAGCAGTTTCCAAGAGAGAGCAGGCATGCTCACTGTTCTAAAAAAGTGCCTACAGCAGCCATTAAAATCTGTTTCTGACATGGAAACATCAACGACCTCTTTCCCAGCCACATGGTAAAAAATCATTAAATTCAAAGGATTAAAAATATATATAATATTATTATTATCCTAGCAGACTAACTTTCATGTAAGGATCGTGACGCATTTTCCATAAGCTACTATTAATTTGTGATTTTGTAAAATCTTTTGTTGTATTTCACATCCCCCTGCTTTGCAAGGCGAATCACTCTTGGAATACTGTGTATTGTCTTACCTCAAAAGGGATATTATAGACCTGGCAACCAAAATGATCAACTTAACTCTATGAGTGACTTCTACAATAAGCCATTCATTAGAAGAAACACTTCTACAATTTCTCTAAAACTCGAATATTGCTTTGAATATGTTCACTCCAGTTGTAGCAGTTCATCCTTAATGACTGCTAGATGCTATAATTTTCTACAGTTGACTGCATAAGCATCCCTTCAGAGAGGAGGGTGGATATCAATGAACTCCAAGCTGCAAGCAGTATCAGCAACCAATATTTTCTTTCGGTCAGTTAAAACACTTCAGATAGATAGTTAACAAATTCCTTGGCTACCATTCAAACACGCAGAAAAGGTTCTGCCTCTGCACCTCTGTCATGGAATTTTAAATATCTTCCCACAAGGTATCAAAGAACAGCATCATTAACTTTAATTATAAGTCATCTTGAATTAAAGTAAATAACATGTATATTTTAATTCTTAGTTTCTATGAAAGGTTGTGGTTAAGAAAATAACTTAACAGAGTGGAGACAGGGGGTCTGAGATGTGTACTGCCATGATCTATCCTGCAAATTGCAAACGCAGATACTGCCATCAGAGAATCCCAGCTTGCTTGCTTTGGTTGAAGGGGAAGAAGAAGAAAAAACAGCCTCCTTTCCTGTGGAGACATTTCTGTAAACATAGATGGCAGGACAGAGGCCAAAATGTTCCATCCTGTCCCTGTCACAAAATTGTGCCTTCCTGTGTACTCAGCTCTCAGCTGTGTAAGCTGCCTTTCATGCCACCTCTACTTTTACTGTTAGCTTATTTGTTCTTGGAGGTGTTGCATCACAGTCCCGTTTCTGCCAACGCAATGTCAAAAGGCCATTGTAGTGAATCCCAGTTGCTTATTTACAGTCACAGCACCCTACTTGGGAACCTTTTTCAATGCAAGGGCCACATTCCCTCCTGGGCAAAATTCCAAGGGCCACGTGCCAGTGATGGGCAGGGCCCAAAGCAAAAGTGGACAGAGCAGCAAATGTAAAGTCTCCCTTTTGTAATGTTGTCTAGTTTCTACTCAACACAACTCTCTCTGTCCTTGATCTGGACAAGGAAGAGGCATTATCAGGGTTCAAGGACACATTCCAGCTAAACTTGGGTCTCCAGCTGTTGTTGGACTACAACTCCCATCATCTCTAGCTAGCAGGACCAGTGGTCAGGGATGATGGGAATTGTAGTCCAAAAACAGCTGAAGACCAAAGTTTGGGAAACACTGAGCTAGACTAGAATA
Organism: Darevskia mixta; assembly: GCA_034641385.1. NCBI lineage: Eukaryota > Metazoa > Chordata > Lepidosauria > Squamata > Lacertidae > Darevskia > Darevskia mixta. The sequence goes on along the minus strand of JAWWNH010000014.1, from coordinate 22,963,316 downwards.
CTTGGGGTGCAAAGCAGGGTCAGTGAGAGGAGGTGTAGCCTGGAAGAATCCCGAGGATCAGACAGAGAGGCCTGGAGGCATTTGGCCCCCAAGTCTGAGGCTCCCCACCCCTAATGTAGAGTTAGCACTACCAAGAATCTTGGCCATTCCAGCTCTCTGGGGGACTAAGCTGATGAGATGGGAACTTCTTCATTTTTAAAAGAGAGCAGTAAACCTTCACAAAAATTAGGACACATATCAGACAAAATAGATAACAAGATAAATTTAATGTGTACAGCAAGTACCTCTTTGTAGTTCTTTAGACCAAAGCCAGAAGAGTGCCAGGTGTCTGGGGGGAAAGAAAAGAGATAGTAAGTGCCAGCAAAAGCATGGCTGCTTATTGTCTTCTTACTTGTTTTGGCATTTTTAGAGGTTATATGAACATTCCCATGAACACTACAGGGTTGAATCTTCTACCACAACATAAAATATGAAATTATATAGCACATTGCCTGCATCCAGCCAAGCTCAATCAATGAAAAATAGTCAATTCTATCATGATAAAGCATATTTGTGTAAGTAAAGGCATTAATTTGTTAAGGAATGTTATTATAAGCATGAAGAACATTAGAACATCAGAAGAGCCCTGCTTGATCAGATCAAAAGCCCACAGAGTCCAGCATCCTGCTTAGCAGATTGCCCAACCAAGTGCCTATGGAAAGCCTGTAAGCCGGACATGAGGACAACAGCCTTCTGCTCATGAGTTTTGCTCCCTACCATGAACTGTTGAAAGGTGAAAAGTGAAACTTGTCTATAAGAAGAAAGACATTAGAAAAGCATTCCAAGTTCATTTCCATTTTCTTCACTGGCATATTCTACCTTTGAACAAAAAGAATAACGTAACTCTGTAGCAAATACTGATGCTCTGAAATGGTGACAAGAGCAGAGTCTTGCACTAAAAATTCAGCAGTCTGCTGCTACTCAATAAGTCATCTTCAAAAACTTAAGCCTAGCTCGTTCTCTGTTTGTTATATTAATAGACACTGTTGATCTAACGCCAACAGCCTGAGGAAGTCAGTTTATGAACTCAGTTGCACCAAAATCTCCAGAAAGAATGTTACATTATTGAAGTTTTGCATGCTAGTACAGAGCCTCTTTAAACACCATCAGATATGAAGTTGTAAGAGTTTCCTTGTATTTTCCCATCTGAGCTTCATTTTAGATGTAATTGAGGATGAGCATGAGCATAACAAAATTGTATTACTACTGCATGCTGTAAACCAGAGGTGTGGAACCTGTGGCCTTCTAGATATTGCTGAAATAAAACTCCCATCACTAACCATTGGCCAACAACATCTGCAGGGCCATATGCTCTTTCTCCCTTCTCCAGACATACCAAGGCAAGCCAGTAAAAGGCCAAATGCAATGCCCAGAAGACAATCCCTAAAACATTTGGGACAGTCACCTAATGGCAGTTACCTAAATATTTGACGCTGGAAGAGGGGAATTTGCAAAAACCAGAAATACATTTACTTACTGGGATATTTATATTTTTAAAGTTTGACAGTGACTAACCTTGTCTATAATGGTTGTGCATAGGCTTGCTCAACTGTAATCAAAGAAGTAGAGACAGAATGCCACACATAGAACCTTGAGCATTACAGCCCTTGGGTGGGAGAGGTTAAGTGATCAGAGCCATTTGACAATGGAACGGATTGCCTTGAGGGGGAGATGGCTGTGCTGAAGGCAACTAACCAGAGGTTGGATAGCCATCTGTCAGGGCTACTGCAATTGCAGCCTGCATTTTTGATCCTCCATTGAATAGGCAGTTGCATTAGATGACCTCCTTTGAGGTATTGAGCTTGTTATGGATAAGTTGTCCTCCCACTGAAATATCAGATTTTCACTTGGGCTTTTTTCAGGGATTCATCTCCGTTTATGAATATACAGGTAGCAGTGGTGGCCAACAATGCCTTTTACCAACTTCATCAGCTACACTCATTCATGAAGACGTCAAACCAGGCCAAAGCAAAGCTTTTGTTTTAGTTCCTTTCAGGTTCTTTCACAATGCTAAATCTTAACTATATGTTGGGCTTCCCATGAAGGAAATCTGGGAATTTAAGAATATAAGAAGAGCCTGCTGGATCAGGCCCATGGCCCATCTAGTCCAGCCAACCAGATGCTTATGGGAAGCCCTCTAGCAGAATTAAAGTACAACAATGTTCTTCCCTCCTGTGGTTTCTATCAACTAGTATTCAGAAGAATACTGCCTCCAACAATTATGTAGAACATAGAACATAGCCATCGGGGTAGGGCTTATCCAAACTTTCATTTCCTCTGCTCTTTCCAGGCATGGCCCACAATTTAAAACTCCATGTCCAAGCATCCTTGCTTTTGCTCCGGGGCTTTCCCCATGAAAACCTGCTCTTAAAGCTCAATCAGAGCAAATGTCAATCCACGGAAAACCTGCTTTGATTCAGCTTTAAAGAACGGGCTTTCGTAGAGAAAGCTTGGGGGGAACCAAACCTCAACGCTCAGACATGGAATGTAATAGCATGGACCTCTGCCTAGAAAGAGTGGGGGGAAATGTAGAAAAGCCCATAGTAGCCATTGATAGCTCTATCATCCATGAATTTATCTAATCCTCTTTTAAAGCTTATCCAAGTCAATGCCTCTTGTGAAAGGGGATTCCATATCTGCTCTTCTGTTGTTTGTTCTTTACTTTTAATGGTTACACTGATTTTTCTTTGATTTTCTAAATTCTCTGCTTTGCAGAGAAGAGTAGAAAGGCCATAAGCTCAGTAGTAGAGCATCTGCTTTGCATTCTGAAGGTCCTAGGCTTCAATCCCCAGCATCTCCAGGAAGGACTGAGAATGTACCCAGTATTAAACCCAGGAGAGCTGCATTCCAGGCAGTGTAGACAACACTGACCTAGGCAGACCAATGGTCTGAATTGGTATAAGGCACTTTGCTGTGATCCTATGCTATTATAAAAACGAATAGATAACACAGCAGCCATATGATCAGGATAATCCAATTGAAGGTTAATGGTATATGGTAGAAGTCCCACAACATCTGCAGAATGTCAGTTAAGCTTCTACCATGACAGCTTTGCTGGTGAACATCCTAGATGTGCCAGTGGAACACCATACCAGTGCAGTTGTTCCACCGGCAAAGACAAACCAGCAGAATGGGGCACTGTTTGGGATTTTTCCACATGCTGTGTTTCCCCCTTCTAAACTGGATGAGTACTGAATATGGCAGCTGATGCACCAGCATATCTTCTTTCACTGTGCCTCCACTCCCGGGGGCTGGCATAATTGGAGTATAAGATTACTCAGTAAGACCACCTCAGTAATCTTACTGATGTGCCTGAAGAAATACAAAATGTTGTGTTACAGTATCAAAGGACCATAAATGGCTTTGATAGTTAGATAGGAGAGGACAATGTGCTACTATCGCTTTACTGTCTTTTGCAGGAGAATTGTGCAAAGGCTAAAATGTACTCAGCATATGATTTGAATGACTGGGTAGAAAGATCCTGGGAAAGATTCCGAGGCAATTTTGTTTCAGCCTCTGTTACAAGCTGCATGTAGATCTACAGGAAACCATGTAATCTCAGATTTCTCTGTGTGTGTTACAGCTTTCTCTATGTGTTACAAATAGCCATGACCCATTTTGGAAACTATTCATAGATGTTTGGACAAAAAATATAGCTGCAAAGTAACCTTTTATTATTTAATAACCTTTAAGCCAACTGGACAGAAACAAGATAACAAGGGACTGGGCTGGCTAGACTGCCAGGCTCCAGATGTATACTTTTTAAACCATTCTGTAAGTGTGCAGCATTATTATGAATACTAACAATTTTCAAATTGTAATTTTCACCTTCCCTCTTAAAGTTTTAGATTAAAATACTTGAAATGTTCTGGTCTTTGATTTTTACTTAATTCCAAGATTATTACCTCTTGCAAGTTGTAATTTTCTCAAGATGAAGATGGAATCACTTACATCAGTTGTATTATTATACTTCATGTAGTCAATCCCAGGTTTCTCATAGCTGTACTGTGTGGAATTATTATAGGGTACAAGCACATTTAGACTAAAACAGATAGGAGCAATTCAAGTGCAAAGTGTATTTTTAAAAAAACTGTGACAAAAATATACCACGTTGAAGTCTATTATTTCAGTGGGAGAGATCTAAGAAGATTTTTAGCACATCCGCTAAAGTCGTTGCATCTTAACAGTGCTTATCTCTGGCAGGATCATGTCCCAGTTTTTAAAAAGAAAATAAATGAGATACTGATTACATTTTAGTTCAAGCTATTTAAAAATAAGCCTGTTTACAATCTAAGTTTAATAGAGACCATATTAATTCTAAAATATATAGTGTTTCCATTGATACACACATGGAAAAAATAAAGCATATAAAATTTTTATGAGCCTCTATCAAGAGTTATATTAAAGCCACTCCTCTATATAAAGAATTCATAGCAGGGGGTGGGGGAGACTTTTGAGGTCATATAAAAGTTCACACAACACAGGAGTCAAGGCTAGGCCACCAGGAGGCTGGAAACAATCAAAGTCGTTTATGGTCTTTTGACTCCAGAAGATCTGTCAGGCTGCACTAGAAGGAGAAATGGGAAGCAGGAGGAGGACCGTTCCATTGGCTCTGCTGGGCAACCAGCTCCACTGGGCTCATTTCTCCCTCAGCTGACACCTAGATGCAACCATTCCAACCAGTTGGCCATGGGAGTGGGATAAGGGGTAAGTGCTGGAAGCTGTCCATAGTGGCTGGGGAAACCCAGCCAGATGTGGGGGGGTATTATTATTATTAGTAGCAGTAGCAGTATTATCTCTGCTGAAAGACCAACTCCATTTTACTCTTGCTCTTCCTTTCCATTCAAGCTGGTTGTTATAAGAACTTTGAACTTTAAGAATTAGTGCCCAGGTTTTCCCATTCCCTCTTCGCCCACATGGCAGCTCATCCACGTCATGCTAGTGTTTTATTAGCATATCCCAAATCTCAAGAACAAACACTTATCCACAGCCGATTAAAAAAAACCCAGAACAGATTCACACAGGCAAAAACCTTCATCTATAACCAGGCCTCTGGCCTTTAACTATATGTGGCCTTTTAGAAGTGGGAGTTTTTAATGTATTTCTCTTTCCTCTTGGTTTTAATGTATTTATGTGGGGTTTGTGGTCTGCTTGGTTGGTTGTAAATCGCTTTGGATTAAGATAAAGTGACTGAATGCAGAATGTGTGAATTCTGATGCAGAATTCATCATGCGAAAGGCTGGACTGGATGAATCCCAAACCGGAATTAAGATTGCCGGAAGAAATATCAACCTCAGATATGCTGATGATACAACCTTGATGGCAGAAAGTGAGGAAGAATTAAAGAACCTTTTAATGAGGGTGAAAGAGGAGAGCGCAAAATATGGTCTGAAGCTCAACATCAAAAAAACTAAGATCATGGCCACTGGTCCCATCACCTCCTGGCAAATAGAAGGGGAAGAAATGGAAGCAGTGAGAGATTTCACTTTCTTGGGTTCCATGATCACTGCAGATGGTGACAGCAGTCACAAAATTAGAAGACGCCTGCTTCTTGGGAGAAAAGCAATGACAAACCTAGACAGCATCTTAAAAAGCAAAGACATCACCTTGCCAACAAAGGTCCGTATAGTTAAAGCTATGGTTTTCCCAGTAGTAATGTACGGAAGTGAGAGCTGGACCATAAAGAAGGCTGATTGCTGAAGAATTGATGCTTTTGAATTATGGTGCTGGAGGAGACTCTTGAGAGTCCCATGGACTGCAAGAAGATCAAACCTATCCATTCTTAAAGAAATCAGCCCTGAGTGCTCACTAGAAGGACAGATCCTGAGGTTAAGGCTCCAGTACTTTGGCCACCTCATGAGAAGAGAAGACTCCCTAGAAAAGACCCTGATGCTGGGAAAGATTGAGGGCACAAGGAGAAGGGGACGGTAGAGGATGAGATGGTTGGACAGTGTTCTCGAAGCTACTAACATGAGTTTGGCCAAACTGCGAGAGGCAGCGAAGGATAGGCGTGCCTGGCGTGCTCTGGTCCATGGGGTCACGAAGAGTCGGACACGACTGAACAACAACAACAAAGTGACTGAAAAATTAATTAAATACAATAAAGTAAAGCTGCGAAATGCAACATTATCAAGGGGGTGAAATTACTGTCCTTACTAGGCTCATAACCACACCTACTTATACATATGGCTTTTGCTTACAATTATTGGGGAGCCTTTGGCTCTCCAGATGTTATTGGATTAAGGTAAAGGTAAAGGACCCCTGGACGGTTAAGTCTAGTCAAAGGCGACTATGGGGTGCGGTGCTCATCTCGCTTCAGGCTGAGGAAGCCGGTATTTGTCCACAGACAGCTTTCCGGGTCATGTGGCCAGCATGACTAAACCACTTCTGGCACAACGGAGTACCGTGATGGAAGCCAGAGTACACAGAAATGACATTTACCTTCCCACCACAGTGGTATTGTATTACAACTCACATCACTCCTGATCATTTGAAGTGTTGGTTGGGGCTGATGGAACTTGGAGCTCATCGATATCTGAAAAACCACAAGTTCCCCATCTCATACTTACAAAGTTCTTTATTCCTACTGTCATATCCTTTTCAAAATCAAAATCCCAATTATATAACCACTCAAATATCAAGGTCAGATAAAGCATTCAAACTGAGCAAGTTTTGCACTATATGTTTGTGTGTTTTATTTGTGCATTATTAGTGCAAAATATGAAAGTTCTTAATTTCTATCCAACCCTCCCTGCAAGTAGATCAGGACACAATAAGAATTCCACTGAACCAAACCAAAGATCCTAGTCCAAATGGCCAACTAGGAAGCTCACAATGCTCCCATGGCTGCTCCCCAGAAGCTAATTTGTAGTGGCATACTGCTGAACTTAGATGTTACATATCGGCATAATGACTCATAGCCAATGGCAGACAAATCCTTCATGAATGTGTCTAGTTCCCCTTTAAAGCCATCTAAGCCAGTGGCCATCATCACATTTTGTGGCAGCAAATTCCATAAAGTCATTACGTGTTGAGTAAAGAAGCACTTTCTTATGTCTGTTCTGAATCTATTGCCAGTCACTTTCATTGAGTGGTTCCAAGATATAGTATTGTTGCGTGCACCCCAATCTCTGAGCTGTGAGAGATTCCAGGGTTGCCGGCACTTACTAAGGGTTTGATTTTCTTGGAATAAAGGTCACTGGAGACTGGGGCATCTTTAGGATATATGGCTTTATTTACAAACCTATATAATGTGAGCATAAGATGGAAGGACTGACTGAATTTACAGATCTTGTTTGCTCCCCACTGTTGGGGTTTTTTTGGGGGGGGAGCAAAGAGATCAAGTTTAGCCTCTGTCTCTTTCCAGCTTCCAGCTCCAGACCAAGACTAGCTCCTGGCCTTTTGTTCTCCTACTTACAAGATGACATGGACTGTAGTCCAGTGAAGAGGGTCCCACATTCAAATACCCTAGTCAACAGGACCATAGATTTGTACCAGGACCTGTGCCTTGCTAATGACAATGCTTTGTTTAGCTGGATCAGCCTTCTCCAACTTGGTTCCTTCTGGGTGTTTTGGTCTACGACTCCCATTCACCAGCTAGCTCAGTTGTACTGGCTTGGTTGATGGGAGTTGTAGTCCAAAACATCTGGAGGGGATTTGGTTGCGCAAGGTTAATCTAGACTCTCACATGTCCACTGTGTGAGTAGAGGTGCATTGCTCACATAATTTATTTTCCCCAGTAATGAAAAATGGGCACAGGTGTGTGGTGGTGTTGGTGGTTGAGAAGGTGGAGCTTTGAGGAACTTTGGTGACGACATGTGCTTCCTGGCTTACTCATATGCATATTAGTATTTTCCCATCAATGCACCACTCCTGATGCAAAGGAAGACTTTGCAGCTCTCCAAGCCAGAAGAGGTGTGAAATTTCTACTCCAGACAACAGAGGAAAATCAGCATCCAGCAAGACCAGAAGAAATAAGAACAGATTAACTGATACAGAATTACTTAACAGTGTTGCACAAGGTACCAGTAGCCATGATGAGCAGAGCAATGCAATTGTCTCCAAGGGCTCCCTCTTACTGTCATACCTTAGTTCACCCAGTTCACATTAATCCTGCGAGAGTATGCAGATTTACTTATCAGGAAGTCCCATTTAAATCAGCGGAACTAACTTCTGAGAAAACATGCACAGACTTGGACTATGTTTTTCCCCCCATTCAGAACACACTGGTGTCCAACTGAATTCAAGTTGCTTAAAAATTTGTAGAATTAGGACATTTTTCTCTAAAGCCTCTTTGGTACTGGAATTGAGTGTGGGAATCTGTTCTTTCTTTTGGTGGTTTCAATGGTAATTTATTGGCAGCTGTTACAAATCATCCTACAAGTTTATCATTTAAGCCTGTGTGGGAAATTTTGATTTTGGTCAGTCACAATGCTGGAAGATACCCTTACTTGAAGATTATCTGATAACTTTATTACACAAGGACACGTAAAATGCACTGCCTTTCATGACTTCATATGAAAATTCCAAATAACAGAAACTTTTGAAGGACATTCTTGCACTGTTTACGACAGCTAACTCAATTAAAAACTGCACAGACTCTTGTTGCAGTTCAGCTGTGTTTCCCCACAGGCTGTATTATAGCTCTCCAACCAGTCCCACAGCATTGAATGATGTCATGGGATCAGCTCAGCAAGATGAAAGGCATAAAGCGGAACCCGCTGGCACTGGGGAAAGCTTCCAACACACAATCCACAACGAGCACAGCTTGGGAACAAAAAGAAAAGAGAGAGAGGGAGGACTACAGATCCAGCCATTCAGCTCCAAGAATCATGTTTTTCCCCTCCTCACAACAAAAAAGGAGGGTAGGTGGGCTTATAGCGATGACTTTTTATTAACCGTATTTGAGACAAGAGAAAGGCAGAGAATGGAGCACAACTACCTGCTATAAAGAAAGTTCTTTCTCTCCAGTCTCCCAAGCACTGCCTTTGATGTATGGCAACAGATCACAGATCAGATTACAGGCACTGCTCGTCTCCCTTTGATCTGCGTGCTTAATTTTATTTTCCTGGATTTGAATTTTGCCTGGGCTTGTGCTGACATACTTTTTTTTTTTGAAGGAGATGAAGGCATTTAATGCAGAAGCTCTGGCAGAGTGAAATTCAGTTGCAGAAAGGGTGGCTATTGGATAAACAACAGGATACATCAGGTACTGTATTTTTTATTTCATTTTAATCTTACAATGTATTGACAGGCTGTCGGTTTTGATTTTTTTTAAAAGGAACAAAAGCTAGCTTGAAAGTTGGATAAATGATATTAAACATCCATGCAGATAATTACAGTTTGAGAAAAGCATATGGTTGAATGTAGGAAATATTTTAACAACAGCCTTGTTTGGGGAATTTATTGTGCGATATTTTAATAAGAATAAACCTAAAACATGGTTCAGAAAAGAAATGGAAAGCACTGATAGTAACTAGTGTTCTTGGTACACTCTGTGTTTTTCAATACACAGTTGGAATACATCAAAAAGTTACATATGTAAATCTTAAGAGTTGTTCAGGTTCGCTTAGTGAGTACATAAGCAGCTGAAATCTTTACACATATGCATTCTCACAATTTCAGAAAGTAAATGGAATGTGTATTGAAATTATTTGAGGATCACGATCTGTGCTTGTAACTCCATGCCTAGTTACCCTCATGCTATATACTCCTAAGTGTATACTGAAATCGGGGGGCTCACCTCTAAGGAAATGTGTTTAAAAAATGGAGTTGTCCATGAAGTGAAAACACTGAAATATAAAGAGCACAACTACTCTAACTTTGCATGTTTACTCTGAATGAAGTCCCACAGAATTCAGTGTAGCTTATTCTCTAATAAGCATGCTTACGCATTTACCTGGTAGTAAGTCCTATTGAACTCAATGATGCACTTCTGAGAAGTTATTATACTGTATGTTATATCTTGTCGTAGCATTGAAGACTCTGGTTTCAATCCACGTGTCTGTGTGTTCTCCAGGTCAGGTTCTCCAACTGACTACATTGTCAGGACAGCTCCATGTACAGATGGAGATGCTGGAAGCACTCAATGGGCTAACCCTTACATTGGCACAAAATCAATGTGCACAGTTGCAATCCTATCCATGCAGGAAACAACGCATGCATGTCTCTGGGATGTAATGCATAATTATCATGGCAATTTATGGCCATGTTTATATATTCATTAAAAGCTTTACATTTTAGTAGTAACAGCACAGTCCTAAACATGTTTACTCAGTAAGTCCCGCTGCATCCAATAGGCCTTACTCCCTATGTTTAGGATTACCGACCAAGTGCCTACTAATCATAAAAATAATATAATACATTTTACTTTTATTTGTAAATAAGATTAACACACACTTTATTTATTTTGTCTACTGCCTTTCATCTGATGATCACTTTTTAAAATCCACTCTATTCTTTTTTGAATTTTAAACAAGAAAAAAAATGTAGGCTATATTATATGCTTGTTCATATCTCCGTATCTTAATCAGACACTGCATACTTCAAACAATTTCAGGGTGTGGGTTTTTTAAATAAAGAGAATTAACAAATCCCAGTATTTTTCAACATGGGAGTAAAAGAAATGAAATATAAAGCAGATCACTAACTCCTGCTTAAAAAGAAAAGCAGCTAATACCTAAAACATGCTAACTGAGGATTAACTGCTCTTAACATATTTTAGTCTTGAACATCTGTTAAAGGGTTTTGGATGTTATGTTTGAAAACCCAGCCTCTCAATATGAGATCATGACCATATTTTTTAGGACTGATAATCTATACCATGACCTCTGGCCAAACATTTATATACTTTGAAGAATAGTAGTTGTTTTATTAACTTAAATGGAAGACTTTCTGAAAATATGGTCCTCAATTGCTGGTGCTCTGCATGCATGAAAACCAGATTGATGAGAATTTTAAAGAACTCATCCCATACAGTAAACTGGGATCAATTTAGGTCTCCAGATAGTTGTTTAAGAACCCTAATGTAAAGTCTGTCAATATTTTAAATGTCTTTTCTTCCTGCTTTTAGAGCTACAACTTAAATACACGACTCTCATGAGGCTTTAAACAGATTCTGTAGAGTTACCCAACTTACTGAGCCATTTTCTTTTTAGAAAAAGTTTATTTCCCCATCTCAATTTCTTTTATATCCTTATATATCCTTATAACAGATTAGTATGCAATCTCCAAAAATTCCAAAAATTTCATTTTTTTTCTTCCTACACTAATTTTATTATCACAGGCACATTGCGATCAACATAAATATTGCTCTCTTAATTTTACTAAATTATTTATTGAATCAACAGTATAATCAGTTACAGAAGATGTGTTGTGGTAAATTCAGTGCCTCTGGGATCTTCTTTCTTATTTACTAACCTATTGGAGTCACTTGCTATTACCAACTCATTTTCAATCCACCCACCCACAATCCATTCATGAAATCTATTTTTCCACAAGGCTGCTTTTGGCTATTATCAGGGCAATACATACAGTATTGAGCTTTTCTAGGGTTTAATTTTTAATCAATAATCAATAATCTGCTCTAATTGACTCTTATAAGATTTGTCTAAGAGTATATGTCTAGCAACTTTTTCTCGCAACCTCTTCTTTTAGGTCTGTATGTTATTACCGGTATATAAATATTTCAAAGACTTCTAATTTTATCTAATAGAGGTCTCTTGCTCCATCTTTTCTTTCTTCAACAACTTTTTACTTTAAAATGACTATTTAAAATAGCCACATTTCCTGTCATCAATTTTAATTTATTCAGTATCTTTAGAAGATAGTGGTGGATTATCAAATTATTTAACTCTTGGCACATCAGCAATATTGATAACCAGGTTAGTGCAACCACATGTTAATATAGTGACCATTAATGATATAAACAATTTTATATGCCATATTTTCCTTTTTTGAAATACAGCTGGCATGGAATTGAACCCTTTTTTAAGTGAAAAAGTAGTAAATTGTCATTAGGTCATGTCAGTGGGATGCCCTCATTTTATTATAAATCACACTTGAATTTCTGAATATATATTAAACAGGTGGACAATCTAAGAAGCCAGGTGTGAAATAATCATGTCCTGTCTTTGCTGTAATTAATATCCCTTCCAATATTTCACATTCTAGAAACACAGTCACTCTGGAAACATACCAGACACAATCTAATACAAAGTTAGGCACCCCTTTCTATTGATTTTAATAGGCAAAAGTGAACTTGTCTATTGAACTGATACCTATAACTTTCACACACAAAGTAATAATCTCACCACAGCCACCAAAAACATTTGTAATGGTAGCTAAACAGTTCCAGCAAAATTCTAGAACTCACTCTAGAATTACTCTTCCATCACCAGCCACAATCTTGGGTTTATTTGTTTTTTTAAAAAACCTCCTGTGTGACAATTATTAGGAAAAAACCTCCAATCAGTGTCAACATATAAGAACAATGTAAAAAACATAAACCAGATAAAATAAATCAAAATTAAGAACAGATTTAAAGCCTGGGAAAATAAGCCTGCACCCAACTTGATATCAAGCTAAGAAAGCTAATAACTGTGGATGTTGTCACTTCTGAGAAGGCCATAGAAGGCCTCTGCCACACTTCACCCTACAGGGCATCCCAAAGAACCTCAAAACAATATATTAAGGTTCAATCATGCCAATATGCTGACAGGTAGTCCTTCAGGTACCCTGATCCCAAGCCAGGAAATGCCTTATGTCAAAAGCAGCACTTTGAATTGGGTCTGGAGACAAAAGTTGCTCCAGATCTGAAGGAGCATGAGCCCACCATTTTGCTGAAGCTAAGCAGGCCTGGGTCTGGTCAGTGCTTGGATGGGTAACTGGCTGTGAAATCACATGAGTTGTAAGAAGAAAACAAAATGGGACAAATTCTGCCAGTCTGTTAAGATCATATTCAAAGCCCTCCTGTGGTCCCAGCATCCCCTAAAATGCTTGGTTGGGAGAGGAAGAGGACCTTTTTCATGGCTGCCCCTGGAAATCTGGAATTCCTTCCTGTGGAAGCTATGTCTCACCCTATCCCCCACCTGCCACTGGCCTTATAGAAACTACCGATAGCAACATGAACAACAAAACTTCAGTTTAAAGAAGAATTTTGGTTTCTATATGGTGGTTTTATTGTATTGGTTTTAACCTACTGCTATGGAATAATTTTTACCATTGCTGTTGGTATTATTGGAGGGCTTTTGCATTGCTTCTAACTGATATTTTTAATTGTGGTTTGATTTTGTTGTCAGCTGCCTTGAGCATTTGATAATGAAAGGCGGACTACAAATGGTTTAAATAAAGTCACTGTATACTTAGAACTCCTCGAAGTGCAGGATACAAATGTGAAAGGTATAAATAACTAGATATGTAGGCAGAATAACCAGAAGCAATGTAAAAAGCAAAAACATAACATAAAAAACACTGTGCAGCATTCTGCCACTTTAAAAAACCTGCTGGTGGTTTAGTCTTTCATGGGCCTGATTCATAAAGGATTTAATAATAATACCTGGCACTTATAATACTTTAGACTTCCAAAGCACTACACAAACATTCATTAATCCTTTGCACAATGTTTTCAACAAAACTGACTTCAAAAGCCACATGTACATATACTATTTATTTACTCAACAGATGGGAGCAATTATTGATTCCTTCCTACAATCAAACTGTCTCAAATAACACCATAAACATATTTTAGGACTAGTAGAAGTAAAGATTACTAAAACACTCTGTAATATAATATTGACATCAGTTTCCAACAGCTGTCATAACAAGTACAGATCTGTCTTTAGACTCTAACGTTTAGAGCTGTCTCTGTCATTGAGCTACACAGATAATATTCCATATACTTCTGCTTTCTCTTAAGGGTCAGTTCAGTTAACATCTCAAATAGATCATTCTTGCTTTTCCACAAGTGATTAAAATTAGGCAATAAAGTGGAACAAAAACAGGCGAATAAGCTTTGCTGTTACACTGAACTCTTCACCAGATATAACAAAGAGCTGGTTTGTTTTCTACAACTCATACAGGACTATCAAATCCACTGGTCTATCAATATATGTTTTAGAGTCTCAAGGAATAATTCCCTCTATTTCCTAAGCTCATGGGTGACTAGCCCTTACTCATGTAGCCAAGAATGCACGACTCCAACAGAAGGGAACACCCAATGTTTCCTGGTAGAAACAGCTGCTGCTTTCATAGGATGGCAGCAGTGATTAGGCAAGCAATGGTTGTAACTGCTTCCAATAGTTCTTCATGTTATCTCCCTCTAAAAAGCTACACCTCTAGCGCACCTTGTCTTTTTGGGTAGTGCAATGGAAAATCTGCAGAGAACCAGCCTGTTAATGTGGGAGATGAAACACATTCAGTGCAATTACATACCGGTAGTTGATTCAGGCCTCACCTGTGCAAATGCCATATGTAACATGTAGCTCATCTCTTCAGAGTACAGAAATTGACAGAGAAGCATTGAATCACATCAGGTCTAGTCTGAAGTAAGAGTAGGTGCCTTAAATGGATTTGAATATGCAAAACACTCAGAGAACCCTGAGCAACCTTTGAAATGAAGCCTATGGAATATTATGTATGTTCTATCTAGGGTACAGTCTTCATTCACATGGGGTAAATAGAAAGTCCAATAGGAATTGGGAGGGTGAAGGCAAGGGTCATGTTCAAGGATACATTGTCTTCTGCAGGCGTTACATGGCAAGCACATAGGTTTCCCTGAGAAACAAGTTGAAATGAAAAGGAGTTCCTGAAGGCAGAATATCTGAAAACCACTGCATCACATGAAGAGTCAGGCATATGCAAGGTATTTCAATAGTAGCAGGTGACTGACACTTTAATCCCAAAGATTGATAGAAAACAACACGGCAATCGGAGTCAAGTTCTCTTTGCTACTCCACAATGAAAGATCTAATATTACCAAAGGGAGTCAGTAATGGCTTTTCTGTCCTAGAAATCCAAATGCAAATTTGCACTAGCACAAAAACTTTGTAGATTGCCCTGTATCTGTGCACTGTGGCTAGTTCACTAGCTTTAGCGATTCATGCAGCAGCGACCAATACTCTTGTTCAAAGCACAGCAGTCGTACTGATGGTCCCAGGTGCATTTTCAGTTTAAATATATTACAGCACAATCCTATGCAAGTCTTATACAGCAATGCCAACCAGGCAGATATGCCAGTATGACCTGTGTAAATTCACTTGCATCCTAACTATTCAGAGTTTGTAGAGCGGGTGCAATGTGGACTTTCATTTTGTTCCTTTCCATTGTCTCCTATATGGTGAATTCTAGTTACACCTGCATTTTTGGTGGTTAAGTTATCCCAAGCACCACAGGAAGAACCAGTAAACAGTTAGGATGCAGCCAATTTGGTTGCCAATAAATATTCCTGCAGACATTTTTTAGATCATTGTCTTTCCAACGAGTGGCTTTGTTAATTGTCTTACTTTAAATGTTTTGATGATCCTATGCCCTTTTAAAATATGGTTTTGGGTAGTGGGGGGGCTATTTGGGTTGTTCGTTTTTATTTTGATGATGTATTTTGTGGTTTTATATTTTGATTTTATTCCGTGAAGTGCCCCAAGACGTCAGAGTATAGAGTGGTATATAAATTCAATTAATAATAATAATAATAATAATCCCACTTCCCACCATCCACATGCCCCTTTTTGTCAGTTTACACTGGCATGATTTGCACCAGCTTTCTTTCAACTAGCATAAATAGATAAAACTGGAGGTGGGGGAGAGAGAGGTAGCAGTGAGAGAAAAGAGACAGACATCCCCTCCCATATCCCATCTCTTCCTGCAGCACTACTCAGAAGTAATGGGGCTTACTCGCATTTACATAGGATTATCACTGCGGCAAGAATTATATCTTTATATTGCTTTTAATTATCACCTGCCCCAAGAAGGTGATCTTTGCAAAATGAAATCGCACGGCTGCGTTGCAAGATCAGAAATACTGAATATAAAAGTGGTAGGCAAGAGGTGAAGGGTGGCGACAGATGGTTGGCGCACAAACTACCGATGGTTCATCCAGTCCAGAAACGGCTCCCCCTCCCCTTTGCCTTTTAATGTCGTGGGGGGGGGGAGAGCAGGGGACCCTTATCAGCCGCACTCAATAGAAATCATACCCCACCACATACCCGGCTTTTAAAACTCCCTCTTGCCAAACGGCGCGTGGGGGGCAGGCGCTGAGGGAAGGCCCCAACGGCTCTTTCCCCCCTCAACCGTCACTGCGGCTGCCTCGAGTTTTAAGCGTTGCCGCCTCCCGGGAGGGTCACGTGGCGCGACGGCCTGCGATTGGCCCGTGCTTCCCAGCTCGGAGAGGGAGGTGGAGCGGCGGGTGGTTGCCTAGGTTACGAGAGGGAGCTGCGGGGCAGAAAGAGAGGCGGCGGGTGGGCTGGTTGTTGGCTGGCGAAGGCGGAGGAGCCGCTGTGGGGCTGGATGGGAGCCTCGCGCAGCGGCGGCGGCAGCAGCAGCCGGTGGCGGGCGGCTGGCATAACTTTTAACGGTCACGGACACCCCGACGCCTCTAAGCTTTTTTCTTCTTCTCCTTTTTCTGGTGGGTTTTGCTGCGTTCGCCAAGCCAAGTGTCGGACCACGATGACGGTGAGGCACACACCGCCCTGGAGCTGAGGGAGAGGGATGAGCCCTTTTGCTTTCGCGAGGTGGCCAGAAAGGCGTCGGCAGCAGCGGGGCTTAAGGAAAGGCGGAGGCGGGAGGGAGGGTTTTATAGGAGGGGTTTGCTTTGGCTGGGAGGATGAGGGAGCAGAACGTGGCTAGCTGCTCGATATTGGGATTTAATTCCCAACTTTTGTATGCCGCCTTTCTCCCGCTGCGCAACCCAAGGCGGAATACACGCGGTGTCCAGTTCTCCCATCCAGGCGCTGGCGGTACCTCGTCCCGCTTAGCCCCCTAAAAGGTGTGTGTGGGGGAGTCGTCGTCAGACCATACTCTCTGATTGTGTTATGCCAGCCAGGGGAGGGATGGTTTCAGTACCCAGGGTTGTTTCAAATCTGTTAAGGTCACCTAGTGGAAAGCCTTGTTTGTGGTGGCGCCCTGATTTGAGAAGTCCCCTCCCTAGGGATGTTGTTTCCTTAGTTATACTTGACTCCCTCTTCTTATTCTGAGCTTTTAATTTCCGACAATGTTTTTGTATGGCTTTGCTATTGTAGTGCTATGGCCTTACTATTGTTCTGCTGCATGGTTTTGTTTTGGGGGATGTGTTAATGTTTAACCCCAACCCCCCCACAGGCTTACCCCACAGCAATCTGTAATTGTAAGATGCCCTGGGGGTTCTTATGCCCCCACCTTTCAGTTATATGTCGGTACAATCCTGTGTGTTTTCTTGGTATTAAGTATCAATGTGCCCAGTGGGGCTTACTTCCGGATAAGGATTTCAGTGTGTAGCTCTTAAATAGTTGATACCCTGGTGTGTCAATGCAGTTTGCTGGTGCTGCCTGCTGAATTCTCACTTAAAATTGCTCTCTTTCTAGTCTCTCTTTACAGTCAAGAGACTTTGAGTGGAATTGTCCTTTCTTCTTTTTATGTTGTGTGTCTCTTCTGCCCGTAACAAACAAGCCCAAAGAGGAAAATATAAATTGTACTTACAGAATTATACCAACTCAAACAAAGGCTGTCAATGCACAGATGAAAAGGCAGGTCATAAATACAGAAGTAAGGGTATAACTATACTGTCAAACAAGATAGATGCTTAAGAACAGATAACTTCAGAACTTTAATTTAAACCCAAATGCCTGGATGGAGCACCAGAAGTGGGAAAATTACTTCAGGCAAGTTCAAATAAATGAAGGATTATTTGGCTTTCCAATTGGAACAATGTTGCAACCAGATAGCAGATAGCCCTCAAATTGTGTCGAGGGGTAACAACCACCGATACAGTTGGAGATTTTGTAGCACATAAAACCTCCCAAACAGGTTGCTTCAAATTGGGCAGTCTCTCCCATGCCAGATGTCCACTGGGAATGGTGTTGGTGGGTGTGGAGAAGACCTTTAACTTAGTGGAATAGAGGGACCAGGAATATATGCCTGTACAGAAGAAACTTGACCAAAACTTCCATAGGTATGGTATACCCAGAGCTATGCCGATGGCAACAACAAACCCATGGTTTGAGCTTAACAAAGATAACAGACATGGGTGCCTTCTGTTCCTCTGCCCTGTGCCTTAAATTGAAGGGTTCAAAATAGTTGACATTTAAAATAAGCTCAAATCTGTACATAGATGTTGCTGATATACATGTGCAACCTCCCTTACTTTGAATGTTGAATTTGACAAATTCAAAAGTATCTCTAATTATAAAGTAGCCTTTAGTAAATCAGCTGTAATAAATGTCACTACTTCAAAAGTAAGAAATAATTGTTTCAATATAAGAACAAAAGAAGAGCTTGCTGGATCAGGCCAATGCGCAAGGTTTATACCTTATTTCATGGTATGAAAAATCATAGTAACAGCTGGGAGTGTATGCTAACTGGCAAGAACTTTACCAGTTGAACTATGACCCATATACACTATGTCAGAAGGGATTTGAAGCATTGGCCTTTGAAAAAATATATCTGCTGGCATGGATTGTACGTAGTAGTAAGTACATGTGTTGCCAAGGCTGCTGATTTTCCCCCCCTTGCCCTTGTCAGGAAATGCCTTAACAAAGTAGTAGTGCTTGGTTAGCTATTTTGTCTGTGCTGGTAAAAATAAATAAATCAGACTGCACAGAAGTAAGTTCTAAATATCTGTGGCCGTGTGGGATCTTGATGTTCCTTTTTTTGGCTCAATATGCTGCTTGGCATTATCCTTAATTGCAGATTTATTAGAAGTTGATTCAACAATGATCAGTTGACTCTTTGCCTTTGGATGTGTTGGTGTGGTTAGGGAGAAAAGACAGACCTCATATTTGCCTAGGTCACCCATTTATTTACCTTTCATTTCTGGAATGGGTTCTCATATTTAACCTAATTTCTTGGAATTTGGAAATATGGGGGAGTAATTCATTAACTGCTTTAAAAACTTTATTTGTTCAAAAGACCTTTATACTTTTTAGCATAACAAAAAGAGGAGCAGGAGTCTTTTGCCAATCTATCAATATAACCCATTAATATATTTTTCATGTGACCACATATCAGAGCTCAGGTTACTTGAGATCTAGCATCCCAAAGTGTAGGGAACATGTGGTAGGGTAGACATGTTCTTCCAGATATGCTGGGAGTGTTTTTTAAAAAGGGGATTTGGTATTGGCAAAATGGGGAAATTTTGAAGTGTGTTGTTTATAAGGAGTGTATATTCATGCAATTATATATTATTTACACTGCACTTGCATTGTTGTTGTTGTTGTTTAGTCGTCTTATGGTATTCTCTCCCCACCCCCCCGGTGCCTAAAATAGTATGGATAAGTGGAGGTTTCAATCTTTTCTCAAACATAAGGATTGGATGGGGAAAGTGTGAGAGGTAATAGTTTATCAAAAGCTTATGTGTCAAGGAGGCCAGGACTCAATAGTCAATTATCTTTTTATTATACATTATTTCTCTTCTCTTTGCATGTGAAATCTAAAGAAAATACGTTGGTGATATCAATGTAGGAGCCTTTATTGATGTCAAGTTTGTGCAACTACCGGTAGGTTTATAAGTTGCGGAGGCTGGGAGAAGCAGATAGGAGGTGCTGAGTGGGATAGATTAATGCTTTATTGATTTATTACACATTATATTTTGCTAATTGCAGAAGCTAATCTCCAAGACATCTGTTTATATTTCCCTGTAGCTACATAAATACGTATTATGTTATCCACCTGAGCTGTTTGTGTTGTGTTGTCTGGCTTGTGTTGTCTGACATAAATACAAAATATATTGACTGTATTCTGTAAAGATCAGGAAATGCATACAGTGAAATTATACCAAATTACCACACATGAATACCTGAAATTAGATGATAACAGGAGCATTTTAGAGTGACAGTACAGTAATTTCAACCATTAATGATTTCAGTGTAGCTAAGCCTATCCAGAACACTAATCAAGAAACAGTACAGCCATAACAAACTTCCAATACATTTGAAGTTGCTCATATTTACTGTTTCTTCAACAGTGAAACCTTTTCCCTGTTATTTAGCCCAGTGTTTTTTTAAAAAATATTTTGTGATATGGTATAAGGGTCTAATAATAAAAAATGCAATCCCACTGGGGATGCCAAAGACTTTGTGCATCCCTAAAATAGCTCTGGTTTCACCATAAGCGGCTTAGTCATGCTGGTCACATGACCCGGAAAAACTGTCTGCAGACAAACGTCTGCTCCCTCAGCCAGTAATGCGAGATGAGCGCCGCAACCCCAGAGTCATTCGCGACTGGACTTAACTGTCAGGGGTCCTTTATATTTAACCTTTTTTATCCTAGCTATTGTGCACTGCTTAAACTTGGGGTGGGGTTCTTGCATTCCCACCAATTCATTTAGAATTCCTGGGTAGCCTGAGGACAATGCTAAGTGGAAAAACAACAAGTATTAAACAGACTCTTCTCCTCTCCCAAATCTGATTCTCCAAATAAGATTTCAGACTCCTACAGATGCTTTTGATTTTAGGAAATTAGGGTTGGCATATGCACAACTTATATGAAAACTATATTTTAAGCTTAGTTGCTGCTTTTGAAACTACTTACCCCTGAATGTTCTTATCTATCTATCGCACCAACTCGGAGAGGTAGGTAAGGCTGAGAGACTGTGACTGGTCCAAGGTCACAGCTTAGGGGTTTGAGCCCTGATTTCCCCTGTCCTAGTCCAACAGTCTAACCACTGCATCACTTACAAGTAGAAATGCAGTAATAGTAAAGCAACAAAGAATAGTTAACTTGAATAGTTAGTGGTATTATTTTTACTTATTTATTGCATTTATACCCCACCTTTTATCCAAGGAGCTCAAGGTAGTGTACATAGTTTTGCCCCTTATTTAACCCCATCAAACCAGGTGAGGGTAGCTGATGGATCTCAAACCCTTGGTGAGTTAAGGGCTTCTCCTGTATATGAAGACAGGCTCTGGCAGATTGAGCAGACAAGACCAATAGTGGGTCCAATGGTCAATAAGGCGGTTTCTGCACTTTCTGTAGAGGGAAGTGAGGGGCAGATGGGGTTTGTCACCCTGGGATACAAACCCATCTAGGAGAAGGAAAACACTGATCCTAAACCTCTGTGGCCTTGCAGGATAACTTCAGAAGAACAAAAGGCTAAGAAGTAAACCCTACACAAATCTGGAGTGGAGTCCCTAAGGTGGTTGGATGGTGCCCTGTACACCTCCTTCCAGCAACTCCTGAAGCCAAGCTGGTGCCAAATATATTGCTCTGCTTTCCTTTGGACCACATCAGCGAGGCCGGGGAGGGGGTGTCTTGTCACCAATCCAGGACCTCCATACACAATACCCAGGCTTGTGCTCTGGGGAGGTCACTTCAGTGCTGCTAACACAACAGTTTGACTTCATCCCTAGAGGCACACTCCATTGTCTATTGAGATAGATGGATGCCAACAACCCTGTGAAGTAGGATAGGCTGACAGGCAGTGACTGTTCCAAGGTCACTCAGTGAGCTTCATGGTTGAGTGGGGTTTTGAATCCTGGTCTCCCTGGTCTTAGACCAATACTCTAACCACAACACCACACTGGCATAGCATGTGGTACTTCAGCTTTGTGGGGAGACAAATAGAGGCAGAGGGATTGAACATGTCAACTTAATACTACCACCCTCCACACTGCTCTCTCTCTTTGTCTTCCCTACCCACTTACCCAAAAGAAACCTAGTTTGTAAGGCAGCAAACTATACGTGACATACCTGGGACAAAGTTCCATTGAACCAGTGGGACTTGTGAGTATATTGCCTAGGACTGCACTGTTAGTTCCTTGAGGAAGAGATCTGTCTTTGCTTCCACTTTGAAAAGTACTATGCACATGGACAGCGCTATGAAAATAATTATAAAAACCTTACAACCTATTTGTTTGTCTATTCATTTTCTGCATGCACTAAAAACAGAATATAGCATAAGAAGTCTGAGATTTTGGAATATTTCAAGCTTTATAAGACACTTTATCTCTAACTTAAGCTGATCATTTTTATTTGTCATGTTATTATTATTTATTGAATTTATATACCGCCCTATACCCGGAGGTCTCAGGGCAGTTCACATACTGTGTTCATACTGTTAGTAATATGGACTGTACAAGGTTTTTCAAATACTTAATGACCATTTTTTTCTAAAGCAATGTAATGGAATAACAGTTTTTAGTTATTCTAAACCATACAGAATGAAAATGAGAAATAGAGATCCAACTTCATGGAGTCTGACTGGCTAAAACAATAGGTGTTGTAGTTTTAAATTGTTACAGGTTTACATATGGAAAAACAAAATATAATGCTGCCCACCACAACATGCAGACTGATGTATGTTTTGGAACTTGGTTTAAAAGTTATGAAGGATTATGTATCCCAGATATATGGCCACATTCACATTAAAATTGTTCTCTTGTTATATTTAAAACAAACTTGGGAGATACTTCTCTTTAAGCACTCATGTGCTTATATTACTGGCTGCTATCAGATGTGGATGGGGACAGATCACAGCTTAAGTTAGGATTTGGACAATTGAGCAGAAACATTCATTTCCTTTGCAAAACAATATTTTCTAATGAATGTTTTATGTTGATGTGACTATCCCTTGGTAGGGGAAAAAGTTTTTATATTAATTAAAACTCATTATAAATATTAGTAAGTAGAAACAAAATGTCTAAATTAGTTGGATTTGGGATACACCATTTCTGGACATATTTTGCTCTCTGTATACACAGGAAAAGGATAGACTGAATGGCTTGTGTCCAACTGACATCAGTACAGTGCCACTTGATAGCAGCAGAGAACAAATTTGCCCAATAGCAGCCTATTATTAAGTGCAGTAATGTCTGTTTTTAAACCAGAAATGTTTGAACTGGAGACAGAAACAGGAAACACGCAGTTGGCACAGTTTCATTCCTTTCAAGACTTGCTTCCAGGCAAGTCAGTCAGTTATTTGTATGTTCCAGTCCTTTTATTTTTTAATCTAATTTTCTTTGTGAAAAGCACTATGTTATTACTGTGTATTCCGATTCAGGGATCATACTGCATGCTACATTGAATACTCTTCCTACGTATATAAGCTGAGCTGTCTCCTGAGATGTTTCTGTGAATTGAAAAGTGTCTATAAAACTTGTGTGATTAGAAAGTTCAGACATATCTGCTGTAAAGTACTGAAGAGAATTTGCAACTGTTGAGGCTAAACGAGTTCTCTGAAATTTAATATCCAGATGTTCGCAGACTTATTTTTGGAAGTTCCAGCAGTTGTAAACTTCAGCTCAGAGCCTTTTGATGAATTGCTCTATTTTGGAGGCTGAGTAATTCTTCAATATATAGATGAGGCAATCGGCTTAGAGTGCACAGCAAGATGTGCAGATGTACTAGGCTAGTAGTAGAATTATGTGATGTGAAATGTTTGGCTTTTGAAGGGTAAGACTTAGTTTCTGCATGTGAAATTCCTGACACTGGTATTGGGTTTGGCAATGTTCGTAGGAAAATGTTAGATTTGATATTCAATTTAATAATACCCAAAGATCACCCTCCTGCTCACATTTCCTGGGTCTTTATCTCTGTCCTTTGGATCCTCCCACCCACCAGCTCAGCACAATGTCATTTGCAGTGCCACTTGTCTGTAGCCAAACTGCAATGTGACAACATCCTTAAGATTTTATATATTAGAGAGATTTGCATGCCAGTCTAGCCAAATGCAGGCTCAATGAGTTGCTTCCCAAACCAAGTGCATCTGTGGACATTTAGCTATGTTCCTTGTGCACCAGGCAGATTTTCTATCTATGTTTATGTCCAACATAGGTTTTCAAATTAGAATCGGGGTTCTAAATCAAGTTCTGTGCTGAGTTTGGTTCAAGTTTGTTTGGCTTGATTCTTAGCTCCAAACAAACTCTTTTGTTCATGGCCAGTAGAGATTTACTTTTGATGAGCCAGTGGCTGTGACTGGATTATTGGAGACTTTGCTACAGTTCAGAGTTGCAGTAACTTAGATAGTAATGCTGATTAGGATGTACCACTTTGGATCCCAGGTGAGACTGAACAAATGACTGAATGTTTCTTTGTACGAAAACATTTACTGCATGTAGAAAACTATAATGGAGGGCAGGGAGAACGCTAGGCTAAAAACCCTTCATTCTTTCACTTAGTGTATATGTGGAGGAATGTATTTCTCTATGGAGCATGTGCAAAACGAAAGTAGTACAGCCCAAGTACTTCTGTAAGGACTAGGTCAGATTTTCAGGAGTTACCAGTTTTCCCATATGTGATTACTCACCATTGTGCAGGCCTAGAACCTAGATGCAACCACCCTGAAGTTTTAAAATTATTTTCTTTTTTTCAGATTTAGTACTTCATTAAAGGAAAGACTTCAGAAATGGATACAAAAAGGACACAGTGGCATTCTAGCATGCTGAAGTTGCTGATACTTCTAATATGTTTTGTAAGTAGACAATTTCTTGATGTGTGTTGTGAATTTATGCTCCAGTGGGTTGCACAAGTGGTGGTAGTAGATGACTCCCTACTGAGGGAGTCAGAGACAACAGTGTGCAGAAGTAACAAGATGTCCTGGGAGGTTTGCTGTCTTCCAGGTGCATAGATTTACAGTGTGATGGAGTGGTCGTCAAATCTTATAAAGCCCACTGACCACAACCCTTCAGATTTGTGTGGGTACAAACAATACTGCCAGACACAGCCTTTGACATATAGCATGGGCTATGAAACTCTGGGCAGGAAGTTGAAGAGCCTTGGGGCAAAGGTGGCTTTTTCAACACACTTTCCTGATGACATTTGTGGCCTAGGAAGAGAGAGGGAAATACTGGAAGTAAACCACTGGCTGTGCAGGTGGTGGTGTTGTCAGGAAAAGTTTGGCTTCTTGGACTATAGTCTCCTCTATTTTGAGGAAGGACATCTGACAAGATATGGGTTGCACCTCACAGCTGTTGGCAAGAATATATTTGCTTAAGAGTCTTGCAAACCTGATCAGAAGAACTTTAAACTAAATCCTTATGGGGAGGGAGACAATTTAACAGACAGCAGGGGAACACCTGGGATTGGGTATAATAGCTTCATTGATGCATAGGAAACTGAGGTGGTGCTCCAGAAACTGCTTAAAGGACAAGAAACTACAAGATGGAAGCAGCTGGAGGGAATGACTCATGATTTCAGTTATTTCTATACTAATGCTCACTATATGGGAAATAAGCAATACAAATTTGAGCTCTTAAAACAGGATGGCCAATATGACCTAATAGGCATTATTGAAATCTGGTGGGATGAGACTGATGACTGGAATGTAGAAACTGAAGCATATAACCTGTTCCAAAGGAAAAGACTAAACAAGAAGGGAGGAGTAGCAGCATTGTATGTAAAGGATGTATGCACTTGTGAAGAGATCCATGATCTGGAAGATGGAGGGCAGATAGAAATTATATGGGTAATAATTGTAGGAGAGGCAAGCAACAGTTACCTTAGTGTCTGCTATAGACAGCCAAGCTAGACTGAAGACTTGGATGCCTTCCTAGAGTAGTTTACCAAACATTCAACACAGAGATATACAGTAGTCATGGGAGACTTACACTTCTCCGATATTTGTTGGAACTCAAAACTCCACCAAGAATGTACAGTCCAACAAATTCCTCCATTGCCTTGCTGACAAGTTTATTTCCCAGAAGATGGAAGAAGCAACATGAGGATCATCTATCTTGGACCTGGTCCTCACCAACAGGGAGGAACTGATTGACGATGTGGAAATACTGGGAACCTTGAGAGGGAAGTGTTCATGTCCTCTTGGAAGATATTGGAGATATTTTTTCTTAGTAAAAGGTAAAGGGACCCCTGACCATTAGGTCCAGTCGTGTCCGACTCTGGGGTTGCGGCGCTCATCTCGCTCTATAGGCCGAGAGCCGGCGTACAGCTTCTGGGTCATGTGGCCAGCATGACTAAGCCGCTTCTGGCGAACCAGAGCAGCGCACGGAAACGCCGTTTACCTTCCCGCCAGAGCGGTTCCTATTTATCTACTTGCACTTTGACGTGCTTTGGAACTGCTAGGTGGGCAGGAGCTGGGACCGAGCAACGGGAGCTCACCCCGTCGCAGGGATTCGAACCGCCGACCTTCTGATCAGCAAGCCCTAGGATCTGTGGTTTAACCCACAGCGCCACCTGGGTCTTAGTAATCAGTGGCAATTGCAGAATAACTGGCCAGAACTAGCATCCCTAATCGTTGGCCATGCTGGTTGGGGCTGTTGTATAAAACATCTGAAGGTCAGCAGGTTGGGAAGGCTCTATAAGATTACTGATAAAATTCAGCTGATTAAGATATTGTGAATTAGCCCAAAGCAGTTCATGCTTCACCAAGAGGCAATGAATGTAGGATCATGTTAGTTCTGAATGTGGTGGTATTACAAGCTTAGTTAGGGTTAGCAAACCTCTAGCTCATACTTGCACAATAACAATACTTAGAAGTCACCACCCACACTCTTGAATAATAATTTTGAAGTAATATTGAAAACGATGTGTATTTGTCTCACAAATGTATGTAGGACTTAAACACATAGTTAACTTAAGTACCACTGATTTTAAATGGGAGTTATGTGTGTAAAGCTGTAATTCTAAATAGATTTCTCTGTGAGTAAGCCTTAGTGAATACAGTGGGACTTATTTCTGAGTAAATACCTATTTTGCACTATTTCAAATACTAAGATGTAGCATATTATTTTTGTTTTAGTGATTTTTAAAGATTTTTGTAATTTTAGCTTACGTAGTTTGTCAATAGAATTTTGATATTTGTATACTTTAAAAAATTAGTTTTAAGGATTCCCTAGCTGTGCCTAATAGATCCAGCTTGCTTCAGTGAGGGGTGGTGCATTTCTGTCAATAGCATCTACTTCCAGGAAAACACTTCAAAAATACAAATGTTAACTATATTTTAAGGTGCCACAGATACACATCACCAATTTGACTTTGCTTCTAAACCAATTTAATTAGATAGATAAAAGTTACAGCTATTTCAGTTACATGTCTTAATGTTAAAATGAATCTAAGCACAGATGTTGCATCAGTAATTTGCTTTCAAAGATTTTTCCTGCTGGAGGTGATTAGGATAAAGCATAGGTTTATCCACCAGTAAAGAGAGCTCTAATACTGTAAGGCTACTGTTTCAACCAGCAAGACTGGAAGCTACTGCCAATGGTCCTTCCACTGACTATAGCCTGCAAAAAGGCCTGAAATGGAGTATTTCAGGGTGGGGTGCCAGAGGCTCTGGGTCCTACGAAGGGCCACATGCCAAACGTTCAATGGCATTTAATCCCAAATAAGTGCATACAGGACTGCAGCCAGGGAGCACAATCTCAACACCTTGAAAGCACCAGGGAGGAGGAGCAAGACATGTAGGATTACACCAATAGAAACAGATTAACTGAAGCACTATTAATTAATTTTATATTTTCATTTTTAGACAAACACTGTAATTTGTGAAACTGGAGACTGTAGAGAGCAAGAGTTCAGGAATCATGATGGAAACTGTATGCTATGCAAACAATGTGGACCTGGCATGGAACTGTCTAAGGTATGCATGTATATTCACATTCTCTAAACCATTTTTTCTTTTGATCCTATGTTTCGCAGTTATTGAGATTAACTTGAGTATTATGTATTGAGTCACTGAGGGTTGTGAAATGGCACTTAGAAATGACAAGCAAGTGTTTTGTTAAAAATATATAGATTCCCAGTATTAAGAACTTAAGAAAAGTCCTGCTAGGTTAGACCCAAAGGCCCATCTAATCCAGCATTGCTTCCCCATAGAGGCCTACCAAATGTCTATGGGAAGCCCACAAAGATGACACATGCACAATAGCACCCTCACATTTGTGTTCCACAGCAGTTGGTATTCACAGCAACCAATATTCTGTGATACACTTTGGCAGAGTCATTTTATATAGTTATGAAGCTATTCATAACTTTTAGGCCATTACTTTATATACAAAAACATGAAATATGTGATTAGATTCTTAGCCATATTTGGTTCTGAAGTAAAAAATGTTAAAACAGAAGCTTTGTGGTTTTTGCTTTCTTTGAACTGATTTGCTCAGAGAAACCACAAGCTTAAAATTTAGTAGATTTTATTCTTAAAGAACATTACACCCTTTCTTCACTGCTTTTAGTTAAATGAAAAGCTGTGCATCTTATGAGTGTCATAAATAACATTTAAGGCTGCTACTATGTGCGTTTTGCCACTTGGAAGAGCAGAAAGTATTTTCATGCTACGGACTGGTTGCATTTGCATGTTACGCTAAATAATTATTTGTTGTGACTTGCTTGAACATCTGAACCCACTCCAGGCAACTTGCTGTTAACAACAAACCAAGAAGTGAATCCATGGTTTGTTGTTAGCTTACAAATTGTGTCTTTTTTAAACTAAAGTTTGGAGTTGTGGTCAAACCCAGTGGATTTTTCTTAACCATGGTTTGCCTAATTTGAGCTCAACAACAACAAATCCAAATGCGGATGAATTATGATTTTAGACAAGAAGTTTCCCATAGAAAGCAGTGTACACTGAGAGTTCATGACAGAAGTTGAGATATTCTGGTGGTGACTCAGATTAGATTTACTTAGGGTTGTCTAACCATCTTTTGTGAAAGCCTCTCCCTTGGTTAACTGCCTCTTTTCATCTTTTATCTTTGGATAGATGGTAAATATTAGCTCTTCAGTTTCTGACACCTCAGAGCAACGTTGCTCATTAAAATCTTACCTGATTTTTGTCCGACAACCTATTATACTTAGATCTCCAGGCGCAGTGTCTTCTCCTCCCATTTGCTTGGGTGGCCAAGTGCCTGTAAGTTTGGAAGCAAAACAGGACCACCCAAATATAAAGCCATTACTTCACACCTGCAGGCTATGGTGGAACTCAGGGAATGGTGTCTTTCTGCTCTCACTAGTTCTTCAGAATAGATAACTATTGCTGTTTTACCTGTCCTTCCAATTTCTACCTTGTCTAATTTCCAAATCTTTCTACCATTGCATTATCCAGACTCCTGTGGTACACAACTGCCTCCATATTAAAGATCTCCAAAACCACATTTCATTTATACTTGCATGTGGACATGTATCTTACAGTGAATACACCTTCCCTTTCCTGCTGGGGCAGGGCAGGAGTTTCATTCAGGCTGCAGCTTTCTCCTTTCTCAGCTGATTTGCTGCTCCTCTCCTCTCCTATGGGCTCAGGTGGAAGCTCACTAGAGAACTGAGAGATTTGGGGAGGCAGAATGAGGAGGGGGCTGTTGCCTTGGTTCTCACAGGAAAAGACTTGTCATTCTCTGCCCAGCTTCCTTGCTGGAACTTCTTCTGGGAAGATCACATTTGGTCCTTCATATTCTTGTCATACCCCCCCCCCTTCTGCCAGCCCTCTGTGGCCTGGGATATTTTGGTAAGAGAGCAGCAGAAGATTATGAGTTAGTGAGGCTGACTGACTTAAAGGTTCTGCCTCTACTCCAGTTCTGTCACTCTGTTGGATTAATATATCTGAAAAGTCGGGGGGGCATGATACCCCCAAGTAAAATATTCAAATGCTTAAGAATACACAGGGTTTTATGTTTTCTTTTACTTTGTCACATGAAGCACTGAGAAGGGGCAGAATGTGGTTGCAGAGAGAAAGGAATGGGGTGGCTCGCCCTGCCCCTGGGCGCGCTACCCCAGGTGCCCGAGTAGCTTCCTCCACCGCTGTCTCCAGTTGGTAGATGGCATCTTCCAGGGTGGACCCTTGTCCCAGCAATGAAATGACTAGACCAAGCCCTGATAGAGAAGCCAGTAAAGTGGGGTAGGGGGAAGAGAGACAGGGCTGTTTGGGAGAGAGGGGGGTGAGGGAAGAAGAGGAAATAAACTTCATGTGTGTTTGTACTATTAACTCATGGCTATGGAATTCACTACAACAATTCACTTCCCCTTGTTTGATGGAGTCACTGTTAGCAGTACACTGTTAGCAATATACAGCTTGTATCTGTTGGTTCAAGAAAATACAGGTAAAAATTCCTGGTTGCCAAGATCTTAAGTTTGGGGCAAGTACTCTTTGATGAGAGAACCCGTAGCAGAGATTTAAAATTAGCAGCAAACTAAAGTGTGGAAATAAGGACTGTTAGACCTTTAAAATATGCCCTTGTGAGTTCCAAAACATCTCTCTACCCCCATCATAGGAAAAGACCACAGGTTTGGTAAGTTAAGAATTGTTTTACTTACAAACTGTCTAAAGGTCAGATTCATGTCCCTCTCACTGTTTTTAGCAGGCTTAATTTTGGGAGTGGTTGATGAAATGTGAGCTCTTGAAGAGCCATCAAGGTGTCAGCCACTGTTTTGTTTCCCTCCCTTAATACAGTGCCTCTTTCTTAGTGATATGGAGGTTGGGGAAGGAATGGCAGCCTCTAGCCTGACAGAACTTCAAGAGCGCCAGTGAGTGTTTTCCTAAACCCCCCAAAAAATGCCCACTCAAAATACATTGCCTTTAATGCCTTGTCAAATATGCCTGTGAAATTTGAGGGGCCATTTGGGTTTAGCCCTAGTTATAGCTCATTGCTTGCACCAACCTGAAGGCTTATAGATAATTTCTAAATAAATTATTATACTTTGTCCAATTCTCTGTCCCTTAAATTAGATACACATTAGATCATCTTGCTTGCTTTTAACATAGTAATCAGGAAATTGGTCTATTGTATGTGCTATTTAAAACATATCTTCCATATCTTTGGCAAGTCTTTCAAAGGAACTATTTTGAAGCAGTTACTGGATAACATTTTGTCCTTCAAAATTAGCTCTTTCAAACAATATGCTTTGCAACTCGTAACTACAATATCCCTTGCAGTTTGTTTATGGAATATTTTGCAGTAATGACATACTGGTGCTTATTATTATCAAAAAGGGACCACTATGAACATTGTAGCCCACTCTTATGACTCTGAATAAGAATTTGATCTTAGTAATTTTAATTTTTTTCAACAACAGGCTTAACTTTAACCTCCCTAATGAGAGTGTCTTTCAGCTGCTTCCTAAAGGCAAAGCTAATCATTATGTCTAGCAGAGGGCTTGTGTAGAGTTAGCTATTGCAAGAAAGACACCAGACTTGGCTGGTTTTGGCAATAGAAAATTACAAGGAGAGAAAGGGTTTCCCAAAGAAATAGGAAAGTGTGATATACACTTGCATTCCCTTTTTAGAGTGAGGACAACTGGTGACATCGCAGGACCATATCTGGTTGACTACATAGCACTTGATGTCATCATGCTTACTGTATGACCCCTAATAATTTGGTACCGCACAGTGAAGAAACCAATTCATTTTAAATTTGCACAGAAACAGTAGCTGCAAACCGCCACAAAAATATGCAAGGAAGAGGGTATCGTAAGGCTTTATCATGAGCACTCTGAAATAGCAACATGGTGGGCTCCCACATAAACCTGCCTATGCACGGAGATAATCTTCAGAAGCCTTCCCCAGCCATCTAAAATGAGTCGGGTGGTGGTGACTGGGGAGAAGGCCTTCTTGATAGTGGCACCTTGCTTAAATAATTCACTTCCCAGAGTGCTATAGGTAATGTATCATCCACATCAGTCAAATACCCTTTTTATTTTCTCAAGAATTTTAAATTAATGGTATATTTTATGTTGCTGTTTTTATTCAGTTTTACTTTACTATTTTATTAATGTCATCGATGCTGTTTTATTGTATTTGTTATATCATTTATGTGAACCACTTTGGAAATATTGAAGGAAGGTGCACACATTCCTTAAATAAAGTAATTTGCACTCCAAATTTGCTAAATTAATTACTATAATATTCTAGCTATTATAAATACATAGCACCAGCTCCTCACTATGTTCTCAGTGTTGCTAATAAACATTGAAAACATGTTAATATTGGTAGTTAATATTTGGGTTTTTAAAAATTGGATCCATGATGCCTTGTCTTTTTAATGAAAAGCAGAGTTTTGCACTTTATTATAGAGTTGAAACATGTATATTTCAAATGGTTATTTACTTTTAGTTTAGCTACTATCATTTGATATGCTTTTATTTTTCCTGTTTTGATGTAAGTGTCTAAGAACTTAGAGCTTCTGCATTTTCACATACCTAGCTTAATTAATAATGGACAGCTCAATAATTCCCATAAGCCTGTAATAATGTAGCAGTGGGAGACCATGGAGTCCTTTATCATTCAAATGCTTAGCTATTTCTCAAATAAAGTAGATGAATAAGTATTGCTTATAGAAGTAAGGGAGATTATTAGTAGTGGAAGACACATTTGAACTTGCTGAAAGGATTGCTTTTGTCTCTAGAAAGTCTTATTCTCGGAAATAATTACACTGAGTCTTTGCTTCATCCTTGCAATCTCCCTTTATTCACGCTTCTAAATTTCTGAATAGTGTGTTCTTGCTTGTTAATCCCTACAGGAATGCGGCTTTGGATATGGGGAGGATGCCCAGTGCATGACATGCAGACCAAACAGATTCAAGGAGGACAGGGGCTTTCAGAAGTGCAAACCATGTTTGGACTGCACTCTAATAAATCGATTTCAGAAAGCCAATTGTTCTGCTACCAGCAATGCTGTTTGTGGAGACTGCTTACCAGGGTGAGTTAAGGAATTATAAGGAAACTAGAAATAACTTGTCTGCAAGGTTAGTACAACACAGTTTAGAAAGCCCTACAGTCTGAGACTTGGCTGGCTTTCCCATCATAGACTGATGACTCTACCTTTTTGTTTTGCTGATTATATCTTCAGGACTGATTTCATGTCCTTGATGAATACTTCAGTGCTTCAATGAGAAACATTACGTTATTTCAGCACTATGAAATCCATTAACCAAATGTACAGTAAGCCTTCAATTTACGCATATTTAGCTTGTGCACATTCAGCTTTACACACTTGGCAAATAAATAGGGGGTGGGCATCCAGGAAAAAGACTTTGGCAATCCCACCTGCCATTGAACCCAATGTGTTTTGACTAGACACTATTTTGGCTTTAGGCACGATTTCCAGAACATAACCCAATGTAAATTGGAGGCTTACTGTATTCCACATGCTTTTCTGGTCATTTAATAAAGTTGAAAACATAATATCACTCTGACATGAAAAATTCTAATCTTCATGCTACCATGCTTAGCTAGTATTGAAGAGTTGGTTTATTTCACATCACAGCTGTGGAACAAGAGCTTAAAATATTCTCATATATGGTTAAATATAAGACTTAGTCTTATATTTGCATATACACAAAACCATGGTTTAACACTATGTGGATGAGCCTCCATGAGCCCCTAAACAAAGTTTCAAACTATTATTTATTCCTTTCCACTCCTGTTCCATGGCTAGAAGCAGGGGAATACAAAGTGGGGGGCAGAGGGGGTGACAAGATGGCCCCTACTTCCCCCCAGCTGTAGATCGGCCGAGGGCTCGCGCGGCATCCATACGGGCTGCCGCTCTTGCGTGCCGTCCGTATGGGCTGCCGCGCATGTGCACTCCATACGGGCTGCCATGCATGCGAGCGACAGCCTGTATGGCCAGAGTGTGCACGGACTCTGTACGGGGTGCCGCACATTGTTTATCATTATGTACAGACTGTTGTCAGGTGGGGAGGGGGAATGGGCAGAAATTCCATACATAAGCTGTTTGGAATGTTGTACAGGTCCCCACACTCATCGGAACCTTTCTCAGAATGCTGCTCTTTGGTGATGGGGTGTTGGAAATTGACTGTTACTACTGTGAAACAAGTTTTGGTGGGGAAATAGCTAAAAGGAAAGCTGGTTTCATTGCTCCCTTCCCCCTCCCATTGAGAACTTTAATATCTGTCCTCGGTATTAATAGACATTGGATTTTATACTCTAACTTAGTCACTGATTTACTGCATGATCTCACTTTTTTCCAGAGCTGTTCTCTAGGTACACTCTTCCCATATCTATGAAATATGTCTGTATGTCCTGCTATTAAAATGTTATAGACAACATGAAGAATGTGTGATCTGTTCCTCTGTCTTTCAGATTCTATAGAAAAACCAAGCTTGGGGGCTTTCAGGATATGGAATGTGTTCCTTGTGGTGACCCTCCACCTCCTTATGAACCTCACTGTAAGTGCTCCTGACAGTAAAATAGTATGATATTGAATTCAGGTTTGTTTGGGTTTTTTTGAACATGTACAGCTGAATTGAATTTGATAATTGAAACTGATACGTTGCCACAAATACCTCGCCTGAAAAAGCAAATGGCATATCACTAAAATAAAACTGCTTGATAATCCTAGCCTTTTAAAAGCGGCTGTCTAGCCTAGGCCCTACTGATTTCCCAGTGCACTGTCCCAAGTCCTAACATGGGACAAACACTAGGCAGCCAGGCAGAACTGCTGGTACTCAAGAGTCTTGTCCCTTGCAGAATGAGGTGCAAGCTTCAGCCACAAATGGATGAATAGTGTACAAGCATGTTAACCAGTAATTGTTTCTCTCAGAGTGGTTTCCCAACCCTTGTTCTTGTTGACCTTGGCTCCTCTTCACTTCTGAGCAGAACAATCCCAGATTTGAAGCTGAGCCTGGCAGTTGGGATAATCCTGGAGTTGTTTGTATGCCCTTGCTTCCTTGTGGTTTTAATGGATGCCTTCTCTTTATGGCAAGAGGGGGATTGAAATGGAGTACTGTGCAGAAGGGCATGGCTAACCAACTGGAATTGTGAATGGCTGTGTCCCACATGGCTAACATTTTGCTATGGGTCATATGTGTTATGTTTTAATATTGACATGAACTGACAGTGCCTGTAGTTCTGTTTAATATTTCTGTAGTTCTGTTTAATAATGAGTTCTGGTATCAAACTATCTTTCTAGTATTTTGATGCCATTCATGGTGCAGTATTCTAATTTGTTTTTATTTGTACGAAGAACAGTATACATAGGTGCAATATAAATAATAAATAAAATAGTAATATGTGAATAAAATAATGCATTTTTAGTAAGAACATATGTTTTGCATAATGCTTCAAATTCATTCAAGTATTAAGCATACATTTGTACACTGCTAATTCTTTATCTCAAATAGATAAAAGTTGCAAATATTAAGGTTATGTGGCTATATAAATTAATCACAATGTGTATGCTTTGGCAAATTTTTGTTTGCTCTTGAATACAAGTTGAGGCTACACTTCCAGAGTTAAAGTCCCATAATATGGTAGGGCATTAATGAGGACTACAGAATGCTGGAAGCAGTTGATTATTACCCAGCTGGCTATAAATTTCAGGGCTAGCTTTCATCTTCACTCTCTCTGTAGACCTCTTTAAAACATGGTTTAAATATTTACTCATGGAAAACCTGCTTGTGAGTTGTTAAAAGACCATCAGAAAGTTGAAAGGATTTTCTAATGATCAAGTAAGGGGTGTAAAAGGCCAAGAGGATTGTTATCATTCTTAGGTAAACTTTATAGGGTAAACAAAAAATTCTGTGTCATATGATAATAGCAACTGAAGCCTATGCATAAATTCATTTAAAATAGCAAGTCCAAATATTTGCATTTACTTACAGAGAAATTTGATTGTACAATGGCAGTGCAAGTTTTTAAGCAGAAACTAAAACAAAAATAAAATAATGTACAATATATTCTATTATTTCTTGAGGAGAGGGAATAAGAAATAACTATTAATAAAGGTAGGAAAGTGTACAAAAAAATTACATTAAATTTTACTCAGTTATCTTCTGGTGGGTTTTATTAATTATTTTAAACTTTTAAAAATCAGATGGAATTAATTACAACAAATAATAATCAAGCCCTTGATAAGTCTTGGCTCTCCAAGACTGGTTGCAGAATGTTAAAAAAATAGCAACTATTAAGCTCATTGAGAATGAGAGCTGAACAATTTCACTGGCAGTACCTATTTTGCATAGCTTCTTTTAGTCAAGATGTGGGCTAATCTTATTTTCACCACCAATTGTGCAAAGCTGTATAAAACATTTGCTCTTCTACAGTTTTGGATTGCTTCATATTTCAGTGTCTGGAATAAAAAAGCATTGATTTTCTGCAAGATTTTCTGACCAAACTCTAGCAATGTTTTGAACTTTAGGCCAGAATATGTTTTCCTAACACATGGCTCTTGCCAAAAACAGCAGCTGCATGTCTAGTTTCCTGACTCCCTGTAACTTCTAGTACAGTTTCCCTGTTTTCACGACATCAAGACATTGTGTGTTTCTCTTTTCCATCGCTTTTGACTGCTGGTGATAAAGTCTTTTATCTTCACATAATGTGTTTGCAAGACATATAGTTCCATAATACTATTTTTATATGAAGGAGTGATGTTTATTTTTCCCAGCATTTTGAATTCTGAGGTTGATATGTATCATCTTGTAAACAAATGTTTTGCCAGATATCAAGTATATATAGTGGTTTTAGTGAAGGTAAGCTTGGCATGCAAGAGAGTTTTTAGAAAGCTGAAATAACAATATTAAGCAGTTTAATAGTGTGATGTTAGCTTCAGATCTTTTGCTTATTAGACTATGAAATAAGAACGTTAAACAAGTGAAATCAGTTTGATAACTTAGTTTAATACAAACACCCTATAAATGAATTTAACTACAGGTTTTCTCTGATTTCATCACACCCTTCTTTGTTACCTTACAGTGATTATATCTTTTATAAATGAACGTCATTTGCAAAAGTATCATAAATACAATCAGTAGCAACTAAATTGAATTTTAAAAGCATGCCTTGTCATCACTAATGGTTTAATTATACATCATTAGTGTTTAGTTATGAGAGGAATAAATGTCACCTCAGATATTGTAATCATATTTGCCCTTTGTGTGAGCTAGGGTTGCCATATTTCAAAAAGTGAAAATCTGGACACAAAAGTTGTTGAGCTTTGAGCTTTTTTTGGCAAAGTTGACAACATATCTGTTGCCATTCATCGAGATTTACTGATTTTTGCCTGGACACTGCTTCCAAAATAAATAACCCCTGTGTCGCTGGACACTATTTCCGACTGCAGTAACCCTAGAGTTCTAGGACTAGGACTAGGACCTGGGAGATAAAGTTTCTTATTCCCATTTCATCATATTTCAGTCTAACCTACCTCACAGAAATGTTGTGAGGATAAAATGGGGAGAGGGAGAACCTCTACAGCACCTTGGAGGAAAGGTGGAAAATAAATATCGCTTTATATCAGTCTGATTAGAAGAGAGTCTTCGCAGCATTTTATGTTGGTTACTCTGCTGTTCTATCACATTCAGGTAGGATTGCATAGGTCTGTATTTAGTGAGATGCCTGGAATGGAGTAGCAGTAGTCTTATATTTGGGATGCACTGAATTTTGGAAGAGTCATATAAAGGGCCATAGACTTTTCTTTTAATCCCAACTTATAAAATCAATCAATATGGTTCTTATTAGGGACCCAGGTGGCGCTGTGGGTTAAACCACAGAGCCTAGGGCTTGCCGATCAGAAGGTCGGCGGTTCGAATCCCTGCGACGGGGTGAGCTCCCGTTGCTCGGTCCCAGCTCCTGCCCACCTAGCAGTTCGAAAGCATGTCAAAGTGCAAGTAGATAAATAGGAACCGCTCTGGCGGGAAGGTAAACGGCGTTTCCGTGTGCTGCTCTGGTTCACCAGAAGCGGCTTTGTTCACCAGAAGCGGCTTCCACATGACCTGGAAGCTGTACTCCGGCTCTCGGCCAATAAAGCGAGATGAGCGCCGCAACCCCAGAGTCGGACATGACTGGACCTAATGGTCAGGGGTCCCTTTACCTTTACTTTACCTTTATGGTTCTTATTATGCTTTAAAAAGAGTGGCAAAACTAGAACTGAATTCTGTAGCCCCAGTTCAGAGGCCCTCTGCTTGACCAGCAACACTGATATACATGGTACAGTTTCACTATTCATTGCAATGTTGCCAAAATTTGTATACGCTCATTCCCTAAGGCCTATCCTATGCTAGCCAAAAGCACAGTGTGCACCTAGCTAACTTCAACTAGTTTTTCCACAACTTTGCCACTTACTGGGGGAAAACCTTGGGTGGGTTGGTGGGTGGGTGGCAAAACAATATAGATTGTAAATAGTGTCATTTGACAAAGGCATATTCTGGAATCGTGGTTTATGGAAAGAACTTCACATGGATGTCATGAAATGTAAGCAACACTGTGGGTGGGTGGGTAGGACAAACCTTCCAAGGCTCACCTTGGTTTGGCTCAGGATTTTCCAGGTTTCCCAAAATAAAATTTGATTGCCTTGGAGAAGGTTTGCTTACTTCCACCTGCCCCTGCCTGAGCCATGTGCCTCAAACATTCCCCCTTCCATCTCCTTACCTTGTGAATTTGCTGAGTGCAGGAGCAGCAAAGGAGAAAAGGGTGGCATTTTTTCATCCCTCTCTTCTCATTTCCCTCAATCACTTGTCATCTAAGTGACAAAATGCAGTGCACTAGAGGATCATGCTCCATCATGGCTTCCTCATGCTGTTAGCCAGATTGCAGGGTAATAGTGGGATGGTATGTGGTGCAAAGTGAAAAGTGTATTTCTTTCAAGGGCTCTTAAAAGCCAGTTGAATGGGCTTTTAAATGCTTATTTTTAGAGGGGGGTTTAAAATGTGAAACTGAATAATTAAATTGAACTAGCAATGCTATGAATTGCGCCATGGTTCCTTCTGCTTACATAGCATGTCCTTTGTCACAGAGCTGTAGACTTTCCATGTTGGCTGTTCATGGATGATGATCATTTATGTTGCATTTTTTCTCCAGCTTCCTTTTGGATCCATCTGATTGTACTATGGGGGTTAGGTTTGTATTTGATTAGAATTCATTTTACTATTTGCAGGTAGTAGAGATCGAGATATTATCTTTTAGGTGACATTAGTATTCCCTTTTACTTTCCCCTGTGACCTGCCAGTCACTGGTGGCTTTATATTTTTCTCAAGGAAATAAGGCACAATGAATGGCTAGTTTGTTCACTGTACAAACCTCCCTTCCTGCTAGTGTTTTCCTCAAAAGGTCTACAAAAGCCAAAGACACGGCCTATTGTCTCGGGGCTTAAATAGGTAAAAGGTATTCTTAGAGACTTCTGCATTAGCATTAATCCTTTTGTATCAAGAGTCAAGATAGAAAAACAAAACAAA
The DNA here is from genome assembly GCA_034641385.1 of Darevskia mixta. Classification (NCBI taxonomy): domain Eukaryota; kingdom Metazoa; phylum Chordata; class Lepidosauria; order Squamata; family Lacertidae; genus Darevskia; species Darevskia mixta. The sequence goes on along the minus strand of JAWWNH010000014.1, from coordinate 22,924,029 downwards.
ACTAATGTTACCAGTAAAGGAAGGGGGGATGAGTAGCTCAATGCATTAAAGAAATAGAGAAATAAGCAGTCAGATGGGCAGGGTACAAATAATAAATTATTGTTGTTGTACTTAATTGTGCACAATTAATAACAACAGCAGGAAGAGAATTTTCCATTTGTTTTCTCTTCCCTGTGTTTGTAGCTAGTTGCTTTCTCCATATCAGTCAGTACACACTTCAGAAGCTTGTAATGCCTAGATTATAGCTAGTTCATCTGCCTGGCCTCTCAGAGCTATCAGGCAGAAAGAGGTGTGAGAGAACATTAGGCAGAAATGAAATGTTTGCGTCTGTATAACAGAAGCATGTTCAAAACATTGGATGATGTTTTACTCACAGACCCATTGAAATTAATGAGCATGCCTAAATTAGGTTCATTAATTTCACTGGGTCTGCTCTGAGTCAAACTAAGTTGAATACTACCCATTCCTACTAGTTTCTTAAGTCTATTTTCTTTTTTTTAAAAATACATCCATGTTGATTTCAGCTGGACACACTTTGAAATAAATGTGCTGCCCGAGTCTTTCTATCCCCATTACACCTGAAGCATCTGTAACCTGAAGCGTTTGTAACCTGAGGTACCACTGTATTTCCATCAAACTCCCTTGTTAATAAGTAGCCATGTATGGAGGCTAAAAAACACAAGTCAGTGCTTTTCTTTTGACAACCGAGGTGCTTTATTTATCATGCATCATACTGAGTTGCCTCCTCCCCCCCAATTTTGTGTCTAGACTGCTCCTTCCCTGGAGCTCAGAAGTCCTCTGAAGCACCTCTAAGACAATCAGCTAACATATTTTTGCCACTCATGCCTTTGGCTTACTGACTTGACTTCTTTCCCTCCAACTTTTCTTAAAATTACCTTTAAAAGTGCTGCCTCAGTATTTTATTCTATGACTAGGCCTCACCCTCCTGAGGAGACTCCAGATGACTGAAAAGAGTGCACCCCAGGGATGCCCCATTACATTTATCAAGCAGGTTGCATACTCAGTGTTTTGCAACTCAGCTCTGTACATGTTTATTCACACTACTTGTTTAATTTACCTTGATGGAGAAAAAAGAAAGGTCGTTCGTATATCAAAGCTTTAAAGCTGTAAAAAATGTGCCTTTTTCTGACTGGGGTATTTTGTGTTGTATTCAAATATCTTACATTAAGCTGGCAAATTTCCAATTTCTTTAGGAATGTTTAAACTGAAAACTGAACTCTTGTGTTTGAATATCTTTCCATTGGCATATAAATTCAGTTATGTTAGAATTCCTGTTTATCCATATTAATTACTCAGATACATATATTGAGCCCAGAGGATAGATACAGGCCACAACAAATCCCTGTCTTATTGCTCCTCTCTCATAAACCACTTACGGCTATTGTGGACTATCTCGGGGTGTGGGGTGTGATTTAACCTCTTCCCTCACAGTATGATTAGTGAAATCCTAACCATGTCTACTCAGAAATAAGTTCTTTCGAATTCAGTGCGGCTTACTCGCAGGTATGTGGGTTAGTTTTGCAGCCTAAAATTGTGAGAATCCAAGGAGTTTCGGTTGTCCAAATTTCTCCTATCCTACCTGTGAGTTTTGTTTTCAGACTTGCTGTCATACATACCATTTTTATTTCTTGTTCTGGTTGTTGAAGTGGTAGGGGTACCTTATTTTGTTTTGTGTGTTGACTTGTCATTTTTATTTTTATTACGGATATGGGCTTCAAAAGGGGAAGAAGCCTGGGCCACTTTAGACCTCTGAGGGAGCCTAATTCTGTCTAAAAGGAGGTCTGTGCAGGTCTCTGATATCCCAACTCAGCTTTCTCCATTCTGCTCTAAGACCGTAGAGCCACACTCCTTCATGGTCAAACGAAGGAGATACGGGATGCATACACAGTCCTTCCATTTCCCCTAATAGGTACATCTTGGTGCATATAGCAAGGGTAGAAACATGAGTTTTATGAACTAAAAGGATTATACCAATAGTCTGTAATGTTTTAACTTTATGATGTGGAAAGGGTGAAGAAGGTGTTAATTTGAACTACAGGGATTGAGAATGTCAGTATTTCTCTTAACCAGCCTTCTGCACAAGTTAGTACTAGAAACAACCTTTCATCTCTTGAGTCAATCCTATAATTAGCATCATTCTTTGCCAGAGGCTGAGTGAGTGTTTGTTTTAGGTATAATATGTCTGCAAGATATTTAACTTAATCATTACTTTTTATTAACAAAGAGCTAGCTGCTCAGTTATCAGATTTAAGTGAACTTGAAATTCCTCAGAGAAAATGGGATAACGATTGACCTATGCTGTGTGGATGCTCTTTGCGGTCGGCCTTGTATATTTATCAGTAGGCTGACCCTTAAGGTGACTTACAGTATTCATGCTTTGAATTTAGAAAGCAGTATTGAAGGCTAAGTAGTGACTAATCTGCTAGATGCAGCTCATTGAACAACTAGATTGCATAGATCTTATCTACATACATTCTGTTGGGTTTGTTCTCTGAATTTACTGTATTGTCCATCTCAATAAAGGAGCATAATTTTTCAGTGGCATTTCATTTTTGTTTGCATGAGAAGCTAATATGCCTGAAAACCAGAAATATTATTTTGCTCAGGCTGTACATTTTAAATTGTTTACCTCCTCAAGTCTTTACTTCCAGAAGTTGTTGTTGTTCAGTCGTGTCTGACTCTTCGCGACCCCATAGACCAGAGCACGCCAGGCACGCCTATCCTTCACTGCCTCTTGCAGTTTGGCCAAACTCATGTTAGTAGCTTCGAGAACACTGTCCAACCATCTCATACTCTGTCGTCCCCTTCTCCTTGTGCCCTCAATCTTTCCCAACATCAGTGTCTTTTCTAGGGAGTCTTCTCTTCTCATGAGGTGGCCAAAGTACTGGAGCCTCAACTTCAGGATCTGTCCTTCTAATGAGCACTCAGGGCTGATTTCTTTAAGAATGGATAGGTTTGATCTTCTTGCAGTCCATGGGACTCTCAAGAGTCTCCTCCAGCACTATAATTCAAAAGCATCAATTCTTCGGCGATCAGCCTTCTTTATGGTCCAGCTCTCATTTCCGTACATTACTACTGGGAAAACCAGAAGTTGTAGGACAAGATAAAACTTTACTGGCTTCACATGCATAGAACAAATGTGGCACCAACCCTTAGGAGCTAGTTTAGCAATGTGTTGTATTCATGTTTAGCTGCTAATATGCTGCCAGGTGTGCAGCAAGTCAGAAGAATCCAAAGTAAACTTTCAGCACTTCACTTGGGAGCATGCAGAAGCTTGTTCTGCCTCAGGAGCCCAGTGCGTTGGCTAGTCCTGGAACAAACACGCAGATCCTTGAAGAAGAACAAGTTTTCTAGGTGCTTTAAGGCAGGTGCAGAAGGCCTCAACTTGGAGTGTGGAGACTAGCAGACAGTGAGAAACATCTAACAGTATGCTGTAAGCCTGCAGAGAGGCAACACAGCAGGGAAGTAGTGGTTGTACTAACTTCTATAGGATATTGTTCTGTGTCTGAGGGGCCAGCAGGATTACATCCATGACTCTAATATTTTTGTGTTAAGTTATTCAATATTCATCTGTGTTCGTTCTATTTAATCATATAAAATGATCAGTGCTTTTTGCCCCCTATTTTTAGGGACTCCGATTTAAGAAAATGGGGGGAGATACTATCCGTGTATAAGACGAGCCCAGATTTTGAACATTATTTTAGAGTAAAAAAACAAAGACTTATACACGGAAAAGTACGGTGTGTGGGTGTGTGTGGGTGTGGGTGTTTCAGGGTTTGCAAACACACAATGCATTCTTATTTTCTTATGAACATTCTTAGAATTCCCTTTATTAATGAAAAACATTTTAAAAATTAATTTAGAAATAAGACTTCTAAGTGAACATAGTAGACAGTGGAAAGCATAGTCTGATGTAATAGGCAGTTCGCTGTGTTTTTTGAATGGCTTTGTGTGTAAAGTTATGAATACATGGTCACAAAGGAGTGGATGGGAGATAAAGAGAAAATAAGATAAATTAAGGATTTGTGTGTGTTTTATTTCTAATCCAATATATGAATACGGTATTTTTTTAAAAATAGCTAGGGAAATGTCAACGGTTCTGTATATTGGCAATTGCTTATATTATACAGCTGGGATTACTTAGTATAACCACAAATATTGGTCAGGTTTTTTTGTTTAAAGAACACCCTGCATTTGAGTTTACATTGAGATTGCAAAAACGTTATTGGCTTGCAGAATAAAGAATTTTTATTTTAAATAATCCAAGAAACAGTCTGAAAAATATTTATTACTAATATTATGTATATACAAAGAAAAATAAAATGTTTCCCATCAATAATAAATCTATCTCACTACAGCCACAAGTTCACTTAGTTTCATTTCTATAATGAAATAACAATTCATATATTTGCTTAAAAAGAAAAGCTTTCCAGTGTTCCATTGGTCATATTTTTTTCTGTTCTCTTTATGAACCTAAATAAAAAGTAATATTGAATCATACCACTTTTCTTATTGAGTCAAATTGATAAACTATTCATAACAAATTATATCTTAAAGTTCAAGAATCAGGCATGGACCACAATACAAAAGAGATAATCTATAAAGTTTTCATCATTGGGTATAAAAGGGCAAAGATGAGTATACATCTCGCATGAGCATACCGTACTTTTTTGCATCTATAAGACGCCCCCATGGACAAGACACCCCCTATTTTGGGGGACTCACATTTCAGAAAATGTGGAGATGGCACAGAGTTGTTGAACTGATTACCCAGGGTTGTAGAGCTTTTCTTGGGGGGGTTGCCGAAAATCACTCACCCACATGCGTCACAAAATCCGCCTCATGTCGGTCTCCTTGCTGGCAAAAGCTGCCGATCGCATGACCAATTGCCGCAGCGTCAGCCAATCAACACCACCCATTGACACAGCAACCAATAACATGCACAATAGTTGCTAACAGCCGCAGCAGCAACCAATCAAACATCCACCCTATTCAGTACCCATGTATAAGACGACCCCAATATTTTAGCTTGATTTTTAAGAAAAAAAACCATAGTGTTATACACAGAAAAGTACGGTATGTACTCAGGCTATGGCAATACCATGCTCTAAGGGCTCCTCCACGAATCCCCTTGACTAAAGCTGTGCTTTCTTTCCTTTTTTCAATGATATATTTACTAAACATGCATTTGTAATAAATTGAAATAATCATAACTGTCTTCCAAGTTATACCCCACTGGGGTATAACTCAGAATACCCCAGTCTAAACTACTTGTCCCTGTCAGTGTATTTTATCATCCCTTTCGTGTTGGAGTAGCCTTGGCTTGGATCCACAGTTGCACTTCCACTCATGGAATAATTCTTTCCCTGAGTGGAAGGAGCACCTATTTGATCCAGCTGTCTGTTGGATCCAGTCCAGCACTTTTTTGTTTTTGTTTTTTGCATTGATAAAGCTCATAACAGTCTACTGACAGTAATGCAATCATTCCATTAGTTTCAGTGCAACTAAATTGTCTTGAGTTCTGGTACACTGGTTTGTGGAGGCTGTAGTTACAGCTAGAAGGTTATGAAGAAAGAAGGAATTGGGAAGTATATGTGTTAAAAACATTTTAAAAGTATGAACGGAGCAAGATGAATTATGTACTAAGGACTCATGAATCATCCCTTTTAACATATCCGTACAATATAAGTGTGGGCAACTTGGATGGAACTTTTGATCCAGGCATGCTCTGTTATTAACCTGAGGCGCCTTTCACATTCCGTAGTTGTCCAGTTACTTCCTTTTCTTTTCTGCCCTTTCCATGTACCCCGGTCATTCTTTCACCCAAACATATATTTTTATTCTTCTCTTGCCGCCAGGTTGCACAGGGAATGTAGGAGCTCATAATAGAGGTCATCACATGAAAATGACTCCTCACTTCAATTCACTACATTTTGTAGGCTTGGCATAACAGCTTGTTTTTTACATGTAAGAGTTTTATAGTTATTTTACCATATTTTGGCAGTGCTTGGTCTCCTAACTAGCCATTATGACTACAAAGATCATTTTTCAGGAAATTATAGACTTTCAGTCTTGTCCAGGCATGCTTGTGGGAACAGGCAGATTTTACATGTTTTCAGAAGCTAATACGTTTGGGTTGCTTTCTTCTGATCTTTTGTCTCATGAAAATCTTTGTTGTTTTTTGCCTGTGAAGTTGCTGTACTGATGTGGGCTTCTGTAAGCACTACAATTCATGGTGTTGAACTGTCAGTTGCAAGAAATAAGCCGCCTCCTCATATCTTTTGCTGCAATGAGTGAACCCATTTGGGCTGGAGACAGATTATAGCTTGCTTCCAGAGAACTGAAGGTAGTCTGAAAGAGGAACCAATGGTGGTTGTGTGCACAGTCATCCTAGTTTGCCACTGGTGAACAGGGTTTTTTATAGAAACCTCTGTGAACAGCGGTAATAATAGCTAGCCTTCTTCAATCATCCATCATTCACAATGAATGCATGTACAGGGTGGCATTATGGCAATAGGATCTGACCCTTGACCAATGTTCATTATAACATGAATGGAGACCAACTGTACATACGAAGAAGTGCTTTGCTGTAGAGACCCTCTTATTGTGCTAATCTTGACTGGCAGCAATTAGGGTGGGGGCCTTCATACATATGAAGAAGTTCATCTAAATATGAACATGTATAGGTTGGACATGACACTGCACCTCTACACACATTATAGACTCTATTAAATGTCTGATGAAGGCTAATGAACAAAAGAAAAATGCTTTTTATCTATTCACAAAAATGTTGTATCCAACTAAGTTCTCAGAGGAGACACAACTGAAATTAATGGACCTAACCTAGTCACATTCATTAATTTCAGTGGATCTACATCTACCCAAAGTATTTATATACCACCTTACACCAGCAAGACACTGTACAAATTACAATGAATGCATAAATGAACAGAAAATGAACAATACATTAATATCCCAATAATAATAAAATGCAGCCCTAAGCCAAGGGCACCATTAATTAATTATTGACATGAAATGCCAGAAAGGCTTGAGTTTAGAAGTACATTTTTAACAAGTGCCAAAATATCCTCCCTTGCGCTTGTCAGAACTCCAAAGTCAAGTGATTCACTATTATTATTACTATTATTATTATTATTATTATTATTATTATTATTATTATTATTTATACCCCACCCATCTGGCTGGGTTTCCCCAGCCACTCTGGGCAGCTTCCAACAAAATATTAAAATACAATAGTGCGTCAAACATTAAAAGCTTCCCTAAACAGGGCTGCCTTCAGATGTCTTCTAAAAGTCTAGTAGTTGTTTTTCTCTCTGACATCTGGTGGGAGGGCGTTCCACAGGACTGGTGCCACTACCGAGAAGGCCCTCTGCCTGGTTCCTTGTAACTTGGCTTCTCGCAGCAAGGGAACCACCAGAAGGTCTTCGGCGCTGGACCTCAGGCGGAACGATGGGGGTGGAGACGCTCCTTCACATAGTTGGTATACCAGCCACTGAAGCCACTTTGGCTTCCAGGAACAAATAAGAATTGAAAACTCTCAAGCTGTGTACCTGTGTAATCTAAAACATGCACATCACCCAACTCCCAGACCTGGGAACCACCCACCCACAGGAGCTCAGTCTAGCCAGGATTCATTTTCAATTTATTGACCCTCACTCAACCCATTACTGTAAACCAGTACACAGTCTATAACAGACAAATAAAGCTGGGTATCATCAGCATAATGCTGACACTATGCTCCAAACTTCCATAGGGATCATTACCAGCAACTTCATATAAACATTAAGTTGCATGGGGGACAGTATAGTCCCCTGTGGCATCCCATGATACAAGTGGCAGGGAACTGAGGTGCAGTCACTCAATGTTGATACCAGACCAGTGGATAAGAGTCAAATCTCTGCAACACAGTGTGCCCAACTCCCATCTCACACAACCAGTCAAGGAGTATACCTTGGTCAATGATATCAAAAGCTTATGAGAGAGCCAGCAAGAGTTTACAGGATGGAACTCCCTCTGTCCCTATCCTGATAAAGCTCATCTAAGTGACCAAGGCCAATTCAGTCCCAAAAGTAGGCCTAAGCCTGTGCCTGGAGCTGATCTGTCACCACTCTCACACGTGGTCCAGAGTAGGAGTTTTTAAGCAGCCATCATTGCACTACCTTTTCAAGATGGCTGCTTCCTCATTAAATGACACATTCATAACTCCCTGGACCCACCTGGATACTACCCCCCAGCAAGTACAAATAAGCAATGAAGGATCAAGACGGCTGAACAGATACAAGCACCTTATCCACAGCCTCAAGCCTCAATCAATGAAAATATTTCTACAGTGTCTGAGCAAATGGTGCATTGGACACCTGTCAATGGCCTGTCACGACTGTGGCATTGAAGTCATTACAGAGACAAACAATTTTGCCTTTGAAAGTGCCTCTGCTGATTTGTCACTCATGCCTCTGAGGGCTGCAATGCCTCATGTACCAAATGAATGTCCATTGCTTTACACCTGGAAAAGCTCTGTTGGACTACTTAACAATGCAAAGGAAGCTAAAAAGTAGACCTTTTCAGTCTGCAGTAGCATGCAATGATTGTGTGTGTGTGTGTGCTCTAATACACATTCAGTTATCTTCGCAGCAAGTCCTTTGCTATTTATACTCAAGCCGTCTTTCAGTCTGATTCATTGCCTGCAGCTCTCGAGTATACTAGTTTATCTATTATGAGAGAGAATGCTTTTCAAACTACTTTCACTGATCTCTTAAAAAACACTATTTTGTGTTTTAATATTGTAACATTTTCATTAACAACAAGAAGAAGAGTTCACGTTTGCAGAATGGAGCTTTCCAGCTCCTTCCCTTTGCAGCCCCTTGCATGCCCTGAAAATCTGATGCTGGGGCTTGAAAGGTCCTTAGGAATGGTATGGGATGCAGGCAGATTATTGCCCCTCCCTTACATGAATTGAGGAACAACTTCAGATCCAAGCTCTGTTCCCAGCTTTAAACATTTTCCGCCCCTGTTGTTTGTGGCATGCTGAAAATAATAACCCCCTTATTTCTGGCCACTCCCTGAATGGCCCAGGTCATTAGTATTCAAAGTTGGCAAAAGGTCCTTGGATGAATTCCTTCTGAGGACATTGATCTCCAATTGCAGCTTAAGACAAAATGACTCTTGGAACATCCCAAGTATTTTAATAAGTTTCCTTAGCATGGAAAATATGTATGTTACACTCATCAGCTGTGTGGCTTATGAATCCTTCTAGTTAAGTATCTGTGCATACAGGCTTCCACACTTTCAAAGCAAATACATTTTCTGTCTTGGATTCTTTTTCTGAACTTTTTAATGCTGTTTCTTCTTTGGGGTTAACTTTGTGGCAAAATATCTGAACATTTTAAAAATGAAACTTTTAATTTAAGTTTTAATAAATGGTGATTTGTGATAAAGAAAACCTGTGGAAAACATACTGTGGCGGACTCTACTTAATATGCTAGATGCAGAAAACCTTTAGCAGATAAACTGTTCTAATTGCTGAAATATTTTATTCTTCATTTATAATCATTAATTACTTAATCCAAACCAGGGGTGCAATCAGTAACCTGATCCTGGAAAATCTGTGCAAACAATAAGGCTTGTTGTCTTAGATGTAGCAGCAGGCTATGGTTTGATCAACCCAAGAAGTTACCTTTTTTTAAGCTAAGCACATGAGAGGAAGGAAAGCAGGGTTCATACTTGAGACAGCTGAACCATCACTAAATACTCTTCAGTTCTATGATGGTGTAAATTGGGCAAAGCTGCTACCAGTAGGAGGCTTTGTCTGCTACAGTGTTGCTGTGAAAACATGTTTTAAAATTCTTATTACATCAGAAAAGTAGAGAAGAAAGCAAATACCGGTATATATTTTCAGTTCTGCTCACTGAATAGAATTTGTGCTCAAAGGTTTGTTTCCATTGTATTTGATATTTAAGCTGTTGCTTTGTGGCTTGGCTGATTCTTCATTTATATTGCTTAATCAGTGGATAGATTCTATGACATGAACTTTCATATGTTGGTTCCACAATAGAACATGCAATTCTTATACCACTATAGAACTGTATTTCTCATAACGTTGTTGTTATTACCCGTCTATTATTATTATTATTACCTGTCCTTCACCAGAAAGTCCCAGGGAAGGGTTGCAGCAATATATAAAATACAGCATTAAAAACAGTTTAAAATAAATTACAGTCACAACTAGTTTGAGTCCTAAAAAGTATCAAAGGCCAGAGTAAAGAGGTGTGTCTAAAGCATATGACGAAAACTGTACAATGAAAGTACACCTCTTTGAGAAGGGAATTCCACAACTTAGGAGCTGCCAGAAAGAATGCCTTCTCCTGGGTCCCCACACCCCAGACCTCTGAGAGCAGTGGAACTACCAAGAGGGTTCTGCTCTGGTGAATCTTAAGACCAAAGATGGTCTTTAGGGAAAGAGGTAGACTTTCAGATATTTGGGGACCTAAGTAATTTAGGGCTTTGAATTGGCAGCCAGTGCAGCTGTTATAAAACAGGGGTCATATGAGTTCTAAATACAACCCAAATCAGTAATTGGATCACTTGAATTTCTGAAGTAACAAGGTTAAATCCAGGAGCACCCCCAAGCTGTTTAGAAAACAGTTATGCCAAAACAACTTATGTCTGGCATTACATTTATGAATAAGCTGTATTAAATATGCTCATGTTATATTTGTTGTTGAGCATGTTGTTCCTCTCTAAGCACTAAGTGCTTTTTGGATGTTCCTTGCATCTGATTCATATAGCTAAAAAGTATATGTACTTATCTTTATTTAGGTACTACAAAAGTGAATCTGGTGAAAATCCCATCAACTGCTTCCAGTCCACGAGACACTGCTTTAGCTGCTGTGATATGCAGCGCACTGGCAACTGTACTGTTAGCGCTCCTCATCCTTTGTGTTATCTATTGTAAAAGGCAATTCATGGAAAAGAAGCCAAGCTGTAAGTTTTCCATACTATATGTTTAATAATGCTGCCTTTGTTTTCTTTGCCTTTAAAACCAATCACTTTTTCACCTGAATTGTCATAATAAGCATCTTACTATACTTTGGAGCTGATTCCCAAAGCATTTTCTTCACCTTGAGTGATTACATCATAGACAACAATTGATTGAAATGTCATTGTGTGAATCTGATGAACCAACCACCGCATGTCTAAATGCTTGTTAGTCTTGCCTGGCATATTGTGAACCCATTCACAAGACTACACAAGCATGCATAAAAAAATGACCCAAACCAAAATCATGTATGAGCAGGTGGACCATAATTTCCTATCATACAACCAAAAGTAATCCATGCCTGGATTTTTCTTATAGGGAAAAAAGCAGACAAAGAACACTTCTTATTCAGCAACTTTTGATTGCTTTCAGCTCTACACTAGAATTGGGGTCTACCCTGTACTTCTGGTTGGAAAGAACTTCAGCTTTCTTCCTCTGCAAATGGTTTCTATTACACTTCTGCCAGACTAGGGCTGGGTACACGCTATACCTTTAAAGCACACTCAAAGCACATTTACCCCTCAAAGAATTCTGGTTTAAGGCTGTTAAGAGTTGCTATGAATTGTAATTCTGTGAGGGGTTATGTGCAATACCCAGAATTCTTTGAGGAGCAAAATGCGCTTTGAATATGCTTTAAAGGTATAGTGCATACTCAGTCTAGATAGTTACTTCACAATGCTTTAGAATCTTAACTGTGGACCCAAAAGCAGAGAGATCTGAATGATTCATAATGAAGTGCTTCATCGCTGAATAAATTTTGTACATGAATGTGAAATTATGCTGGTTATGATTAGAAAACACTGTAAACAAAACCAAGACAGTTTAACCATTTCAAATGTCTTTTCTATTCTTAAGGGTCTGTGAGATCACAGGATATTCACTATGAAGGCTCTGAACTTTCATGTTTTGACAGACCACAACTTAATGTGTATGCTCATAGAACATGCTGCCAGTGTCAGCGGGACCCATCACAGATATGTCGTAAGTACATTCATTTTGGGGGAGGTTTATGGGGAAAGGACTAGTGCAAGCAGCAGGTACATAAGAGATAAAGAGAAAACTTAAATGATCAAATTCTGAAATTATACTCTCCATAGGAGTTTGAATCTCTGTAACCAAACATTGCTACATGGATCTCAATATTCTAACATAACAAAAATAATTGGCATTATACTTCTGAGTACAGTTTGCTGTGTAGATCCTCAGGAGCATATTTTTACCTGCCTTACATCTTAAGCTTTCCTAGCGGTCACATTCTATATGAATATAGGGAATGGAAAAAAGAAAAATATTAACACATTTCTTCTGAGGGTAGTGGAGAATGCTGTAATTTCAAAAGGTATCTGGCAAAGAAATCATAATAAAATTGTAGCATATAATAGTACTACATAAGTTACTGGCAAGCACTTTAACTGTGCATTAGATTTTCTAGCAATTAAGGATTGGAATTCAGCTTCTCTTTATTAAAGAAGAAATTGGGTCTCTGGTGTCTGATTAAAATGAAACTGAAAGTTTGCCATGTTGAGACAGCTGTTACGTTATATGCTACAAGTGGAACCTGCAGCAAAATATTGTAGTGTATGGTTCTCCTGCACAGGTTTCCAGTTACTCCATTATTTCCTCCTGTTCCCTGATTTTCAGTCCTCCCACACCAACATTTGGGCAACATTCCATGCCCATCAAATGTGCTTAGTCCTCATTGGACTGTTGTTATTGCTTTGCCAGTGGTGGGGCTAGGGAGTTTCTGTACTACTGTAAACTTATATGATACTAGTGGATGTTCAGTCCGTTAAATTAACGGGCGCTAGAACATATGTGGTCAAACATTTGTAAAAACAGCACTTATTTCCCTCAGGTAAGTGGGTTTAGGACAGCAGCCTTCAGGAAAGGCAGTCGGGCCTCATCCTGCGGAGCGTCCGAGAGAAGCTGTGAGGGAAACTGGCGGCGGCGGCTCCTCCTCCCGCCGCTGCTTCCTCCCCTTTCCTCGCCTCCTCCCGGCGGCGGCGGCTACCCAGAGCGCTGCACAGCCACGGCCAGGCAGGCGCGAGGAACGGGCCTCAAACGCCGCTTCCTCCTCTTCCTCCTCCTGCGGGCCCGAGTCCACCAGAGGCTGCGGGCGAGGGCGACGCTCCATCCCCGGCAGCGCGGCTACAGCACCCACTACCCCTCCTTACCCCTGGGCCCCGGCTGAGGAAGCGGCGCCGGCGCGGCCCAGCATGCGAGTGTGAGATGTTTCGCCCGTTGGCGGCAGCAGCGGCTCCTGACTGGGCCCAGAAGTCTCTGCGCTCCAATCCCTGTGGCCATGGGGCACATGCGCAGTAGCGCAATCCCACAGACACAGGGACACGACGCAGAGACACTTGGACTTTATTATATAGGATACTACATAATTTTGTTCAGGGGTATCTGGTTAGTGCTCCCACTTTAGCTATGACCTGGCTATAGATATGCTTTACAATTATATTCCCTAAGTGTGGCTACAGAGAACCTTTAAACAGTTGTGTAGATGGCTCATGTGGTCTTTCATCTAGAAATGGCTAGGTGTCACCATGGTTGTAGACAGAATAATACTGAATGATCTTTTAAACAGGAAATCCAATATGAAATTTTAAAATGTTAAGATATTACTTTTAAGCACACATAGGGCTGTAACTGGCATCAAAGACCTACACATTGTCAGGGGCAGTTGTGAGCTTTAACTTGTCATAGATGACCAATTTTATGTAACTCATGCGAACAGTATCCTGCTCCCCCCCCCCCGGCAAAAAGTGTATAGTTGTTATAAGCAGTGGCTCTGCTTGTGCATATGAATATTGTTGCACATTGTGTTCCAACACATGTTCCCAGAAGACCTTACATCTGTTAAGATAAAAGTTTTATTTATTTTTAGGACCAGTGCATTTGATTCCATCCCTGTGCTGTGATGAGACATGTAGCCTGGAACACAGCTGCCATAGCTGCCCTTTTCACTCTCGGAATACACTTCATGAAAGGTAATTCAGGACCTTTCTTTGTGTCCACTGCTAACTATTCTGTTCTTATATCCTGTAATAAATATTAAATGAACTAAGAGTGAAGTGAAAAACTTTGAATTGACAAATGTTTGCTGCCAGCTTCGTGGAAAATTCATATTCATGGCAATATCAATATTACTTTTGCTCACTAAATAAAAACTGGTTGTGGGCCACTTTCTGTAGTGTGAATGCTAGCAAGTTAAAAGAAGTTAATTATCTGTTTCTGGGTGGGTATCCATATACCCCTTTGAAGACCCTGAGGTGATTTCTTTGTACTTGATCCATAAAGTACTATGCATACTCATTCTAACAGGCACCTTGCTTGAAAAAATGTTATTGCCGGTAACTGAAGTTCTAAGAGTGTTTCCAAACAATAATTTTCAGAATTGCTTGCTGACTCTGCTGCAGACATCTTATCTCAATGTAGCACTTCTGTTGCAAGTATACTGCATATTTGTACCACTAAAGCTACATGATTTTGTCATATGAAAAAATACAAATCTCTTGCTCACCTTGGTTTGCAGGCATTTGCAGCTGAGAGTGCTGTATGAAACATGGTTGCATATCACAGATTCTGCCATATTTGAGCAAAATATTGTTGGGCCCCACCTGCCCTTCTTCCCCCTACCCACACTTCTGTGGAGCACACCTTCCTCCATTACATGCAACTGGGTGCAGGCGTCCCCTCCCCCTCTCCCTGTTCGCAATACATTTCTGCCTGCCTCGCCTGCCCCCCCACCCCATCTCACCTGCTTGCCTCTCCTCCGGGCCTGCCTTTCTTACCGTCTTGCCTACCTGTCTCTCCCCAGCTGACCTGGTTCAGACGCTCTTGGAAAGAGGGTGACGCTTGGTGGCTGCCCAAGGGAGATAGGGAGGTGCCAACTTGCATAAAATATTGGAGGGGGCTGCCCCCCCTAGATTGGGGAAGCTGAAGGGATCAAGATCCCATAGAGTAACGTCACGAGTAACATAAGAACACTATAAAAAAAATTCTTCCAGTAGCACCTTAGAGACTAAGTTTATTATTGGTATGAGCTTTCGTGTGCATGCATACTTCTTCAGATGTACTCTAATTCTTGATTTGCAGTGTTACTTTTTGAACCTTATTAAAGTCTTCCTTTATTTCCTATGACTTCTTGCAGGAATTCTAATTCTGTTGGGGAAATGATTCCAGCATTCCTTGGTTCTCTTTCACATTCAACCTGTGGAGATCTTTCAGATGCCTGGCCTCTTATCCAAAATCCAGCTTGCTGTGATAGTATTTCTTTCTGTGAGTCATACCCTGAGCTAACGGGAGAAGATGAAAATTCTTTCAGCCTAGAGACTGAAAAAACAGCCATTGTGGATTCAGATAACGAACAGGATTTAAGGGTATTCTTGTCTACAAAGTCTCATTTTGGAAGCTTGACAGAATCAGCTGAACTTTCCAGTAAGAGTCCTTCCAGTATCACTGCTTCATTAAACCAATTCTTAACTGCTGAACCACTGACAACAACAGAGCTTGACAAAACAGTTGGTGATTCTATAAATTGATGGCCAGGTAAGAACAAAGCATTAGTTGTCTACCAGGTGAAGTACTATGTAGTATCTATGAAACTTTTCCTAATACTATCTAGGATAGTTTGTAAATTGTCTAGTTGAAATTGGTGTCTCAAAGATCCTTCACTAATAATTCTGCCTCCTCTTGTATATATTTTACATGCTTTATAAAAGCAGATTTATGCAAATTCCTAACACTTTTAAAATCTTACTCTGACTTGCATAGCCATTCCTATTAAAATCTATGACCCCAGCTCCAGTCAAGTGTTCACAACTAAGAGCTCCCGAGGAGGGCATGGATCACTTTCTGTGCATCTGAAGTTGAACTCAGTTCATCTGGATGAGCACTGGTTCCACATCACTTGCATACGGATCTCCCTTGCTGTTTTAAAGTCCATATTCCTGTTTTGAATTGTTAACTTGTATTATTTTTGAACAATACTTAAGCCTTTTATATCAATATTATATTTATTATAACTTTAAAAAGAATGTGACTGTATAGTACATTTGCTTATAATGTATAGGACCTGAATTTAAATAAGATAGTGACAAGATGGCGGACTTAAGAAGGCTGCTGCAGGGATTAGGCTGATTCCTGAACAATCCCACCAGCAGGGGACAGCAGGACAGAGACTGGATGGGTTTGTCAGAAGACACTTTGAATGTCCCCAGAGGGAGCTGGGGAAGCAGTATAGACTTGCTCTATGGGCCGAAAATATTTTTCTTCCCAATGTTTCTGATTGGAATTGACCGGCTGAAAGTACTTTTCCTATTAATTAGAATATAATTAGTATACAAAAGCTTGTGTTCAGCAGTAAATAATAAAAATGACAAAGGCATCTTTTTATGACAGTGACATCTAGAATGTGGCCAGTTGTAGGTTCTGTGCATATGGCTAACACCTGCCATCTTGCTCTCTTTTAGGAATCTAAAGGACCTTTCTTGGCAGCCTTTAAACTGAATGCTTCCCAACGTGCTTCTCTTTGAATGCTTGTGGATGGAATGTGGCCTGGATCTCGATGTTACAAGGTTTCAGAAACAGCTGAACTAAATTGGCAGCATTTCAAAGCTCTCTCAGGCAGTTGCATTTGAAATACAGCAGCTGTATGAGAAAACTTCAAGGAGCAGCTTGGTAAAAGACCAAAGGCAGATCCATGCTACTCTGTCTCTTTTCTGAACAGCAAGCTTCTGTGTCTCATTGACACAAGGAAAGTTTGGTGGACTGATCTTACTGCTAAGCAGATTATGTAAATATAAAGAGCAATAGAATTGTGTGTGTGTGTGTGTGGCTACTAATAGCAGGTGTTTGTCCATTTTTCTGATGGCAAAAAGAAGCATTTAACAGGATTTTCAACAAGCTGTACAGTGGTACCTCGGGTTACAGACGCTTCAGGTTACAGACGCTTCAAGTTACAGACTTCGCTAACCCAGAAATATTACCTCGGGTTAAGAACTTTGCTTCAGGATGAGAACAGAAATTGTGCGGCGGTGGCTCAGCGGCAGCGGGAGGCCCCATTAGCTAAAGTGGTACCTCAGGTTAAGAACGGACCTCCGGAACGAATTAAGTTCTTAATCCGAGGTACCACTGTACTGAGTCAATACATAATAGGCCAAATATACAACAGTAAAAAGAATCTCCTTTTTAAAATGATAAAATGAAACTTCATTGTGAACTTGGGAACTTTGGGATCTGCCTGTTACAGTACAGAATGCATAAATACTTGTGTGGAGAAAACATGCTGTGAAAATTGCAAGACTATACTAAAGTGCTTTTTTCACAGCTATTTACAGTGCAATCCTATGCATGTTTACTTAGAATTCTAAGTCCCACTGTATTCAGGGATGCATATTCCCAAATACATGTGCAGTTCTAATGTGGCAGCAACTTTGCTTGCCAAAAGATGTTAACTCCAACCCCCAGCCAGATATTTCTCCCATAATTTTTTGCATTTCTATGATGGTGTGCTAAAACTGTGGGTACTTTGGCAGGAAAGCTAAATACTTTTAAGTCCTATTGATTTCATTTGGAATGCTTATGAGTAGTGCTGACTCTCACAATAATACCAAGAGGACTTGAAGTGTTTGCTTTTGGCTAAACCTATATCCTGTATATTTTTTAAACTTTGACACAAAGAACCGAGACTTTTGTGCTATATTTAGTGGAGAATCCTTTAGTACCATTGAAAAATTAAGGCTGTAGTTCTGTATACACACCAATGTGGGAAGCAAGCCTCATTGAATCATAGAATCAGAGTTGGAAGGGACCTTGAGGATCATCTAGTCCAACCCCTTCCAACTAAAGCATCCATGACAGAAGGCTATTCAACCTCTGCTTAAAAAATACGTGGAGTTTAGTTTCAAGCAAACATCCAATGAAATTATACTATGTTAGAAAACTAATGTTACAAAATTCACGTTTTTATACGCTAGTGAAAACCTGCAAATAATACATATACTTTTTGCATGAAGAACCATATATGTGTGTAAACTTTGTAAATAAAATAATCCAATGTGCATTTCAGTATTCTGCAAAATGGTTAAGACTATGCGTGGAGACTACTGTTTACCTCTAAAAAACTGCTTTCAAAAGGCCTGTGGTATGTGCCCCATTGTAATGAAGATCAAAAGTTTGAAGCAAGAACAGGATTTTAAAATGTGCATATTGTGTAAATGCAGTTTACAAAATGATTCAACCAAATTGGTCTTGATTATGTTGCCTATGGCAAGCAATTTTGTATATGCCAATAGAAAACATACACTGAATTTTTTATACTATTTGCTTTCAAACAAAAATGTTTTCCCAATATTCTTTTACATGCAATAATTCAAAGGGGTGGACGAAGACTGTAAATTACAACTTTGTGTATATGTTTATATATTTTTCTATTTGTTAATAAATAGTCATTTAAATACTATTTGTATATATGTTTGTTTCAAACATACATCTTCACCTAAATAATGTTATATTTTAGAAACGTCAAACCATCTCAGTATGATTCTGCCTTCTTTTATTTCTTTAGGCTATAAGACTGATCCATGCTTCCTCCAAATTTGGAGCAAAGCAGGGAGGGGAGAGGGAGATGCTTGTATCTTCTGTGTCAAGATGCACACTCTCCCTCAAATATAATAACCTCTCTGTGCATATGTGCACCCACAAACTGGAAGTGACAATGGATAAGTAAGTCACTTAGTTTCCTGTGTTGTCACTTTGGGTGAACATTTGAAACAATCCCGTGTTTCCATTTCTTCAGCTTGTGGCCTTCAACTGCTTTTCTCAACTAGAAACTTAGAAGAGGACCCATGTCTGCACATAATAAATCATTGTCCTACAAAAGCAATGCAGTTAACGAGAAAATTTTGTACAAAATTGTAACAGAACTGGTGTAATGCACAGCCTGGTCTCCTTGAGCACACATTACATCACTTTAAATGGAAGGCTCTGTCAGTGAGCAGATGCACTCACCTAACAACTTTTTCGGTGTGGTAGCATGCCCACCAAACATACTAACTAAAACTGGGTATTGCTTGTCACTGAGGTGGGCCTCTCCTTTGACCACCTGCTCCCCAGCATATAGATTAGTGCTTCCTAGGCCTCTTTCTAGGAACCAGTTCTGAACTCTCGGCTCATTCCTCCCTCCCCACTGTGACCAACTCAGCCATCTGTGGAACTCGTTACAGCAGTCTTCACAAGTCTTGCCCCAGGCGCCTTTGTTTAAACAAGTATATCCAGTGAGAAGATCTACATAGGAGCCCCAAAGTGTCTTAAGACCCTTCCTAAAGTAGCATGTAGAATCATAGAATAGTAGGGTTGTAAGATGCCAATAATTTGAAGACTATTGCAGCATATCTGCTTGCGTATCATTCATAGATGCACACAGTTATGGGGCTCTTATGAAACTCTGAGAAAACAAGTATAATTCCATAATGAATTCACGCTTGCCTATACATCACAGTAACATCAAATGGTGCCTTGCATATCTGAAACAATCAACACAATATTTTGCACCTTGAATAATGTGGTGTTCTCACACTGTAACTACTTACAAGTAGAATAAATTACTAAATTGTCTGTACAAGGTGCAGCAAACCATAGTGAGATAAAAACACATGAAGAGCCCTGCTAGATCAGGCCAAAGGCCTTTCTAGTCCAGCATCCTGTTCTCACAATGGCCAACTGAACGCTTGTAGGAAGCATGCAAAGCAGAACCAGAACATAACAGCACCCTTCCTACCTGCAATTCCCAAGCAATTTGTATTCAAAAGTTTACTACCTTTGAAAGAAGAGGGACAACACAGCCATTGTGGCCAGTAGCCATCCATGGGCTTATCCACCATGAATTGGTCTCTTTTAAAGACATCCAAGTGGATGGCCATCAGTGCCTTTTGTGGGGGCAAATTCTATAGTTTATGCGCTGTGTGAAGGACATTTCAGTGTCCAAGATGGGTTAAGCACAGTTAACATTTCTCCTTTGTTGTGGAACCTTTTGAGGGCTTTAACTTTGCATGCACCAAAGTCTTTATGAGCAATATCTCCTGTAGATTAAATTAATCCTCTCGCCTCCTCTCTAAGCCTTACGACTAGAGGTTTATATTACAACCTGAAGCACATTCCAATTCAGTCGCTGTTTGAGGGTTTTTTATTTTTTAAGGGGGGGAGAAAAAACAAAGACCCCTTATTTGAGCTAGTGCATGCCCTCTGCAAGAGAATGCGGCTGGTATAACTTGCATAACAAAGGAGCACAATGCGCACACTGTGTTAGCAGGGTGCAATTTAATCCATACTTGCTTTAGGCATGAGTGTTGCTGGCACACCGTCCTTGGCCCTTGCAGCACACAGGAGCTCCTTTGATTGTGTCCTGCAAGGCAGCCCCATCTATAGAATGAAAAGGGCTGCAGGTGGATTTGCCAGCAGTCCTGCTGTGATTCACATCAGCAGTAAATGATGGGATTAGAGGAAATGTTCCATAATAGTGTACTGACAGGGAGAGCTGATTGAGGGCATACTAAGGTTCAGGGTAAGTGACATCATTTCTCCAGCGGGAGTAATGTTAAGATTTCCCTGTAATTTGGTTTTGATAACACAAGGGGGGGGGCGGGTTGGTGGGAAGGGAAATTATTCTAACAAAAGGAAATGTGCACTGCTGGGCCCAGTTCAAGGCGCTCATATTAGGGCCCTGAATGACTCAGGTCACAAATATCTGAAAAAACTACCTCTCCTCTGGCCTTTTCAGCTCTCAGTGGTTCCACCACCCTCAGAAGCTGGGTAGTCATCCTGGGAGAGGGCATTCTCTGCGGCAGCCCCTAAGTTGTAGCACTCACTTCACACAGGCAACTTCAATATACGGTTTTGGGCAAATGTTGAAGACGCTCCTCTTTAGCCTGGCCTTTGACACCTGAGTTGTATATTTACAAGGCCCACTCTATTTTTCTGGTTGTGGGCTTTTTTATTGTAATTTTTAAAATTGTAATTTGATTTTTTTAAATAAATTGTAAGTTTAAAAATTGTTTCAAAAACCAATTGAGTGACTTCAAGGGCACAATCCCAGAAGAACAGGATGTTGGAGGAGATGGGCCCTTGGCTTGATCCAGCAGGGTTGATCTTAGAATCAAGGAATTGTAGAGTTGGAAGGGACCATGAGGGTCATCTCATCCAACCCCCTGCAATTCAGGGATCTCTTTGCCCAATGTGGGGCTCGAACCCACAACCCTGAGATTAAGAGTCTCATGCTCTACTGACTGAGCTATCCTGCTGCATCGTCTTATGCTGCACCACAAAGTGCAGACTTCCATGAGTATGTGAAACTGAGGACGGTGGGGTTTGACTGTGCAGAATGCAGTTACTTGACTTATTGACAAGTTCAGAAACATTTTTTATTTTTTTAAAAAACCTTCTCAATATTGGGCTATTGCCTTTTTTAAAGCATCACTCCCTCCTTTCCTGATTGCAGCTGACCAACAGTTAAACAGAGTCACATTTAAAACTGAGCAGCTTTCTCGCCTGGCGAACGTGTGAACAGAATGTGAAGGCTCTGAGACAAATTCTCTCTCATTTCAAGAACACTTCATTACAATCATACCAAATTCAAAGGGATGAGAACAGAGATAGCGTTCAATTTGACTGAGCTGATTAGTGTCAAGGCATCCCAAAAAAAGGGTTCAAAGGCATCATTTGTCCAGGGCCTGTGATAAAACTTTGAAGGAAGGTTTTGAAAAGCCCAAGAAAGAATCTTCTCAGCTTCCATCCGGCAGATAAAAAGGGGATTACAGACCCATGCTGTCCTTTGAACCTTAAAAAGTCCTGCTGGCTAACAGAATAAGACAGGGTTCAGAATAATCTCCCGCTAAAAGTTGTTGCTTCACTGACTTCATTTCACTTCTTTAAAATTTATTTATCTACTCATTTGCAGTTTTTCAAAAAGGGCTTCACAACCAAAAGTTACCAAAGCGGTGCACGAAAATATAAGATAAAATACGAAAAGTTTGCAAACTCAGTAAACTAAAAGCAACGAAACCTTTTAGCGAATGGTGCTCCATAAAAGGACTAGGTCACACTTCCAGGAAAGTCTTATTGCTAATCTCATAACGGCCCTGATCCCAAGGTATCTGAATGCAGCAGATGCAATGCTTTAATAGACCT
Source organism: Darevskia mixta (assembly GCA_034641385.1). Taxonomy (NCBI): domain Eukaryota; kingdom Metazoa; phylum Chordata; class Lepidosauria; order Squamata; family Lacertidae; genus Darevskia; species Darevskia mixta. Next base: position 22,901,762 of record JAWWNH010000014.1, on the reverse strand, counting down.
GTGCATGGGTTGGTGTGGATGGGCAAATGATGTGGCCACAAGTACCGGTAGTAGGAGAATACACATTTCCATCTGCATCTACAGATCAGCGCATAAAGAATAAGAATTTATATCTTTGTTCTCCCCCCCCCCAGCTGTCCACAAATGTAGCCTACCCATGCTCACATACTAACACCTTTTCCTGATGATCAAGTAACAGTGAAAATGCCTGGACATCTGGTTGGTCATTGTGAGAACAGGAGGCTGACCTTTAATCTGATTCAGCAGGACTGATCCAACCAGATGCCTTGCAAGCAGGACAGGAATGTTACATCTCTCTCTCCTCACTTCTGATTCCCAGTATCTTTCCCTTCCTCCCCCACAACAAACACTCTGTGAGGTGAGTGGGGCTGAGAGACTTCAAAGAAGTGTGACTAGCCCAAGGTCACCCAGCAGCTGCATGTGGAGGAGCGGAGACGCGAACCCGGTTCCCCAGATTATGAGTCTACCGCTCTTAACCACTACACCACACAAAGCTTGTTCTATTTATAGGCAATTGCCTTCATTAACCACCTTGAGAGTTGTCTCCTCCCCTTTTCTTATTGTCAGCCATGCCATCACTGCCTAGCGTATGTATTCCCTTACAGTAGGTGCCGGTTTAAAAAGAAACATTGGATGAACAGGTCAATCAGTACCCAAATTGCACGCAGTGTTGTTGCTTTCTTCCTCACAAGCAATGAGTTACAACATGTCACCTTTCATTTCTGCAAAGACAAAAGCGCACAGTGCAGATTACTCAGCTTCAGAGAAATTATATATAATTGTACCCTGAGGCCTGGAAATCCTGAAAGATGCTGAAGCACACAGAGCTTGCTCTTTGCAGAAACACCCAATTTAATTTCTCCCTGGAAATAACAGCTTTGATACACTTTTGTGCATCGTGTACCTGTGATCCTGGAAACTGACTCCAGGCTCCTACTGTAGTGACTGGAACATACTACCACCCAAGGAACGTTGTTGTTATTAGGCAGCCTCTGTAAATGCTGTATACTGTAATACCGGTACTTGAAACCTAAAAGAAATAGCTAAAACCAAAAGTTACTGCTTTTCGCTGAGCCAAGGAAGTCAATTAGGATTCATGCATTTGCACCTTGTCAGCACTGTCATTCACACACACACACACACACACACACACACAGAGAGAGAGAGAGAGAGAGAGAGAGAGAAGTAAGTTTACTTCCAAGTAACCAGATAGAGGATTACTCCCAAGTACCAGGGTATACGACTGCAGCTGCAATTAGGATGCAATTCTGTACTGACAAGTCTCAATTGATTCTGTGGGACTTACTTCTGAGTAACCTACATTGCACTGGCGAAAGGGTTGCCAACAATGGCCCTACAGACCCCAAAAATTAATCAGGGAAATGGCTGTTAAAGTGATACAAATGTGCTTTAAATGTGTGGTGGGGCGAGCGACATTTGACAGTATTAGAGTGCAAATCTCAACTATATATTTGTGTCATGGATGAAGAATGACTCATGGAGGAGTTCACCCCTTTGCTGAACCACCACTTGGTACATTCCACCTCAGTTCCAGCTGGAACTAATCAACAGCTTCCACAGAGACCTGGGCTGGTGTTACAAGCAAAGGAGGGGCCAAAATGCTGTTGCACCTCTTGGGTGCATATGATGCCTGAATAAAGACTAGGGCTGTCTCAAGGCAGTTTGTTGCCTGAGGTGAAGGACAAGATGGCAGCCACCACTGTTCCACATACAGAAACCGTTTGGAACAGCAGTGAAATCTTACTTCAGTACTGGCAATGTGCTCCACTGTGCCTGAGGGCAACAGACCACATACAGCTCTGTTCTCCAACAGATGAATATGAGTAAGGGGGCTCAGGACATGCAGTTTCCCCTGGTACCCCCCCCCCCCGTTACCTCACGCTGTCTAATGGTAGGGCTGATCCTAATAAAGAAGGAGCGTAGAGGATTTTGAGGCAACAGGGGGGAAAGTTGGAGAAAAGAAGTCTCAACTGCCTGCTGCCAAGGTAAATAATACATCTTAACTATATCCTACAGATGTGATTCGATATTTCCTTCTGTTGGTTCAGTTTACTGATTTTGTGGCCTGCCTTCTAGAATAGAATGTTCTGGAGTAAAAAAAATAATAATTCTTAACCAGGGGAGAGAGAGAGAAGCACCACTGCAAACAAAACAAAACAACAAAACAAAACAGATGAACCTCCAGCGTGTTGAAAAATAGTTCTTGAAAATGTTGGCTTGAGGATGGTGGAATTTCCCTTGATTGAAAACCAGAAACTTACTATTGCCCCTGAGGAAGAGCACTGCTCAAAACGTGTCAAGCACAAATGAGGTTCTTCTGAACCTTCATATATTGCAGCTTTCCCTAAATTGTGGGTGCAGGTGGGGAGTGGAGAGAGAGAGAGAGAGAGAGAGAGAGAGAGAGAGAGCGCACGAGAGCACTGAGGGGCTGGGGGGGGGGGCTCTGTTGTTCTTCTCCACACAGTTACAATAAGGTAGGGAAACATCTGAAAAAGGGTACATTTCCATCTGTGAACTGGACTCTGATAGCCATGTGTTCCGCATCCTTTCTGGGAGACATCTGCTTCTAACTAGCAACTGCTGGGAACTGCTGGTGAATATAACTGGCTTGCCCTTATTGTGAACTTCTCTTGGGCGCTGCATTGGCTACTAGCAGCAGATTACTGAGGTAGCAGACTGACTCCGTGGCTTTCATGTTTTTCTAGCTCTAGAGAGCTTTTTACAGTACTACCAAGAAACCCCGGGGAAATCTACTGAGGAAACTTTGAATATTGCAAAGAGCTGTGAGACAGGATGGAAAGGAGGTAGGGTGAGATCTAGTGGTAGATTCTGGGCAATGATTGTGTGACAAAAAACAGCAACAACAAAAGAAACAACAGTAAGGCTCCCATCTAATCCTAAACTAGATTGTTAAAACTAAGAAATGAGAAGCTGTGAAGTCAGTTCTGCTTACGGGTGGGTGAATTTGGATTTCTTTCATTTTGCCATCTTATTTTTAGTTCTCCACATTTCCACATCACTTTGTAATGTACTGGTATATATATTTAAAATTCCACATGAAAATCCATTAGCATCTTAATGCTAATATTACCAAACTGTATGCAAATATTATTTTCCCTAATATAATGCAATTTTTTTTTGCATGTTCTCTGTGATTTTTTATGCATACTTTACCCCGGTGTACACACTTTTCCTACACACTGCTTGGCTGGGGAACTGCATTGCGAAATTTGAAGAAGTGCAAATTTTGAAAGATGGCTGTGTTCATGTGTTGCTTTTGGAACGTGCAGATTTGCTAGGTTCACCTTTAAATGTCAACTGAATTGAATTTCTCCTTTAGCCCTAGTTCTGGTACTGAAACCAAAAAGGCACCCTTTTCGTTAATTCCGTATTGCATGTCCTCCTCTCTCTGTATTTTGCACCTTACTCTGGCTGGTAGATTTTGGGGAGTCAAGTAAAAAGAGAAGATGGGGTGCTGCAGGCTTGACATCTGCCCACTCCTGTCCTTGGATTGTTGCTGCCACCTTAACATGAACTGAGTGTGTCCTTAGAAGGCACCCAACCTTCCCATGCAGTTGTGCATTTCAGAGGGAGTTTGTTGTTGTCGCTGGGCAAGCTGCCTTTCAGTAAAGCCGTTCTACCATTACTGATCTTTCCACTGATGAAGGAACCTGGAACACAGTGTGAAAACCAGTATTCTAATAAACACCTTCTGTGTGTTACCTGTTGGGGCAAGCCACAATACGGATTATCCTAAGTTTTCTGTAAAGTTGCTGCACATTTTCTGCTCAGCTTGGTGTGCCAAGAATGCTACAGGCTGACCTGGGCAGGTTTTTAAGAGACCTCTTGCTGCTTATTGTCACAGCTGGTTATATTAAGCCAGTGTGGTGTAATGGTTAGAGTGTTGGACTAGGACATGGGAGACCAGGGTTTGAATCCCCACTCAGCCATGAATTTCATTGGGTGACCTTGGGCCAGTCACCATCCTTTAGCCTAACCTACCTCACAGGGTTGTTACGAGGATGAAATGGGGAGGGAAGGGAACCATGTCCACCACCTTGAGCTCCTTGGAAGAAAAAGGTGGTATAGAAATGCAATAAATAAATAAAACTTCTAATACTGGTGGTAGTGAAGGTATCATGGGTAATGGAACTGAGGCCAATACTGGCTCTCCAAACCCCTCTGTCTTGCCCTAGGGGCTTTTGCCACACCACACTCCCGCTTTGCAAGCTCCCTAGATGTTTTTTCCTCACTGTAATGTGTCCCTGAACCTCTTGCTTCCCTGGATGGAGAATGCAAGTCCCCACACCTCCCTCTGTTGCTAGTAAGCAAAAACCACAAATGTAGGAGCTGCTGCCAATCAGTTTGGGCAATACTGAGCTAGAGGGAACAACGCTCCGACTTGGAATTAATACCTGTCAACATTTCTCTGATGAAAACAGGGACATCCTAAGGAAAAGCGGGATATTATGGGATCAAATCAGAAACCAGGATGGAAAATAGGGTCTGATTCCACCTCCTGTCTGTTCCTGTGGCCTCCTAGTGCCAATTACAGAATGTTTATTCATGCTATTAAAATAGATTCCGTTTTGATCGTATGTCCCTTTTGGATGCTGAATATTAGAAATGGAGAGAGCTGGGCTCGGAGTCTCCTTCTAGCTTTCATTATGCCTTTCATAACACTTCAGTCAAACTGTGTTGCTCTCTGTTGTTGATTTAACCTTTGTTGGCGCTAAGAGCTTTAATTGGCTGCTCATTTGGCCCTTTTCTTAGAAGCTAATGCACCATTACTGGCGTAGGAAGAGGGGCTCTTTGCCAGGCTAAACAGTTGGGAGTTTTCAAAACGACAAAGCATATTACCAATAGTTTGTGCTTTCCACACAAAGGGCCCCTTCATAGGTTATTCCCAGGGCCAAGAAGCAGCAAAAGACCTGGATGTCTCAGCAGCATGTTCACCTTGTTCTGCTGGTTGACACATCACTGATGTGGTCCAAAGGAAAGCAGAGCAATACATTTGGCACCAGCTCGGCTGCAGGAGTCGCCGGAAGTTGTATAAGGCACCATCCAACCGTCTTAGGGACTCCACTTGATTTGTGTAGGGTTTGTTCCTTAGCCTTTTCTTCTCCCAAAGATATCCCACAAGGCAGCAGAGGTTTAGGATCAGAGTTTTCCTTGTCCTGGATGGGCTACTTTCCCAGGTTGATGAGCCCCATCTGTTTCTCACTTCCCTCTACAGCATGTGCAGAAGCCACCTTCTTGACGGTTGCATATAGGAGAAGTCCCTAACTCACCAATGGCTTGAGACCCATCAGCTCCCCTCACCTGGTCCAGCCAGCCAGTCAAAGTCATTTCCCAGAGTGTGGTCACTGTCATATGCTAACAGCTTCTAGGAGCCACAGGTGAGAGCTCAGTGCAGGGTGGGGACCAAAGGTGAGAAAACTACCTTAGAAGGAGCATGACGTCCCCTACCGGAGGCACCACTCCTCCCCTTAACACCCCAATCCTGTGGGTGGATGTCATAGGAGCCACTTCCTAGGGGCCAAGGTCCCTTTGCCTCCCCACCCATAGATTATTTGAGGGGGCTGGAGGCCCTCAGAATTCATGGGCATTGCCACTCAAATAGTGCCCGTGTGCCCCATCTTGTGAGATCCATTGTGCAGGGTAGGGCTTACCTGCTCCTCCCCAATATTTTATTCAAATTGACACCCTTGGTGGATGTTAAATAATTCTCCCTTGCCCCCAAAAGAGAGCCAGTGTGGTGTAGTGGTTAAGAGCGGTAGACTCGTAATCTAGTGAACCGGGTTCGCGTCTCCACTCCTCCACATGCAACTGCTGGGTGACCTTGGGCTAGTCACACTTCTCTGAAGTCTCTCAGCCTCACTCACCTCACAGAGTGTTTGTTGTGGGGGAAGAAGGGAGAGGAGAATGTTAGCCGCTTTGAGACTCCTTAGGGTAGTGATAAAGCGGGATATCAAATCCAAACTCTTCTTCTTCTTCAAAAGGCAAATGAAAAATGTAAAGCCTTTGCAAAGCATCATGACTCCTGCCTCTTTGCAAAAGTTTAACATACTTAGGCCCATTTACTCACCAAGAAACTTGCCTGGCTCCTTCAACCGCTCAGAGATTGGGGTGGCAGGCCACAATATTATTCTGCTCTGCAAGAGTTGCATATGTTCCACATGCCTCTGGAGCCCTACATCTCCCCGTAGGAGAGAGACATGAATTGCCCTTTGCACGTTTAAGTATCCATTTTTCAGTTTTAATTGCACTATCTGTAGGGCGAACCCATAATAAAGTGAGGGGAGAGTGAAGTGATGGATGATCCGCCACTCCAAATCCCTACTGGCTTGTTTCCCGGGAGCAGATCTTTGCATTCTGAAATCCACTCCTGTTGAAACCAATGGGCACAAAATAGCTGTGTAAGCTCCAGCCTTAATATAGTTGATGAGCCTGATCCTGGGGCCTCTTGTGTGAATGAAAGAAGCTTTGGCTCCAGCAAATGCAAGACCACCTGCAACCTGCGCTAGAACGCCTTGTTTTGGGGCTTACTGCTTGTGGAAATATTGCAAGGGGCAGATTTGCCCCTGCTGAGCTCTCTGCAGGCATACAGAGACCCTCTGCGATGAGTGCACACAGATACATATTTATGGAAGGGCAAACAGAGAAGTTGTCCATGGTGCCAAATTTGAGGCAGCAGCATTTTCCTGCCTTGCCATTTACTGGCTGCCCTCCTCCCAGACTAGATATATGCACAGGAAGGAGTTTGGAGTTTTGGATTTGATATCCCGCTTTATCACTACCCTATCAAAGCAGCTAACAATCTCCTTTTCCTTCCTCCCCCACAACAAACACTCTGTGAGGTGAGTGAGGCTGAGAGACTTCAAAGAAGTGTGACTAGCCCAAGGTCACCCAGCGGTTGCATGTGGAGGAGCGGGGAATCGAACCCAGTTCACCAGGTTACGAGTCCATTGCTCCTAACCACTACACCACACTGGCATATGTTGTTGTGCTGCCGCCGCCACCATTGCCATTGAATAGGAGCAATTTGTCTCCAAGGGGAAGCATAAAATTACCCAACATGCAGTAACACACATTGCATGCTGGTTGACTTTGTGCCCAGTCACCACTGGGCAAGGGATCACTCATATCCCAGAAGGGCAGCGACTGCACTGCACACCTTCCCACCAAAAATAATGGCTTAAGGAGCAAGTAGCATAGATCACTTGCTTGCTCACTCCTGTTTGAGAGCATTGAGAGTGGAAGGACAGGTCCTAGTGGTGGCTTTTGCACAGGCTAGTAATGCATTCTCTTTCTTCCCTTGCCGGAGTGATAAACACTTCAGGGTTCAGGTGAAGAGGTCTGAGGATCTCCTCTCCACCCCTCCAGGACAGCTTGTTGAAGAGTAGGAACAATCCCTTTACTTGTGTAGTCTTTGAGATCAAAATGTGGCATAACACTATAATAAAACCTTTATGGGAAGGTCATTCCCGCCCCCCAGGCCCCCAGAATGCTCAACTTGGCTCCCACCCTTTTAAGTGAGTAATTCCACGATTGGGCGTCATGCCACAGTTAAGAACTGCAGCTAACTCCAAAGGAAGTTGGGTTTTTTCTTGGATTAGCTGCAGGTGTAACCTGTTATCCTTGTTTCACCAGCCTTTAGCCATCAATCAGCAGATGAGAGAGAGGCAGCCGTCATTGAAAAGGACTCATTTAAAGCTGAAAATATGAACAGAGAGTGTCAGCTACTGCTTTGGTGTCTTCTTTTTTTTAAAAAAAATATCATTGTAAAAGTGTAGGATCGCTTTTAGTGTGTTTATGTTTTGTTGTGCTTTAACTCTCTTTTGTATTTGCGTTGTATCTCCCCCCCCCATAAATTACCTATTTTTCTCTATATCGTGATGAACAAACAACAATAACAACAATACATTTAATTATAAATATGACTACTAATGAAAATAAAATATTAATAATTATTATTCCCATGACTGCTAATGAAAATATAATACAATAATAATATTTATAATAATGTATATGGGTATAGTGTTCTTGCATACCTCCAGAAGGTTGTCCTTGCTTGCCTGAACCTCTTACATACCCCACATTTTAATAGCTCTGTCATACATTCCAAACATATTAGGTGAACATTTGCTCCTTTTAAAGATTTAACATCAGAATATAAATGTCATAAGTTAAAGGATGTGAAGGAGACATCTAAAAGACATCTGCAAGCCTTCACAATCTCCCTTCCTATCTTCTTCTGCCCTTAACACGCTTATTTGAATACAATTTTTCAAACCTTTCCTCTGAAATTCTGCATAATATATACAGAACCTTAGCCGTTATCTCTCTGATACATCTTGAGATGTTTTTGATTCACAAGTAGAGAAACCCCTCTGCAAGTACTGCTGAGCTGCCTGACAGATTTAATTAATTTACTGACAAGGGCAAAGACAATCGTTGTGTGTTCAGCAATTTAATGAAAGCTGGATTATGTGACGTCTGCTCTCGGGTGGGTTATATTGATGCCTTTTGCACAGGGGCAAGTCAAGCGGGAGACCTTTGGCCCTGGAATCCCTCTTGGGGGGAATTCCTGGGGTTCTTCTGATAGCTGGAGAGGGGACAAGCAGTGACCTGAGCTCTTGCCTGAGGCCATCGCTTTGAAGAGACTGAACGTTTCACCCCTGTGTGACTCCAAAGGGAACCGGCCTCCGTCGGAGGGTCTTGGAGGGTAGCAGCTCACTAGCACTGGCAGAGTTGACTAACCAGGATGACAGTGGCCACAAGAGGGTCCCTCCCCCCCACTCCAGGATACCATGTGAGGGCTTTCTATTAACTTTGCATCTTTCATAAACACACACACACACACACACACTTATACAGTGGTACCTTGGTTTCTGAATGGCTTAGTTTACGAACAAATTGGCTCCTGAACGCCACAAACCTGGAAGTAAGTGTTCCGGTTTGCAAACATTTTTCGGAAGCTGAATGCCCATTTCGGCTGTCGGCATCGTTTCCAGAGCCAATCAGAAGCCTTGGTTTTCAAACGTTTTGGAAGTCAAACGAACTTCCAGAACGGATTGAGTTCGAGAACCAAGGTACCACAGTGTAGTTATTATATAGTTACAGATTTAGGGTAAACCCTGGAAATTAATAAATTCTAGGATTGTGATTATTTGGGGTGGGAAGGGAGAGAGATAAGCTGCAGAGGAATTCCTGGCTAAGCTAGCCAAGCTAGGGCCATTGAGGGGCCATTGTGGGCTGTTGCGAATGCAAGAAAACTCCCCACACCTGCCCTGAGGTGTGAACAGAGATGGGGGTTTGAAAGGTTTGAGAGGTGATGGGCTGTGCCTTTGAGGGGATAGAAAGAGGGTTTCCTGGGAGGAAAAAACAGGAAGAAGGGGTGGGATCCATCTTGGGGAAGGCTGGCAACAGGCAGCTTACACTGCTGCCTCTGGGAATGACTATGCCGTAAGATCTAGACTCCCTCCATGCAGACTGAAGGTGTAAACAGGTGAATAAACTGTATTTCTTAAAGCACGACAGTCTCCACCATGTCTTCTGTTCTCCAAAGTGACACAGACCCTGTGTGTGTGTGTGTGTGTGTGTGTGTGTGTGTGTGTGTGTGTGCGTGCCTGGGACCCCATGCGCTCTTGCCACCCACCGCTTGGTGCAGAGAGGAGCAGACACCCGGCTTTCGTAACAATATCGTGCAAGAAGGAGCTAGTAATATGCTCTGTGAGGTTCATCCACCAAAACAAAACTTCCCTATACAAGGTTGCCTTCAAATGAGCAAATATGCCGCCGGTTGAAAATTAAGATAGGAATCTGAGCTGAAGGGGGTGTTCCTATGCTCGTTGCGAGCTGCTGTTGCAAACAGCCGGTGTTAATGATGCAATTGCGAGTCCTGTACTGTCTCCACTTAATTTCCTTCTGACCTTGCTGACTCCACACACACACACACACACACACACACCAACACTTAAACTGCTTTACACTTTCTTACTCTTTAAGATGCCACAAGATAACCTTGCTTCTTCAGAAAAAAATGGGGGGGGGGACACATTTAGTTCATAGGAACATTGACATCAACATAGAAAAGGTCACCTGTACAGCCAGTGCTATTTTTCTAGAAAAAGGTGAGCCGGAACTCACTATGGAAGACCTCCCGTGTTCTCTTAGAATAGCAATGGTGCCCACCTGAGAGGTGCCAGAACTGAGTTCCGGCTTGGGGGGGGGGGGAGCCCTGTGTGCAGCGTTACTTGTCTGGCATATAAAGCAATTGGGTAGAAGTGGGGAGCAATGTGCCACAAACGGGGATAATAATAATAATAATAATAATAATATTATAATAATAATAATAATAATAATAATAATAATAATAATAATAATAATAATTTATTATTTATACCCCGCCCATCTGGCTGAGTTTCCCCAGCCACTCTGGGCGGCTCCCAATCAAGTGTTAAAAACAATACAGCATTAAATATTAAAAACTTCCCTAAACAGGGCTGCCTTCAGATGTCTTTTAAAAATAGGATAGCTGCTTATTTCCTTGACCTCTGCTGGAAGGGCGTTCCACAGGGTGGGCGCCACTACCGAGAAGGCCCTCTGTCTGGTTCCCTGTAACCTCACCTCTCGCAGTGAGGGAACCGCCAGAAGGCCCTCGGCGCTGGATCTCAGTGTCCGGGCTGAATGATGGGGGTGGAGACGCTCCTTCAGGTATACAGGACCGAGGCTGTTTAGGGCTTTAAAGGTCAGCACCAACACTTTGAATTGTGCTTGGAAACGTACTGGCAGCCAATCCCAGTCACCAGTCTAGCTGCCGCATTCTGGATTAATTGCAGTTTCCGGGTCACCTTCAAAGGTAGCCCCACGTAGAGCGCATTGCAGTAGTCCAAGCAGGAGATAACTGGAGCATGCACCACTCTGGCGAGACACTCTGCAGGAGCAGGGAGGGACACCGACACAAAGCAGGTTAACTTCCCCAGTCTCTGCTTTAAACAGAAACACACACACTTTGTTCCCCAATCTCTGTATTTAAGGCACAGGATGTGATGGGAGTTGCGGTAAAAAGCACAAGGATCCTCTCTTCACACCAAGAACACGCCTTTTCAAACGCCTACTTTACATACAGACATTACTTATTCCCCAAGCTCTGCATTGTTTGTGAAGAGTTTCTGGAAATTGTAACTCTTGTGGAGTATAAACCACAGTGTCTGGAATTCTTTGAGGGAAAGCATGTTTTTTTTAATGAATGAATAGTCTAAAATGTCTTATTTCCAGCTTTTGGAGTGGTTCCATCAAACAGTAGACCACTGCCGTTCATGCATAGAATGAGTCATAGCATAAGACAACCTATAAAAACATTTAACACCAGTTCAAGAGGATGGAAGGGCGTGCCTGCAAGCCACACCTGTGTATTATTTACCTGGACTTGTGTGGATTCCTCCCCCGCCCTGGTTTCACTTACAATTCAAAAGTATCCAGCAGGCGGGAAGGCTAAAGACATGGAGAGAGCAAGCATATCCAAGGCTGGCTTCGAACACAGCAGCCCCTCTCCCTGTTCCCGCCGCCCTCCGGCACTATCAATAAGCAGCAGACATGTGCAGTTAAAAGAAGAAAGGTATAATTACCATTCCCTCTCCCTATAATCTGTCTCTCTCAAGGTGCAATTGGTTTATACCTTGGTATGTAAATTACTAGTTAAAGATGTTTAAACTGGTCACATCAAAGATCTAGCCTAAAAAGAACATCAAAAGAGACTCTTTCAAAATTAGTACTAGAATGAGATGTTCCCTTTTAAAAGAAAAAAAAAAGGAAGGACTTGATCCCATGAGTTGCTTCCTGCTCGGGCAAGTAAAAATGCAGGGTGGAATAAGCCTCCACAATGTGTGGGTCTCTGGACGTTGAACAGAGCCCACTAGCTGCAAAATATACTAGCTCGCCAAGGGGCTGATAAATGTCATGTGTTTTCTGCCTTAAAACTACAACAGTCTCCACCATGTCTCAATTCTCCAAAGGAACACAGAACCTAGGTGAGTGCCTGGAACCCCCTGGAATCTTGCTACCACTCAGCAGAGAGTGCGGGTGGTACCCAATTTTCGTAACACTATTATTTCATCCTCCCATGCAAGGCAGAAAACACATGACATTTATATAATTTTTATTAGATTTTCTTTTTTACAATTTAGAATATTCATTTATACAACCTTAAAATATCAGTGACTTCCCTTCTTCTCTTTCCATGGTTCATTTTACATAGCATAAATCCCTGCATACATTTTATATAAACTAAACCATTCAGTATTCCATTATTACTTCCATCAAAACTTATTTACACTGTTGAATTTATCTTAATGCTGCCAATGTTTTCAAGTGTACACAATTTCCCCCCATATATTCAGTAAACATTTTCCAATCTTCTTTAAACTAATATTCTTCTTGTTCTCTTATTCTATACATTAGATCTGCAAGCTGCACATATTCCATCAGTTTAAGTTGCCATTCTTCTTTGGTCGGGACCACGCTTGTTTTCCATTTTTGGAAACAAAACACAGGCCGCCATAGTGGCATACATAAATAGCCTTTTTTTGACACCTGGGAATTTCCATCTGAATTATCCTCAGCAAAAAGGACTCCTGTTTTTTGTTTGTTTGTTTGTTTGTTTTGTTTGGGGGGGGGAGGTGCTTCTAAACATTTTTTTAAAAAAAATGTTTTAAAGTATTTCCCAATACTCTTTTACCCCTTTACAGGTCCACCACATTTCTCATAACATTAAGAACTGGTGCCTGAGTTTGCTTGCATTCCTCTTCCCTCCTCTTCCCTTTTCCCTTTTCCGCCAGGTCTTTTAGAAAAAAACATTGTAAGCCTGAGGGCCATGACTCTATTATCTTTATCAATTCATAAGTCATGGTTGAGAGCTTTTCTTTCTGAAGAGTGTGGTAAAAATGCTCTGAATGAATGGATGTGTTACAAGGTTAGCATTCCAGTGAATTGTGTTCTCTGCTTTGATTATAATTATGTCTGCCAGCTTTAACTGGTTTATTAAGTGGTTTGAATCAACGAAGCTAATTTATCAGTCCCGATTTTAATTGGTTCAGCTGTGAATTAAGGACACAACCCTAATTTCCTAAGCCTTTTTTTTTTTTTGTTCGTTATTGAAGTTGGGCATGAAAAATAAAATATTTAAGTGAATTTTCCTTCTAATGATGAATGGTATCATTTGATTGCTGTTGACTTATAAATGCTTTTGACACTCCATTCAGGATCTCAAAAAGTATGCCTTTGGGTATAATACAGTTTGATTTAAATTTAATTCATTAATGAAATAATCCATCATCTGAAAGGTAGACAATTGATCAACTAAAATATTCTAGCTGAGTGACAGCTCCAGTTACACTTAATTGATTTTTTTAAAATTTTAATTAAGGCACAATCCTTCAATTTAATTCAAGGAAACATAATGTAATGCCCAGTACCCTCCAGCTAGTTTGTAACAAAAACATTTTTTCTGTTTTAAACAGTTTTATTTTTATTATTATTCTGGGATTCAGGGTTTCCTGGCTTAAATCTAGGGAGTGGTTCATTTATTTCATTGCCAGGTACACTCCTGAGTAGGTATTAATCAGGGCAGGGAATAAAAAGCCTGCCTATAGGCAGGAATATATTTGTGTACTAATAATAGTTCTGGCATTACTTGACAAGAACCAGGAAGAGGAAAGGGATGGAAATCCATGGGAAGCACAACTTCTCTGGCCCTCTATGCTTTAGATTCCCCCATTACATATACATATTGTTAACTTTCCTGTATTTGGCACTGAAGCTAGACTTCCTTCTCCTCCAGTAAATAATAAATAGGGGCTTTGTCCTTTCTAGTTGACAGTGGGTGAGAGTAGAAGGTAGATCTGGATCTACTGGTAATAGATCTCTAGGCGATTTTCAGGAAATCAGCAAATATTTCTGATTCCAACTTAGCAACACCCAAATTACTCCCTCCCTCTTAATTATACTGCTGAAATGAAGAAAGTGTGGCGGTCACCAAAAGTTAACTCAGTTCAGTCTTGGTACTCAACATGAATTCTTGGGCTTGGGATTCCTCAATTCTGTCTTTTGCACCAAGCACTGTTCTAGTTAAATCAAAGAAACCGCAAAGGAAATCGCAGAAGCCTCAAGTCTGACCACCCCTAATCTAAGCTATCTTGGTCCTATTCAGGCGTTCAGTTCCTGTTGTGGATGCCAGATTTAGTCGTTGGAGAAACCCAACAAAAATGGAGACAGGAACAGGAACTGTTGGTGTTCACTTATTTGTCCCATTTCCAGAATGGAAATCAATTCAGCTAAATTGGTTGAGCTGTGATTCCTGCATTGCAGGAGGCTGGACCAGATGACCCTTGAGGTTCTTTCCAACTCTACGATTCAATGAATACAATTGGTATTTGCTGTGATGGTTGTTTTCCGTCTGCAAATGATGCGGGATTGATTATTTCCTCCTCTTTGCAGTGTGTTTCATTTGCATTGAAATGAATGCTACAACGAAACAACGTAACAATAATGTGATTAAAGATGTAAAATTCTGCCATAACAGAGGAATAATGTAGTTTCTGTTGGAAGCTGAATTGCAGTGGAACAGAAACAGTGCTGCATGTGGTGAACATGGGTCAGAATACAAATCAGTGATAAGATAGCTCAGTCAGTAGAGCATAATACACTTAATCTCAGGGTTGTTGGTTCGAGCCCCATGTTGGGCAAAAGATTGCTGCATTGCAGGGCTTTGGACTAGCTCAGGCAAACTTGGCCCTCCAGATGTTTTGGGACTACAACTCCCATCATCCCTAGCTAACAGGACCAGTGGTCAGGGATGATGGGAGTTGTAGTCCCAAAAACATCTGGAGGGCCGAGTTTGCCTATGCCTAGACTAGATGACCCTCATGGTCCCATCAAGCCCCACAATTCTATGATTCTTGCATCCTTAGTGACAAATGTGCAAAGAAGCTAGTGAGAATAGCTGAGCTACATCCCATGAAAATAACAAAAGCATCGGTTTAGCCTCTTGTCCATCTGCATGGTGCCACTTTGAAGGGATGAGAGCATTCTCTGCAGGGATGGGGACCCTAATTGAGGGAGGCAGACACATGCACCCTTCAAACTGCTGCTGTACAGGCACCAGGTGTTATGGGTGGCATTCTCATCTGCACGGCCTCACCAGGCCCCTTCAGTGTGGCTGATTCCCGCCTCATGCTTCTTTCACTTCCAGCCTGCAAAGAGAATTTGAGGAGGAAACAGTTGGGGCTTCCTTGTTCACGCAGCATGTTTTCCCTCTGAGGATGGGTGGGGAGGGCCTTCCCCTGTAATTGCATCGAATAAATTAAAATCCTTCTTGATTTTAATAAATAATTTCTGGGAGGGTGGTGGAGACTTGGGTGGGAATAGCTTTTCCAGCTGTGATGCCTTTCTAAAAGGATTAGGCCTTGAGCAAGCCTAGGGCTTTTTTCTGCATGGTGCGTTCCATCATTCAAACGTCACAGGGCATGCTCACGACCCAGCCAGTCCCTGTCCCACAAGAAAAGGCTCCTTCATAATTTCCTTTATGCTGGGGGGAATCAGAGGTGGGGCATTGATGAGTGGAGCCATTCCCAACACTCCCCCCCACCCCTCCTGACTCAGCTTGCTCACCCTTAACCCATGTCAGGTGCCCGACTGTAAAAGGAGCCAGGTCTGGTTCTCTTTCACAGCTGTGTTTGAGGAAGGAATCTCAGCACCCAGTGCTTTTCTCCTCTATGCATGCCAACGTTGCACATTTACCAAAACAAGAGAGGAGCCACTGCCCATTTTTTATTTTGATCATTCCAATATCACAGCCTTAGCACACCCCCCATCCGTTCTTTGCACTAAAGCACAGTAAAAAGACCCAAGCTGCAGGATTCCCAATTCTGTGGTCTGTATACTATAAGCAAATTGGCATGATTTCTTTTTACTTTGCATTAACTTATTCTGCAGTTTAAAATTGTTTTTAAATTAAATATTCAATAAAAACAAACAAAACATTTTTTAAAAAATAACCACCCAAAAAAAATAATAATAAAAGATTTTACTTCGCTGGAACATCTAGCTTTGTATTGTCAGCTCTAATTGGTAGTGGCTTTCCAAGGTCTTTCGCACCCCTTGCTACACGACACTTTGAAAGGGAGATGCTGGGGATTCGGCTTTCAGCCTTCTGCCTGCTAAGCACATGTTCTTATCACCCGTATGGTGTGAAATGGCACACTTAGTGTCCATGCACATGCATTTATACCTATTTGCATTAGAGACAGGATTAGGGTTGCCAGGTCAGGAGCATCCCTGACCCTGAGATTTCAAGGCCTAAACTTTAGACCAGGCATAGGCAAATTCGGCCCTCCAGACATTTTGGGACTACAACTCCCATCATCCCTAGCTAACAGGACCAATGGTCAGGGATGATGGGATTGTAGTCCCAAAACATCTGGAGGGCAGAGTTTGCCTATGCCTGCCTTAGACCTAGGGGAGGCCTCATGTGATGTCACGGGAAGGTGACTGAAAGCATGGCACTATCATCAGCACTGTCAGGTGCATGACATGTCTACCTTGGGGCCAAGTTGAAAGGGAAGAATCTAATTTTGCAGATCTAGCCATGACTTGAGTTCAAACCATGGCAATGAGGGAGAGTCTTCCTTGTTCCCACAGCTTGAATTACTACTACAAAATTAGAGGGTGCTCCCAATGCATCCATTTCCATTTGTCCCCAACATTTACTGCTAGGAAGAGTCCCATGGATGCAGGAGACAAAATTGTTTTGCTTAAGGGTTGTCCACATTTGAGCGTTATTTAACTGCTAATCCACCCCCTGCCCCCCAATTCGGATTAGGCAGTAGCAGTCCATACCTGCAGGTTTTTGAATTTGTATATAAGGAGCAACTTTGATCCTTCCTGTTCATACCAGTAGGCTTTCTCTTTTGTGTTTGTCACTGCCTTCTAATCTGATTGTTCTATTATGCCTGTTAAATAACAATAGGCACGAGGACAGATAGCTGTGAGCACATACTATTAATTAATTTATTTAGATCCACCCCAAAACATGTGCAGAATCATTGCAAAGTGGCATGTGCAAATCTGTGGGCTCAAAAGAGGGGGAGGGTCTCAGTTCAAGAGCAAACCGGAATTAGTTCACGATCACAGCCAGAAAGGAAAGCCTTGATGAAGTAGTGGGCATAGAAAGGGGAGTGGCAGAAAGTGATGATGGATCCACTTACCCCAGAACTCCAAAACAAGGTAGCTCCGTCGGTAGAGCATGAGACTCTTAGTCTCAGAGCCGTGGGTTCGAGCGCCACATTGGGCAAAATATTCCTGCATTGCAGGGGTTGGACTAGATGATCCTAGTGGCCCCTGCCAACTCTACAATTCTGTGATTCTAAATCATCTGTGACTCGAGTGGGACAGTTTGGAGCCCAGTTTCTCCCATCTTATCTTATTATCCCCACTATCAGGTAAACCCAGGTTTTAAGAGAGAGGGCACTCAGATTGTTCTGTTTGAGGGTAATATCATGTGGACCACACAAAGTAAATGTGAATGCAAACAGCTGCAAAACACAGTAAACTCTGGTGTGGACCCTGGACCACTTTTCTGCTAGGGCAGCATCTGTACTACAGCTATTTCTTTAAACTGAAAATTCAGATTTACATGTTCTGGTGGTGGTGGAAGCCAGCACACAAGCTGTGTGAGAGAAGGATGATTTCAAAATTATAGCTATGGAACAGGACGTCTGTGGATGATGGAGGCGTTAAACACAACAGACTTTTACTGTAGCCAGTAAAAGTCTAGCATTTCTTTAACTAGCACTCCCGTTGCCCTTAAGCATGCAAAAATATATACAGGTGCTTGCTTGATTTATATCCCTTCCAACAGGCTATTCGCAAAGCACATAAAGCTGAGCAGCTGTTTAAATCTTTGCAGGATCTTTGCCATTGTTCCCTTTAGCTTTGCAGCTGTATCAACTGATGGCAACAGAAGGGATTTTTAAAGATGTTAAAAAATGACCCCACTGAGAAAAAGCTTTACCAGTTGGAGGGCTTCAAAGCACTTCTAGAACGTAAAGAGCAGCAACAGCTTTGAAAAGCTGCATGAATCATAATATTCCTCCACAATGTTATTACACACATATAATTTACTTTATTGCAGAAGAGCTTTGAACCCCCTTTCTCAGTAGCTGTTCCCAACGAGAGTCCAGCTAATGAAATCATGGAGTGCCAAGCAGGAAAACTTTTTTTTTGTACACACTTAAAGCATATGTCCATAAAGAAATGCAGTGAACTCAGTTGACTACCCTTTCCTGTAAATGCCATTCATGGGAAAGATTGGCAGGATCAAGAAACTTCCCAATCCCTGAACTGTTTTGCCAGCAAGAGAAGCAGGTAGCAGGTAGAGTGAGCAGAAACAGGCTTGGTCTCCCTTTTGTGACTTTTTCGGGAGCTCGAAATCACTAGGTGGTTCGCCCCGCCCCGCCCCGCAACAACCGAGAGATAAATAGCAACTTCTAACGCCTGAACATCAAAAATGCTGTTAGTAGGGGCGGAGGAGGAATCTGTTTTAAATGTATTTATACACAGAATTGGGCGATTCTGACTAGTCGAGCTAATAATATGCAACCAATACATATATGTATCAGGAGTTATCAGGACAGATAGAAGGACTTCTTCATGCAGCACATAGTTAAACTATGGTAGGTAAAGGTAAAGGGACCCCTGACCATTAGGTCCAGTCGCGGACGACTCTGGGGTTGCGGCACTCATCTCGCTTTACTGGCTGAGGGAGCCGGCGTACAGCTTCCGGGTCATGTGGCCAGCATGACTAAGACGCTTCTGGCGAACCAGAGCAGCGCACGGAAATGCCGTTTACCTTCCCACCGGAAGCGGTACCTATTTATCTACTTGCACTTTGGAGTGCTTTCGAACTGCTAGGTGGGCAGGAGCTGGGACCAAGAGATGGGAGCTAACCCCATCGCGGGGATTCGAACTGCCGACCTTCTGATCGGCAAGCCCTAGGCTCTGTGGTTTAACCCACAGCGCCACCATGACAAGTACCACAACTATGGTACTTGTCCCCAAAGGAGGCAGTGAAGGCCACCAGCCTGGATGGCTTTAAAAGAGCATTAGACAAATTCATGGAGGAGAGGGTTACTGATGACCACTAGTCATGATGGCTACGCTCTGCCGCCATAAGTTGGAAGTAGCAATGTTTCTGAATTCCAGTTGTTAGAAGCCACAGGAGAGAGTGTTTTATGTTCAAATCTTGCTTGCAGGTTTCCTCTTGTTGGCCACCATGAGAACAAGATGCTGGACTTGATGGGTCATGGGCCTAATCCAGCAGGCTCTTAAGTTCTTACATTTTTATGCCCTGTGTGGTACTACATATTTTCAGCAAATTCTTTAAAGTATTAACACATACCTATTTTAATACAGCTAGATGCATTGTTATATCTGTTTATGCGTTGACTACTTGAGAAAACTTTATAGTGTCAATGCATATAAATATGATACTTTTTATTATTATTTTATTAGTTAACTTTGTATACCGCCCTTCACCTGAAGGTCCCAGGGCAGTTTGCAACAGAAAAATACAAAATCAGATTGCAAAATATATAATAAAAAGCAAAAGCAAACTGATATCCCGCACTCCCACAAACACATTATAAGAGCCCTAGAATGTTAATCAGCCTAATGCCTGTTAGAAGAAAAAGGTTTTCACCTGGCGCCTAAAGACACGTAATGAAGATGCCAGGTGAGTGTCCTTGGGGAGAGCAATCCACGAAAGGGGAGCCACCGCAGAAAAGGCATTGAGAAGTATTCCTATCTTTAGCAGAACTGGTCAAACAAACAAACAAACAAACACCTCCCTTGCTTTTCATTGAGCTCAAGGAAGAGAAAGGGATTAGTGGGGGGAAACCTATGTGGATAAGCTTTCATGTGGGTTTTCAGAAAATTCCATCCCTAGCTGCCATTTGAGAAGCTGGTAACCATAGTAGCTAACAAGCTCATTGGCTTTTTTTGATGCTGTGGTTGAAGCCCAAGGTGCAAACTCCCATTTCCCCAATGTGCTGTATGGGAGATGATTTCTGGTGGGTGGGCTGCCAGCCATATTATTCAGATCATTATGGAAGGTTCAGCCTAATTTATACACAAGAGGTAGGACCCTCTAGCCTATGCCATTTAGGGCAGGCAGTCTAATCTAGTTCTTTGCCCAGTGCTTTTTCAAAGGCCATAATAAACCATAATGTAAACATCCACTCTGCAATAAACACCTTTTACCCCTGCCTAGTATCAATTAATCTGATATAACTTATTTTATTGAGGGTTTTAGCGTGGCATAAAAGTTGTTAGTTCACCTGTATTCCCCAGAGGCTCCAATGGAAAGTGTTGCAACAATTTTCCTTCTGGATCTGACACTTAGGCATGGTATATAGGCTGCTGCAAAAAGACATGTCCTTTCAAAGGACCTTGGAGAGTTTTAAGAGCATGATCCAGCGGTTTCAAATGGAAAGTTAAGCATTTGCTGGATGAGTATCCCACTGAAATCATTGGGATGTAAAACACACACACCCATCAAGCAGCTTACATGCAATTCCAAGGTGACACTTACTGGGCCAAATCTGCTTAGTTTCAGCAACTTAACTTTCCTTCAATGCACAAAATTTGGTGTTGGCCAGCAGCAACCCTAACCCCACTTACGTGAGAGTAAGACCCATTGAATTGAATGGAACTTAGAAGTAGACATGGTTAGAATTCATCCTTAGCCATTTTTACTGTTTCACCTGCTGTTTTATATGGTTGGGTTATTGAGAGTGCTGTTACTTCTTACTGTTGTTATTTTAAGGTTCCTGCTATTGCTTTTATTGGCTGTGATATTGGTTTCATAATTTTAATAGATGACTTGCATGTTTTGATGTTGAGTGTTTCATTGTTTTCCCTTTTTAATGAAAAACTGCATTGAAGAGCCCTTTGCACCAAATGACAATATTAAAAGTAAAGGACAGTTATGATTGCCCTTCTGAGAACCCAACTGAGACAATAAAACAGGAGTGCTACAATATGGCTCCTTCTTCCACATGGTGCTATTTGCCAAGAGTTGACTGGGCAAGCACAGACTGTGGGTCACAAGAGATTGCTCCCAGATCTGTAGCTGTGCTCCCACTTTCATGGGGACTCATGTAGTCGCTAAAAAGCTCATTTCTGAGAATTCTCAATATTACTCTTAGGACATTTACTGGAAATGATTGCATGAACACAGAATTGTTTTTGAATTCAAGCAGTCAGCCATTTTTTCTTTTGTGGCTTCCCACACACGTCGGACCTCAGAATTAATTGGTATTCCCTAGTTATTTCTCAACATATGTAATATGAAGACCGTGGCTTGTTGCAAATGGACAGCTTGCTTATGCAGGCTGCTCATTCACACGCAACCCCTTCCTCCCTGGACTGCATGGGAGAGGAAACAGCCTAGAGCTCTGGCTTAGTTACAGATGGGCGGGTATAAATAATAAGTTATTATTATTATTATTATTATTATTATTATTATTTATTATTATTACATGCAAGCCACTGCTTGTTTCTCTAAAAACAAGCCGTGAGTGTCCGTTTGCACATAACACTAAACCAATCATCTGATTTGTTTCCACCCTTGCAATGCATGGGGGCGGGGGCAGGAGCAAATGAACAGCATCCGTCAGCAAACTGCTCATTTGCAGTAAGTCTTTCACTGTTTTAGATCATGGCTTTTGTTGCATGTTAACCAAGCCAGTTTCAGTGATCTCTGTAAATCTGCACAGAATAAATGGCTAATGTAGTTATGACATCCAAACAGCTGGAAGCATTTTTAAAGCTAGCAGATGACGGATAAATCTTTTCAGAATACCGTTTCCTTTTGAGTAAGACAACAAAACAACACATTAGCAAGGGATTTGACCATGGTTGCTATTTAGCTTCAGTGCATGTATATTTCATAGATAAAACTAATTTGAACTGACAAATCTTTTGTAACATTTGAAAGATCTCAGCATATGGTCCTGAAGCAACCTTGCTAAAGTTAAGCAGGTTTTCATCTGAGTTAATGCACAGGGAGAAGACCATCTGGGAACCTTGCGTATGCCAGCTTCAGCTCCATGGACGAGAGGTGCATATAAACATAGATTTAAAAAGAAACATCATCATAATAAATAAGCAACACATATACACAAAGCACAACCAGCTGCGGAGCTAAACAGCAAAACAGTTGGATGGAACAAATGGTCTAATACTGAAGGCCTGTTGCGACCAACTGGAAAGGGACTAGCCTAACCTTCCATACATGAGAGTGTAGAGTTTGGGTGCTGCAGATCAAAAGGCCTTGTCCTGTATATTCATAATTTGTACTTCAGACTATAGTAGGAAGTAAAACAGAGTCCCACCTCTACCATCAAAGAACTCACATTTTTTTCTAACAGGTGCCATACATTCATGTGGAGGAACATCTCATAAATTGAAAACTATAGATGTAGAAATCTCAATAAGCAGATGCTACTTTTTTCTAAGCCATGGCTTCTTTAATAAGCCCTTAACCACACGTAGTCTCACATATGATCAAAGAAACCATGGTTTGCTTCTCCAAAGTTTGGTTTCTTTTCTAGCTGTGCTTGCCTTTGTAGTTTAGAGAGTATCTGGGGTGAGGTGGTCAAGCAAACATGTGATGCCAAGGCAACTGAAACCACAAACTGTAAGCCAGCAGCAAACCACAGCTTCAGGCTGGGGAGACCCAGCCAGATGGGCGGGGTATAAATAATAAATTATTATTATTATTATTATTATTTGTTGGAAGTAAACAAACCATAATCAAGCTACTTGTAAGGGTTCACACAAAACACTAGGCAATGGTTTGATAATTCAAGAGTTTAGAAAACCATGGTTTATTATGTGCAAACCAGGCCCTAGTATATGGGCTTTTTAAATAACAGTTAACCTCGATAAACTTTCCTTCTTACAATAGAGAATTACAGAAAGTAACTTCTCCAAGAGCAAGGAAAAGCCACGGGTTAATATTCCAGTAAGTGGGATAATTCCTTTTCTTTATCTTTATTGTAACAATTCTTTATTGGCATCTTAATCCAGAGCAATTAGTTTAGAGTGAATTTTACTGTTCATAAAAATGTAATGCCTACAGGATGATACAATCAGATGACTTTTCCACACTCGTGTGGTTAGAGCCAAACAAAATGCAGAACATTAATGTGTCAAATTACATCTCAGTTGCAGGAGTTACTACTGGCACAATGGTCGAAGCACACTCCTTAAGTGTCTGATAAATGTCTGACTTTTAAATTAAAAACACAAAGCAAAGCAAAGATGGTTTAAGGATAGCACTATAACAACTGAAAAGTGTATCGTAAATTATTGTGCATTTTGTTTAGTTATTATGCATTTTAAAATCCCAAGTTCTTTGGGAACAAAGACTGAGGTATCTTGAGTCTATTGTAGTTTTGCCTACTGGCTCCTGCTCCCAAGGTTTAAACAGCAGTTTGATACACAGACATCAGCAATAAATAATGCTTATCTTATGCTATGAAAACATTCACTTCCTGATTTTTGTCATATCAACCTCTCCTTAAAGGTCAGGCCATTTTTGTTCCTCTTTTCTTCTGATTGGTTGGCAATTCTTCACTTCCCATTTGCAAATGTTACTTGCTTTCTGTTAGTTTAAAATCATGGGTAAACAGACAAAAGAGGCTTCCAGTGTAATCACATAAGAGGTTTGTACCCTCCCAATGCATTCAGTGAACTCATAGAAGGGTGTGGGATAGTACCCATTGGGCACTTCTCCATGGGCGCCCACTGGCCATGCCCATTACCGTTAGTACCTACATAAGGATGTCCCATGCTATTGGTAACCCTGGCCTATAACTGATGGCTAACATGCAGCACATGGCGAGCAGAAACATACCTGCTCACTCCTCCTACATTCACTGAACACACGTGTTTATATAAGAATACGTTTCCAAATAGGTTAACAGGAATGCAAAGCATACCTGTTTCAAAGCCTTGGCTATGACGATCTTTCTGTAATGAAAAACCATTTATTTTACCCAAGCACTCGTGAGGATGCAGCAATGCAACCCACAAGAGTTCTGTGTACACTGTTGATGGTACATGCCCTTTCAAAATTCTTCACCAGAATGTTTAATTTTCTTCTCTTGCTATTCAGAATCCATGAAGAACGTTTCAAAATCCTGATCCAAGTCTGAAACAAGGGCATCCACAAAGTCTTCCACTGACGGACGTTTCTGAAGCATACCTAAGGGCCGGGGAGTGGAAACACAGGTCAGGGGAAAATGGATTTCACAAGCAAGGCAGCCCTGAAGTGGAAGGAAATTGTGCCACATCGAACCACTCCAATATAGCTGTCAAGAGCATCTGCCAAAAAACATGGAAGCAGATTATATGGGAATTGATTTAGAAACACCACAAGATCAATCAGCACTTCACCACTCCCCTAAGTATGAAATGAATAATGTTTCTATTTGGAAATGCCTACTTATCCAGTAAATGTCCAGCAGATATGTATATCCAAACAATACACATACATACAGTCATACCTCATGTTACATTTGCTTCATGTTAGGGTTTTTTCAGGTTGCGTCCTGCGGTGACCTGGAAGTACCGGAAAGGGTTACTTCCAGGTTTTGCCACTCGCGCATGCGCAGTAGCACTAAATTGTGCTTTGCGCATGCGCACAAGCACCAAATCGCGCCACGCACCTGCGCAGATACAGCACTTCAGGTTGCGGGCTTTTCATGTTGGAAATGGGCCTCCAGAACGATCACAACCAGAGGTACCACTGTGTATCAGAAAGCATAACCTATGTGCGTACTTACCTCTGTGGTTTTAAACAGCCATTGATGTGTTTGTGTGTGTATGTTTTCTCTCCCATAGGGAAAAAATATACAATTTAATATATATACAGTTTAACATGTGGATGTGTGTTTTTCATGTCATTTTAAGTGTCAGGTTAGGAAATTTCCAATATTGTTCTGCACTGGACAAAGAAAACACTCTGTGTAAACTTGGCTCTTCTTTTAGGTAAATCACTCTGTCAGAAGTGCCAATGTAAATATAACCCTGCAGTACCCTTTTACTGTAGGAGTACTGTCTATTTGGTTTCCATTGGAATAATAATAACAATACTTGCTGCATTTAGGAAGACTGAAGTCTTTCACATGAGCCTTTTAATAAGTTTCTACAAGAGCCAACTGGTTTGATTAGGTATTTTTTGATGTGCAGTAACAGTTCCCAAAAAAGAAACACCCAATCAGGGAGAGAAAGAGTCCAGATCTTGAGGCAATTTGAAGCGGTTACTATAAGAGTTCCTTGCTAGGATCTCAGCGCATCATGATTTTAATTAAGCCTAAAATATGTACACTGCAAGTAACAACAAGAATGCCCATAAAGAAAGTTGATGAATAGTGCAGAAAAAGAAAAAGGAGAATTAAAATTTAGTCAGATCACATTTCATCATCAAAGGCAGTATGAGAAGCATTCTGAACATGGGCCACGCTTGCTACCTTGCCTTTTGGTAGAGTAAAAAAAGTTAATACCTAGATGATTAAAAATATGGCATGCTTTAATACAGGCATTTAGTTTTCTGAGGAGGAATATTAAGGGAGCCTGTATTTCCGAAACACAAATGAACTGCAATAAAAAAGATGAGGAGGGGAATGGACTCGTGAGATTTTTACAGAAGCCGGCAGTGATGACTCTTTGAACCCCCTTCACTTTTGGTAACATTTTTGTGGTCTTGACAATAAATTTCCATTTGACACTGATAAAACAGTTTTGTAAGGTTTCCAGATACTAGTTCTGCCCACAGCCATTTCCCCGCTTTCTCACAATATGCCACTTCTCTCCTGCCCCTGAAACCACTGCTCATCGCTCCTTGTTTCTCTCTAGAAGTAAAAATCTGTAACAGAGTTTACAAACACAGCCAAAATGAGGACGTATTGAGCCCCTGTAGTATGTGTGGGACAAATGAGAGGGAAGTTGTTTTTTTTTATATAAAAAAATGAATGTTATTGATATACAGTAAAATTTTAAAAATCATACTGAGTTCCAGGTTAAACAGCTAATTGCAGGTATATACTGTACAGTATGCCATATTATTCATACCAGTGATAAATTTATCAACATACAGTAATCATTTTAGAATCCTATAACTGAACTGAATTAGTCTCCTGTCAGATATACTTAAATCAAACATTTTCTCCATCTTATCTTAATTACAGCCTCCAGTTATCGAACTGCTGATAGCATAACATAATTTTAACAACAGTCCGTTCGGGGAATTACAGGCAATCCTCATTCTGTACAGGGGTTACGTTCTGGACCCGCACTTCTGTGGAGCACTTAAGTCTGCACCACTTGTCCCTTTTCATGGCGTCTTTATGACATTTGGGGGCAACTTCTGGGTTTGGCACTGTGTACGTGTGCGGAATCAAGCGTCATTCAGATATGCCTAAACCAGGAGTTTCCTGTGCAGTTAGTTAATATTTTTCACATTTATTTAAGGGCTTGTATATACAGTCGTACCTTGGCTGTCGAATGCCCTGGAACTTGGGACCTTTTGGCTCCCGAACACTGCAAACCCAGAAGTGATTGTTCTGGTTTGTGAACGTTCTTTTGTAACCCAAATGTCTGACGGGGCTTCCACGGCTTCTGATTGGCTGCAGGAACTTCCTGCCGCCAATCAGAAGCTGTGGTTTGGTTTTCAAACGTTTTGGAAGTCGAACAGAATTCCGGAACGGACTCCGTTCGACTTCCAAGGTATGACTGTATTGCTAGTTCTAGTAATGCATCAAAACCAAAACCCTGTTTCTTCTTCCTCAATCCCAGTTAAGCTTCTGACCAGCTGTTTTCTGCACTAAGAGGTCTATTTCCTATCGCCCTTTCCAAAACCTGAAATGGCCCAAGGCAAACACTTCCATTGTCTCAACAGAGAAACACTGAGAGCAATGAACAGCCTGAACTATAGTCATATTTACGAAACACTCTCTTCAGTCTTACAAACTTAGGCTAATGTTACAAATTCATGATTTACCAGACACATAAAAAAATCCACACCCTCCAAGCCAACATTCCCACTGTTTGAAAACACAAGGATCAAATGACTACAGTAATGACAATAGTTCCTTAGGGACTATAATGTATGTGATATATACAGAATACATGGCTCTTGAGATCTAACAAAGGCAGCTGCTGTTTTTAAACCTGTGAATTTATTTTAGGCATAGGTCTGACTGTAATTTTGACTCAGTCCCTCCCAAGCCTGGGGCAACTATGGAAGTTGCCTCCTTTGAAGTCCTGCACCTTCCATATTACAGTACTAGGGTTGACCACACCTTTCCTAGCCTTCAAACACCAGCAATTGGAATAGTGTAAATACCATGGCGAAATGTTGCTGTCCTGTTCCTTTCAAACTTCATAATGATTTTGTTTCCGTTAGCTTGTTTTGTTAAGTTGGTGTTATTGCAGCTTACAGCAAATGCTATCTAAAACAGCAGTGAAAGGGGCACAGTGGTAAATAAGTTTCCTTTGCAGGGTTGTTGTTGTTTTTTTAAGTACAAGCAGTAGTCTTTCTCCAAATAAGTGTACTGGGGGAAAAACCAGTCTGTGACAATATTTTATATTACCTTGAACCATGAGCATGGGTTCTTTTCCTCCACCATGTGCTAGCATTTCTCTACGGTAACGTTCACCCATTGCCCTGAAGGAAGAGATGGTATTGTTATTATAGCCACCTGCAATCACAACCAGCTCGGATTCCTGTCACACCTGTCTCCGGATTCCTTGCAGATAAAGATCTAATGAAGCCTGTCGCTTCAAACTCACATGTCCATTTCAGAAATGCACACTATAAATAAAGTTACACTAGAGCAAGCTAAGCTTGAAAGATTGGAGCTGTAACCAAAGCATGATATATATATTTCATTTTGTTGGTGTTGCCACTCGCAACACATACACCAAACAGTAAGCTTTCATTGTGTTGAATTGGAAAAGTGTGACACGTCCATGTTATCGTTGCTTTACAGAACTGTAAGAAATTCAGAGGCTGAAATTTCACGTTTCAGTACACAATCGTATCATTCACACTAAAACAGGCAGCAGAGGAAGGACCTGGACCAGTTCCAACATTAATAGTCATGTGGTTTTGATTTTAAACACTCTGATGTTACTCACCGACAGGAAGTTCTTTAAATGACAGCAACTTATCCCCTAGAAAAATCCAGGTTGAGTTAATGGGATTAAGAAGGAATGGATGATTGGCATGTGCATCACCACATGGGAACTGCATTTCTGTAAGTAGATAGGCATCCAAGCAGGTGCAAGTTTCCATGCTATGTCTAGGGTAAAGTCAGAGAATCCCAATCTGCCTCCAGAGCTTGGAAAACATGCTGCTCCTAGCAGGAAGAGAGGCCCATTGAACATGCTCTTCAGACTTCCTCCAAGCTTCTCAACTCCCTACAGAATTCTCTACCTGCCTCAAACCTTCACTGATTTGAGGCATTTCCCATCCATTTGGGGATGGCTCCTCAACAAGTGTGCACTGATGAGTTCTGATGTGGCGAGTTTAGCTGTGCAAAATATGTCTCTTTGTTAAATGAAGTGGAACAAGCCTGTTTCTTAAGAGTCCTAAAGGTCCACAGGTTAGAATGGCAAGTTCCACACGGGACAAACTTCCTACAATATTCACAACTGACTGTAATGGAGGCGTGCAGCCTTTCAGCAGGCGCTGCTTTTGCAGCTGTAGTGCTGCAATGGCAGCCACCTACGAAAAGCACAGGCCTGAGAAGGAACGATGTATCATATATGGTGGGGATGCGGGGAAATTAAAAAATTCTGGAGTAGTAATCATGAAGAATTAAAAAAGATGTTTAAAACATCATTCGAGAAAAAGCCAGAAGCGTTCCTATTAGGTATAGTCTCAATGGACATCCCTAATGACAAGGAAAAAAAGGTGTTTTTATGTGCTACAGCTGCCGCCAGAATATTAATTGCTAAAAATTGGAAAGGGGACATGGTCCCCTCAATAAGGGAGTGGCAAAACCAACTCTGTGAGTATACGGAATTGGCCAAAATGTCGGCAGCTATTAGATTTCAATCCAATCAGAAATTGAGGAAAGAATGGGAATGTGTAGAAGAATATATGGCAAAACATTGTTCCAAAACAAAGATATTGATATGCATTGATGGAAGTTTGTAAAGTTAAGGTTAAAATATGGAAAGATGGTCATTGGGGAATATGTAAACAGTATGTATAACACAATATAAAAGTAATGAAAAACAAAAGAAGCCGAGCTCGGGTGGAGGGAAGTCACAAGGATAGGAATAAGGAAAATATATAAATACACATAGATATAGATAGGTAGTATAATGTGGAATGTATTGTAAAGAATGATAAAATGTGTAATTGAATGAAACAATGGAAAAGAAAATGGAAAAGAAAAGAAAAAAAGAAAAGCACAGGAGGCCTGTTCAGAAAGCAATCAATCAAGCGTACTGAAAATGGTTTTATTTCACAACTCAGCAATGGCAACTACCCAACCCTCTAGCAGAAGGCAATCCGTAGCACTCTGTTGTCATTAGCGGTTCTGAATCATGGACAATGGAGGGAGGTTTATTCTCTGGTGCTCCCCCATTCCATTTTATCCCCCACCCCATCATGCTCCGCAAACGTCAGAACGAGAGGTACAAAAGGGTTCTGGTGGGGAAGCAAATCTGGTGCCAGAAGTCTAAACTGGCACCTACCAAGAGTGCAAGTATGGTTCCCTGGTCATCCGGAAAATGCTCCTGCTCTGTTGTGCCCTGAATGTGTGCATACCACTGGCTGAGGTCCCAGTCTGCTTTTCCCGCAGTCCTTACCTACTCATAAACACAGACAGGAAGCTGGAGAACCCAATGCATTTGCGATTCTTTAAAACGAACCACTCCTCTCATTTCTCCACATCTATCGTATGTAAAAGAACTGTAGTAAAGATGGAAACTGCACAGCAACATGCTTTTTTTTTTTTTTTTTGTACCTGTCGAAGGGATCCTGTACGAAACATTGTTTCCAAACCATAGATGCGACAGCCCTGGACATGAGGTAGGAATAATACTTGGCCCCATAGCCCACAAGATGGTTGAATCTGAGTTGCCAAGCCTGTATGCGAGGGGAGGAAAAGAATAAACTCTGTCATTCTTCAGAAAGTTTGTTATGAAACTAAAGCATCAGTTTAAAAAATGTTATATGTCATCGGTGAAAATCACCCTTAAGTCGTGCTTTTTTTTTCTAACAAAATGGCAACATCTCAGCTTTTCTAATCTTAAGAAACTATTATAAACAGTGCAAAAGGTACCGAAGAACAATTGGCTTGAGAACTGCAGGTGCATTTCATTATATCTGTCTATGTTTCTTTTGGGGGATTAAAGAAAAACCACAGTTTACATGTTATAAGTGTCACTATGTTTTATTTTCCATCTAGGTACATATAAGGTTGCACCTGGAAAAGGTAAGCCTGCAACAGTCTGCCAAAAACAAAATCACAGCAGAGACATGTCCTGTTTTCCAGAACATCTTCCCACATGTCAAAATACGGGCTCAGAGGTAGGCGAGATGCACACACAACATGCCATTTTTCATTGCTTTGTTTGTATATTTAAAACAGATTACCATCATCTGTAATTCTGCTGCTATTTGTCCATAAACTGTCAGGGATTTATGATTCATGCTTTGATTTTTCCTCTAAGTACTGTTGCTAAATAGCACTGAGTGCTATGCTATTAAAATGAGTAATATCTCTCCTGGATGAGGGGGTTGTGACTTCGAAGAGTCCAGCAAAAAGGCTCATTGGGCTTGCCCAAGTCTCCACTGAATCCAAGTGGAAACTATGAAACTGGCACCCCGAAAATTGCACACAGGCTCTGGAGCTCTTTGAATTACTTAATGAGGAACAGAGACTGGAGTCGATTTACAGAGATGACTGGTTAGAATTACTGTTGGGGTTTTCTTTTTATAAAAGCCAGAAAGGTAAGCCTGCAGCAGACCACCAGAAACAAAACAAAACAAAAACCAGATTGTCTCTCAAAGCATGTTGGGTATTGACAGAATTTTAAGGAGCCTGTTTTCAGCACATTTAGCAATGATTTATAATAAATCTTACTTGGCATTTATAAGGAACAAATTCATATATACATTTTAATGCACTTATTTGGTTTTATTTTAAATCCTATTTGAAGCTAGCTGAGTTAGTATACCAGTCAATTCATTCAGAATTTATTTTTCTAAAACAGAACAGATATTTAATACATTATTCTTTAGGTGATGTGAAGCACAATCCTATGTAGATTTAACTGGAAGCAAGTCTGATTCTATGCAGTGAAGCTTATTCCTAGGTAAGTATGCACAGGATTCTACACGCCAACGAGCTAGAACTCAAATAGTCTCTCTCAAATAATTAATGGGAAAATTCATCTCTTTTCTTCCTACCAAGCAAAATTCATGCTCTGCCACAAAGGGACTAGCTTATTCCTATAATTGTTTGCAGGTTATATGCTACACTAGATGAAAAACATGTAATGAAAATGGTCCTGTAGCTTTTAAATTAAGTTACCAAACTTCAAGCTATACCCTAATTCCCTCTAAACTAGATCTGAAAAGGAGTTAACCTTCAAGTCCGATTATTCAACATACAGTGAAAAAGTATTTTGGCAACAACATTTGAACTTAACATCTCCCCACCCCAAAAAAAACATCACTCCCTTAGCTATAATCCACCACACAAAACACATTTAAAACATATTGGGAAGATAGGCTGAATTAATAAAACATGTTGGTTTTCATAGTTTATTATAAGTCTTTCATCTGAGGATTTGAAGTTTCAGCTTGAAAGGTTTCAATAGAACCATTCTTTACATGCCCAGGATCTGAATTGTTTCCAAACAAACCTTCTTACCAAAGTGCGAAAGAATATAGATATTTTCCCTACTATTTCAGAATTTCTCCCTCTCTTAGCCTCTAAAAGAGGATTATTCTGATCTTCTGGTGCAGTGGTTTTCAGCTACCTACTTTGCAGGAACCCCTTTCAATACTGACTTGCCTGCGAGGAGCCTCAGCATATCTACACTCAAACAAGCATTGCAGAAGATTCTTGGGGAGATGTATGCATACTCAGTTAGCATAGGACATTGGTTGAGTCATGTTATCACTCTGGATACACATTTTTTGAAGCTGTGCCCTTCTTATAGACATTGATTTATGGGGAAACACCATCCCGTCCCTAATGTGGTGCTTCTCACTTAATGTGAGAGACTGTAGATTAGTTATTAAAAGGCATTGAAAGGGGCTAGGAGTGCCACCTCCTCATCTGTGTTAGCCCGCTTTTTCTTGACTAACAATAGGACCACAGGTTTGCTGCTATATGCACTGACTGGAAAGACAGGAAATGATCAGCTCCATATTCCAGTTGCGAAGAAGAAGCAGAAGCAGAAGCAGAAGCAGAAGAAGAAGAAGAAGAGAGTACCTATCTATTGCATTCCATTAGCAGTGGATCACTTCTGAAGTCCTGAAGAAGAGTCTGGATTTGATATCCCGCTTTATCAGTACCCGAAGGAGTCTCAAAGCGGCTAACATTCTCCTTTCCCTTCCTCCCCCACTACAAACACTCTGTGAGGTGAGTGGGGCTGAGAGACTTCAAAGAAGTGTGACTAGCCCAAGGTCACCCAGCAGCTGCATGTGGAGGAGCGGAGACGCGAACCCGGTTCCCCAGATTACGAGTCTACCGCTCTTAACCACTACAACACAGGCTCTCTCCTCGCATTTGTGACTTCATCCAACTGATTCCGGACAAACGCATTCCCATGAGGAATCTTGATTGCAACCAAGCCCTCAGAATGATTTCAAGGGAAGAGCTTTTGGCTTGATCCTTTGATTAATGTGAGACAACACCTGCTTCACTAGTGTGAAATATGAATGTGTTGCAAGCTGAGTCAGTTTGGTGCACCGTCAACAGCCAGAGCCTCCAGATGCACCACAGTGATATTGCACAAAACTGTTGTAATGTATGAAACTAGGTGTAGACATGGACACGGAAAGGTTGGGGATCTTGCATGTCACAAGATCCTAAAGGCATTTTTTACCATCACAGAACTTTTTCATGCATGTACTTTTTTATTATAACCATTCATTTAGAGTACGGCAGATTAATGGGTTGTGCTGCAGGATTCACTTCCCTCACTACACAGCCGCAGGGTATGATGCTAATGTCACCATGATTAGGCAGTCAAGAGCAAGCTGTTGACTCACGTACTTGCTCCCACCTAGCTTAGCACTGAAAAGTCTATAGAGCTGAAGGAGGAAGTGCAAAAGAGTGGTGTTCTTCCCATTTCATATTTTTAACTCTCATTTCAATTGCGGCTTATATTCCACATTTCTGTCACTGCACAATATGATCTTTTCAACTATAAAAATAACCCTCATGTTTCAAATTCCACTTGGGAACTCACCCAGCCTGCAGCTACATGCACAAATAAGTAAAACCTACACCTTACTGAAGGTCATGTTTCTAACTTGCAAGCAAGTTGATGAAGTCTTCAACTACATCAACTGCTCCAGTTAAATATGTAATAAGTCTTGAAAAAGCTGCAGGAAAACATTCCAGGAGTTTATTAAATCGTGATGTGCTCTATAGCATAGCCCAGGGGTTGTGATAACATGCCATTTGCAGGTCATGTTCCTTCCTGTTTTTTTCATATGGTATAACAGACAGAAATAAAGGTGCATGACTGAGCTACAAAAATTAATACTTAAAGATGCCTGCTTCCCATCAACATACCATCAATCCACCAATGATTATCTTGTCTGAACGTTTTCCAAAAACTCCATACATGATTTTTATTAGAAAGGATGAAAAGCTAACTGCTCTCTTGTGGCCAAGAGTCTTAAATAAAACACACATTTGTTATATTCTAGGACTATAAAACATAATTATAAGTGCATTAATACAATACCCTACATTCAATTTAGCTTTGATGCAAACTGCAGCCATATGCTATCTAAAGGGGTCAGTTAAACTTTAAAGCTGTAAGCAGTCTGAGTTAGTCAAATCTTGATGGAATTATGGAGCAAAATGTTGGAGATCACTACATCAAATTATGACGTAACATTTGTAAAAGCAGAGAGATTTTAAAGGGAAACTTTAGCTGAAGATAACATGGTAGAACTTAATACAGACCTACTTAGGGCTGTGCTGAAAGTACTAATTGCTTTGCATGAATCTTTTCAACTGTCAAACAATGATGTTTGGTAATTTTCTGATTCCTTCAAGTATATGCCTATTCAGGAAGCACTGCTCTCACTCAATTGGCTTGAGAATTTAGGGGAGGAGAGAATTGCCTGCTGTGATTTTAGAACTCCAAAGCCAATTATTTAAAAATAAACTTTTTTTAGCCAAACATGTTTGTTAAAGAATTTGCTACCCTTCAAGTTATAGAGAATTAGTCTAGAATGGAAAAAATCTGTTAATTTCAGGTGATCCAGAATGCTTTTATATGGAAGCAAATCTTTATTCACATCAGTAGAATGTTTATTAATATGTACGGAATGGGGCTTAACTATTTAAGCTGGCAGGCAAATAAGAAGTAACAAGACTGTAAATCAGAAGCTATGATTTCTCCTAACATGACATCTCCCTATTGATCTTCATTCATAATGAAAACTTCAACAATATCCTTAAAGGGTGTCCTGGGTAATTAGAAAAAAGTACTGTACCACACAAAGTATGGTTTAAAGAGAAAGGCTTTGCAACCGGGTGTATAGCCTCCTTCAGGAGAATTAATTGTATGTAAAAATGTTTTGATGCATGAAAATGTTTTGGGGCTAGTTTACTGTTTTCATTAAGGAACAGGTAAAATGACAGCAAATGTAAGGACAAGCATACCAGCATGTGCCAGCAACATAATACTATTGTCAAGCTTGTAGAATAGTGTGGGTGATATTCAATCAAGTTTTACTCAGAGTAGACCTTTTGAAGTTAATGGACATTAGCCACATCCATTAATTTCCATGGGTCTCTTCTGAATAAAACATACCTGGTAGTTCAGTACCTCCCTATGTTTTGCAATGCAGCGCCTGCAAAGGGATGGTCTGTTTCACTATGTCTTGGGCTGTAAAGAGAATTGCATTTCATTAAAGGTAACCTGGCCCTGTATGTGATGTACGGAAAAGGCATTCTAGCATAACAACTTGAGATGAATGCTTCAAACTCAAGGAAATTCATGAATGCTATGCTTCAGAAAGCAGGAATGAACAAGATGAATCAGACCAGAGATACATGCCTTAGGCAAGTGAACTAAGAAGGCAAATGCTGTAAAAGCAAGTTAAGTTACAAGGAAATAAATGATAAAAGCCACGGTTGCTGGCAAGGACCGCATTCCCAAGCCAAAAGATGGCAATCTGGTAGAAAGTGAAGCAAAACCTATCCACTGAGCTACCTAAAGGAGTGAAAATGTCCTTGAGTCTCCTAGAATCCCACCCTGTACAACATTCCATTAGACGAGACAACAACAAAACTGCTTCCTGGTCTCTGATCGGGGGGGGGGGGACTTAAGGGTGCCTCTGATACTATTGCTCTCCTTGTGTGAGTGCATGGGCATACAACATTATTAAGTTATTGCAACATTTTATAATACCCTGTGGGTCATCCTGTTCTGTGTGTTTATGAAATGGTAAAGATTTTGTGATTAGGTTGCTCATTCTCCCTGAGAGTCTTCTAGGTAACTCAAAGAAGCTTACCTAGCTATTTTATAACCCAAAGATGGTGATAAGATGGCACAGAATATCTTAAATATGGGAATTCTGCCTCTTCAGTAAATACCCTGTTTGCCTGTAGGGAAAGCAATCTACTCACTGGGATTGTTTCTAGCCACGGTGGTCATATGGTGTCTCCAGATTGAGAGGCAGTGTATCTCTAAAAACTAGCTGCTGAACAGCAAGAATAGGGGAGGGCTGCTGCCTTCATGCCCTGGTTCACAAAAGCATGGGGTTGGCCATTGCAGGAGAGAGGATGCTGGACTAGACGGGCCTTTGTTCTGTTCCAGCAAGGCCCTCCTAACATTTTTATGTCCTCTTGATCATAGACAGTGGATTTAAGCCTCCATTTAAGTCTTCTGGGAGAATGAGTCATCAGCAACCTCCTCAAATACATATGGCCCCAAGTATTATTTTCCATTTTCTGCTAACTTGCAAAATTGCCTTTTAACAGTGTAAACCTATGCATAGCCAGTGTAGAGTAACAGTTATAGAGTGTTGGACTATGACCTGGGGGGGGGGGAATAGGGTTCAAATCCCCCCCCTCAGCCATGAAGCTCACGGGGTGACCTTGGGCCAGTCACTGCCTCTCAGCCTAACCTACCCCACAGGATTGATGTGGGGATTAAATGGGGACGGATGGACCAAGAATGCCACCTTGAACTCCTTAGTGAAAAGATGAGATATAAATGCAATGAATAATTACATAAATAATATAAGTCCAGAAGTAAGTCCAACTCTGTTCTATGATGTGAACAGATGTGAACTGTGCACACAAAGGTAAGGGTGTACAGTTGCAGCTTAAAATAATACAGGAAGGGGATATTCTAAAGTCAGGAATGGGAAAGTAAAAAACAAAACAAAAAAGCACCCTGAGATTTTGAAGTGAGTCAAACGAGAGATTAAAGTTTCAATTTATAACACTTCTGTGTTTTTATTACCAACTCATAAATAAACCCAGCAAGACAAGGGATATAAATATTTTTGTAGTAGTTTATATTGGAGAAGAGGAAAGGAATTTCACATTCAATTAACCACTTAGGTGTTCCTGGAAAGATACCATATGGTCCTTGAATTATTAATTATAGCTTTTTAATTGCATGTCAGGGCTGAAAGAGCAGTGGCTCTTGGGAACTAGAGTCTTCCCAAGGCGTATCACATGGTCATAGTGCCCGGGACGAGTGGCACATTGGGACAATGCGGAGGGTCCTCCCTCCCTTCCCAAGCCCTTTTGCAGTTGCTGTGGCTACATGGAAGTAAAGGAACAAGAGGAGAGGTCACTTTGGTAGCTAGCATGGAGAGACTAGGAACTCTTCTGTGACCCAGATATTGATCCAGGTTAGCAAAGGGTGTAGCAGGGAGTAGTCCAGGGATTCCTAAAAGTTAACATCTCCTTTAAAGCACGCTTTTAAGTATCCTAGAAATTCATTTCCAAGCCAGGCTCTGGTAAAATCTAATCGCATCCCTGGTCCTATATATGCTCACTGCTATATGCGGGTCAATGAGGTCTGCAGGCTTCAGAAGAAAGCTCCCAAATTGTATAGAATGCATATGAGTTGTATCCAAACTCCCCATACATTATGGGGGAAGGCCAATCAGTCACACAGAAGGTAGGGGAGGGGGACCCCAATTTTCTCCACGGGCTTCAGACTTTGTGCCCCACTGCACAGGATCCCAGGGAATTCCAGCCACCCTGAGCGACTCTTGAGGGTAGGGGCATGCAGTCTGAAGGGGGAAGCCAACAACCCCTCAATGTGTAAGCAAAATGCTACGTTATTACCAAAAGGTAAAGTAAAGGACCCCTGGACGGTTAAGTGCAGTCAAAGGCGACTATGGGGTGTGGCACTCATCTTGCTTTTCAGGCCGAGGGAGCCGGCGTTTGTCCACAGACAGCTTTCGGGGTCATGTGGCCAGCATGACTAAATCACTTCTGGCACAAGCTTATTACTAAAAAAGCACTAATGTTACAGTCATAAAGGGCTGAATTTCATGAGGTCAGTTTTTCCTTAAAAGCTTCAAGTGGTTTACAATTCGACAACTTCCAAACATTCTGCTTCAAGAACTGTGAATAGCTGGGGGGGAAATGTTTCCTGAAAACTGTTGGCCTCACTTCAAAGGAAGATTGTTGGCTTAAGCTCTACTAAATTAATAGCCCCAGTTAGTCACAACTAACTTGCCACATTGATTTCAATGGGACCTAAGTGGGATTCAGTTTTCTTGTGATCATTATCTGTAGCTTTTCTGTTCAAATGAAGAAATGAAAGGGCTTCTCTTTAAAAAAAAAAAAAGCAATCCAAGATTCATGTACTGGTTTTCAAAGTACTAACTTTGTTATGGTTTTGAAATGAATGCTGAGTTTATGAAACCACCTTTATAAAACAATAACCAGAGACTATTTACAGAAAAATCCACAAAGGGTTTGTTACACATTCATTTAATTTTCCTCTTCCTACACGCAGTCTCGTAAAACCTGGTTTTACAGTGTACTTTAAGATGACCCAGTTGAAAGTTAATCCAAGGGTATACAATTTGTATAAACAAATGGGTTTTCCACTTTGGCTGAAGCAGCAAGTTACAAGCATTCCCAAACTAAAGGATGTTTTCACAAGCGTCTCTAAAATCTGAATTTTCGAATTTTCTGGGTTTGCAAATTGAATGAAAGAGCCACATTGACCACAACATATATTTCACTTAAAAATGACCCACTTCTGCTTTCTGTACAGCATTAAAAAACACTCCGAAGTTCTTCAATGCATATTTAAACTGTTTGTAGCCTGACTTGTGTAAAATGCACACAGGCTAATGATTTCATTATACCCTTTAGGAAATTGAAAAAGAAGTAACAGCCCAACATTTTGAAGTAGTCTCAAGATTTTTTCCTATGCTTTGCAGTAAGCCTAAACTATGACTGGGGTCCACAGAGCTACTTTAGGTGCATCCAAGTCACTGGTCTTATCCAAGAACGTTTTTAATTTCCCCCTCCTATTTTGAATGTTAGACTCCTCACCTCAAGCTATATTATTATTATTAGTAGCATTTATTTCACTTGCGAATTGCTTCCCATGAGTCATCCCAAAGCAATTTACAATATAATAACAGATATAAAACAGTTCCACATATAAAAACTTTTTAAAATGATAACATATAACCATTTGGGTGGTAGTCAATTAATTTTTACTCAGAAATTAAGGAACATAACTAAGTCCATTAACCTTCGTTTTCTTTTAAAATATCAATCTGCATGAAATATGGTACTCACAGTATTAGGAACATATGGCAATCCATAGAATTTCTCTTGAGTTTCCTTCAAAATCTCTGTGGTTGACTTCTCTAGAGGATGTTTCCCATGGTATATTTGGTCCAAGACAGCATAAAAGATCTAGATAGATAATATATATACTGAGCTATGGCTCACTCTTGCGATTCAGCATGTGGTTAACAAATTCAGACATGCAGCAGAATAAAAGAGATTAAAATACATGCATTCCCTTGCTTTTCTTCATGAGAGTAATATAGAATAAGGTTCAGAATAATAATACTAATTTTATTATTATTTGTACCTTGCCCACCTGACTGGGTTGCCCCAGTCATCTGGGCGGCTTCCAAATGTATAGGTAAAAGGTAAAGGACCCCTGGACGGTTAAGTCCAGTCAAGGGCGAACACAGACTATGGGGTTGCGGCGCTCATCTCACTTTCAGGCCGAAGGAGCCGGCGTTTGTCCACAGTTTTCCGGGTCATGTGACCAGCATGGCTAAACTGCTACTGGCGCACGGAGGACCGTGATGAGTGCCAGAGTGCACGGAAATGCCATTTACCTTCCCGCCGCAGTGGTACCTATTTATCTACTTGCACTGGCATGCTTTTGAACTGCTAGGTTGGCAGGAACTGGGACAGAGCAACGGGAGCTCACCCCGCCATGGGGATTCGAACCACTGACCTTCCGAACCTGAAGCCCAAGAGGCTCAGTGCCACCCGCGTCCCATACACACACACACACACAAATAAATAAAAACATAATTCTGTTCACATGTTCAATACTGGGGAAGAGTTTTAGTTTAGTTAAAGAGCATATGGTTTGTATGGAGAATACTCTAGCTACAGTCCCTGGCATCTCCGAAAGACCTCTGTCTGTAAACCTGGACAGCTACTGCCAATCAGCATAGATAATACTGAGCTACATGGTGATCTGATTTTGCCCAATACACCTTCCTATGATGTTCCTATTCTCAAGTCTTGTGTATGCACAAAAATCCTGCTTTTACAAAAGGAAGCTGCCATACATCCATAGGACTTCAGCCTGGTCCTTAAAAGATACCATACTGTTGCATCAGGTAGGTATGCGCATGTGTCTTATCGACTCTTGTATTACAAAAGCATCCTCCACACAGCCCTCAGGATCTTTATTTCTGCATAGCTGTTATAAAAGGACACCTGAGCAAATCCAAGGCTTCCACTTCTTGTGTCAGTACTAATTTCTAGCTAAATACCTGGGGTTAATAGGAACAAGTCAGGGAGACAGGAAAGCAGAGGAGAAATCAAGCACTATGCTGGATCTACCAGCATATTTTTGCAGTGTTATTTGAACAGCAGCAAATATATTGAAGGCAGGCTGGGACATATGGTTGGTTTCTAGCCAAATTTTGATTGAGGCAATCATTGATGTGCTATTTATAAAGAAACATTGCAGAAACCGGGGGGGGGGTGTTACTCCATTTTTTGCTTTTGACATCTTAATAACTGGTCTTATCAATCAAAACCTAGAGCAAAGTTATAAAGAATCCAATTATAATTAATTTGAGTCATGAATGGTTGCTGTACATGAAAAATATACTTTCTTCTTCTTCTTCTTTTTCTTTTGACAGGGTGGCAGTCATTGTCCCCACTGCAGCCTTTGTGGGAGTGGCAAGATGTGGATTCCAAACCATGAGAAGAACATCTTCAAGAAAAACCAAACCCCAGTATTGCACCACATAAATTCCCATGGTAAACTGTAGTGTTGGGGATAATTCCTTTCCAGGTCGATTTCAAACTAGTCTTAGAACATAGAGACAGGGTTCTGGTGTCCTCCCAGTACTGCCACAATCTCTCATCCCACAAAAGAGCTAGCACTAGAAATTTGGATGGAAAGTAACATTTTGTAAGATAGTGTATCTAAAATGAAACGAGAGGATTGATTCACCAGAGTTACTGACTTTTAGGTCTCATGTGCTTCTCTTTTCCAATTAAGGCAACATGGCTGAAAAATGCTTAATACTGATTGAATTGCACCAAGATATTTCTTGGCACAAAGAACCACCGATTTATCAGTCCTGTGCTCTGTGGAACTTGGCACAGAACATTATAACATGACCTTGCCACCCGCTTATCTCTCATCTGGTGAGAGGCCTGTAAAAACTCAATTACTATGAAGCTCTACAACTTTTATAGATATGCCAGTAATTTTGCCTGGAGGCTCCCTTATTCTGCTTTTTGGTGGAGCAAAAATTAAATTACTTCAGATTGCAGGAGGGTTATTCTATTTTGGACCACCTCATCTGTTTGTTTGTTTGTTTGTTTGTTTGTTTGTTTGTTTGTTTGTTTTAAAGATCCTTGCACCTAAAAATATGAGGGAGAGAGTTCAATTGTGTGCAGTGAGGGTTTAAATGCAACTACTGGTACCCATGTGAAACAGTACAGTTCAGAAAAGACTTGTGATATGTGAAAGAAGAAAAGCCTCTACCCTAGATTTGGAATTCCAAATATTCCCAAACTGTGGGTTTGGAGAGAACTGAAGGGGAAAGAGCTAAGAATTTAAAGTTATAATTATCTAAGCCTTGATATCCTGTAGAGGCTTGGAGGAGACAGACATTTAACCACAATTATGTTTCAGACTGTCCTTGTTCTTTGTGGGATGAGGTGGGTGACCTATGCCTAACTCTTAGTCACCCTGCAATTTCCAAAGCAAGCTTGGTGTTGGAGAAATTGCTATGGCTGCCAAGGGAGAGAAAAGTGACTGCTATTACAGCTCTTGATGTCATGACAGAAGGGCTCAGCATGTTCCAGGATGGTATATTTTTTAAGCAGCAAACCTGAGAAAAGACAGGACAGTTTTCTCCATCACTGGGACCTGATGATCAACTCAGAGATCCCCCTACATATCTCAGTTCAGATAGCATACTGCAAGGGCACAAGAAAAGCATTCTATGTACTTGCTCTCCACTTGTTTCATTCATTCATTCATTCATTCATTCATTCATTCATATATATTCTTCAAGCACTGTATCTCATGTTAAGGGAAATAAATGAAAAGGGAGATACTAGGTGATTTTCTTACCCAATAAGCTAGAAGTTCTAATTATTTCGTTCACTGATTAATCTCCCTAAAAGGAGCTCTTTTAATAATTTGAGAGCCATAAACAAACCAAATGCATTTTCATTAAAATAAACACAACTGAAAGCTTTATTCAGTATTTTCTTAGGGATGAACTTCCTTGGGTAAGGTTTTTTATGATTAAGCCAATATGTCATGTGCGTAAATTACCTAAAATAGAATCAGTTCTCGTTTAGAATGTTCAAATGCATTTCCTCTTTAGAATAAATTAGATTTGGGTTCATAAATAAATACATTTACATACTAGATTAGCTTGTGATTTTTTCCAAAATGCATTTATTTGTTATAGATTTGTTCCGGCTTATGCCTTTATCAGAGTCTTTAGAAATAAGCATGTAAACATTTCTAAATGATTATGTTGCTTCTGTTAGAATGATTTGTTTTTGGAAAAGCACATGGCAACTTACAAACCGTTCAAGTCCATTGCCAGAATGAAAACTCTGCTTGCATGCTCTTGTTCTGCATGACGTCCCACTGAAGTTAGAGGGACTTTTATTATGATATTATTTATATATATATATATATATATATATATATATATATATATATATATATATGTATGTATGTATATGTATATATAGATATAAAACACAAAATTAACCAAGAAAGAAAGAAGAAACAAAAAACAAAGTAAAACATAATTTGGCTTTGATAAGGCCCCACATTATTTGGCATCATCCTCCAATCCAGAGGTCACAAGCAAGACATTTAGATTCAGGAATCCACTATAATCTATCGTAATGAAGCAGGAACAATCATTCTATCTTTGCACCAAATTTAGAGATCAAAGGCACATCATGGGGCTAGTGCAGATGTAATGCTGGCTCTGTTACCCATGGCCAAGAAAATTGGGAGGCAGCTATCTTCCCATCTTCTCTTCATTCCCACTCTGCCTTAACTATAGTTCAGATAAATATTGGCACTGACCTTCAACCAGTTCACACTAACCAAGTTTGCCCTTAAACTAGGATCTGAACCCCAGTTTAACTGCAGTTTCAGATCCTGATTAAAAGAAAACCTAGTTTAGCTATGGTCAACATCAGAGGCAAGTTAAGGCAGAGGGGAATTCACACTAGTGTTTGGAAGATGTGTTTCTGAAGCTGGCTGTCTCTTTTTTAATTGAAGTCAAGAAGAAACCAGAGTTAAAATTCACATCATTCTATAGAAGTAAGTTTTCACCGGCTGCTGCACAATGTAGAAATCTCTTTCCCTACAGAGTTCCCTGAACTTTTTCTAACAGCATTGCAGACTTTAAACAACTTAGATTGACTTTTGACTGTCAAGTTTTAGCTTTAAGAACAGTTTATTTGGATATGTATTACTTTCAAACTGCAACTCATTCTACACTTAAAAGTAGGTGACATTAAAATCCCATAAAGTTTTAAAGTAATTCATTTTAAGTATTCAACATTTGTACAAATGTGGCAAAGAATCTGCATCACTGAGTCATAACTTTAAAATGATGCTGTGCTAATCTTAAGATCTTTCACAACTTCATAGTAAGGTTAAAGTCACAGAGAACCAAACAACATACCTGAAGCTGCATGTCGGCAGCAGCACAAACTTTCTTAGATTCGCAGAGTCTTGACACCATATGTTTGGGCAATGGCTTGAATAATAATAAAAAAGATGGGGGAGAGTTGGAAATCTTTTAAACAATTTTTAAACAGACTCAATGAACAGACAAAATAACAGTCACATGCAAGTAAAATGTGTATTTAATTGTATGCTGGAAAAGAACATGGCTCGGGGCTCTCTGTTGCTTCTACCACCTATTTCACATCTTGATTGTTTAATGAAATGACACTTGG
The DNA here is from genome assembly GCA_034641385.1 of Darevskia mixta. NCBI lineage: Eukaryota > Metazoa > Chordata > Lepidosauria > Squamata > Lacertidae > Darevskia > Darevskia mixta. Next base: position 22,857,666 of record JAWWNH010000014.1, on the reverse strand, counting down.
CTTGGCTTTCCTTGCTACCTCCTAGTTTGGAGAAGGTAAATGGTTGTCCAAGTAAAAACATAGCCAGGTGCTTGCTTAGGACCTTGAAAAGAAGTAGCAATAGTTGGATCAACATGTCACACAAAATATCTTCTTCCAGTGGAAGAGACAGAGGAGAAGAAAAGTTAAGGTTTTCCTTTTATGAATGTAATGTGTGCTGTTTGCATTGCAAGTTTAGAGGTCACTTTGGAAGGGGATGCTACACCACAGAAGAGATGGTGAATGGATAAAAGAATCCAATTTTTTTATAATAAAAAAACCAGCAGAAAAAGCAGGTAAGAAGAAATGGAATCTCTGCTCCAGTTTTTTGGGGGGATGAAGAGGTAGGAAAAACACAAAAGAGAAAGGAAAGGAAAAATCCAAAGGGGAAACTTGAGATCAAAGGCAGATGGGGGAAAAGAGAGAACCCCTGTCTGCTTTGGGCAAAGGCAGGGGCAGAACTGAAAGAGAAGCTACAGGAAATCAATCACATCACATGTCCCTTACTTGCGCAAACCATAAGACACAACCCAGCATGTGGATGTATCACATGCCAGCCAGAGAAACTCTAGTTCTCTTCTCGTTACAAATCCATACCACGTCAAGAGACACATACAGGTAAACTATTCCAGGCAAACAAACACTCCGTTTTATGACAGGAGAAAGTATCTATTGTTAGCTATGAGGAGAAAGGGAAGAGGAAAGATGCTTCATTTGATATAGCTTCTCATATTAAAAAAATGGAGCGAGAATAAAATAAATTAGAAGTCTGAAGACAAAACTATATGCTACTAACAACACTGTGTATCTTTTTGTCCAGTTTCCCCCTCTCCTCTATAATATAGCCTATCTCCTGGGGTCATCCTGATACGTGTTTACTTGGCCCTAACAACATGAAGGAACAGATTTAAGTTTTTCTACACAATATAGAGCGAAGTGCAAAGACTGAACATGGACTGCTTCTTACTAATTTATACTTGTACCCTGAGTGTCAGTGTGACCAAACCCTTCAAATTGTTAAAGAGCCTCTGTAGCTTCAAAAATGGGATACAGATGTCTGGCATTTACAAAGAACTCTTCAATCATGCCTGAAGCTTTACAGTTGAAGTGTTTTAGGAATTGTTCTATCAAAGCTTACAAAATAGCAAAATGTTCAGGTTCTGTACCAATTATGACATCTAGAAAAACTACTCATGTTAGTAGAACAAAAGCAGCTGTATCAAAGTTATTGAGAACCAATAAAAACGTTATCAGCAAATTAGATGGAAGTGAAAATGGGCAGGAAATGCTCCTAAACTGAAATGCTTCCCATAGTAGTTAACCACACAAGATCTATAATTTTCCCATCCAGAAAATAGCAGTATAGTTTTGAAAACTTAAGAATATCCAGTGTGCAAAGCTGTAATTTAAATTGAACCATTTAAACAACAGACAATTATTCCACACTGTAGTACAACTGCTATTCTGGGACTTAGCCCCCAGACATGGACCCCTTGATTAGAATGATTTCTAAACTAGAAAAAAACAGAACTCTTTCCCCACTCCCTCTCACCCAAAAAAATACCCTGTAAAGAATACAAACATAAACATATAACAGAGACATAAATGTTAGACCACACACAGGCCTAATCAGCACCACTGCAGATAAAAGCAAGACAGGTGGACCCAAGGCTTTCCTCTTCTTAATAATGAAAGAAATGTTAAATTAAAATATAACTTAACTCTCTGAAGCTGGTAATTGCTACTTTGCCAGTTAATCCTTTACTCCTCTGAGCTCCAAAGCTGTATCCCAGGTGGCATCTAATGCTTAAAGGTGGGGAAAGGGGGGAAATAAGAGGCTCAAAGAACACTGCATCAGCTCATCCTAGCATTCCCCCTAGACCACATCTGTATAACACAAGATGAGCAGAAGTTGAGTGGTTCTGCCTATTCTGGAAGGCAGGAAAATTTAATGTGATAGTGAGAGGGGCAAGCGATAGTCCAAAAAGCCCACCTTTAGGCTGAGTGAAGCAGCCACCTCAAGAGGCCTAAGCTGAGGGTGTGTGTGGGGACTGCTGCCATTGCCTGCCTCCCGGGCCATTTCTTCTACTTCCCTCTACTGGAGAAAAACTGTGGGTGGGATTCATCTAAGAAGCCCCATCAGTGGAAGTCCTGAGCAAGGACTTGCACAACAGGGTTTTCCCCTCTCCCCCTGAAATTGGCTCACGGGGGGTGGGAGAACCCCCAGAACATTAGGGGAGCTGAGGGCAGAGTGTTCCATCCAGCAAACGGAAATGCTTGCACAGACTGAATGTTCCCAACGGTGCAATGCTGAATCCCACCCTTCGTGCGCCGCACTTTCTAAGAAAAGCTTACAAAAGGAACCTTTTAATTAAATGAATAAATTTGCTGGCCACTGCTGGAAACCAAGTGTTAGCTTGTTGGGTCTATAGCAGGCATCCCCAAACTTCGGCCCTCCAGATGTTTTGGACTACAATTCCCACTGGTCCTGTTAGCTAGGGATCATGGGAGTTGTAGGCCAAAACATCTGGAGGGCCGCAGTTTGGGGATGCCTGGTCTATAGTCTGACTTGGCAAGGCTCTTATGTTCTAAAGCAGGGATGATGAACCTGTGATCCCAACCCGGATGTTGGTGGACTACAACTTGCATCAGTCCCAGGCTACTGGACAAGGATGCTGGGAGTTGTAATACAATGACCTCTATAAGGATACACGTTCCCCATTCCTGAACAAAACTTCCTTCTTCCCAGTCATGACCCACAACAGTCACTAAACACCTGAGAAAGAGTCCCCATTTACACATTCAATATACTCATAGTTTTTTGTGGTTTTTTAAAAAGAAGTCTACGGTACAAAATATAAACATTTAAAAACTTGGCAGGAGGGAATGGTTTTATTTTATGGGGCTCTAATTTTTAACACAGTTACAGCCAAATTGGCTCTTCTAGTATAACTTTACTTTTTTTGCAGTTTTATACTTTGGCTGTTTCAAATCACATCAAACAGAAACTGAGCCTCAGAGCTGTCAAGTGGTATCCTGTTTTAAACAGAACAAAATAGCAGAACCCTGCTAATTGGTATTTTGGTAAACCACAATCCCACAAATCCTCGCTGAAATGGAAATCCAGGTTTGCAGTTCAGTGAAGCATAGAGCAGGAAGCCCTTTGTTGTCAGGGAATGAGAAACATAACTAACCATGCACCTCTCTGGGATAGCAGAGGGGTGAAAGCATCCATCCTGACGCAGTTAAGGCACCACTGCAGGTAACAGAACAAGGCAGCACTACACATATTTCCCCTCTGCAGCAGGGGTGGGGAATCACAGGCCTAGGCTCAAATGTGGCTCTCTAGGCCAGCGTTTCCCAACCGGTGTGCCGCGGCACAGGAGTGTGCCGCAAGCCACCGGCTCCTGTGCCGCGGGAAGACACCGGCTGCTGTGCTTCCGGGTCGGTCCGGGCTTCCCGCGCCGACCGCCGCCTTCGCGGGGCTGCCGGGCGCTTCGCCCGCTGCCTCTGCCGCCCCGGTCGCGGTCGGGGACGGGCGGGAGGTGCCGGTGCCACCGGGCTCGCTCGGGGCCGGGTGGAGGTGCTGCCGGGGGGCTGGGCGCTGGAGGGGGGGCGGGCGCCTGGCCCGCCGATCTCCCGCTCCATTTTCGCCCGCCTGGGTCCTTCCCCTCCCTCCCGCCAGGGCGCGCGGACACCCCGCCCCCCGGGTCGGGGTGCATGTGGTGGTGGTGTGCCGCGAGATTTTTTTCGTGGGGCAGGTGTGCCGTTGCCCCGAGGAGGTTGGAAAACACTGCTCTAGGCTTCTTCATCCAGCCCTCAAGACTCTACCTGAGGCATACCTCTTTCTTAGGCCTCAGCCCTCACTAGGCTTGCTCTACACCCTTGTAGACTGTTCCTGCCTGCCTGGAATGTGTCTTAAAACTTTTCCTTGCATGGATGGAGGGGTGTGTGTGTGGGACCTCTGCTTTTGGCATGACCAGAATATACAAAGGTAAGAGTCAAATTCATCGCTGACAAATTACAAATTATGTCCGTGGGGCCAGATAACTTTCGCCTAACTGTCCTTAAATCATTGAAATGCGAACTAGCCAAACTTCTGTTTGTTTGTTTTTTAAAAAATGCAACTTATTAAAATTAGCTATTATGCCAAATGATTGGAGGGCAACCAATTGGACACTTTTTTTTAAAAGATATTATCTGGAACCTATGGCCTGCTAGCCCAGAGGTAGTCAATGTGGTGCACTCCTGGTGTTGCTGAACTACAACTCCCATTATCCCTGACCACTGACTATGCTGGCTGAAGCCAATCAGAGTTGCAGTCCAGCAACATCTGGAGTGCACCACATAGGCTAGCCCAGGGTAGCCATTCTTCTGCCTCAGGTAAATGGATTATTAAAGCTAGAATTATTAAACCCTTGCTGAGAATTAATCCACATGGTTTCTGCAAAGGGTACTCCTGCCTCAGCAACCTTTTATAATTCTTTTAAAATGTCAACCTGTGACAACATATCACTATTTCTAACTGACAGCTCAGATGGCAAATGCCAACATGACTGTAGCCAAAACAGGGCTACTGAAGAACAAGGGGAGAGGGGAGTTATCAGAATGCTCAGGGGAACCTTGAGATAAGCAGAATTACAAAAGTTCTTTTTCAAAAAACAAAAAAACCTAAAGGCACTATCTCTTCCTAAACATCCCAGTGGAGATTGACCTTACTTTATAGCTACAGTCTCTTGAGAATTGGCTGGAAAATGAAAGTGGAGGGGAGGAATGGGAACAGCCAATGAAGCGGGGGACATGGCCACAGAAGTCATGGGATTTCAAAACACTGTCAGTCGCTGGTGGGCAGGAGAGGGCTATTTGATAGAGAATGCAAAGAGTGCAGAGGGGATAAAGAGAGGAGAGGAAGATGAGTGGCTATTTTTATGTCTTTTCCTGAGACTCAGGAATTTTGTGTGTGTGTGTGTGAGAGAGAGAGAGAGAGAGAGAGAGAGAGAAAGACAGACAGACAGACAGACAGACAAACAGACAGACAGAGCTGGATGGAGATGCGAAGTCATGATAATTTTTAGGTCATCAGCACCTAACATAAGGAATCAGTCAATCTCTCTCTCTCTCTTACACACACACACACACCCCTATCCATCCCATTCCCTCTTCATTTTCTCTTCCTTTCTCACAAAGAAACTAACTGAGAAAACATATTTTAATGATATGTGTAAATTCCACTAAATCAGTGAATGTTCAAAAGGCACCAGACTTTTCTGGTTAAAACCTAGCCCCCGCGTTTTTTGTTCTATAACCAAAAATGCTTGGTGAAAGCTTTTTGCTTACGTTTTACTAAAGCTGATATAATTGAGAGTGCCAAGTCAAAGCAACAGCTCTCAGAGAGAATCAAATATGGCGAGGAAAGTGAGTAGAATCTGGTCCTTCTAAGCACATGAAAACAAGGTTCCTCCAGACAAAATAGGTCACAACCAGTTATTAACATAGCAAACAAGAAGTCTGCTCTCAAACTCTGATTGCTCATATTTGTATTCAAAATTACAGGAAATAAAGCATTTGTTATCAAACCCTTTAAAACCAATCACCCTTTAAAAAAGAAAAATAGACAGCTGAGTCAAAAATATTTTTTAAGCTATTCAGAAGGTGAAAGAAATGCACATTCAGAAACATGACAGCAAAACAGTCGTTTAGGCTCAAGTCCTAATCCCACATTACATTTTATCCTGTCTGCAAGGATGAATTAAAGCTGACTCAATTACTTCCTGGTACACAATGATTCTATGCCAAATGGCTTCCATCACAAAACAGGCCAGGAATATTTAAGGAATGGGGCAAACAGTGCCTGGCTCCAAATTTGTGAGCTAAAAAGAGACAAGGTTTGTAAAGTATCTGGAAAATAGAAGTAGTATATTATACCTTTAAGGCTGCAATCTGAGGCACACTTACCAGAAAGCAAATCCCACTGGATTAGTGGGATTTACTTTCAAGAAAGCGTTTTTAGGATTGCATTGTAAGTATCTTTCTTAAATATGTTTCTCCCTTAAGCCCACATCATTCTATAAATCAGTTCCAGAAGGCTAGACAACAGGGCTGGCTAAAAAGAAACAAAAGCATCTTTTAAAAGTCAGTATTAAATGTTGAGGTGCCCGTGATATTTTCAACTCTGCAAAATAATATCAAACAAATAAATTCATTGAAATGCACTGAGAGCAACCATCCCAACCGTATCATTCTATCACCAAGGAATTGCTTGTTACTGATTCTTCTAAGTGATGGCAGCTCCTTGTTAAACACTGAATATCCCGAATTCCCACTGCTGTTTGACAGATTTGTAAGCTCCTAGTTATTTGAAGAATCATGTAGCACACTTAGGACTTCAATACAATTTTATTGTTCTAGCCAAAGGCCATGACAAACCTCCAGCAACAGTACCAATAAAACAATACGGATCATACAGTCATAATATGAGCCAACATCCATGATGTAACAGAGGGGTTACCAGAGACAAAAACAAACTCAAATCCAGCTTGATAACAAATTAAACCTCTGAATCACCACAACAATTTATAGCAATTTTATCTAACTCAGTCAGGGACTGGCTGGATGAAAAGATGTGGTGAGAGGCACCAGCTGGGGGACCCTCAGGAGAAACCCCAGAGGAGGAAGGCTGAGAACCAGGAGATTGGTGGTGGGACGCTGAGAAAAGGTCAGAGGGAGAAGATGGGGAGCAGGGGCTGGATGCTGAAGGGGCAACAGGGTTTAGTGAGCAGGAAGAGCCTGTGACAGGGCACAGTTCAGACTCCGAGGCCGAAGCAGAGAAGGGGAGTCAACAGGCTGCTGAAGAATCCAGGGAGTCTCCCTCTCCTGCCGCACCAGGCTCCCCTCCCTGCTGGTTTCCAAGAACATGCAGAATAATGAGGAGAGCAGAACAGAGGTGTGCAGACGCAGTTTGAGACTGCTTGGGAAACATCTGAGAGAGGAGTCGTCTTAGAAAGTGTGGAAGGCAGGGACCTTCAAGTCCTGGCAACCAGGGTGGATTTGATTTAAATCACTAGTCAGTAAGACTTGATTTAAATATTTTTTTTGCAGAACGACTCATTCTTGCTGGTATAATCTTAATATTTACAACCATATGAAGGTTTCATTTTTGGAATAATAAATTTTCAGAGTAGTTTTTACAGTTATATCAAAAATTACTGATTTGGTTATACTACTAGAAATACATAGACAGATAATTATGAAATTATGGTGAGGTTTAATAAGTTAACTTTATATTTGGACAACTTTTCTGCTGTACATTATTGGAAGGAGAAAAATAATCATTTAAACAATTTATTTAACTAAAACAATAACATGATAGCATATGTATCCATGTTTGTTAACTGATGTGGTTAAACATTAAAAAAAAAAACACCTTAGACTGAGTTTTAGCACACTTGATAAACTTAAAACAAATCCTTATTTCCTGATGAATAGCCTTTGGACTACAATGTAACTTAAATAGAAGACTATATTTATAAAGATTTTTCCTCCAAAAGCATTTTATTTTAAAAATCCAATTTAAATCAAAAAAATCCAATCTAAATTTAAAAAATCCGATTTTTTAATATATTTTTTAAAAATCGTTGATTTTTATCCACCCTGCAGGCAACTGCTCCATAGAGCAAGACCTACTAAGAAGTGTCCCTGGGGTTGTATGCCATTTCCTTTAATAAAGGGTTCACTGACAATGGAGCCCTGCATCTTTTGTGCTGACCCAGCCCTGACACTCCATTTTCCTCAGCATCCCTGTCTGCACTGGGCCTCACAGAGGGGAAAGGAGGCAAAGAGCCAGGAATTAGGCCTTGGAAACAGCAGCCATAGTTGAAACGTGATCAGGCAGATTCCTGGAAACCTTTATAATCCTTCCAGGTCAGGGAGGCAACGGACCACTTGAGGAGGAAGAGGCACTGGAGTAGGCTTTCTCCAACCTGCTGCCCTCCAGATGTTCCAGACCACAGCTCCCATTAGCCCTCTCCAGTACCAATGGAAATTGCTGTTCAAAATGCCTGAAGGGCACCAGGTTGGGGAAGGCTGCCCAAAAGCCTGAGGATGCCCCACAGCACTCAGGACTTAATATTTCCAAAGGCTCAAAAATTAAGTTTTGAAAAAGAAAAAGAAAAACCATTTTGTTTCTATCACTCAGTTACTTATGGGAAGATACAAAAAGTGGGGCATGAGGTATGAGTCTCATGACAAAATATTTCTCCACCAAGCTTCATACATCTGAATCTATTCTGTCCCCCCCCCCAAAAAAAACCAACAACCCAAAACTCTTATGTTATTTACAATCAGCCTGTTTTTTTGTTATCCTACCTGACCCGTTTTATAGTGCCTTGCAAATTGGTTCACCACTCGATAATCATTTGCAAAATACTCCATCAAGATAGAGGGAACTTCAGCAAAGTCTGTAGAACATCTTGTCCCTATAGAAAAGAAGCAAAAGCATTAACATGCAGGTAGCCATAAAGTTTACATAAATTCTTCTGTCTTCCCCAAAGTTCCTCTTAGCTTTCCATCTGCACTTTTGATGAACTGTGGTAAATCATTCATTAAGTAAATATTTCATTTCTGTAATGTTATTGTACATACTGGCAGAAAAGCTAAATTATAATCCTACATGTTTTACTGCAAATCACAAAGTAAATACAATATTTGAACAGCTGGGTGAGGCACCCTATAAAGCTATGGCTCACACCCTTTATAAACTTAAACCAGGCTACAGCCAATCTGGCCCCACTTTAAACACTAAATCCTTAATTGTCGTTACTTTATACCTAATTACAATAAAAATATCAAACTGTGCTTAAAAATTTAATCCCATTTACAAATATTATCATCCCATCTGTCTGATGAGCTAGCACAATTATTGTCCATATTTGCTTTCCTTTATTGTTCAAGGTATCAGTCACTGAAGAGCAGCTTTTTTTGGGGGGGGGGGGGTTAGCTCAAGACACCTGACGGTGAAATAACAATTTACAATTAAAAAATTAAGTCCTCATATCTAGTCTCTTCTCCCTTGTGATCAGTGGGCTTCAGGTTTTTATAGATTGTCACTTTCTGGAGCTACAAATATTTGTATATTACTATTCCTCGTATGGCAGGGGGTAGGGAACTAGATCCAGCTGGTGGATCCAGTCATGTAACGTAAGGTGACATCATATAACATAAAGGTGATTCAAAACTCAAGCTGCAATGGAAAATTCAATCTGGGGATGAAAAGGACCTTCCTTTGAAGTTGCAGCATGTTCAGACCACAGTTGAAAGGAAGAACCTTTGCATCCTTGGCATGAATTCAAGCCGAGGTTCAAAAGAAGGTTTTTCCTGCAACTGGCGCCTACAAGAAAGGTGGGTGTGATTTGCCCAAAGCCACTTGGCAAGTCAGCCTCCAAAACCTGGCAAGCCTAATTAGGCCTGAGGGCTGGAGGTTCCCCACCACTTTGTACGCAACCTGGACTTCTTTCCTCAAGTGTTACTAGATGGGGGATCTTGCACTTTTGCAGCGCTCAAACCACAACATGCTGCAACAACGTTTTGTTTCCTTAGCCTTAGCTAGCAGATCCATTGTGGTCTGGGAGGCTGTGTGGAACATGAGTGTCAACATCTACTGAACAGTGCCAGGTTGGGGGGATGCAATGTACATTTCTCACTCCCAGCGCTTCTTCATGAAGCTCGTAGTTAAGCTATAGAATTTGCTCCAACAGAAGGTAAGTGGTGGCCACCAACTTGGATGACTTTAAAAGATGACTCGACAAATTAATGGACAATAAGGCTTTTAGTGGCGACTAGCCATGATGGTTTTCCCAGTAGTAATGTACGGAAGTGAGAGCTGGACCACAAAGAAGGCTGATCGCCGAAGAATTGATGCTTTTGAATTATGGTGCTGGAGGAGACTCTTGAGAGTCCCATGGACTGCAAGAAGATCAAACCTATCCATTCTTAAAGAAATCAGCCCTGCGTGCTCACTAGAAGGAAAGATCCTGAAGTTGAGGCTCCAGTACTTTGGCCACCTCATGAGAAGAGAAGACTCCCTAGAAAAGACCCTGATGTTGGGAAAGATTGAGGGCACAAGGAGAAGGGGACGACAGAGGATGAGATGGTTGGACAGTGTTCTCGAAACTACTAACATGAGTTTGGCCAAACTGTGAGAGACAGTGAAGGATAGGCGTGCCTGGCATGCTCTGGTCCATGGGGTCACGAAGAGTCGGACACGACTGAACAACTGAACAACAGCCATGATGGCTATGTTCTACTTCCACTGTCAGAGGTAGTATGCCTCTGAATACCAGCTGCTGGGAAACGCAGGTGGGCAGAGTGCTATTCTGCTCATATGCTGCCTGCAGGCTTCTGACAAGCACCTGGCTGGCCACTGCGAGAACAGGATGCTGGACTAGATGGGCCATTGTCATGATCCAGCAGGCTCCTCTTATGTTCCCCCACCTCTTGCACTGGATGAGAACTAGTTAAACTACATCATTTAGAGGAGGATAGGAGGAGGAAGAGGAGTAACAGTGAAACTGAGGAATCACAAAGGGTCTGAAGGAAGGTTAAGCACAACAGAGTTGGGGGAGGAAGCTTCTGCAACATACCAAAATTCCTAGCTCACCACTTACTACTGATCTGATAGATTTAAAGGTCTATTAAATTAAATTCAGAACTATTTTAATGCTAGCAAAATCATCATTAACATGGATAATACTGGAATGGAGACTAAATCTGCTCCCTGCCTCTGCTCACTACTCCACCTATCAAGAATTAAGTCTGTTCCTGCATAGTACCATCCTCGTTTCTGCTCCTTATTCACAGAAAGTATGATGGGCAGTTGGGGAAAGGCTTATATGTAATATACAGCAGATAATTTGGAGTAGTTTTTAAAGGCCAGTAAGAAAATTGCTCTCAGCTGCCTTAAAGACTAAAACCTCTACTTGCAGTACAACTAGATACACAATGTGCAAACTATGAAAGGGTTGCATGTAAAAACTGAAGTACTTATTTGACTTTTAACCAGTAAGCTTACCAGTGACATGTTGGTATTGAGTCCTTCCCAACATAGAATGCATGGCATGTCCCATTTCATGGAAGAGATTCTCCATCATCCCAGGAGTAAGCAATGTTGGTGAACTACTAGTGGAATGGGGCAAACTTAGCATAACGACAACAACAGGAAGCTGGTATTCTCCATTTTCTTTTAGCCTGCCTCCACGTATTGTAAAGTGGCAATCCTATAAATATATATTTAGATCAGAAAAAAAACACTCTTTTTCGTCAATACTTCAACATACTAATATAATTTAAGACATCTGCATGGTTTCAAGCAGTCACAGAATCTGCTTACAATTATAGAATCATCTGAAATCAAGCTGTTGCACTGTACCGGAACAGATGGAGTGGCTAAGCAAAGTGAAGCCCTTTGGTTTAACTTGATTGTTTGGCATTCTGTTTATAAGTTTGTTTATCGGTTTATTTTAAATGTGGCAATTCAGTTGAACACTGAGATACCGGCATCAAATTGGGTGCACGCTTTCAGGGCATAATTGTGCTTTTGAAGCTGAAATACCAACTCAACCCTTTGAAGATTTTCCATGACCCCCCCCCACTAGCAGCCCCCTGGTACCCTTTTCTACACCCCTTACAAAGATCTCCTTGACCAGAGATGTGTTTGGAGGGGCACAGGGGGCTTCAGGATCATATTTTGAGAAGAAAAAAAGGCTCATAGCATTTGTAATGTTAGGGAGTTGTTACCTGATAAGGCTTGTCTGGTCTTTGAAAAAAATCACAATAGATGTATCCCAATAATCCCTCTTGTTCATGGACAACTGCCTAAAAATAAAACAGGAAAGTACTAAGTGAAAGACCCAATAACCGATGATACGCTACTGTAGGCTTTATGGGAAGAACATTCCAAATCTGACCATTTTATATGATTTTACAATTTTTTTCTCTTTGTTGTAGAATTCAAACTGCTACTAGGTGATTCAAGTCTCGTTCACAAGATTACTAAAGGTCTTAATATACAAGTTCTACCGCTTATCCAAATGGATGACTCACGAAGCAATACAAAAATAACCAATACCTTTTAAAGCAATATTTGAGTTTTAAATCTGTTTCACGCTACATGTATCACAATTAAGCAATATGAGCAAAGATCTAATAGGAAGCAATTATGAAAGATGAGACGGGAATAGTTTATCCACTTTACAGATGTTTGATGAATGACAGCTCCTGCTGTTACTTGGACTTTGAAGTATAAGTGAGAAAGATGACCCACTAGCAAGCATTAAGAAAAGGAAATAAAAAGATGTGAGAAAACCAGCATGCCCTGGACCTGATAAAACTGCTTTTAAATGTTTTCTTAGTCACAGTACTGATTTTAATGTCCCATTTTCCTACATGCATGTTTTAGATATTGGAAATACCGTAGAGAGAAGAAAAGCAGGATACAAGTTCAAGCATTAAGAAATAAATTTAAGTTGTAAATATTTAATTTGTTTTGCAAATTTGTTTTCCCATGATCTATTTAAAGTTTGTTCCAACTCAGAATCTGAGGTTGGTTGTTGCCCATGAAAGCTCATGCCATTTTGCAATAAAAATCTTATTAAAAGTTAGTCTCAATGTGCCATCAAACACATTTTCTTTTGAAGTTTGTGCAGCTCGTTCTTAGAACTTGGCTCTTTCAACTTTACGAAATTTTTGCCTGTAGCCATTTTCAAGCTGCTTCCTTAAGCATATTTGTAAAATGCAAGGAAGTAGATGTAGCACCAGAAATGAGCCTTTCCTCAGTGGTCTTGGGCAAATATTTATCTCAGTCATCACTGGGCACCAAGGAGAAGGGAACTGCAGGCAGTTCAAGCTTGAAAGCTCACACCCAACAGCCCAGAATCCTCCTGGCCCAGGAAATCAGATATTACCAAGTGTCCAATTGTTTCCGTGTGCTGCTCTGGTTCGCCAGAAGCGGCTTAGTCATGCTGGCCATATGACCTGGAAGCTGTACGCCGGCTCCATCGGCCAATAATGCAAGATGAACGTGCAACCCCAGAGTCGGTCACGACTGGACCTAATGGTCAGGGGTCCCTTTACCTTTACCAATTGTTTACCACTATCTGATCCAAAATTCCCAGAAATGCTGTCCTTCCTTGATCTAGATAAGTTCTAGATAGTGTCACCAGAATCCACCTCTTCATTTTGCTGTCTGTTCCCCCCCTTTGGCCTATAAGCCTGACATATTTCTCCTTTCTTTACAATGGAAACAAGAGAGATATTCTTAAGCGCCAACTTGGGCACAAACAAAATAAAGCCTTTTTGCATTTAAAATGATTGTTAACGGTAACAAAGACAATGCAGGAATTAAAAACAAATAGCTATAAATTGCCCTATGAGCTGTGTTTCGGTGTAATTCAGAAAACTTCCTTTCTAAGCATCTTGTGCTTTGCTCAACAGTGAACTGGATTTACTTATTATCTTTATTGTTTTTGTGCACAAGGGGTCTGAAATTCAGGACTTTGAATTCTTACCAGTTTGCGAACATCCTCACACCACACTTCTCCCTTCACGGTCTGTTCAGCATAAAGAGAGATCCCTAAGAGTTTATTGAACAAGATGTTCAGGCCTTCCATACATGCTCCAAGAGAGAAAAAGGGGCAATACAGGCTGGGTTCAATATTATACCTAAAACATACAAAATGGAAGGAAATGAATTATGAATAGCTACAGCATTGTACCAATTTAAACAGTTTACCGGTATATTACGCAATCCACAATTAAATGAATGAAAACATCACACTTGCTAGAAATAGGGCATCTACTCGGATCGAACACTTAGGCAGAAACATGGTCTCATTCACATGGCATGCTAAGGCAAACCTTGACTTAGCATGTCAACACAAACACGTAGATTCCAGAAATGAGCTTGCAGCTGCTTTGCTCGTCCCGGTCCTTTTTGCTGCTGAGTGGCCCCTAAGCTATGCCAAAGTTTGGCTTAGCAGGCCATCCAAATCAGGACATGTGGCTAAGCTCTCTCCTTACTAACCGCAGCTGTAGCCAATGTTTGTTCTTCACCCTAGAAGGTAGCCTACAAATATTTTCAATAAATAGATCAGGTGGATTGCACATAGTGTAGCACCACAATTTTATTTTTGCTAGATAAAGGCAAACGATTCCTGTGTTCTGGGGTTCAGCTACGATATTTGATCCTAGCTACACTATTTTACATTAGGAAAATGACTAAAAGAAAGCCAGCCAACATCATAGTGTGGTTATACATATCTACCGGTATAACGTGACCACACATGGAATACTGTGTACAGTTCTGGTTGCCTAAAATAAAAAGGGTATTGTAGAGCTGGGAAATTTTCAGAAAAAATGCAACCAAACATTCAAGGATTTTGAGCAAGTCCCCTATACAGAAATACATTGTGGCTATGTTCCACTTCCACTTTTGAAGGTAGTATGCTTCTGCATACCACTTGCTAAGGTTCGCAAGTGGTGAGAGTGCTGTTGCACTCAGATTTTACTTGTGGGCTTCCCAGAGGCATCTGGCTGGCCAACATGAGAACAGAACGCTCTACTAGATGGGCCTTTGGTCAGACCCAACAGGGCTCTTATTGCATTCTTATCCTAGCAGAGAGGAGCAAAACAGTCCAGAAAGGTGAGTTCACAGTAAACCATTAACTATGGCTCAACACAACTCACAAATTGAGCCAATGAATACCTGTAACAGTAGCCCCCCCCCCAAATTTCTATGCTGCCAGTACTCAAAAAAGGCACAGTAATTAAGTGCTATGAAGTGCAGCAAACAAACAAATGAAAGTAAGGAGACTGCCCCACCCCGCCCCACCATTAAACTTTCAATGAATTATCTCAAGTTTTTTTGTTTGTTTTTTAAATCAAGCAACAACTGATTGTGATGCAACCTGAATTGTACACAGGATACAGCTAAAGTATACAAAGTTTGCTGACAGTTTTACTGCTGATAAATATAAACATATTTCATACACCAGGTTCCTTCCAACTCCTTGGTTTCTAGAGGCAAAGCTTGACATGTTACATCAGGATTACCATTGTAATAAGAGGTTTTCCCCCATAATACATTTCACAAGAAGGTGAATGTAGGATTGAGAAAGCACAACAAATGTACTAACAAAGTTGATAAAATGAGAGGGCATTGGTTTCTTTATTTGATGTGAAATCCTGTTTTAGATTAAAAGGATGAGTTATGGGAAGAAATCCAATGACCTTAATCACACAGCATTTGACTTACTAGTATTTTGAAAGGCAAGACACCAAGCCAGCTGCTTTAAACATGAAGTTAAATGGTACAATGAGGTGTTCATTATTCTTCATGAACAGCATGATTCAAATTGAAAAGAAAGTACTGCTAAAGAGCAATAGATGTAGTGTGCCATTGTAAACAATTATTTCTAAGCCTAGATGGCTTCATTCAGTCCAAATAAAATGAAGGAGTATAAAACTGCATTCATTTAAGTTGTACATTTGGAAAGAAGTTAAGACTCTTGTGTATTATGACTGTCATCAACTTTATTCAAAATCTTCTTGATAGACCTAGTAATTAAAGGAAGGGTTATATTTACTAAATATCATTAATCACTGAACATTCAGAACTGTAGCTATCGCACAGGGAGAGAATTTCTTGCAGCATTCCTTAACCATAACATATGCCAATAAAAGGGGGAAATATAATATAATTACCCCATATAAAACAAAGTCTTGGTTTTTTGTTTGTTTGATTGTTGAGCATTTTGAGATTTTGTTTTAACAACCAAAACACTGGAATACGTTAGCCAAATAAATGACTCATTTAAATCGTTTCTAGCATTAACTGCATGCCAGACAACAATACTTACAGACTTACAGCTTAGTCCTAAATAGGTGTAATCATTTATCCTGCATGTCTATGCTTTCTCCAATGAGCTCAGGGCAGTGTACATGGGATTACCCATTTTATATTCCCAACAACCCTGTGGCATAATGTAGATTAAGAAACAGTGATCGGCTCAAGACCACCCAAGGAGTTCTATGGTCAAGGGGTGTTTTGAACCAAGTCTTCCCAATCCAAGACCAACACTATATCTGCTTCACATGCTGGCTCTCCTAGGTGATGCGTACTTCAGATTGCAGTCCGGAACAGTTATTTGAAGAAAGAGAGAAACATGGATTTAAAACTTTCAGTGTGTGTGTGTGTGTGTGTGTGTGTGCGCGCGCACACACGCGCGCGGGAATATGTGTGTATGTGGTGGTAGTTCTGCCCACGACTGGCATGCACCCCCCACCATGAGGTTTGACCAAGATGAAATGTAGTCCTTGGGCCAAAAATCAATCAATCAATCAATCAATCAATCCTCACCCTTGAGCTAAACAAAACATACTCTCCATCAAGAATACTACTGTAGTGTACTTGATTAGGATTTTAATATGTACTAACCTTGAATTATTTTGGATAAGGAAATATGATACTGGGAAGATACTAGGTAAGTGATAGGCATTATCGGGTTTTTGAACTCTGAATTGAGTGCATAATTACCAGCCCCTTTTTATATATGATGTGAATAATAATTGAACTACTGTTCTCCATGCTTACATAACTTGAACGCATTGCATAAAAAAAGTATACATAAATAAAATGTGTTTTGTAAGCCCTCAAGTGATTGGGGGGGAAAAGGGATTGGAAAGAAGAGGATATATTGGTCTTCCTACTGACAACTCAGATTCACTGGATTGTATTTGATCTCGCCAGCTTCCTAGTTGCAGTCCTGTCTAATAAAAAGAAATGAACCAAATCCCATATGGTTGACTGCCAGTATGATCCAGAGCAATGAAAGTTGGAAGAAGACAAAGGAAAAAGCTGTTTGGCAATTTTTGGTTAAAAGCACCGAGTCAAATTACAAATATATGTAGCAATACATTTCCATTTCGTAATGTATTAGTATTGTTTTAGTGTGCAAGGCTGGGTGTGATGTTTTGTTTTTATCATGATTTCAGTGATGGTTTTTTTGTTTTGTTTTTTGTACAAATGACGGTCCTTGACATATTTCAGAATTTGATAGCCAGTGTTCCAAACATGCACTGACGTATTCATCATGTCTGTATAAATGATATGACTACCGGTACAAAAACATATAGTCAATATAAATGCCGCACCACAGACAAAACATCATTTTAAATGACATATATCTAATCATAAAATGAAAACTATTGCTGTTCTCTGACGGCAAAGCTAAGAAGCAGCTTATCTTTCCAAAAGAAAACTTGACAAAGCTATGCAAAAAAAGTGGCAAACTGGTGCAGGAGCTCCCCCTGGTGTTTACAAATAGAAATGTTACTTTTAATAGGCCTGGACGCAAAATCCTGCTGTACATGTGGAAGGGCCTCAGGCTGCAGGACACACCTGCCCCCCCCTTCATCTGTGCCCCCTGCACCCCTGAAAACTGGCTCCAAGGAATCAAGGTGCCTTCCACCTTAGTTTTAGGCCCAGGGGAGCTGACGATGGTGGAATGTGGGCTGGTAGACTTGCCCAGGGCAAACACAAGTGGAATCTTTAAAATCACACTTAATGGAATATTTAAAATCACACTGTTAATAATAAACATTAAAAGCACCAGTAAAATCAGAGCCGAAGATATTAAGGAAATATATTTCATTATGCAGAGTCTCAAATCACTGATTACATGGCAAATTTTATATAGGGTACTTGAGGTTTTAAACTAACAGAAATCATATTGACATTCAAACTATAGCAAATGACTATTCATAACGGGAACTGAAACATGTATTGAGACACTACAGGCAGCCCCTCGTTTACACACGTTCAATTTGTGTGCAGCTGAACCTGGAAGTGGCCCGGAAACATCATAAAGATGCCACTGAAAAGTCACTAAAAGGGCAGAACGGGGGTGGAACGGGGTGTTTGCAGGCTTTTTCAATGGGTTTCACTTATATGCGATTTCACCAACGTGCACAGTGCCTCCGAACATAACCGAGTTGGGGCTACCTATATTTCTAAGAAATACACATTTTGCTTTAAAAAACTCAAACATAAAGATTGTGATCCAAACTTTTTGTTGCAGCTCTGGCCATCTCACCTTCCTGCTGCATCCCACTGCAACACATGCCATTCTGTTTCAGCGGGTTCCCCAACCCCCCTGGGGGTACATTTGTAAGGGGTGCAAAGAGAAGTGTGGGGTGTGAACGTATGCTTTTCTTCAAAGAAGCCATTGTCCTTAAATTCCATTCATTAAAAGTATTACTCAGGTTCAATTTTATTTCCTAGAAATATGCTTAGCATAGCCTTCGCCATTATATTTTTGCTGAATAACTATGTTCACTGACTGTAATGTGTCTGTAATGATATAAGATGATAAACTAACCACAGTATTGTTTTATTACAATAGCATAAGTTATCACAATACCTCTCTTTAAAGATCAACTGAGGTAATGAATTAATTAGGAATAATTATAGACACATACATGGTACATATGTGTTTTGCTGGTTTCGGTGTGATTTTTAGAAAATGTATGTTCAATATTTATGATGAATATTATCTGGGAAGACACTGGTACATTTTACTTTCTATCCATTAAAAAATCCAACAGATAGCCGGGGGTTTTAAATGCTTATTTTTACAGAACACACACATGGTTTTGGAGAAAGGTGACCAATACAAATAGATTCCTAGCCATACTCTCCTGCACAGAAAAGAAAACTACAACCTGGTAGTTATCTCAGCTCTTATATAGAAAATATATACATTGAAAAGTTGTGGCTGGCTCCAATGCAAGCTCAAACAAAACCACACATTTCAAAACAATACAAAAAGGTAAAGAAACAGTGATTTGCTACGGGAGTATATATGATAACTATAGCAGAACTTTTAACAACTAAAAACTAAATATTAGAATGCAAATAAAGTGCTAGATACACCAGTTGCAGCAGAAGGCCATAACACTGACCTCTCAGCACGTAAGACACCACTGTGGTATGGATGATCCCAAGGCATCAATTTCTGAAAATTAAAGCATTCACGTTTTCAAACACATAACACAAATCAAACGAAACAAGTCAGATACAACAGCTTTCTTTCCACAGCAGCATTTCTGTAATAGCTGTTTTCACAGAGCTTTAGGTGCTATCTTACCTGCCCTGTACACAACCTGACTATCCAGCTTATGCACGGCGCATGGAAACACAATTGACAAGTTCTGGCCATGTTGTTTTTCTAACGTATGTATCACTTCATTGCCAGTGTTAAGGTTTTACATAAAAGTGTATCAACAATAACACAATAAGAAAACAAAAATAAAGTCCAAAGCAAGAATTAAGCAAATAATCCAGCTAAGCACGCTCCTAACATCCTAATATTTTAACAAGCCAAACACCCTTTGAAAAAGTATGGTTTCCACCTGCCATCAAAAGATGAAGAAGGATGTTAGCAGGTGAGCCTCTCTAGGTACAGTTCCTTAACTGGGTGCTACTACTGAAAAGGCCCTATGTCTTATAGCCACCCTTGTAACAAATGAAAAATATGTGACTAAACACCAGATAACTGGGAGCACATGACACCTGTGTTTCAGTGATGGCAAGGGCTATCCATGACATCAAAGGCAAAATTCAAGATGCTTTTTTAAAACCATCATCTCTTTAGTAACTTAAGCCCAACATCTCCTCCCACATGCATCCGCTCTAAAAGAGGCATGTTCAATTAAGTATCTCCAGTTTTCTGGAGCGGGGAGAAATACAAAGAAATGACAATCAGAAAAGAATTTACCTACCACTTCTGTGTATTTTACAAAGGAAAGCACAGATTTAACACATGGACATCGTTTGCAGGTGATATGGACCACATCGAAGTACAAAGCAGCAAGTGAAAAGTGGCGCTAAGTGAACTTGCCTTGAGCATTAAGGACAGGCAACTAGAATATTTAAATATAATTAAATAATGTGATCTAAGACTTAAAAGGCTTCAAGATGTCCACTTGTATTTATCCAACCAAATTTCATTGAGGGGCATTTGAGGTCCCAAATTATACATTGTGAGGCAGAGCTATTAGAATAATCATGCAGCAACCCAGTTATTGGAAAGACCGTGGTCTCTGAACAAAAATACTGGAGCCTGCCAACATACAGGCTAGAAACATGCATTTTTCAAATCTGGCCTCTGCCTTTTCAAGCTTGCAAAACCTAATTGAAGAAAATGTTTGACATACTCAAGAGAAGACATTACATTTTCCATCTTAAGTTTTGGCTACCACATAAATCACTGTGTTTAAACCAATATCTTCTTTTAAGTGGTTAGTTTCCCTGAGAGAAAAGAGCCTTGAAACCCAACACTGTTATAATACAAAGCCAAGAGAAAGAGAAAGCTTAGATTACATCAACATAACTCTGAAATTATAGAAAGTATTTTCTCAAACTAGCATTCAACTCATTCAAGTTGAGAAAAAGTAAATGCAAAATATAACTTACTGATTTTATAGGATTTAGTTTCATTTTCATGCCTTTCATCATTTCAAAATCCCTTAGAGTACTGAAAAACAATTTCACCATAATATTTTGTTAAAGTGCTTTTCAAAAGAGTTTGTACTACAATACAATTACTAGACAATCATTTGTCCATTTTGCAAATAAAAGTATCTTTCACACAAGCAAACGAACAAAATGTGCCATAAAGAGTTGTGATTCTTCTCTGCTTTTTTAGAGTAGGTTTTTCAGTAAGGGATAATACTTTGCAATATCCAGAAAGTATTTGGCTGGTTTCCCTCTTTACATCACTGGAAAATAGAACATTGGTACATTTACCATGAATGGACCTTTTGCCTGGCAGTGAGACATCCACCATTCAAAATATTTTTACAATTACAGTATGACCTTAATCTGCAGTTGATTAGATATAACCCTTTACAATAATCTTGCAGAATTAAGATGGGGGGAATTATTTATGAAATCTAAGGGTATTTCTTATTGATTCTACTAGTAATATTACAAGATTTTTACCTTGCAGCAAGGAAAATTTGTTCTCCTTTTAAATCTTATTAAAAAATAAACTCACCGACTGAATAACTTATCTGAAAGCTTCACAAGAAATTGCATTACTTTCTCTAAAAAACAGAATGGAAGAAAATATTGGTACAGTAGGCAGAAAGAACACTTAAGAAATAACTTATATACAGCTGTAAACTTTCATCTAGTTTAAAGTAATCTACTAAACAATTCATAATTCAGAAGTGAATTAATTGTTTTTTAAAAAGGCTGAATGTAGTGGTTATCTGTTTTATTTACTAAAGAAGCCATGAAGCAAAATTAAACTTGAAATTTCTGACTCTCTGGAGACATTATTGTAGGTTCATTTTCAGCCCTACAAGAACTACAGCCAGTCATAGCTGAATAAACAGAGCTGACTAGTGCAAGGTTTCTGGTTTCCTAATCTTAAAACTGACTGATAACAATTAAATCGTAATGCAGAAGTTTGAGTATGCAACTTTACTATGGCTGAGGAACTTGTGGACCAACAGATATTGTTTGTTGACTCCAACTCCCATTAGTCACAGCAAGGATGGCCTGGGATGGTCAGAGATGACAAGAATTGTAGTCTCACAACATCTGAAGGGCCACAGGTTCCCCATGCAAAGTTCACTGGAACTTTGAAACAATGGGAATATATTGAATGAGGAGTTGTCTATTAGCAGCAAATAATAAATACTCATGGACGATCAACATAACTAAAATAACAAGCAGCAACATTTCTTTAACACAACAATTTCACTGAGACATCATTCTATGCAGTGTATTTCGTATGAGAATGTAATATACTTAAAACATTCTGACACTGCATAAATTAGTGTTTGGCTGCAATTTCATGTTCCTTGGGAGAGCGCCCCAGGACCATAGGATTCTCTGATGTCGCCTTTCAGAGGATGGAAAGAAACAAAGGTCCACCTTTGGAGAGGGAGATCCAACCTCGTATGCCTCCATGAGGCTGTGAAAAGGTCCACATAGTGCCCCTCGGGTGTTGGGAGAGGGCAAATATGGGCCTTGCAGGGTGCTGTCAGGGGCATGCCAGGAAAGACTGTAGATCTACAGGATCCAAAGGCATCCCACTTCCCTGAAACAGAGCTAGTGTTATTTCCCTCCCATTAGAATCAATATGAGAGAAACAGATGACAGGGGGAGGGGGAACTGAACACAAAGGAAAATGCTCCCCTCCTACTTTTCTCTCCTCCCATGTACTACTAATCTCTTGTAACAATCTGCACAGCCTGCATTTATCCTGGCATAATTCACAATTAGCATTACCTGGAGTTTTGGCCATTGTCCCCTGAAGAGCCCGGTGAGAAAATGTATCATATCCTACTAATTGGGCCAGAAGGTTTCTGCTGGTAAGAAGTTCCTCTAAACAGTGTAATTGCTGAGCATTTGGGTACAGGAAAACCTTGTAGGCAACTTCACGTACCTAAGGTTAATTCAAAAGAAAAGCAATATATGGACAACTATAATAGCAAAATGCAGAAATTGATGAAAAGACATTTATATTATACAGTATCACCCTGTTGCAAATGAAGGGAAGAGACAGTAGGAATATTCACGTCTTCCCTAACTGGTCAATTTCTGAATCCCTTTTCCCAGTCATTAGATGGAGCATTAAAAAAGATAGCATTTGCAAATTTAGTCATCACACCTATGGCTTAGGTGTAGGGTATACAGTTAAAAGACCTCCATGTAGACAAATGGAGATAGTTGAAGGATTTCTTCCCTCTCACGTACTTGAAGAACCCAGTTGAAAGTTGGAAGATCCCAGACAGACAAAAAGAAGTCTTCTTCACATAGCACATACTATGCAATTGTAGTGATGGTCCCCAACTTGGATTATTGGGTTTTCCCAGTGCAAAAAGAACTTTTCAGCTCCCTGCCTTGCTTGCTTGGCAAGGCCAACTCAGCACATCGGCTCCAGAAGGCTAGGGATGCTGGCACAAGACCTCACAGGAACAAGGATGACTCCAAGAGATCTCATGAGAGTAACCTAGAACCGATGTGCCAAGAGGGCCTTGCTTGCATTTAACTTGTGGATTTTAACCAAATGGCCTTCAACCACATACGGTTGAACTTGTTGAATGGTTTATTTAAATAAGGTTCATTATTGTTACACAAGATGTGTACCTCTTTAAAAGTCAGAAGGAAATCTTATGACCTAGTTTTGTAGCTGTGAGGAAGTACAGCAGGTGTTGTTGGGTTTGTATTAATTGAGCTGTGTTAGTAATCAGATATAGTATATAAGGAGTGTTGTGCATCTCTGCAGCACCCCCTGGTTGGGTCATGTTTTGTAAACTTAGTATAACTTCTATTATTTTCTTTTCTATAATTAAAACCAAGCAAGGGACTTATTTTGCATTCTCTTAATTATGTTCAATACGTGTAGTTTCCTCAGCACGTCTTCTGCGGCGCAGTTACTCCACTCAATTTCATAACAGAACTAACATGAGTTAAATGCTTGTAAGATGTGATCGTACTGTATATGGTACTGTAATGTACTTCATGTATACATACCAGATCATCAGGACTATCAGCACTGAGACCACTGATTTGGGCATAATTGCCTTCAGCTGCAAAATGATGGCGAATGTGTTCTGGTAAAATGTGCTTGTCAACCTTGTTTGGAAGATGAGATCCTATGAGAAATTCATTACACAAATCCAATATTTTGACATTGAGATTTACTGCTCTCCTTCGCTGCAAATGAGAAATAAACAGAGTAATAAATATTTCTTTAAAATATAGTTTCTGTTAACATCTTTAAAAGCTTTGGTTGAGATTCCTGCATTGCATTGGTGGGAATATTCCCGTGCATACATATTCCTTATGAAATTAAGATGTTTTAAAAACTAAGACCATAGTATCTTAGCTGTAGAAATTAATACCATGCCATTAAGGTTAAGGATCATTTTATTCTGTAAATCTTGATTATGGTGGTTAATCAGCAGATTATGCTTGGGATAAGGGCTTAGTTTCTAGAAGGCTCAGCCAATAGCCTTTCTTATAATGGAAATAACTTACCTTTTCTTCATCCAAATGAATACCACTGATCTCAAAATCAAACATGAAAAGTTCCGCCACTCGCCTAAAAAAATAAAATCACATTAACTCCAGGACATGTACTGTTATAGTCATCCCTTTTACAGATATATATTACATTTTGCAGATTATTATGTTGCAGACCAAGTTCTAATTTGCCAATGTAGGGAACTATCAATACAATTTATTCATTATTTAATATAATTTCTATCCCACTTTTCTCCACAGGACCCCAGAGAGTGTTACAATTATTAAAATACGTAAAAAAATTTCAAAAGCAATACACAATTAAAAAATTTTTTAAATCCTCCATCACTATTTCTGTAAAGGCAAATTGCCCTGAAATATCCAAATGACCTGGAAGCAGAGAAAGGTTTTCAGCTAGCACTGAAAATGGACAGTATCAGTCCCAGCCATGCCTTAGGCAGGGGTGTCAAACTCAAATTCATCGGGGGCCGCATCAGCAGTTTGGTCACCCTCAAAGGGCCGGTTGTATCTGTAGGACTATGTGTCCACTCTTTATCATAAATTATTGTCACTGCATTCAATTATTACTGTTTTTTGTAATAATTTAAGTAATAACTAAACATACAAATATTGCCAAACACTGTTTATTACACATATGGCATATTTCCCATAGGAATGCATTAAAAACGGATTAATGCATTCCTATGGGAAGAGAAATCGGGGGTCACTTACCTTTTCGAGGTGGATGGCCAGGCTCCCGCAGCTCTCCTCCTCTTGCAGGCAGCTCCGAAATGGTGCGGGGGGCCTCTCTGACGCTGCAAAAAGCCGCGCGGGGCGCCCCCGACGCGGCAAAAAGCCGCGCTGCGCCATTTCGGGCGAAAATCAAAACCCTTGCCGGGGTCTCCCGGCAAGGCAAAAATGGTGCGGGGGGCTTCCCCGACGCGGCAGAAAGCCGCGCGGGGCACCCCCGACGCGGCAAAAAGCCGCGCTGCGCCATTTCGGCGCGAAAATCAAAACCCTTGCCGGGGTCCCCCGGCAAGGCAAAAATGGTGCGGGGGGCTTCCCCGATGCGGCAGAAAGCCGCGCGGGGCACCCCCGAGGCGGCAAAAAGCCGCGCTGGGCCAAAACGGCCCCGGGAAAAAAAACCTTGCCGGGCCCCCCGGCAAGGCAAAAATGGTGCGGGGGATTGCCCACCGCCAATCAGCGCGCGCTCACGGGCCACATGACGAGGTCTCGCGGGCCGCATTTGGCCCGCGGGCCTTGTCCTTGACACCTGTGCCTTAGAGGGAAGGATATTCCACAAACTGAGTGTGGCATACAGGAAATATTGAAAATCATTAACAATGACATACCAGCTGACTTCACAGTCAAGTCAGCAGAATCATGAACTATGCAATTTACTCACTAATTGCCTGGTGCTGATGAAAACAAATAATAACATGGATCCAATCTCACAGCAATGGAACATCTTTTTTTATGAAAATAGCTTTCCATATGGCATACATACAAAACAATCCTAACCATGTGCTCTCAGAAGTAAGTCCTGTTGAATTCAATGGTGCTTACTCCCAAGTAAGCAGGGTTAGGATAGCAGTCTCAGGGAACTAAGTGCTGTAGGGTGTTGCTACATTGATGAAATAAACTAGATACAGGCAACCTTCATGTTCACAGGGAAGACAAATACTTGCATTGTTTAATTCCTTCTAACAATAGATATTATCATGTCTTGCTTGCAAACTCTTTTGTGGCACACTGACCATAAGTCTGATACAGCTCTGAGGCCATAGACAAAAAAGTCAAAAGGAAATTAAGATGACCATGATAATTGGGGTGTTAGGGTTACCAACCCTGACCAAAGCACGGAGTTTTAAAATTTCCAGAGGAAAGCACAGAATTTTACAAATTCTACAAAAGTCCCTTCAGTTTCAGAGTAGCGAGTAGATTCTGGATTGAGGAATGAAGATGGAAGCATGGTAAGTCTATCAAAGGACAAGTCTGGATATATTGGATATGTATTTCAAAGCATGAAATGGCACTTGTAACCATAGGTTACCTAGACCACTAACAAAATGTTTTCCATAGTTAAAGACTGGAATTAGACTCACAAATATGGTATACTATGAAAATAATTTCACCGTGTTTTGAACTACCTGTATTGTAATAAGGTATGCAGAACATTAAATAGCCAACATTCTGAGTATCATGAAGAAATATCTACTGAAACAAAATTAAAAGTGTGTACCATACCTTGTTTCTGGATCAAGGGACGCCATTACACCTTTATCAGCCAACAACTTTCTTAGACTTTGGCACAAATCTACATCTGTATTCAATCTAGAAATACAGAAGATTAAAGGATCAGTTGCTACTAACACAATTATTTCACAATACAATAACGAAAACAGCAGTCATTTTTGGGGAGGCAGCCTTTCCCCTGCACCATGCAAGGCTATTTTAGCAAGAGACATTATAGTAAGTGGCTCCTCCCAATAAACAGTTCCCATCATAGAATCGTGGCATTGTAGAGTTGGAAGGGACCCTGAGGATCATCTAGTCCAACCCCCTGCAATGCAGCTCTCCCATATGGGGATCGAACCTGAAACCTTGGCATTATCAGCACCACACTCTAAGCAATCCAGATGTTAGGCCTGCACTTCTCATTCAAAACAACTGTTCAGTACTACTTCTTTTCTTTTTTTAATTTCATGAAAAGCAATCATGCTTAAATCAATAAGCATTTTGGAGCTAATTAAATAACTGGGTTGGTTTTTTTTAATGGAACTCTTGGGTTTCATTTTTCTTAAATGACCACTCATGTAATATGGACCATTGCTTTCCCCACCAATAGGATGATGTCCTTCCACTAGTATGGACAGAACATAGAAAAATATAACACATTGTAAAAGGACAATGTCTCAATTATAATTAGTAACGCTATTAGATGTCAGTCTGGAAACAGCCCTAGTGGTTAGGAAACATGTATTTAGAATTAGAATATCAGGGCTGCAATTACTATAAACTAAAAAAACATTTTTACCAGATTTCTTAATTGGAAGAGATTCCATAAATACTTTAGAATACATCTACCGTTCATAACAGCATTCAATAAACAAGCTGTAACATAATGAATAAAACGTACTTTTCTACCATAGTGCCAATGCTTCTGCAGGCTTCCTCAGCAGCCTCTCTGAAAGCAAAATCTGGATGGGCAATTTTCACAAAGTCAGCCTAAAGCAGTAGAAAAAAAGAAACTATAATGGTGATAGGGAAATGTTTGTTTTGATATTTAAAGAAAAGTTAGACTAACTTAACTAACTTAAATTGCCATGTGAATCTTTTTTCGTAAGAGCATCTTGTGTTTTATAGCAGTACAATCTATTGATACTATTTAACATGGCATTTTCCTGACACTGCCTCGGGAAAAAGCACATTTAAATTATTTTCACACACAGATGAACATGAGAGGAGGAAAGTCTTTGTACCACTGTGCTTAAGGATCAGCCACATGTCTATTCTACTGTCTATATACGTAATGGGAAGCCATAATTAGCAGTGGGTTCCCAAAATGTATAAAACAAATACATGCACTATCTAACACAACGGCATAATCCCCGGTAAATAAATTACTGCCTAAAAGCAATATATTAACAATATACCGGTATTAACTAATTATATTAATAATTAGTTATATAATTATATTAATAATTATATTAATAATTATATTAATAATTAACTAATATTAACTAATATATAGCAATATATTAACAAGCCCAGTGCTCACTATATTGGGCACTACATTTTAAAAAAGAAATCAAGGAGTTAGAGCAACAGGTTTGTCTGTTTTAGCAGGAAATCTCATTTAGTTTCATTGTTAGATTCCAATATTTATATAGTTCCCATTGCAATTGACAAAAGTTATGAAACTGGAATCTAGAAATGTGTTAATTAACAAATGGCAATTTCAAAGTTTCAAAAGTATCTTACCAGATCTGCTACTCTACACAAAGCATCTGAGAGCTGATCAAAGATCATGACTATCTCCTTCCCAGGCGGTATAGTACATGCTTTTTGTACTAGTCGTTCTGTTTCTTGCAGTGATTTTTCTTGAGCTTCTTGAAATCCTTCTGGACAACTCAACTCTGGTACACCAAACAGACCCTAAAACACAGAGAACAGGTCCCATATAAACAATAAATAAATTACGTTTCCTGTTTCGCAGCAATGCTATAAATTATAAACCCGCTTTTTACATTTAAGCTGTATTTGTAAAAAGACATGAAGTGTGAAAATGTTTCAGCACACTTGATTTAATCACCAATTCCACAACACGGCAATTATGTTTTTATTTGGGTGCTCGAAGTAGATTCCTAAATTAATATTACAGCATCTTGTGTTTATAGTAGGAGTCTCCTTCTTTGGAGGTCTTTAAGCAGAGGCTTGACAGCCATCTGTCAAGAATGCTTTGATGGTGTTCCTGCTTGGCAGGGGGTTGGACTGGATGGCCCTTGTGGTCTCTTTCAACTCTATGATTCTATGATTCTAGTACAAGTGGGAATCACTGGTATGATTTGCAACAAAATGTTGCTGCTTGGGATGCTGCTACTCAGTTCAGCTGGTGAGCCATGCCATCTTTCAGGATGCTCCATTCACCCCATCCCATAGGCCAGTCAGCATCCTGTATCCACTGAGCTTATTCAGTTATAGTGATGTTTTGGGGCTCCCCCCATAGGTTTATATATGCATGTGTTTGCAACATATGCGTTCATGTGTCATATATATGTGCAAGTGTCTGTGATGTACATTATACATATACAGTGGTACCTCGGTTCTCGAACGCAATCCGTTCTGGAAGACTGTTCGGCTTCCAAAATGTTTGAAAACCGAGGCGTGGCTTCCCATTGGTTGTAAGAGCTTCTTGCACTCAGCGGAAGTCACGTCGCACGTTTTGAGTTCCAAAAAATGTTCAAAAACGGAAGCATTTACTTCCGGGTTTTCAGCGCTCGAGAACCAAAACGTACAACAACAAAAGCGTTTGGGAACCGAGGTACATTTACATCTGTACTCATACACAAAACCTCGGTGTTTACCCAAGCCTGCAGACATTTCTCTCTTGAGTGTGGGTGGTGATGTTTTGGCTACATAAGGAACTACACTGAGAACTGAGAAACAGGGTATAGGTTAACTTGGAAACTGAAATGCAGTATATAGATTAGTGACCTCTTACACCAGGTTACCATAACTTTGCTAATCACTTTTCCAAAGAAACAAAACTCTTGAATGGGTCACTAATTTCCAAATGCCACCGTTAAGCCTAAGGTTGTCGCCTTTTATGGATTATTCCTGTGTTTTACTGACAACTCTCGCTGGCTTTTCAGGTCAACCTGTGCTATGTGACATTTTGCTGATCCAGGATTAGTTCGGAGTTAAAATTCAGCTCACCCAAAACCAGCAGTGGATACATTAAATTTACTGAGCCCTCAGCCAGTGATCCAAAGACTTAGCAGAACAAGGAGTGTGCAGGTATGCTTTAACAGTGCACAACAAGCAAAGAGCTTGGAAAGTTTGTCCTAGCATAAAGAGACAGTGATGAAAAAAAGTCCTGCTGGATTTCTAGATATCTGAGCTACTATGCCATGAAGCTCTAAGGGGTGGAGGTGTTGCTAAACCCCCAATTCAAATCAAGGACTATTCTGTGTGGGGAAATTCAGTGAAGACCCCAGACACTGGGAACCAGTGTGGTGTAGTGGTTAAGGTGTTTTATTCAAACCAGAGGCACCAAATCAGATCTCCACTCAGCCACAAAACTTAGGCCAGCTGCTTAACCCACCTCACTGTTTTATTTATTTAGGAGCGGTAGTGGTTATAAACCACTTTTTAAAAAAACCTTTAAGTAGCATATAATAATACAAAACAATTATGCACAGATGTGAAACATAATGTATCAACAACACAGAGACAAACCGCTGTGGTGAGGATAAAAGGGATGGGTAGGAGCAGCTATCTATTCCTTTTGGAAGCAGGCAGAAATAAAAATAAAATCGTGGCCGTGCACAGTCTTCGCATAGTCTTTGGCACCGAAAAGAGGTTCTAGGGCTCAGAACAAGCCCCTCTCTCTCTCCGACCCCGTGAGGGGGTCGCCCCAGTCTCCCCGGCCCAGGCGGCCTCTCACCGTTTTCTTCCCCAGCTCCCGCCGGTGCTGCTGCTGAGCGTTAAAGGCAGCGCCCACCGGGGACCAGCTGGTGCTGACCCATCTCTGGGGAGCGGAGCTGCCGTTGCCGCTGCAGCCGCCGGCCCGGCCCCACCTCAGGCCGCTCGCGGCAGACCGCGCCACACGGCCGCAGCCGGCCAGCATGGCGGCACCGGCCTGTCTCCCCGCCTGCCTGCTCGGCCTGTACTCTTTTTCTTGAGGGGGAAAAGCTCCCTTCGCTACACGCCGACCAGGCCGCTAGAGTGCCTCGGCCTCGCTTGTTCCTGGTTCCGGCGGCGACCTCTTACGCGGCCGGGCAGTGAGGAGGAGCTTCGTCGCCTCCCCTCTCGCGTCCTGGAGGCAGACATTCGCCCCGCTGTGGCGGCAAGAGGGATTTCCGAGCCAGGTGGCGCTTCGGCTTTCCGTGCTTATGTTTTCAATTATCCTTCTCCTCCGAGGCGGCGGCGGGCAGCTGAAGGAGATGGTGGTAAAGATGATGATGCGCCGGCTCTACTAATGGGCTCTACTTAGTTTTTGAACGCTGTTTTAATAGGGAAAGCGAACGAACTAGTAAATAATGCAAGCAAGAATCCTTACAAGGGGGTTGCAACTTTTCACGCTGCTCTGGTGTTGCAAGGCATTTTGTTTGCTGGCTTTTTTTTTTTTTTTACCCGAAATAATATTTTTAAACGACGCCCCATCCTTGCACCTTGCATGGACGACATTATTTACAGCTCTACCACTTTTAGGTGTAAATACTACACCTGAGCCACATTTTGCTGTGCAGACTGATTTCATCTGAAGTGGGAATCTTGCTGAGATGAATGGGCCGCCCAGGCCCCATATATTTTGGTGCCTGAGGTAGACCATAAAATGGCCTCCCCACATCTGGATCTGCTGCCCCTGCAGATCCTGCTGCCTGAAGCGGTTGCTTCACCTTGTCTCATGGGTGGGCCGGGCCTGCTGATGGGTTTTACACTCCCGGAAATGTGAATTCGGTGGGGTGGTATAGTGGTTAGAGCGTGGGATTCAGAGGGAGAGCAGCTAGCTGCAAGTTCAGTCATGAAACTTGTTGGGTGCCTCTGTGGCCAGTCACTCTCTTGCAGTAACCTACCTCACAGAGTTGATATTAGGATACAAGGAAGAGAGACGCTTCAATGTTGCCCAGAGCTCCTGAGATGATGCATGGGGTGTAATAAATAAGGGTTCTGTACTGTGTATTACTAAATAAATGAATTAAATAAATTCGGTTAGCAGTCTTATTGTCCTTCAATCAAATTAGGCATCAAGGGATATTCCTCTCCCCTCTGTCTCTCTCACATATTTAGAATTCCAGAGCAATGTGTAATAATTTTTTATGCCCCCCAAGATAAGACACTAGATAGGTAAAAGTATGTTTTATTCCGGGCAAACATTGTCCAATGTTCAGAAACATCGTAGCATGTTAGGGAAAATGCCAGCTACAGCACCAACCATAACACGGAACTTGAATTTGCTTGGTTCGTCAGTCACCACTGCAAAACAGAAAACCAAGTTCTGCAGACTAACAGGGAACTTGAGAGGGTGGGGAGTGGCAGAAATAGAATAAATTTCTTCAGGTCCGGATGTAGCATCTAGCAAACAAGCTCAATGCATCTTGGCATGGGCATACAAAAGTAGGTTGTACAGTTTAATCCAGGTCTAGCTATTCTGGCAAAAAGTATGGGAGCTTAATCTTCTCATTTAAAACAAACAGCAACACCCTCTTATTCCAGGGTAAGATAATTCTCCACATTTGTGATTCTGAGGGTTACATATGGTGTTGCAGTCAGAATTTTGTAAGAATTGAGATATGGACTAGTTGGCCTAGTTTTCAGATTTATTCTTCAAAACCAACAAAACCGCTCCTGGGAATAATATAAACAAAGTAATGTACAAATGTTTAGCATCAAGGACTATGTCACTGGCAAGGAGCTATTAATATGCTCTTGTGAGCTTTGTTGCCATACAAATCTCGATGTGAGAAATAAGTAATAGTATGTATAATTGGCATCACATTAGAAACAAAACAGATCACGAACTAAGGAGTGGTATAGGTGCTGCTGTCTCTGAGGTACTAAATATAAGGAAGCCTGTGAAGGTCGTGTCATCATCAGGGTCTGCAAACAAACCATTAGAAGTCCCATGGGTCTGCAGCCATATCTGATCACCTTTCTGCAGCTCCAAGATGGTCGCTCCTGAGGCCTGGTCTTCACCACTCTGGTAGCTGTCTGCGGTGTGGAGCATCCTGTTCCCATTTTTAATCAGAGCTACCTTAACGTTCCTTGAATAGACAGTGATGTGGTAGGTGAAGTAATAGACACCAGGAATCTGGCAGGTGAATACCCCAGTGGCTGTGTTGTAATGGTTTAAGCTGTTATACATCACTTTGTCAAATTTGATGGGAACGTTGAGAGGAGGAAACTTAGTGGTAAGACCTACACTGAAGGCACTTCTCGGGATGACTGGGATACTACCAAGTTTTCCCTTTTCTCCCCTGTCTCCCTTCCATCCCCTTTCTCCCTGGATTCCTCTACTGCCCTTTGGACCTGGGCCTCCCACCTCTCCTTTTGGACCAACGGGGCCAATTGGTCCAATGGGACCCCTTAAGCCTATTTCGCCTTGGACTCCAATTTCACCTTTAAGTCCTTTTGGGCCAATGGGCCCAATGTCCCCTTTTGTCCCCTTTGGTCCTTGCAGTCCTAGCTCACCCTTTTGACCTTTATCACCCACAGGACCAGGAATTCCCTTAGGTCCAAATTTCCCTGGCCAGCCTCTTGACCCTTTGTTGCCTTTGTTCCCTTTCTCTTCAACTCTGCCATCAGCTCCTAAAAGCAAAGGAGAAAGAGAGAGAGAGAGATTTATTTTATTTAAAAGAATGGTTTAATTATCTAGTATCAGATTGTTAGCATATGTGCAAGATAACAGGAAAAGGCATTTGTCATTCTTGTATTAGCTAACACTGCGCTGATAGGAGATGAGAAGGTCAAGGACGGCCTTGGAATTTTAAGAGCACGGGGGAAAGTGTTGTGGGAGAAAAGAGATTTTCCAGAGCTGCAATTTAGCTGTCAGTTGGGATATATATATATCCAAACATATAGGAAATGGGAGGATTCCAGACTACACTTTAATTATGATGTGCTCAGTGAAGTGCTTAAGACCTACAGTGGGAGACAGTGACCTCTATTCTCCAATAGTGGCACTTTTTAATTCACTTGACATTACTGCAAATTAAATGCCTCCCCCCAATTCGGTAGGTTTGCATTAAAATCTTAGCTGAACCCCATCCCTAACCCATGAAAATTTAGCTGCATTTATCCATAT
Source organism: Darevskia mixta (assembly GCA_034641385.1). Lineage (NCBI taxonomy): Eukaryota > Metazoa > Chordata > Lepidosauria > Squamata > Lacertidae > Darevskia > Darevskia mixta. The sequence goes on along the minus strand of JAWWNH010000014.1, from coordinate 22,824,028 downwards.
CCCCTCAGGAGCTGGTAACAAGCTAAAATGTTTTTCAGCAAAACCATTTTTTGCTCTCACCTGAATCTCCCTTTTCTCCATTTATGCCATCCGTGCCTGATTTTCCAGGATGTCCTGGTTCACCTAGCCGCAGAAAAAGGCAGTGTCAGTTCTGTTAAGCATTTCGTTCTAAAAAAGGTGATGCTTAAGCTTTCTGCTTTTGGACTGCAAAAATGACCTCACATCCTGCAACAACACACAATTCCGTTCCATCGGAGGGAACTGGAATGCACAAAATCCAAGGCAGTGCAAGATAATGTTCCTGCAAGCAGTACCACTGGTCATTGCTTGCACAGGTACAGCCATCTTGAGTAGGTGCATTATATCACCTGTTCATATTTTTTACTGATCAATTCTAAGTTAATGGCTGGGTGACTTTGGTCTTCTGTAATTGCTTCGCTTTTTAAAACTAGAAGTCCTACATCATTCGTTATCTCTATTAACCAACCATTCATTAGCCAACCACTCACACTCAGCAATATTACAACTTCCATACAAAGGATCATTGCCAGGTATACATATATTAGAGACTCATCCCATCTCTGAAACACTGATGCCCCACACCCACTGGAATCAGGACCACCAAATACTGCTTTCCCATCTCTCACCTGAGAGGGGCTCACAGCGGGCTCTCACCGGGAAAGGGGATAAAACTTCTTTCATTCATTAACTCCCAACCACATAATTGTACTACGCATAGTACTGCACAGCCACAACTCCTGACAACCCATCAGCATTGGTTGCAGACGCAAACATACCTCACACCCAAAGTAGCCTTGAAGATCACCGTAAACTCAATTGTTACAGTGAATCAGTGGCTCCGCTCTCCTCTACCTCGGCATATTTTGTATAACTTGCTCATGGGGTTCTCGTGATGACAACACGTGTGATACCTGTGTCTCCTTTTTCTCCCTTTGGTCCATCACGTCCGTCACGTCCCGGTATGCCGTTGTGTCCAGGGTTCCCAGGAATCCCAGGAAACCTTTCATTGCAACTGTTCTGTCTTTGTATTTCTTCTGTGCTAACTGCAACAGCCAGCAGAATAATCCAGAGTTTCATGCTATCTAATTTCAGCTGAAGGAATCAATATATTTAAAAGCAAAAAACCAACATAAAACAACCAATTAATAGCATGCTTTGCAAAATAAATGCTATGTTTTAATCATAAAGTTGTTGTGCATCTTCATCTTGTTTTAAATGCCTTTGAGAGTTCACTAACACATGCTAACACATGCTGTCAATTGGGCACAAGGTTATATAGTGTAGGGTGTGTGTGGGTGAAATTCATTTAGATAACAGAGGAGGTTACTGTGAACATACAAAGTTGTCTTATACTGAGTCAGACCATTAGTCCAGCTAGTCCGGTGCTCCGTACTCTGTCTAGCAGCAGCTCAGAGATCTCAAGAGGAGGAATCAGGGTTTTTGGGGGGGGGGGCGTGAGGAATAGAGATGCCTGCATGCAAAGTCTGTACTTTGTCACCGAACAAGT